>JARQOD010000001.1:464880379-465022116 GCA_033576555.1 Oophaga sylvatica
CGTCGGGGCTCGGAAGGGAAGTAGTGACGTTTTGGATTGCAGACTTTGATGGAATGGTCTAGGGGCGTCATGTCGCATTTGGAGAGCCCCTGATGCGCCTAAACAGTGGAAACCCCCACAAGTGACCCATTTTGGAAAATAGACCCCACAATGAACTTATCTAGATCTAGATCTTACATTGGACTTCCGGTATCGGAATCGGATATCGACGATATTTAGTGATATCGGCGATACCATTTCGATACGATATTTTTAGATATCGAGCAGTATCGCTCAACACTACTGCTAACAGATAAGACATTTTCTTCTTTTTGTTTTTGTGCTTGATTTTTGCATTTTGTCCTGCACTTCTGTGGGGGCCTTCAGGGTCCCCTCCGGGGGCTTTTGCCCTCTCAGTTTAGTTCAGCCACTGATGTTTTGTACATTTGCTTTTTCCAGTTTTTCAGTGGCTGCTGTTTTGATTTTGTTACACCAGAGAACTAATTTAGGTGGTAGAGGTCGTGTGATCTCAGGTGTTTTTGAAATTAGTAGAGTTGGTGCTTTTCAGGGTTTTTTGAGATTACAGTAAGTGCCCTTCCTATCCTTTTCTATTTAGTTAGTTTGGGCCCCAACGTTTGCTCATACTATTTTCTGTCTGTGTCAGTATTTCTTCTTGTCTAACCGCCATTACATGTTTGGGGGCTTTCTATTATCTTTGGGGTTCTGCTCCGGGGCAGATAGCTTTTCTCTTTCTATCTTTAGGTGTAGTTAGTTTCTCAGGCTGTGACGAGGCGTCTAGGACCAACGTAGGAACGCTCCACGGCTGCCTCTAGATGTGGTGGTTAGTCAGGGTACTGCAATCTCATAGATTCCAACTGCTCTGGTGTATTGCCTTTTTTACCTGCACTCCTCAGCTATCGAAACATTACAGAGGCCGGTTGAAGAGGCCGCTATGCTGTGGCTTTTGAGTGGGTGGTTTCTCTGTAGATTTCAAGTACAGAAGAAGTTGGCTGTGGTCTGACAGGTGTGTTTGTGGGGTGACTATGAAGGCGCTGATATTTGCCCCGTTCATGTCTGTAATGGCATAATCTACTACACTCCTCCCTACATGGGAGTTTAGTGTATACCTCCCTGAAGAGTCTCCTTTGGTACGTCCATTAAGAATATGAAGTCCTAAACTTCTACATACGTTCAGGAGCTTTTTACCACTTTTGTTGACTGTACTGTCATAGCTGTTTCTCTCTGTGTGTACTGAGTCTTGGCCGTCATTCTCTGCTCCAAATATGTAGATGTTCCCATCCGTGGTCAGGAAGTCGTTTTCTCTCCGTTCTTGCGTTGAGGTCCCCAAAGATGAGAACTTTGCCCAGGGCCTGATAGTGGGCGGCTTCTCTTTGTAAGATCTCGAAGCTCTCTGGATTGAAGTAGGGGGACTCTGGCGGTGGTATATAGGTGGCGCAGAGGTGGACATCAGACTGAGAGGTGAGGATGGAGCTGCTGATCCTGATCCATATGTAGTAGAAAAATCAGCCGCACTCAATATTGAATGTGAAGAAAATAAAGTTTCATTTATTAAGTCACTGAACTAGATAAACAGCACAGACAACTGTGTGATATGTGCTCAGAACGGACAAAGCTGATGGGGTTTAACGTTTCGACCATATGTGGTCTTTTTCAAAAACCTCGCTGTGAAATAGAACATAAATATAAATATATCATGAACACAGACATAAAAATAACAAATAATATAAACAGTAAATATATACATATATACAAAGAATTCTTTATGTACATATATTAAAGTCCCATGAATAGAATATTTTACAATATATTTATATAGAGATGGTCACATGAGCCAAAAGAAGTACATATTAATAGTTTAGTTTAGCTAGATAATTATATATCAAGGGGAGCAGTGCACATAGCCCTGAAGGTCAACTAGTAACCTCCTATGAGATAGTAGAATGCCAATAAGCCCTGAGAAAAGATATATTCATAAGCAGAACATTGCATATTGTAGCACATCAGAAATAATTTTTGGATAAAATCAGGGGTTTAATCCAATGGCATAACTATTAGTTAATAAATGGAGGCTCACCAACATAATATTAAATAGATAATTCCAGGAAAACTGATCCAGTAGGTACGGAGTAAAACTAACCTGAAAATGCAGAATATGAAGAGAGGAGATAAGCAGGAAACAACTCCCATGCAGGCTATAAGTGGAGATAAGTAAAAGAGATGAATGAATTACAAGGAAAAAGTGATCGCAAGTAGAGAAACTCCTGAAGCCATATAACATGTCACAAACCTGGTATGTAGAGCAAGAAAGAGCGGTCCGTCCAGCAGTATCGGGTGTGGGCAGTAGTCGCCACAGTGGCGCTTTAAATAGAACACTAGTGCTCAATATCCGGCCAGAGGCGCCTCACATGACGCTGGGACAGGCTGAAAAGAGGCCAGACACGCAGGAGCGTGTCATTATATAATGCGTATGCGCATACTGCATGACGTCACTGAGTCACGTTAACTAAAGGGATAACAGAGGCCGAACGGAGGCTTGGCATACAGGAGCGTGTCACCCAGACTGCGCTTGCGCAGTTCAGGTTAGAGGGAAAAGGAAAGCAAGAGAACATAAGCGAAGGTGGAAATAAAAGCGCAGCATAGAAGTGATAGGGGTGGAGAAAATAAAACAATAGCAAGGAAATGAGGAAGAAAAAGAAAGGAGTTGAACTTTGTGAATAAAATGTTGGGGGGGTAATATAGGGATGATGATAAATAAAAATAAAAATAAAAAATAAAAGAAAAAAAATAGAGAATAAAATTAAACAATAAAAAATAAAGAGTAAAAATGAAAATAAAAATAAAAATAAAATAAAAAAATGAAAATAAAAGGCATAGGAAAAAAGCTGAATGAGGAGCCAGAAAGATGAATTACATATGGTATAATACAATTTTTTGAACCACAATCCTAAAAGTAAAAGGTAAATAATATGCAAAAATATAAGAAATTAACAAAAAATAAGAAAAAAATAAGGAAAATAAAAATAAAAATAAAAAATAAAAAATAAAAATAAAAAATATAGACAAAAACAGTAAAGAGAAAACCATAAAAAATTATGAAAAATATGAAAAAATTGAAAAAAGAACAAATAAAGATGAAAAACTAATAAAAAATCAAGTTAAAAAAAGGGAGTATGTATTAGTGGAACTTACCACCAAGTGAGAGAAGTAGAGGAAAGAAATTTTTAGTGGACTATCCTCCCAAGGTTTCATTATTAGGACATCTAAAAGGAAAAGAAGGTTAAAGTACCGACCTGGAACAGTGAACCTGGAAAAAAAAGTTCAAACAGTCATAATAAATGTAAAGGACAATCAGCAAAAGGTAAAATCAAGTTCCCTATTCAATCCTTTGGGAGCTAAGGTCTGTAGTGTGTGGATCCAGAAGGATTCCCGTTGTTTAAGGAGCTTAGTGTGGTTACCCCCCCGTCTTGGTTTATCAATTTGTTCTATCACCTGAAAACGGAGTTGTGATACGGAATGGTTTGCTTTAGAGAAGTGATCTGGGACTGGGAGCCATGTTTTTTTTAATCTAATAGTAGATTTATGACTTGATATTCTTTCTCTAATATGTTGTGTGGTCTCCCCTATGTAGAGGAGGCCACATGGACATTTTATCGAATATATCGCAAAGTTGGTATCACATGTATAAAATCCATTGATTTTATATCTCTTCCCAGTATATGGGTGGATGATGTTCTCTGATTTGATTACATTGGCGCAGCATGAACATCCCAGGCATGGGAATGTACCCTTTCTTTGTGTCCCTATGAATGTTTGCTTCGGTTGTTTAGTGAGGCTACCGATGTCTGCACGGACCAGTTGGTCTTTAAAGTTTTTTGGTCTCCTTTTGCACATAAGTACGGGTGTCTGAAAAGCTGAAATCTGTGGATAAGATTCAGTCAAACGAGGCCAATGTTTATTGATAGTTTTGTAAATTAGATTCATTAAAGGATGGTGTGTATGGATGAAAGGGATCTGTTCAGGTTTCGAGGATATATTGATAGGGGGTTCCTATGATAAGATTCTCTGTTTTTCAAAAGAGAGGATATTCTCTGGATACTTTCTTTCTCTGAATTTATTAGCCATCTCGTCAAGTCGGGTTTCAACAAGACGAGGATCAGAGACAATTTTCTTTACTCTATGGAATTGAGAGCGGGGAAGACTCTCACGTGTGGATTTAGGATGACAGCTTGTAAACAATAGAAGGTTGTTGGAGTCAGTGGGTTTAGTATACAGGTCTGTAGATAATCTATTATCATCATTTTTGATCACCATGGTGTCCAGAAACGGGATCCTATGTAAGTCCCAATTAAGTAAAAATTGTAATTCAGGTCTGATGTTGTTGATCTGATCCATGAATGAAAGGAGAGTATCAAGGGTGCCATCCCAAAGACAAAAGATGTCATCTATATAGCGAAGCCAACATTTGGAATGAAGTTGAAATAGATTATTGTTGTAAATATATGAGTTCTCAAAGGCGTCCATGTATAAGTTGGCATAGGCTGGTGCCATATTAGATCTCATGGCTGTGCCACAGGTTTGATAATAAAATTGATCACCAAAGAGAAAATAGTTCTCATTGAGAACTAGGGTTAATAGATCAAGGAGAAACTGCTGAGGATTGGCACCCAAACCTGAAGAGCGGAGGGATTCTTTAACAGCCTCTACACCAAGGTCATGTTTGATTGAGGTGTAGAGGCTTTTGACGTCTAGAGTGGCCAAGAGGCGCCCAGAAGGAATGTCTGACAAAAGTTTAATGATGTTAATGAAGTGTCCAGTGTCAAGTACAAAGGACTTAGTTTCTTTGACCAGTGGTGTAAGAGATTTCTCTAGAAAAATGGATAAAGGTGCTAAAATTGAGTCGGTTGATGTGACAATGGGGTGCCCCGGGGGATTGGTGAGGGATTTATGGATCTTGGGAAGTTTATAGATAATTGGTGTTATTGGATACAGGTTGGTCAGGAAAGTAGATGTTTTTTTATCTATACAGTTGTTTGTTAGATATCTATTAAGAAGAGTCTCGATTTTTGTCTTAATTCCCGGAGTAGGGTCCGAGGGGATCTTTTTGTATGTGGATTCATCCGATAATTGATTCTCAATTTCTCTGATATAGTCGGTTTGATTCATAATAACTATAGCTCCACCTTTGTCAGCTGGTTTGATGGTTATGCTTTTATTGGTCTTAAGGGACTCAATTGCTTGTTTCTCAAGTGATGTAATGTTGCTTTTGGTGGGAAATTAGCCTTTCTGTTGTTTTATCAGAGTCTCGTGTATCTCCCTGTCTATGAGGTCAATACATGCTTCAGCTGCATGGTATGTCCGAGGTGGATGAAATGAACTTTTGTTATATAGTCCTAAGGATGCTATAGATAGTTCAGAAGGAGGGAGAGAAGTTCCCTCTGTCAAGGGTGTCATATTACCAATAGGTGTCTTCTGAAGACCAAAATGGGTTTTGAGACGAATAGAGCGATAAAAGTACTGGAGATCTTGTTCCAGTTTAAAACTGTCCCAAGCAGGAGTAGGGCAAAATGACAGTCCACATTGTAGTACTGACAGTTCAACAGGATTCAGTGTGTATGATGAGATGTTAATCACAGATCTGAGGTTCCTACCTGTGATCTCGTCACCATGCGGTCGGTTGTACTTGCGGGTTGACCTCCTTGTCTTTCTACTCCTGCCGGGCGATAGTTGCCCCTCCTGGGTTGTCTTCTTCCTAAAAAATGGCTCTGGCTCTGGTTGGAAGAGGAGCCACTGCTGTCTGAGCTGAAGGAGCCAGGTCGCCTTGAGGTGTAATTGCCTCGCCATTGTCCTGAATAAGAGGTGTCGTTCCACCTGTACACTCTCTCTAACTTATAGTCCTCCTCGTCTCTATGGAATTTATTCCTCTTCTTTTCCTGTAGTAATTTACGATTATCTTCAATGGTTTAGTCAACCTTAGTTTTCAAATTTTGCCAATCCTGTGTGGATAAAGAAGAACTAAGTTGTTCCTCAATAGATTTTACCTTTGCTTCGGTCTCAGAGATTGCTGATTGTAGAGTCTCGATGGTCAGAAGTATAATATCAAATGAGCACTTGTTAAGGATTTTCTTGTATTTCTCACAGTAATCGGGTCTGTCGGAGAACAGTGTAGGATGGAGATTACATCGAAGTCCTCTAGGGATTCGGTTTAGCTTATAGTACTCCGCTAAGGTGATTAAATGAAGGTCGTAGGACATCAACCTTCTGCGTTCTCTTTCGTAGTCCCTGCTCCTAATCTCCTGTGCTGGAGTATGTAGAAAATCACTCGGATTGGTGATTTTAGATAAGATGTTAGATGCTGTAGTATCATCAAAGGCGAAAGTATGCGTAGACATCAGGGCACAGGTGCAAACATCAACAAAATATCACAATAATAAGTAAATGATGTGCACATCATTTACTTATTATCCTGATCCATATGTGGCTGCCTCCTCTCTTCACCGGTTTGATGTATTGGTGGAGCTCGTCTTTATACCAGATCAGTATTCCTCCTGAGCTCCGGCCCTGTTTGATGTTTTTATTTTTCAGGGCAGGGACAGAGATTTCCCTGTATCCGATGGGCGCCAGGGATTCGTTTTCGGCTCTGGTCCATGTTTCCAGGAGGATCTGGATGTCTATATTTTTCAGTCTTTGTATAAAGTCCGGGTCATTTGTTTTACATCCAAAGGTCGAGGTGTTGAGACCCTGAATGTTCCAGCTGCTGATTGTAAGTGAAGTCATTTTTCTATTTATCTTGTGTGTATATACCTTGTAATGAGTATGGCTGTGTAGGACAAACTGGATTTCTGACTGTTTTGTAGGTGTGCTTGGTTCCATCCAGTCACATTAGTTTCCTGCATAGTGCGCTGAGCAGGGTCTTTACCTCATCCATATCTCTGCTCTGCGTGTATCTGTGTGGGGTCGGTGGACCCCTCCATGGAGGTCTCCTCCTCTGATGGTCTGATTTTGGGTGAAGAGCTTTGTTTCCAGCTTCTGGAGATAGGATTGGGGTTTTCTGTCTTTTTATTGTTAGGGGTCTTTCGGTGTGATGTTGGTTACTGTTGAATCCAGGCCTGGGTCCTCTGTTTAGTACGATGTCTTTCAGCTCTTTGGCCAGGAGGCTGACCCCTTGTTTGTTGAGGTGCTTATTATCATATAGGTGATGGTGGTTTATGGAAAGGTGTTGTGCCAGGGTCACGTTTGGGACAGTCTTGACCTTTTCTGTCAGTTCCATATTGATGCTTTGGGTGGTTTGCCTGGATATGTCCTTTGTTGGGAGCAGAGATGACAGAATGATTTTGCTGTCTGGGAATTTTAGTTTTGCCTTCTTTGCTAGTTGGGCCAGTTGTGCTGCGATCTGCTTGTGCTGGTCTGGCAGACTGTTTGTACCTGTGTGTATAATGATATGGTTTGGGTTGGTAAAAACGTGGATTATTGATGACCTCTGTCACCTGTTCAATAGTTGCACAGTGGATTTTTCTGACCCGTTTTCCTGGGAATAGCCGTTGTGCATTTAGGTACTTCCCATTTGAGTCTATTATTAGGTCGATATCAGGGCTTTGTGGTGTCTGGGATGGGTTAAGTGGCTGCTGGTGGGGGTCTGTGATGCTGGCTTTGCTGGTGGTTGGTTCTCTTCTCGCTGATTCACTTTTCTTGGTTTCAGGATTATTCATATTGTAGGTTATTGCTGTGTTGTTGTTTGGCGTCTCCACATTCTGGTCAGTGGAGGCCATATTGTCTGCTCTCTGGTTTGTTTCCATTGCCCCCTGCTGGGTCAGACATTGAGGACTCTGTGTTTTGAGTTCTGCTACTCCTCTTTCTGAGCCTTTCATTGTCATTTTGTAATTTGCTCATTTCCTCTCTTATTTTCTGGAGAGCTGACTTGAACTCACATTTCAGCTTATTGATCTCATTTGTTGCTTGGTCATTTGCATTTCTATGTGAGTTTCTTTGAAGTTCTTCCTTAATTTGAGCCAAGTCTCCTTCTAATTGAGATAGACAGTCTCTGATGGTCTCAGGGGAGAGGTGTGAAGTGTTGGGGGTAGAGGAGCTGTCCCTGGGGGTCTGTGTAGATATGTGAGCATTAGAAATGGCCTCTGGAAGTGGCTTTCTAAGAATTTGTGCCTGTTCACTGATATCAGTAAAATGGTCTTCAAACTGCTGCAGATTTTCCTCAGTCCCTTGCACCATGACGGTGCCAGTGTTGTACAGACTTATGGTGAGTGAGTTGGTGTCATCTTCTGCTTGCTTTTAATTTTAATCTGCCGGCCAGTATTGGTGTTGCACTGAGATATTGTTTATACTGCTTGCACAGGGCGGTGTGCCAGGCTGAGAGATGGTCTGTGTGGAATACCACGTTGGTTCTCCTTTTTTCTTCATCTTTAGTGTAATCAGAAAAAAGGGTTTCTGGATTCTCCCTCATTGCTTTTCCTTTGCTGACTTTACTGCTCTTCTGCCCCTGTGGTGTCTCCATATCTGACCCCCTGGTGTGCTGTGTCTCCAGCCATGTGCTTTGCCCAATTACTTCTAAATTTGTGTTTTCCATTTTTGTGGTTATATAGTAATTATAATCCTTATTTCTAAGAGGATAGATTTGTAGGAAGTCTATAGATTGTTTTGGGGTTGCAGGATGGTCCTACCTTTGGATGCTCAGGTCTCTGGATGTCAGATGAATGTTGCCTGTGTGCAGTCTGTCCTCCAAGAGATTCTTGCTTTGCCCTTTAAATCCTCTATTTCTTCCTCTTTCATAAATATCCAAAGTCCAGCTCAGTCCAGGTCCCTTTTCTGTCCCGTTGATTTTTTCCAGGTTTTATCTTACAGTTGGCTCATTACAAGGTATAAAGTGATGGAAATTCAGGAGCTCATCTTCATTGCTTCTTACTCCTAGGAATGGTGGGCGGGATATATCTATAATTCTATAGTAGCCATGATGGCACTTTAATATAGGGTATGTTACCATTTATGAAAGAGAAAATAGCGACTTAGATATATTTTTTGGAGTCAGCAGGTATTTTTCCTTACTTATATGGGACATAGTTGATAGGACTATATTTGCAATAGCCCATGGTCTGTCTCCTTTTGTTCAATCTATTAGGCACAAAGAGCACTTTATTAAACAATCTCTGTTGGCAATTTATGAACATATTGCCTTGCCATCAATTAATACATTTGTTATAGCCAATTTTGATTATATTTCATATATATCATTCATATTTTTTGATAGATATGGGTGCGGTGAACTTACTGTGTCATTTCTGGATATGAGGCAACCCTTTTTATTAAGTGTTTTGTATGTGTTTCAATAAAAATTGTTTATATATATATACACTCCTGTGCCTTTTTTGGTATTTTTTAAGGGGCATTGGTTGAATGATTTATTACGGAGTGTGACCTCTTGTGAAGGTTTCTATGGACTAATATGTATGCACTTTAAAATATGTGGACTGTAGTTACAAATGTTTTTTTGCTTAGCCAATTGGTGCCACTAAGTAACGTAACAGACAGCAAAAACACTAGAATAGGTAGGCCTACAATGCCCAAATTTGTAGCACATGGATGTATGATTCGTGTCACAGACATACCACAGTGTAAAATATGTGGGCTGTTTTATTTAATAAAGCAACATACAGTCATGGCCAAAAGTTTTGAGAATGACACAAATATTATATTTTCACATGATCTGCTGCCCTCTGGTTTTTATGTGTGTTTGACAGATGTTTTTATCACAGACAGAAATATAATAATTGCAAACATATGAGTAACAAAAGCTTATATTGACAGTCAGAATGAGTTAATGCAGCAAGTCAATATTTGCAGTGTTGACCCTTCTTCTTCAGGACCTCTGCAATTCTCCCTGGCATGCTCTCAATCAACTTCTGGACCAAATCCTGACTGATAGCAGTCCATTCTTGCACAATCAATGCTTTCATTTTGATAGAATTTTTAGGTTTTTGTTTGTCCACCCGTCTCTTGATGATTGACCACAAGTTCTCAATGGGATTAAGATCTGGAGAGTTTCCAGGCCATGGACCCAAAATCACTATGTTTTGTTCCCTGAGCCATTTAGTTATCACCTTTGCTTTATGGCAAGGTGCTCCATCATGCTGGAAAAGGCATTGTTGATCGCCAAACTGCTCTTGGGGGTTGGGGAGAAGTTGCTCTTGGAGGACATTCTGGTACCATTCTTTATTCATGGCTGTGTTTTTAGGCAAGACTGTGAGAGAGCCGATTCCCTTGGCTGAGAAGCAACCCCACACATGAATGGTTTCAGGATGCTTAACAGTTGGCATGAGACAAGACTGGTGGTAGCGCTCAGCTTGTCTTCTCCGAATGAGGCGTTTTCCTGATGTCCCAAACAATCGAAAAGGGATTCATCAGAGAAAATAACTTTACCCCAGTCCTCAGCAGTTCACTGCCTGTACCTTTTGCAGAATATCAGTCTGTCCATGATGTTTTTTCTGGAGAGAAGTGGCTTCTTTGCTGCCCTCCTTGAGACCAGGCCTTGCTCCAAGAGTCTCCGCCTCACAGTGCGTGCAGATGCACTCACACCTGCCTGCTGCCATTCCTGAGCAAACTCTGCACTGCTGGTAGCCCGATCCAGCAGCTGAAACACTTTTAAGAGACGGTCCTGGCGCTTGCTGGTCTTTCTTGGGCGCCCTGGAGCCTTTTTGGCAACAATGGAACCTCTCTCCTTGAAGTTCTTGATGATGCGATAGATTGTTGACTGAGGTGCAATCTTTCTAGCTGCGATACTCTTCCCTGTTAGGCCATTTTTGTGCATTGCAATGATGACTGCACGTGTTTCTTTAGAGATAACCATGGTTAACAGAAGAGAAACAATGATGCCAAGCACCAGCCTCCTTTTAAAGTGTCCAGTGGTGTCATTCTTACTTAATCATGACAGATTGATCTCCAGCCATGTCCTCATCAAAACCCACATCTGTGTTAATGGAGCAATCACTGAAAAGAGGATAGCTGGTCCTTTTAAGGCAGGGCTGCAATGATGTTGAAATGTGTTTTTGGGATAAAGTTCATTTTCTAGTCAAATATTGACTTTGCAAGTAATTGCTGTTAAGCTGATCACTCTTTATAACATTCTGGAGTATATGCAAATTGCCATTAGAAAAAGTGAAGCAGTAGACTTTGTAAAAATTAATATTTGTGTCATTCTCAAAACTTTTGGCCATGACTGTAGTCAGGGCTGCCACTAGGAATTTCGGGCCCCGTACTGGCAAAATTTATGGGGCCCCCCTTGAGACTCCGCCCAGGCTCCACCCCCCAGTTCCGCATCCACCCTAGCTCCTCCTCCACCACATAAACCTTCCAAAATCCCTCCGCCCTTTCATGGAAAAACTTCACTTCTGCACCATGCCCTCACCAATGACACATTAACACCAATCACTCGATGAATATGCAGCATTTTGCTTGTTTAGTATAATACACCACATAGTCCTCCATATATTATAATGTGCACCACAGTCCTCCATATTGTAAAGTGCACACCCCATAGTCCTCCATATAATATAATGTATCCATAGTCCTCCATATAGTATAATACACTCCTAATAGCCCTCAATATATTAAAATACACTCAGTCCTCCATATAGTATAATACACTCCTCATAGTGCTCTCCATATAGTATAATGCACCGCCATAGTCATCCATGTAGTACAATTCACTTCCCATAGTATAATGCACCCCATAGCTCTTCATATGGTATAATGTGTTCCCCATAGTCCTCGATACAGTATAATGCAGCCCACATATAGTATAATGCAGTCACCCTATAGAGCATAATGCAGCCACCCCACAGAGCATAATGCAGCCACCCCACAGAGCATAATGCAACCACCCCAGAGTATAATGCAACCACCCCACAGAGTATAATGCAACCACCCCACAGAGTATAATGTAAACCCCATAGAATATAATTGAGCCCCCTTATATAGTATAATGTAGCCCCTCCATAAAATACAATGTAGCCCTCATATAGTATAATGCAGCCCCCATAGAATATAATGTAGTTCCCTCATAAAAGTATAATGAAGCCCCCATACAATATAATCTAGCCCCCCATAGAATACAATGTATCCACCTCATACAGTATAATGTAGCCCCCTCTTAAGTGTATGATGCAATCACCCCTCATAGAATATAATAAATATAATACAGCCCCTCATAGAATATAATGTTTCCCCGAATACAATATCATACAGCCCGCCTCCCCAAAGGAATATAACGTAGCCCCCCATAGTATATAACACAGCCACAAAGTATATAACAGTCACCCTATAAAATATAATATATCTCCCAATAGTATATAACACAGCCAACATAGTATATAGCACGGCCCACATAGTATATAGCTGGCCCACATAGTATACAACAGGACCCACATAGTATACAGCATGGCCCACATAGTATATAGCAGGGCCCACATAGTGTACAGCGTGGCCCACATAGTATATAGTAGCAGGGCCCACATTGTACAGCAGAGCCCACATGGTATACGGCAGGGCCCACATAGTATACGGCAGGGCCCACATTGTACGGCAGGGCCCACATAGTATACGGCAGGGCCTACATTGTACGGCAGGGCCCACATAGTATACGGCAGGGCCCACATTGTACAGCAGGGCCCACATTGTACAGCAGGGCCCACATAGTATACGGCAGGGCCCACATTGTCCAGCAGGGCCCACATAGTATACAGCAGGGCCCACATTGTCCAGCAGGGCCCACATAGTATACGGCAGGGCCCACATAGTATACGGCAGGGCCCACATTGTCCAGCAGGGCCCACATAGTATACGGCAGGGCCCACATAGTATACGGCAGGGCCCACATTGTACAGCAGGGCCCACATTGTCCAGCCTTCACCTCTCCTCCACCCACCCACAGTTCAGTAAAGCACTGACAGCTTTAGAAAAAAAAAAAAAACACTCCTCACCTCATCCTCGTGCCAGTGCTGCTCCCAGCTCCTGTCTCCTGCTCTGCCCGGCACACAGTGAGCGCGCTGTGTCAGAGGCAGAGCAGGGAATGATGGGAGAGGGAGCGTCAGCTGACGCTCTCTCCTCCATCATCGCTTTGAACTGTGCTGGCAGACGCCGGTATAGTTCAAAGCAGCGGCGGGGGGAGTCGGCGCTGGGGGCAGGCGGGCCCCCCTGCCACATAGGGGCCCCCATAGCGGCTGCGTGATGTGCCGCTAGCTGGGGGCCCCTTGGGGAGCAGGGGGAGCCTCAAAATGTTGGGGGCCCCCGGGCCCGAGCGCGGACCTGCGTGCTCGGGCGGCGGGCCCCCCCTAATCACCGGGCCCCATACAGCAGTATGGGTTCTCATGCCCTGATGGCGGCCCTGACTGTAGTGCTGTATATAACTTGAGTAACAGACAGGAAAGCACAGGACTTACAGCCTAAAATGCACCAATTTGGAGCACACGGATGTATGAGGCATGTCACAGATCTACCACGCTGTAAAATATCTGGCCTGTTTTTTTTAACAAAGCAATATAGTGCTGTATATAACTAGAGTGACAGACATGAATGAATACTACAATTCCCATAAATAATGGTATATAATTATTAATTAAACTCAAGCCAACATTTCATACCACTCCCCTATACCAATTAAAGTATCACGGGTCAAAGAGTATTTTTTAGAAAAAATTCACAATTTTATTATGACAACAATTTAAAATGTAAACATGACAGAGCAACTCACTAAGCAGGCTGGATTTTTTAGGAGGACAATTGTGCTATATAATAATAATCAATAGGACATGAAGTGTATCAATAGAACATAATATATATATATAAACAAACAACACCTGCAATGATTGAGATGTGATGATCTCCCTAATAAATCTCCCCTATACTGAGAGGAATTCACATATCCACCGAGAGATTGACACTAACACATAAAGATCATATTATATATGTAAGCAGTAACATCTGAGTATCTACAATGATTAGGCTGTGATAATCTCCCCAATAAATCTCCCCTATAAAAAGAGGAATTCACATATCCACATAGAGATTGATACTATCACATAATAATCATGTTCGCCGTATTGCTCAAGGTGCTAAGTGCTAAAGTGCATTATAAATAAAGTGACAACTCACATCCATGTCCGTACTTACATCTAAATTGCTGCAGCTAATGAAGCCCCCCCAGGCCTGCCGCCTCAACGCACGTTTCACCGCTTCTTCGTCAGGAGGCGTGGCCTAAGTTAGCTCTGGTAAGCCTATATATAGGGACCAGTATCCAATAAAATCACGTTATCCTTTCTGTGCCGGGTCATATTGCAGCGTAAATGCTATTCATGACCTCCGGTCATTCCTTCACCTGCGTCTACGTCATTATCCCTCCCCCAGATAGGATCGTAAGACGGCGCATGCGCTGAATCGGATCAGTCTTATAAACAAGGGATTCCCTTCAGCGCACCGAGAAGAACGCAGCCTGGTGCTGCTAAACAACCAAAGCCACGTGTCTTCCCTCTGAGCACTTCGGGAATCCCCAGACTTGGCCCGTTCCTGTCATGCGCACTAGATCCATGCTGTGCTTTAGCTAACTCACTTAATATGAACGCCTCTGAAAATTCCTCTAAGATGAGCCTGATTGTACACATATATATCACAGACCCTCATTCCAATAAATACGCTATATAATGTGCATATATTGTGACAATAACTTAATTGTCATTATACAAAATTAATTAATATAACCATAATATATAATGCTGATTAATAATAAAATAAATCAATACACGGAATAAATAAAGTGATAATGTGACAAAATACAGAATGATGCTATAATTATTACAACTAATATTCAATAAAGACATGATATAAAGATAATTGATGATGACAATAAAAAATAATGAATAAAAAAAAAAAAAAAAAAATAAGATAAATAACAAGAATTATATACAAGTGCTCATCCGACGTTGATAATGAAATTCATTCTTCTTTTAAGCCATATAAGGGTAGCGTCAGCTCTCTCATAGGGATTCAACAGATCACTTCAACCATGATTTCAACTGGAAGGTAAGTATCCGCAGGGTCATCCAAAAGGTTAACAGTACTTCAATATGACTTAGAACAAATCTATAATAAAAATACATAATGTTAAAAAATGATACAAACTACCAAAGCTAAAAAAGGATATCAGAATTACAAAAAGGATCCGAACCCATGGTTTTCATTAAGTCCCATTGGAGTCATGGACTTAAGCCTATATATCCATTGGCTTTCTACTTGCAACAATTTTTTGAACAAATTTCCTCCCCGTATACCCAGAGATACCTGATCTATTGCCATTACACGAAGTCCCCTTGTTTCTGATTTGTGGAATTTCTTGAAATGTCTAGGTAAAGTCTTCAATTGCTCTCCTTCATTAAGTTCTTTGGATTTCTCAATGTCGCGGACATGTTCGCGAATTCTTACTCGTAGTTCTCTCGTCGTCATTCCAATATAGGTTTTTTCACATGGGCATTTGGCCAAATAGATTACTCCTTTTGAGGAACAGGTCAAACACTTCCTTATGGAATATGTTCGAGTATGGTCCGCATTCTGGAAATCCTTCCCTCGTATCGTGTTGGCACATGCTTTGCATCTCCTACATGGGAAAAATCCCTGAGAATCTCCTAGGAAACTGGATTGTTCTTTTTTATTCTTTGCAAAATGGCTATGTACCAATAAATCAGAAAGATTTCTTGATCTCTTAGCCGTTATAAACGGTCTATTAGTCAAAGTTTTATTAAAGACTGGATCCGCTAATACAACATTCCAATGTTTATAAGACTGATCCGATTCAGCGCATGCGCCGTCTTACGATCCTATCTGGGGGAGGGATAATGACGTAGACGCAGGTGAAGGAATTACCGGAGGTCATGAATAGCATTTACGCTGCAATATGACCCTGCACAGAAAGGATGACGTGATTTTATTGGATACTGGTCCCTATATATAGGCTTACCAGAGCTAACTTAGGCCACGCCTCCTGACGAAGAAGCGGTGAAACGTGCGTTGAGGCGGCAGGCCTGGGGGGCTTCATTAGCTGCAGCAATTTAGATGTAAGTACGGACATGGATGTGAGTTGTCACTTTATTTATAATGCACTTTAGCACTTAGCACCTTGAGCGATACGGCGAACATGATTATTATGTGATAGTATCAATCTCTATGTGGATATGTGAATTCCTCTTTTTATAGGGGAGATTTATTGGGAGATTATCACAGCCTAATCATTGTAGATACTCAGATGTTACTGCTTACATATATAATATGATCGTTATGTGTTAGTGTCAATCTCTCGGTGGATATGTGAATTCCTCTCAGTATAGGGGAGATTTATTAGGGAGATCATCACATCTCAATCATTGCAGGTGTTGTTTGTTTATATATATATATATATATATATATATATTATGTTCTATTGATACACTTCATGTCCTATTGATTATTATTATATAGCACAATTGTCCTCCTAAAAAATCCAGCCTGCTTAGTGAGTTGCTCTGTCATGTTTACATTTTAAATTGTTGTCATAATAAAATTGTGAATTTTTTCTAAAAAATACTCTTTGACCTGTGATACTTTAATTGGTATAGGGGAGTGGTATGAAATGTTGGCTTGAGTTTAATTAATAATTATATACCATTATTTATGGGAATTGTAGTATTCATTATTGTGCGTTCTGTTTTATAACAGCTAATTAATTCCCGGATATGGATTTCAAGGCTAGGGAAAAAGCCTGGCAAGATAAAGCGTCTGACTTATTTAAACAGAGTACCTCTACTAATTTTAATGATACTCAGGATGATATTAAGGATTTAATGCAGAAATATAAAAATCTTTTAAATAAAAAAACCCGTATATGGTGGACTAAAGCCTCCTTGGATAATTATATTAAGCAAAAAATTGTTCCTCGTGGCTTAAGAGTGCAATTATATCCCACGTTTGACCTTGATGATATGGAGTTGATGAATAAATGGGAGGTAGCTTCATCTACTTGCTCCTTCTCATTTATGGAAATAATTAACCATAAAAATACGTCCATTTTGAGAGAAATTGATGTTGAATTAAATTCACTACAAAAAGAGCTGTCAACAAAAATCAATAGTGAACAACTTGATAAATTTTATCAGGGAATTAATCAAGATATGGAAAAATGGGAACAACAAATTAGCACTACAAAAAAGAAAAAGCTACAACGTGACTTGCAGGATTATGAGCAAAAAAAGGTTTATCGGTGGCAAACCAGAATTCCTGGTAAAAATAAGAAACAATCCCTCCCCAGAAGCCCTTCGGCATCATCAGTGTCTTCGATCTCTAGTGCAGCTACCTCCATGCATGAAAATGAACATCATAACTCCAAACGTATGAAAACAAGATTTGGAGCAAGGCAGAAATATACCTCTTGGCAAAATTCCTATTCAAATAGGAGAAATGACCATCCCAAGGTAATTAACCTATCTAATCACATATTATCTGAAGAGCAGGTTCAATTGTTAGACAAGGGTTTAACCTTTTCTCCTCCCCAACCTTTAGATACATTCACGGCCATAAAAGATGTCATCTTTTCGCAAGAAAATTAATACTTAAAAGATTTCATGAAAAGTCAGCTATGGGTTAACATTAGAAACAGAAGAAGAAAAAGAGGCCTTAGCAATTCTCGAATCATTGGCTGAGGAAAATGAAGTGACTGAAATGGTGAGTGTATTTCCCTCCCATTTAGTAAATAAATCAAAAAAATTCCCCAGTATTAATACATGTTCGGCTGTCGATGTATTTGTAAAATTGGTGACAAATGATATAGAAAAAATTAAAGAGAATTTTTATCCAAATCCCAAAAATCAAAGAGAAAGAAAAATTATTAAAGAGATGCAAAGTTGGGAGGATGTAGTATTTAAAAAGGCCGATAAAGGCGGCAATTTAGTGATATGGCCCCATGAAATGTATACAAAACAGGCATATAAATTGCTGATGGATGTAGATTGTTATAAAAAATTGGCTTACATTCCATTAATTCAATATCAAGATGAATTGGTTGAAATTATGACTAAGGCTTGGGAGGAGGGAATTATTCCCAAAAAATTAGTAGATAATATAAAAGAGTGTAAACCTAAATTGCCTACACTATATCTTATCCCCAAGGTTCATAAAAATTCTGTTGATCCTCCTGGTCGTCCAATAGTGTCGGGAAATGAGGGGTTAAGTGAATTAAGTTGTTTGATCATTGATCATTTTCTAAAGCCATTAGTTGCTTCATTACCCTCTCATATTCTCGACACTACGGCCGCTTTGAGAAGGTTGGATCAGTTGAACCTTGAGGATGAATATGATATTGGTAACAGCGGATGTTGAGGCATTGTATACCTCCATCCGCCATGCACAGGGACTCAAAGCCGTTTCATGGTATCTGGATAACAGTAATCTGGACCCTATGTTATCAAAATTAATTTTGAGTTTGTTGGAGTTCGTCCTAACACATAACTGTTTTACGTTTGATCATCAAGTGTACCTGCAGTTACAAGGAACGGCAATGGGGGCAGCCTGTGCCCCTGCTTATGCCAATTTATTTTTGGGGTATTGGGAAAGGGAAAATTTTTCAGAGCTCCCCCATTGCCGGTATAGAGAAAGTCCATGATTGGATAAGGTACATTGAAGACGTTATGTTTGTGTGGGACGGCCCCATTACTGAACTTGAAACTCTTATGTCAACCTTAAATGATAATGATTTGAATATTCGATTGACATATACGTATTGACGGAAGGTCAATTTTTTAGATATAGATGTAACGGTACAAAATGATGGATCTATTCTAACGGATATCTATAGAAAATCCACAGCCACAAATTCCATACTTCATGCTCATTCCTCTCATCTCAATTCAACTATTCGTTCCATCCCTGTAAGTCAATATTTAAGGGCAAAAAGAATTTGCTCTACGGAACAGAATTTTCAAAATCAGGCTGTAGATTTATATTCCAGATTCCGTGAAAGGGCATATGGTCATAGGCAGATTAGGCACGCATATAGAAGAGCGTGTAATGTTTCAAGAAATGAACTCCTCTATAAGAAGAAGGCTCCTACTGCTGTTGATCCTAAAATTGTAAGACTCATCACTCCATATAATGAACAATGGAAACAACTGACCAATGTTATCCATAAACATTGGAATGTTGTATTAGCGGATCCAGTCCTTAATAAAACTTTGACTAATAGACCATTTATAACGGCTAAGAGATCAAGAAATCTTTCTGATTTATTGGTACATAGCCATTTTGCAAAGAATAAAAAAGAACAATCCAGTTTCCTAGGAGATTCTCAGGGATTTTTCCCATGTAGGAGATGCAAAGCATGTGCCAACACGATACGAGGGAAGGATTTCCAGAATGCGGACCATACTCGAACATATTCCATAAGGAAGTGTTTGACCTGTTCCTCAAAAGGAGTAATCTATTTGGCCAAATGCCCATGTGAAAAAACCTATATTGGAATGACGACGAGAGAACTACGAGTAAGAATTCGCGAACATGTCCGCGACATTGAGAAATCCAAAGAACTTAATGAAGGAGAGCAATTGAAGACTTTACCTAGACATTTCAAGAAATTCCACAAATCAGAAACAAGGGGACTTCGTGTAATGGCAATAGATCAGGTATCTCTGGGTATACGGGGAGGAAATTTGTTCAAAAAATTGTCGCATGGCTCCAATGGGACTTAATGAAAACCATGGGTTCGGATCCTTTTTGTAATTCTGATATCCTTTTTTAGCTTTGGTAGTTTGTATCATTTTTTAACATTATGTATTTTTATTATAGATTTGTTCTAAGTCATAGTGAAGTATTGTTAACCTTTTGGATGACCCTGCGGATACTTACCTTCCAGTTGAAATCATGGTTGAAGTGATCTGTTGAATCCCTATGAGAGAGCTGACGCTACCCTTATATGGCTTAAAAGAAGAATGAATTTCATTATCAACGTCGGATGAGCACTTGTATATAATTCTTGTTATTTATCTTATTTTTTTATTTTTTTTTATTTTTTTTATTTTTATTCATTATTTTTTATTGTCATCACCAATTATCTTTATATCATGTCTTTATTGAATATTAGTTGTAATAATTATAGCATCATTCTGTATTTTGTCACATTATCACTATATTTATTCCGTGTATTGATTTATTTTATTATTAATCAGCATTATATATTATGGTTATATTAATTAATTTTGTATAATGACAATTAAGTTATTGTCACAATATATGCACATTATATAGCGTATTTATTGGAATGAGGGTCTGTGATATATATGTGTACAATCAGGCTCATCTTAGAGGAATTTTCAGAGGCGTTCATATTAAGTGAGTTAGCTAAAGCACAGCATGGATCTAGTGCGCATGACAGGAACGGGCCAAGTCTGGGGATTCCCGAAGTGCTCAGAGGGAAGACACGTGGCTTTGGTTGCTTAGCAGCACCAGGCTGCGTTCTTCTCGGCGCGCTGAAGGGAATCCCTTGTTTATAAGACTGATCCGATTCAGCGCATGCGCCGTCTTACGATCCTATCTGGGGGAGGGATAATGACGTAGACGCAGGTGAAAGAATGACCGGAGGTCATGAATAGCATTTACGCTGCAATATGACCCTGCACAGAAAGGATGACGTGATTTTATTGGATACTGGTCCCTATATATAGGCTTACCAGAGCTAACTTAGGCCACGCCTCCTGACGAAGAAGCGGTGAAACGTGCGTTGAGGCGGCAGGCCTGGGGGGCTTCATTAGCTGCAGCAATTTAGATGTAAGTACGGACATGGATGTGAGTTGTCACTTTATTTATAATGCACTTTAGCACTTAGCACCTTGAGCGATATGGCAAACATGATTATTATGTGATAGTATCAATCTCTATGTGGATATGTGAATTCCTCTTTTTATAGGGGAGATTTATTGGGGAGATTATCACAGCCTAATCATTGTAGATACTCAGATGTTACTGCTTACATATATAATATGATCGTTATGTGTTAGTGTCAATCTCTCGGTGGATATGTGAATTCCTCTCAGTATAGGGGAGATTTATTAGGGAGATCATCACATCTCAATCATTGCAGGTGTTGTTTGTTTATATATATATTATGTTCTATTGATACACTTCATGTCCTATTGATTATTATTATATAGCACAATTGTCCTCCTAAAAAATCCAGCCTGCTTAGTGAGTTGCTCTGTCATGTTTACATTTTAAATTGTTGTCATAATAGAGTGACAGACAGCAGGTAAAATTGAATACCGGACTAAAAGGCCCAAACTTAGAGCACATAGATATCTGAGCTGGCACGGAGATGCCACAATGACAATTCTGTGGCCTGTATTTTTTGCTTTTGTAGGCTAAATAGTGCTGTATATAACTAGAGTGACACACAGGAAAAAGTTAAAAACCGGCCTAAAATGGCCAAACTTGGAGCACGGAGATATATGAGCTGGCACGGAGATACCACACTGACAATTCTGTGGCCTGTATTTTTTGCTTTCATAGGCTAAATCGTGCTGCATATAACTAGAGTGACACAGGAAAAAAATTGAAAACTGGCCTAAAATGGCCAAACTTGGAGCACGCAGATATTTGAGCTGGCACGGAGATACCACACTGATAATTCTGTGGCCTGTATTTTTTGCTTTTTTAGGCTAAATAGTGCTGTAAATAATTAGAGTGACACACAGGAAAAAAATTGAAAACTGGTCTTAAAAATGGCCAAATTTGGAGCAGGCAGATATGTGAGCGGGCACGTAGATACCACACTGACAATCCTGTGGCCTGTATTTTTTGCTTTTTTAGGCTAAATAGTGCTGTATATCATTAGAGTGACAAACAGGAAAAAAGTTGAAAACCAGCCTAAAATGGCCAAACTTGGAGCACGCAGATATGTGAGCTGGCACGGAGATACCACACTGACAAATCTGTGGCCTGTATTTTTTGCTTTTGTAGGCTAAATCATGCTGCATATAACTAGAGTGACACACACAGGAAAACAATGGAAAACAGGCCTAAAATGGGCAAACTTGAGCACGCAGATATATGAGCTGGCACGGAGATACCACACTGACAAATCTGTGGCCTGTATTTTTTGCTTTTTTAGGCTAAATAGTGCCGTATATATCTACGGTGACAGATAGCAAAAAAAAAGTGAATTTAGGGCTAAAATGAACAAAATTCTTAGCAGACGGATGGATGAGGCGTGTCACAGATATACCGCACTGTAAAATATGTGGCTGGTATGTATTTTTTTGGGGTTTCAGCAAAATGGTGTCAAGGCACTCAAAAAACAATCTACTCTACAGTACAACACAAAAATTAAATATTTCTATGCGCACTCAAAAGTGATTTTTGGGACCCCTTTAACCCCTTTCTGCCATCTGACGTATTATCCCGTCCATGTGCCCTGGGACTTAATTCCCAAGGACTGGATAATACGTCATATGTGATCAGCCGCGCTCACGGGGAGAGCGCAGCTGATAGCGGCCGGGTGTCAGCTGATTATCACAGCTGACACCCGGCACTATGTGCCAGGAGTAGTCTTGGACCGCTCCCGACACATTAACAACCCGCACACTGCGATCAAACAGTATTCCAACGGTATAGGGAAGCATCGTGCAGGGAGGGGGCTCCATGCGTGCTTCCCTGAGACCCTCAGAACAGCGCGATATGATTGTGCTGTTCCGAGGGCCTCCTCCCTGCAGGACCCTGGATTCAAGATGGCCACGGTGTCCTTTTGGGTCCTGCATGGAGGTGGCTTCTCAGTGCCTGCTGAGAAAGCCTCCTGCAGTGCCTGTCAGATCGCAGATCTGACACAGTGCTGTGCACAATGTCAGATCTGCGATCTGATACTATACAATGATGTCCCACCCTGGGACAAAGTAAAAAAGTAAAAAAATAAAAATTAACATGTGTAAAAAAAAAATCCTAAATAAAGAAAAAAAAATATTCCCCAATAAATTAATTTCTTTATGTAAATAAAAAGAAAAACCAATAAAAGTACACATATTTAGTATCTCCGCGTCCATAACGGCCCATCCTGTCCCACTAGTTAACCCCTTTAGTGAACCCCTAAAAAAAAAAAAAAAACAGGGCAAAAAAACAATGCTTTATCATCATACTGCCAAACAAAAAGTGGAATAACCGCTAAAAACATCATCTTGTCCCGCAAAAAACGAGCTGCCATACAGCATTATCAGCAAAAAAATAAAAAAGTTATAGCTTGCAGAATAAAGCGACGCAAAAATAATTGTTTTTTTATATATATTAGTTTTTGTTGTATAAAAGCGCCAAAATATAAAAAAATTAAATAAATGAGGTATCGCTGTAATCGTACTAATCCGAAGAATAAAACTGCTTTATCTATTTACCACACGCGGAACAGTATAAACGCCCCCCCCAAATGAAATTCATGAATTGCTGGCTCTTGTTCATTCTGCCTATCAAAAAAAGCCTATCAAAAAATCGTAATAAAAAGCGATAAAATAATGTTATGTGCTCAAAAATGGTACCAATAAAAAGGTCAACTCGTCCTGCAAAAAATAAGACCACATATGACTCTGCGAGACAAAATATGGAAAAATTATAGCTCTCAAAATGTTGTGATACAAAACTATTTCTTGCAATAAAAAGAGTCTTTTAGCGTGTGACAGCTGCCAATCATAAAAACCCGCTATAAAAACCTGCTATAAATAGTAAGTCAAATCCCCCTTTATCACCCCCTTAGTTAGGGAAAAATAATAAAATTTAAAAAAATTTATTTTTTTCCATTTTCCCATTAGGGTTAGGGTTGGGGCTAAAGTTAGGATAAGGGCTAGGGTTGGGATTAGGGTTAGGGGTGTGTTAGGTTTAGGTTTGTGGCTAGGGTTATAGTTAGGACTGGGACTAGGGTTAGGGGTGAGTTGGGGTTAGGGTTGGAGTTAGAATTGGGGGGTTTCCACTGTTTAGGCACATCAGGGGCTCTCCAAATGTGACAGGGCATCTGATCTCAATTCCAGCCAATTCTGCGTTGAAAAAGTCAAACGGAGCTCCTTCCCTTCTGAGCTCTGCCATGCGCCCAAAGAGTAGTTTACCCCCACATATGGGGTATCAGTGTACTTATCACGAACACCGCACTGCACTTGCTCACTGAGCCAGTGCGCGTGTCCTGAATAAGACAGACTGCACTCAAAGATACCTGTGGAGCGGGGCAGCAGCGGTGAAGATGCGTGCTTCAGACTAACAGGATCCTAAGCACGTGACTGCCAAGGGGCGGCGCCAGCCACAGGTCTCTCAGAGAAGGCTGTAACAGACAGAGATTGTTTCAGGCCAGAGGACCTTAAGCACGTGACTGCTGATGGGCGTGGCCTAAGCTCCAGAGAGCTATGAGCAGAAAGAAAACTCCTAGAAGGGTAACTACGGAACAGAGTTACCAAGGGGCATAGACAAAACGGATAGTCAGGATAGCCAGGTCATACACAGAGGGAGCAACGCAGTACAAGTGGAGCAGGCAGAGAATAACCAGAACGTAGCCAAGGGATCAGAAAACCAGAACGGGCAAATACACAGTACCAAGACAGTAGACAAACTCACAACGAAGAGACGGACCGGGTCAAAACCAAACAAGCAACAAGATCAGGCACAAGGCACAGGCACACAGGAGGTCAACTAACTCAGCCGAGGGCAGGAGTATAACTGACACCAGACCTAGGTCAATTGGCAACTAAATAGCCGCCCTCTGCCAGAGAGAGGCTGAAACCATTAACCCCAGTCTGACCAGGACGGAGCAAAGACAAAACCCCGTCCTGGGTCATGACAGTACCCCCCCTCTCAACGGGGGGCCACCGGACCCCCGGGTTTCTCAGGACACCTGGCATGAAAGGCCCGGACCAACTGATCCGCATGAACAGATCGGGCAGGAACCCACGACCGGTCCTCTGGACCGTAGCCTTTCCAATGTATCAGATACTGAAGAGCACGACGGACAAACCTAGAGTCAAGAATTCGTTCCACCTTGTACTCAGACTGCCCATCTACCAAAACCAGTGGTGGGGAAGACAACGATCCTTCCCTACAGGACCCCACAGGTTTCAAAAGGGCCCTATGGAAAATGTTGGGAATCCGTAGAGACGGAGGGAGACGCAACCGAAATGCCACCGGGTTAACTGCTTCCGTAATTTCATAAGGACCAATAAATTTAGGTCCAAGTTTCGCAGAGGGGACCTTGAGCCTTATATTCCTAGTAGATAACCATACCTTATCCCCAACCTGGAACACAGGCCCCACAGACCGTTTTTTGTCAGCAAAAAACTTATATTTGAACTGAGCCTTCGTAATGTTCCTTTGGACCTCCTGCCATAACTCCCCCAACCGCTGTATTGTCCCATCCGCCCCAGGACACCCAGAGTCCAAACGGGAGAACTCCCCAAATTGTGGATGAAACCCATAATTGCAGAAAAAGGGAGATGTGCCCGTAGACTGGTTAGTACGGTTGTTAAACGCGAACTCAGCCAAAGGTAACGCAGTACACCAATCATCCTGTCGGGCTGAGGTCAGGCAACGCAGGATTTGCTCTAAAGACTGATTGGTCCGCTCAGTCTGCCCATTAGTCTCTGGATGATAAGCGGATGAAAAAGACAGATCAATACCCAACCTCTTACAAAATGCCCTCCAAAATCTGGAAACAAATTGTACCCCCCTATCAGACACCACATTCAAGGGTACCCCATGCAACCGCACCACATGCTCAACAAACAATCTGGACAACGTTTCTGCATTAGGTAAAGCCGACAAGGGTAAAAAATGTGCTTGTTTACTAAACCTGTCCACCACCACCCAAATGACGGTATTACCCTTGGAAGGAGGAAGGTTGGTGATAAAATCCATGGACAAATGGGTCCATGGTCTATCAGTAATTGGCAGTGGCACCAATTCCCCGGTCGGCCGGTTATGGGGGGTTTCGCACGGGCACATACCCCACAAGCAGACACAAATTCCCCAACATCAGAGGCTAAAGAAGACCACCAGAATATCCTAGAGATGGCCCTCCGGGTAGCCGAGATTCCAGGATGTCCACCCAGAACTGAGTCGTGGAATTCCCGAAGGACCCTGAGATGAAATTGAACTGGTACAAAAAGTTTATCCACCGGCTTAGCCGGAGGGGCAAGAGACTGAGCTTCCCGAATCTCCTGCTCCAACCCAGCAGAAACAACTGCCACCACCACCCCAGGCTGAAGAATGGAGGATGGAGGTTCGGGGGGAGACACCGGATCCAGACTGCGTGACAAGGCATCAGCCTTGACATTTTTGGATCCTGGCCGAAAAGTGATGGAGAACTGGAATCTGGAAAAAAAAAAGCGACCATCTTGCCTGTCTAGGAGTCAACCTTTTAGCAGACTCAATGTAAGCTAGGTTCTTGTGGTCCGTAACCACGGTAATAGGATGGACAGCGCCCTCCAAAAAATGCCTCCATTCTTCAAAGGCCAACTTCACGGCCAGAAGTTCTCGATTCCCAACATCATAGTTTCTCTCCGCAGGAGAGAATTTCTTAGAGAAAAAGGCACAGGGTCTCAAATTAGTCAAAGTGGCGGGTCCCTGGGACAACACTGCCCCCACCCCCACCTCCAAGGCGTCCACCTCAACAATAAATGGTTCAGACGGGTCCGGTTGAATAAGAACCGGAGCAGACATGAAACATTTTTTTAAGAACTGAAACGCCGCCACCGCTGCGGCTGACCAATTCTTGACATCAGCCCCCTTTTGAGTCAGATCTGTGAGAGGTTTAACTACCTGCGAGAACCCCCTTATAAACTTGCGATAGTAATTTGCGAATCCTAAGAAACGCTGCAGAGCCTTCAAATCACGAGGTTGTACCCAATCAACAATGGCCTGCACCTTATTAGGATCCATGCGATACCCCTCAGCAGACACAATGAACCACAGAAATGACAGTTCCTGAACGAAGAATGAACATTCTCTAGCTTAGCAAAGAGACAGTTCTCCGGAGCCTTTGGAGAACTGCCCGAAGATTATCATTGTGAGTTTGTTTATCAGGCGAGTAGATAAGAATGTCATGCAAATACACAACCATAAAACGCCCAATAAAGTCAGAGAACACATGATTAATAAAATTTTGGAAGACTGCTGGTGCGTTGGTCAGACCGAAAGGCATGACCAAGTTTTCAAACAACCCTTCAGTAGTGAGAAAAGCAGTCTTCCACTCATCCCCCTCCCGGACCCGGATAAGGTTATATGCCCCCCGCAGATCCAATTTCGAAAACCACTTAGCCCCAGACAACTGGTTGTACAAATCAGGAATAAGTGGGAGGGGGTAAGTATTTCTCACAGTTATCTTATTTAACTCTCGAAAATCGAGGCATGGGCGCAAACCACCGTCTTTTTTCTTAACGAAAAAGAACCCTGCCGCCATGGGGGAAACAGAAGGACGAATGTGTCCCTTACGAAGGCTCTCGGAAATGTATTCTTTCATAGCAGCCTGCTCGGGACCCGAGAGGTTATACAAGCGGGCCTTGGGCAATTTAGTACCTGGAACCAGGTCAATGGCACAATCAAATGGGCGGTGTGGTGGTAAAACTTCAGCCTCTTTTTCAGAGAAAACGTCCGCATAGTCCTTCAGGTACTCCGGAATACCTTCCAGACCAACGGACAACACAGACACAGTAGCAAGACATCTTTCAGAACAATTAGATCCCCATTTAACAATATCACGGGAATCCCAGTCAATAATCGGGTTATGCCGTTGCAACCAGGGAAACCCTAACACCAGGGCAGCAGAGAGGTTATCCAAAACAAAACATGACATACGCTCCTGGTGAAGGGCCCCCACCCTGAGGGTGAATTCTTCAGAGACAAAATGGACACCGTCCTTGGTGAGAGGTGTAGAATCAATAGCCATTATTTTTATAGGAGTCTCCAACCTAACTGTCCCTAATCTACAGCTGGCCACCAGCTTAGAGTCAATCAGGTTCAAGGATGACCCACAGTCCACAAAAGCTGAAGTAAGGAAAAAGCAGTTCTTCACACCAAGTTCCACCTTTAACAGTATCTTAGAAAATGAAGGAAAGGGTACCTGAGAGTCTGAGTGACCTCCACGATGATCACCCAGACTCAGTCACTTGTTAGTCGGTGGGCAGGAGGGACAGTTCTTTTTCCAATGTCCAGGATCACCGCAGTAAAAACACAGCTTTTCTAAACGCCTCCGTCTCCTTTCTTTCTCTTTGAGGTTGATGGCTCCCATCTCCATGGACTCCAATACAGGACTGGCTCCCCTTCCACTGGAGAAAAATGGTGTCTCAACCTGCATCACACCTCTCGCCCGCAGCCTGCGATCCATTCGGACGGCCTGCGTCATGGCGTCCTCCAGAGAATCAGGCGGAGGGTGAAGTGCCAAGGCATCTTTCAGACGTTCAGACAGGCCTCTACGGAACAAGCCCCGGAGGGCGGCATCATCCCAACAGACCTCAGCAGCCCAGCGTCTGAACTCTGGGCAAAACCACTTGGCTGAGTGCTTCCCCTGACATACACTCATCACCATGTCCTCAGCCATCAGCACTCGATCAGGCTCATCATAAATATGCCCCAGGGCCTCAAAAAATGCATCCACAGTCATTCTTTCAGGGGCAGTGGTAGGAAGGGAAAAAGCTCAAGCCTGGGGGGCTCCCCTTAACAGAGACATAATGACCCCCACCCTCTGACTTTCATCCCCAGAAGAGTGCGGTCTTAAAGAGAAAAAAAGCTTACAGCCCTCTTTGAAAACTTTAAATTCCTTTCTATCTCCGAAAAAGGTATCTGGTAATTTAACCAGGGGCTCTGGGGAAACTAATGTAACATCTTGAACCCCTGTCCCATGAGCACCAGATGATAAAGCCCCCTGCACAGTGTCAGCCATCAGCTGCTGAGACTGAGACAGAGCTCGTTGTTCCTCATTCAGTTTCTGAGACATCTGAGTCAGGTGCTTTACCTGCTCAGAAAGGGCATGCACAGGATCCATAACACACACAGGAAGAAAAAAAAAAAAAAAAAGCAGCGGTCAGTTATAATATCACGAACACCGCACTGCACTTGCTCACTGAGCCAGTGCACGTGTCCTGAATAAGACAGACTGCACTCAAAGATACCTGTGGAGCGGGGCAGCAGCGGTGAAGATGCGTGCTTCAGACTAACAGGACCCTAAGCACGTGACTGCCAAGGGGCGGCGCCGGCCACAGGTCTCTCAGAGAAGGCAGTAACAGACAGAGATTGTTTCAGGCCAGAGGACCTTAAGCACGTGACTGCTATGGGCGTGGCCTAAGCTCCAGAGAGCTATGAGCAGAAGAAAACTCCTAGAAGGGTAACTACGGACAGAGTTACCAAGGGGCATAGACAAAACGGATAGTCAGGATAGCCAGGTCATACACAGAGGGAGCAACGCAGTACAAGTGGAGCAGGCAGAGAATAACCAGAACGTAGCCAAGGGATCAGAAAACCAGAACGGGCAAATACACAGTACCAAGACAGTAGACAAACTCACAACGAAGAGACGGACCGGGTCAAAACCAAACAAGCAACAAGATCAGGCACAAGTCACAGGCACACAGGAGGTCAACTAACTCAGCCGAGGGCAGGAGTATAACTGACACCAGACCTAGGTCAATTGGCAACTAAATAGCCGCCCTCTGCCAGAGAGAGGCTGAAACCATTAACCCCAGTCTGACCAGGACGGGGCAAAGACAAAACCCCGTCCTGGGTCATGACAGTACTCAAGACAATTTGCACAATAAGTCTTGGGGTCCAATTTTTTCTGTTACCCTTGGGAAAATAAAAAATTGGGGGCGAAAATATCATTTTTGTGGAAAAAAATATGATTTTTTATTTTTATGGCTCTACGTTACAAACTTCTGTGAAGCATTTGGGGGTTCAAAGTTCTCACTACACATCTAGATAAGTTCCTTGGGGGGTCTAGTTTCCAAAATGGGGTCACTTGTGGGCGTTTCCACTGTTTAGGCACATCAGGGGCTCTCCAAACACGACATGACACCGGCAGACTATTCCATCAAAGTCTGCAATGCAAAACGTCACTACTTCCCTTCTGAGCCCTAACGTGTGCCCATACAGTAGTTTTCTCCCACATGTGGCGTATCTGCGTATTCAGGACAAATTGAACAACAACTTTTGGTGTCCAATTTCTCCTGTTACCCTTGGGAAAATAGAAAACTGGGGACTAAAAGATCATGTTTGTGGAAAAAAATATGATTTTAATATTTTCACACCCGGGCGTTATAAACTTCTGTGAAGCACTTGGGGGTTCAAAGTGCTCACCACACCTCTAGATAAGTTCCTTTGGGGGTCTAGTTTCAAAAATGGGGTCACTTGTGGGGTTTCACTGTTTAGGCACATCTGGGGCTCTGCAAACTGAACATGACACCCATCAAAGTCTGCATTCCAAAAATTCATTACTTCCTTTCCGAGCCCTGCCGTGCGCCCAAACAGTATTTCCCCGCCACATATGGGATATCTGCGTCCTCAGGACAAATTGGACAACAACTTTTTGAGTCCAATTTCCTTGGGAAAAATCAAAAATTGGGGACTAAAAAATCATTTTTTTTCACACCCAGGCATTATAAACTTTAGTGAAACACTTGGGGGTTCAAAGTTCTCACAACAGATCTATATACGTTCCTTAGGTGGTCTAGTTTCCAAAATGGTGTCACTTGTGGGGTTTTCACTGTTTAGGCACATCAGGGGCTCTCCAATCGCAACATGGCGTCCAGCCAATTCTGCTTTGAAAAAGTCAAACGGCGCTCCTTCCCTTCTGAGCTCTGCCATGCACCCAAACAGTGGTTTACTCCCACATATTGTGTATTAGCGTACTCAGGACAAATTGCACAATAACTTTTGAGGTCTTGTTACCCTTGGGAAAATAAAAAATGGGGTGAAAAGTTCATTTTTGTGGAAAAAATATGATTTTTTAATTTTACGGCTCTACGTTATAAACTTCTGTGAAGCACTTGTGGGTTCAAAGTGCTAACCACAGATCTAGATAAGTTCCTTAGGGGGTCTAATTTCTAAAATGGGGTCACTTGTGGGGGTTTCCACTGTTTAGGCACATCAGAGGCTATCCAAATGCGACATGGCGTCCAATCTCAATTCCAGCCAATTTTGGTTTGAAAAAGTAAAATGGCGCTCCTTCCCTTACGAGCTCTGCCGTGCACCCAAACAGTGGTTCCCCCCCACATATGGGATCTCAGCATACTCAGGAAAAATTGGTCAACAACTTTTGTGGTTCAATTTCTCCTGTTACCCGTAGGAAAATAAAAAATCAGACTAAAAAATAATTTTTGTGGGGAAAAAAAAGGATTATAAACTTGTGTAAAGCACTTGGGGGTTTAAAGTGCTCACCACAGATCTAGATAAGTTCTTTAGTTTCCAAATTGGGGTCACTTGTGGGGGGTTTCCACTGTTTAGGCACATCAGGGGCTCTGCAAACTGAACATGACACCCATCAAAGTCTGCATTCCAAAATGTCATTACTTACTTTCCGAGCCCTTTCCGAGCCCTGCCGTGCGCCCAGTTCCCCCCCCCACACACAATATGGGATATCAGCACACTCAGGACAAATTGGACCACTTTTGTGGTCCAATTTCATTGGGAAAAATCAAAAATTGGGGACTAAAAAATCATTTTTGTGGATTTTTTTTTCACACCCAGGCATTATAAACTTCAGTGAAACACTTGGGGGTTCAAAGTGCTCACAACAGATCTAGATAAGTTCCTTAGGTGGTCTAGTTTCCAAAATGTTGTTACTTGTGGGGGTTTCCACTGTTTAGGCACATCAGGGGCTCTCCAAACACGACATGGCGTCCAATCTCAATTCCAGCCAATTTTGGTTTGAAAAAGTCAAACGGCGCTCCTTCCCTTCCGAGCCCTGCCGTGTGCCCAGACAGTGGTTTTCCCCCACATATGGAGTATCAGCGTACTCAGGAGAAATGGCACAACAACTTTATCTGTCCATTTTCTCCTTTTACCCTTGTGAAAATAAAATAATTGTTTGTAAAAATCATTTTTGTGACTAAAAATTTAAATGTTAATTTTTTCCTTCCACGTTGCTTCAGCTCCTGTGAAGCACCAGAAGGGTTAATAAACTTCTTGAATGTGGTTTTGAGTACCATGAGGGGTGCAGTTTTTAGCATGGTGTCACTTTTGGGTATTTTCTGCCATATAGACCCCTCAAAGTGACTTCAAATGTGAGGTGGTCACAAAAAAAAATGGTTTTGTACATTTTGTTGTAAAAATGAGAAATCGCTGGTCAACTTTTAACCCTTATAACTTCCTAACAAAAAAAAAATTTTGGTTCCAAAATTGTGCTGATGTAAAGTTGACATGTGGGAAATGTTATTTAGTAACTATTTTGTGTGACATATTTCTCTGTTTTAAGGGAATAAAAAATTGTGAAAATTGCTAAATTTTCAAAATTGTCGCCATATTTCCATTTTTTTCATAAATAACCGCAAGTTATATAGAAGAAATTTTACCACTATCATGAAGTACAATGTGTCACGAGAAAACATTCTCAGAATCGTGAAGATCAGTTGAAGCATTCCAGAGTTATAACCTCATAAAGAGATAGTGGTCAGAATTGTAAAAATTGGCCCGGTCATTAAAGTACAAATCAATCTTGGGAGTTAAGGGGTTAAAATTTCAGGATTTTCACGCTGTGCTAGGAAAAGGATCTGGCTGTATTGTGCACTGTAACAATATAGTAATGGAAAACATCACCAATACCCACAATAAATAGTCACGGTGTTCTGTACGGGCATGTATACAGGACTATATGGGAAACTGCAAAAAGCTAAGCTAAATAACAAAAGGAATAAGCAGCCAAAAAATCCCATAAAACCATCTTTATTAAACAACATATGTTAAAAATTCAAAGGACAGTGAATGGTACAGTTAGGGGAAAATAGCTCAGAATGTCAATATGATCCCTCCATATAGGATCGAGTCATGTCCACATACATACTTGTATAGGTCAAAATACCTCCAAAAGTGTACTACAATTATATATCATATATCGTACTGCATAGTGCAAGATAATCCTCTCTACATAGTATACATGGCAAATAGTACACGTTACCTTATCAAATGTATAATCAAGTATGTGGAACGGGACCCAGATCCACCCCGACGCGCGTTTCGGAGCGCAGCTCCTTCCTCAGGGGCATAAGGAGGACTCCCACATGACGATTTATGTACCCTCATACCGTTGAAGCATTCCAGAGTTATAACCTCATAAAGAGACAGTGGTCAGAATTGTAAAAATTGGCCCGGTCATTAAAGTACAAATCAATCTTGGGGGTTAAGGGGTTAAAATTTCAGGATTTTCACGCTGTGCTAGGAAAAGGATCTGGCTGTATTGTGCACTGTCAAAAAGCAAATGGAGAAAAAAAAGGGCTCTGGATTGCTTTGCAATAAAATATGCTCTATTAACCGGGCCAAAAAATTTTTCCAAGACAATTAGACCTGGGGCTAGGTATATACGGTCAATATATCCTATAGGTAGCAGCAGCAGCACCAGCAGACAGGAAGGGAATGGACCCTCTTGATGTATGCAATGATATGTATATACACACATACAGTGCCTGCAGGACTTGCACTGATATGTATAGAGCGACGTACAGTCCCCTGCCTAACACTGGAACCTATATACTCCGGAATTAGTCCTTAGGACTATTAGTTTAGCTGGATTTGAGTACTTTAGGATGGTAGACCCCACACTGACTAAGAAATCCCCAAATCTGAACATATCTCGGCAGCAGCTCTCCCTATACTATCTAAATCCGGAGCTGAATGTGCCGAGCAGGGCGGCATCCGGTTTCTTATACCCCTGATGATGCTGTGCAGCCAGCCAGTCACTGTACAACCACAAGAAGATGGCTGTGGTGTTTCATTGCCTGGCAGACAATCCCTGCATCGTAATTGGGTCTCTAAAGACTGCCAAAAAAGCTGGGTGGAGACCAGTGTTCCCACCGAGTAATCCTGGAAATGCTCAATCTCGCCGAGTACACCAAGTACCGTGATACTCGGGCGAGTAACGAGTAGTGGTGAGCACGTTCGCTCATCACTAATAAAAACTCATGAAATAGGCCTGGACAGAAATAATGGTACCCTTAACTTAATATTTTGTTGCACAACCTTTTGAGGCAATCAGTGCAATCAAACAATAACTGTCAATGAGACTTCTGCACCTCTCGACAGGTATTTTGGCCCACTCCTCAAGAGCAAACTGCTCCAGTTGTCTCGTGTTTGAAGGTTGCCTTTTCCAGACGGCATGTTTCAGCTCTTTCCAAAGATGCTTAATAGGATTTAGGTCAGGGCTCATAAAAGGCCACTTCAGAATAGTCCAATGATTTCCTCTTAGCCATTCTTGGGTGTTTTCAGCTGTGTGTTATGGGTCATTATCCTGTTGCCAGACCCATGACCTGCGACTGACAACAAGCTTTCTGACACTCGGCAGGACATTTCTCTCTAGATTCCCTTGATAGTCTTGAGATTTCATTGTACCCTGCACAGATTCTAGACACCCTGTGCCAGATGCAGCAAAGCAGCCCCAGAACATAACAGAGCCTCCTCCATGTTTCACAGTAGGGACAGTGTTATTTTCTTGACATGCATAATTTTTCCATCTGGGAACACAGAGCTGATGTGCCTTGCCAAAAAGTTAAATTTTTGTGTCATCTGTCCATAGGACATTCTCCCAGAAGCTTTGTGGCTTGTCAACATGTAACATAGTAACATAGTTATTAAGGTTGAAGGAAGACTATAAGTCCATCTAGTTCAACCCATATCCTATCCTAACCTACCCTAACATGTTGATCCAGAGGAAGGCAAAAAAACCAAAGTGGCAAACAGTAAGCATCACATTGGGGAAAAAAATTCCTTCCTGACTCCACATACTACATATGTAGTTTGGTAAATTCCAGTCTGGCTTTTTATGATATTTTTTTCAACAATGGTGTTCTCCTTGGTCGTTTCCCATGAAGTTCACTTTGGCTCATACAACGACGGATGGTGCGATCTGACACTGATGTTCCTTGAGCTTGAAGCTCACCTTTAATCTGTTTAGAAGTTTTTCTGGTCTCTTTTGTTACCATTCGTATTATCCGTTTCTTTAAATCATCATCAATTTTCCTCCTGTGGACACGTCCAGGGAGGTTGGCTACAGTCCCATGGAGCTTAAATTTCTGAATAATATGTGCAACTGTAGTCACAGGAACATCAAGCTGCTTGGTGTAACGCTGGTATTGTCTGTACTTTGTTTTGCAGCGTTACTTTGTATGTTTTTTGCATTAACCCTTTTGCTCCTTTCCCCCTAACCAGCTGGGATACTGTTGTCTGTTACCTATATGGATGCTGCTCAGTTCCCGGCTCTGCTGCGTACCCGTACTTGCGTGAGTGGCTCCGCTGCTTTGCATGACCGCCCGCATGTGCGGTTCCTGACTTGCTGTGAAAGCCGTCCGTAGCTTGCAAAGTCCTCTGCAGTGGTGCATGACTTACTGCGTGGTTGGCAGCAGCCATTGTTGGGTTCCCTCTGTGTTGTGCTGTCTGGCTCTGCATAGGGGGCGCGCCCACACCTGTCCTGCTTTTATGTGGATTGGGTGTTTACTAGAATTACTGCTCCAGCCTATCGCTGTGAAGCAGCTCATATATAAAGTTCCTCAGCCCTAGTGGGCGTTGCCAGAGCTTCACATTGAATCCACACTGAATCCCTGAACCTAGCCGTATGTGCTTGTGTGTTCAGCTCCTGCTCTGAATTTGATCAGCTCTGGAGAGCTGATTCCCTGTTCCTGATGTGTCTTGTTCCCTGATCCTGGATCAAACCCGGTACCTGAATGTCTGAATTGTGTCTTGTGTTTCCGCCTATGCTGGGGGCTGATTACTCAGATCGCCGTTCCTGGAGGCTGTATATCCAGGCCTGTTCCTGCTGTGTCTAATTACCTGAACCCCTGATCTTGGATCGCATCCTGTACCTGACTGTCTGAACTGTGTCCTTTGTGTTATGTTCCTGAAATCCTGCTGTGTCCAGAACCCTGTGCCAGTGACTGTGAATCCTTGCTATATAACCTGAGTTCATCTTGGAAGAAGGAGTCCGGTGTGTGCTGAGTTTCTGTTACTCTGTGCTCAGCCTCTGTGCAATCCCCGGCCAGCTCCCGTTGAGCCTGGCGGGGCTTGCACCAGACCGCTGGGGTTCCTTTTCAGGTCGCTGCCAGATGTCCGGATCCTATGCCTGATGTCCGATGTCCGACGACCACTTCCAGATGTCCGGATCCTATCCTTCCTGCCTGATGTCCGGATCCTGCCGATCATTGCCAGATGTCCGGAGCCTGCTGATCGGTACCAGATGTCCGGAGTCCGAGGCCTGTGTTCCAGTCCGTGTTCCTGTGATTCAATCCATGTTCCTGTCCGTGTTCCTGACTCCCTGAGACCCAGTCTGTGTTCCTGTCTGTGTTCCTGACTCTCTGAGATCCAATCCGTGTTCCTGTTGTTCCTGTGCAGTCTAACTCTGTTTCAGCCATCAGCTCCTGATTCCAGTTACCTGTCTGTTACCTGTTGGCTTGCCTGTCTGCCATCCGTCTGCAGTTCCTTCCAGAGGTTCGGACGTCATCTGCAGAGATCCCCGGCTCTTGCCTGCTCACCTAGGAGCGATCATCTGCCATCCGACTGCAGCTCCATCCGGAAGTTCGGACATCATCTGCAGAGATCCCCGGCTCTTGCCTGCTCACCTGGGAGCGATCATCTGCCATCCGACTGCAGCCTACCTGGAGGCTCCACCATATCAGGTCGTATATACCTGCCTGTCTAGAGACTGCCTGGTCACTTACTGTGACAACCTGCCTGTCTAGAGACTGCCTGGTCACTTGCCGTGACAACCTGCCTGTCCCAGAGACTGCCTGGTCACTTGCCGTGACAACCTGCCTGTCCCAGAGACTGCCCTGGTCACTTTCCGTGACAACCTGCCTGTCCCAGAGACTGCCTGGTCACTTGCCGTGACAACCTGCCTGCCTGGTCACTTGCGTCTGCCTGTCCAGAGACTGCCTGGTCACTTCCACTGCTGAGAGACTGCCCTGGTCACTTGCCGTGACAACCTGCCTGCCTGGTCACTTGCCGTGACAACCTGCCTGCCTGGTCACTTGCCGTGACAACCTGCCTGCCCTGGTCACTTGCCTGACAACCTGCCTGCCTGGTCACTTGCCGTGACAACCTGCCTGCCTGGTCACTTGCCGTGACAACCTGCCTGCCCTGGTCACTTGCCGTGACAACCCGCCTGTCCCAGAGATTGCCCTGGTCACTAGCCGTGACAACCCGCCTGTCCCAGAGACTGCCTGGTCACTAGCCGTGACAACCTGCCTGTCCCAGAGACTGCCTGGTCACTTGCTGTGACAACCTGCCTGTCCCAGAGACTGCCTTGGTCACTTGCCGTGACAACCTGCCTGTTCTGCCGGTTCCTCCTTGGTCTACCCTGTGATGACGTCTGTCCTGGGTCGGTGTCTGATGTTCTCCTGCTGAGCCTGTGCTACGCCTGAGGCCTGAGAGAGAGGCCGTCCTAGTATGCCCGTGCCAGATGACCCTGGACTTCATCAACCCGTAATGACCCCGCCATCGTCTGACGTTCGTCCTGGGCCGGTGTCTGATGTTCTCCTGCTGAGCCTGTGCTACGCCCGAGGCCTGAGAGTGAGGCCATACTAGTATGCCCGTGCCAGATGATCCTGGACTTCATCAACCCGTGATGACCCCGCCATCGTCTGAAGTCTGTCTGAGGTCGGTGTCTGATGTTCTCCTGCTGAGCCTGTGCTACGCCTAAGGCCTGAGAGAGAGGCCGTCCAAGTATGCCCGTGCCAGATAACCCTGGACTGCATCTACCCGTGATGTCCTCCAGCACTCGTCTGTGAGCCTGAGTCGTGTACCCTTCTCTGATGTGCGGAATCGGGAGCCCGGTCTTATGTTCTGTTTTATGTACTGTGTTTCTTTAAGTAAACTTTATGTTTCTTCTTACCTGAAGTTGTGCGGTGTTGTCTAGTCCTGCAGGTCGCCACCTTGCCCACATGCTCAGCTGCCACGGATCCCGGTCGCTGCCCTTCCCTAGTCCGGCAGGCCCGGGTCTCCCTCCGTGGTCCAGTGGGTCCACATTCTCATCATCTGGGACCCATGCCTCACGTCGTCGTGGACTGGCGGCGTGGGAGCATTGGCTAGCTAGGCAAGCTATGCCATGTCCCGGCGCCCCACAGCCGTGGGAAGCGCCACAGTAAGCTCTGGCCATGGACTCCGCTGAGCATGTGCGGTCTGCAGGACTTTCTCCAAGCTCCACCTGATGTGTGAACTAGACTACTTGGTCCCCACAGGGTAAGTGGACTAGATGGCTCGATTCCCCGCTTGGTCAGCGGTTCGGACTTTTCGAGCTATTAACTCTGCTGCCATATTGTGAACTATGGGACTTACCGCCAAACCCAAGTGAATTTTTCTGGGGAATTTTTTTTTACTTGGGTCTTCAGAAGAGGGGGCCTGAGGAGGGGGATACTGTAACGCTGGTATTGTCTGTACTTTGTTTTGCAGCGTTACTTTGTATGTTTTTTGCATTAACCCTTTTGCTCCTTTCCCCCTAACCAGCTGGGATACTGTTGTCTGTTACCTATATGGATGCTGCTCAGTTCCCGGCTCTGCTGCGTACCCGTACTTGCGTGAGTGGCTCCGCTGCTTTGCATGACCGCCCGCATGTGCGGTTCCTGACTTGCTGTGAAAGCCGTCCGTAGCTTGCAAAGTCCTCTGCAGTGGTGCATGACTTACTGCGTGGTTGGCAGCAGCCATTGTTGGGTTCCCTCTGTGTTGTGCTGTCTGGCTCTGCATAGGGGGCGCGGCCCACACCTGTCCTGCTTTTATGTGGATTGGGTGTTTACTAGAATTACTGCTCCAGCCTATCGCTGTGAAGCAGCTCATATATAAAGTTCCTCAGCCCTAGTGGGCGTTGCCAGAGCTTCACATTGAATCCACACTGAATCCCTGAACCTAGCCGTATGTGCTTGTGTGTTCAGCTCCTGCTCTGAATTTGATCAGCTCTGGAGAGCTGATTCCCTGTTCCTGATGTGTCTTGTTCCCTGATCCTGGATCAAACCCGGTACCTGAATGTCTGAATTGTGTCTTGTGTTTCCGCCTATGCTGGGGGCTGATTACCCCGATCGCCGTTCCTGGAGGCTGTATATCCAGGCCTGTTCCTGCTGTGTCTAATTACCTGAACCCCTGATCTTGGATCGCATCCTGTACCTGACTGTCTGAACTGTGTCCTTTGTGTTATGTTCCTGAAATCCTGCTGTGTCCAGAACCCTGTGCCAGTGACTGTGAATCCTTGCTATATAACCTGAGTTCATCTTGGAAGAAGGAGTCCGGTGTGTGCTGAGTTTCTGTTACTCTGTGCTCAGCCTCTGTGCAATCCCCGGCCAGCTCCCGTTGAGCCTGGCGGGGCTTGCACCAGACCGCTGGGGTTCCTTTTCAGGTCGCTGCCAGATGTCCGGATCCTATGCCTGATGTCCGATGTCCGACGACCACTTCCAGATGTCCGGATCCTATCCTTCCTGCCTGATGTCCGGATCCTGCCGATCATTGCCAGATGTCCGGAGCCTGCTGATCGGTACCAGATGTCCGGAGTCCGAGGCCTGTGTTCCAGTCCGTGTTCCTGTGATTCAATCCATGTTCCTGTCCGTGTTCCTGACTCCCTGAGACCCAGTCTGTGTTCCTGTCTGTGTTCCTGACTCTCTGAGATCCAATCCGTGTTCCTGTTGTTCCTGTGCAGTCTAACTCTGTTTCAGCCATCAGCTCCTGATTCCAGTTACCTGTCTGTTACCTGTCGGCTTGCCTGTCTGCCATCCGTCTGCAGTTCCTTCCAGAGGTTCGGACGTCATCTGCAGAGATCCCCGGCTCTTGCCTGCTCACCTAGGAGCGATCATCTGCCATCCGACTGCAGCTCCATCCGGAAGTTCGGACATCATCTGCAGAGATCCCCGGCTCTTGCCTGCTCACCTGGGAGCGATCATCTGCCATCCGACTGCAGCCTACCTGGAGGCTCCACCATATCAGGTCGTATATACCTGCCTGTCTAGAGACTGCCTGGTCACTTACTGTGACAACCTGCCTGTCTAGAGACTGCCTGGTCACTTGCCGTGACAACCTGCCTGTCCCAGAGACTGCCTGGTCACTTGCCGTGACAACCTGCCTGTCCCAGAGACTGCCCTGGTCACTTTCCGTGACAACCTGCCTGTCCCAGAGACTGCCTGGTCACTTGCCGTGACAACCTGCCTGCCTGGTCACTTGCCGTCCTGCCTGTCCCAGAGACTGCCTGGTCACTTGCCGTGACAACCTGCCTGTCCCAGAGACTGCCCTGGTCACTTGCCGTGACAACCTGCCTGCCTGGTCACTTGCCGTGACAACCTGCCTGCCTGGTCACTTGCCGTGACAACCTGCCTGCCCTGGTCACTTGCCGTGACAACCTGCCTGCCTGGTCACTTGCCGTGACAACCTGCCTGCCTGGTCACTTGCCGTGACAACCTGCCTGCCCTGGTCACTTGCCGTGACAACCCGCCTGTCCCAGAGATTGCCCTGGTCACTAGCCGTGACAACCCGCCTGTCCCAGAGACTGCCTGGTCACTAGCCGTGACAACCTGCCTGTCCCAGAGACTGCCTGGTCACTTGCTGTGACAACCTGCCTGTCCCAGAGACTGCCTTGGTCACTTGCCGTGACAACCTGCCTGTTCTGCCGGTTCCTCCTTGGTCTACCCTGTGATGACGTCTGTCCTGGGTCGGTGTCTGATGTTCTCCTGCTGAGCCTGTGCTACGCCTGAGGCCTGAGAGAGAGGCCGTCCTAGTATGCCCGTGCCAGATGACCCTGGACTTCATCAACCCGTAATGACCCCGCCATCGTCTGACGTTCGTCCTGGGCCGGTGTCTGATGTTCTCCTGCTGAGCCTGTGCTACGCCCGAGGCCTGAGAGTGAGGCCATACTAGTATGCCCGTGCCAGATGATCCTGGACTTCATCAACCCGTGATGACCCCGCCATCGTCTGAAGTCTGTCTGAGGTCGGTGTCTGATGTTCTCCTGCTGAGCCTGTGCTACGCCTAAGGCCTGAGAGAGAGGCCGTCCAAGTATGCCCGTGCCAGATAACCCTGGACTGCATCTACCCGTGATGTCCTCCAGCACTCGTCTGTGAGCCTGAGTCGTGTACCCTTCTCTGATGTGCGGAATCGGGAGCCCGGTCTTATGTTCTGTTTTATGTACTGTGTTTCTTTAAGTAAACTTTATGTTTCTTCTTACCTGAAGTTGTGCGGTGTTGTCTAGTCCTGCAGGTCGCCACCTTGCCCACATGCTCAGCTGCCACGGATCCCGGTCGCTGCCCTTCCCTAGTCCGGGCAGGCCCGGGTCTCCCTCCGTGGTCCAGTGGGTCCACATTCTCATCATCTGGGACCCATGCCTCACGTCGTCGTGGACTGGCGGCGTGGGAGCATTGGCTAGCTAGGCAAGCTATGCCATGTCCCGGCGCCCCACAGCCGTGGGAAGCGCCACACTTGGAGATGGTCTTATAACTTTAACCTTTAACATGTTTGTCTATAATTTTCTTTCTAATCTCCTGAGACAACTCTTTCCTTCTCTTCCTCTGGGCCATGTTGAGTGTGATAATACCATGTCACCAAACAGCACAGTAAGTATCTGTAGCCCTCTGTACAGGCCCACTCACTGATTCCAAGATTGTAGACACCTGTAATCCTAGTTATTGGACACACCTTGATTTAACATGTCCCTTTTTTCACATTATTTCAGGGGTACCATCATTTCCGTCCAGGCCTATTTCATGAGTTTTATTTATTTTTTTTTAATTCTGTGGAAACATGGTTGAAAAGCAATATCAGACTTTCATTTGTTCATTTTCATGAACTTTTGATTTATTATTACTTTTGTCAGAGTCAAGTTATTTCTGTGACCATTGTGGGGTTTTCAGTCATTAAACGAGGGGTACCAACAATTTTGACTACATGTGTGTATATATATATATATATATATATATATATATATATATATATACAGTACACAGTGGGATCGGAATATTCACACCCTTTTAAAGTTTTCACTCTTTGCTTCATTGCAGCCATTTGATAAATGCAAAAAAGTTCTTTTTTTCTCATTAATGTACACTCTGCTCCCCATCTTGACTGATAAAAAACAGAAATGTAGAACTGTTTTCAACTTTATTAAAACGGAAAAACTGAAATATCACATGGTCATAAGTATTCAGACCCTTTGCTCAGTATTGAGTAGAAGCACCCTTTTCAGCTAGTAAAGCCACTATTTTGTTATTTTAGCTGTGTGCTTGGGGTCAGTGTCTTGATGGAAGGTGAACCTTCGGCCAAGTCTAAGGTCCAGAGCACTCTGGAAGAGGTTTTCATCCAAGACATCTCTGTACATTCATGTTTACTTTAATTGCAACCAGTCGTCTTGTCCCTGCAGCTGAAAAACACCCCCATAGCATACAGTTGTGCTCAAAGTTTACATACCCCAGCAGAATTTTTGCTTTCTTGGCCTTTTTTCAGATAATATGAATGATAACACCAAAACTTTTTCTCCACTCATGGTTAGTGGTTGGGTGAAGCCGTTTATTGTCAAACTACTGTGTTCTCTCTTTTAAATCATAATGACAGCCCAAAATATCCTAATGACTCTGATCAAAGGTTCACATACCCTGGTGATTTTGGCCTGATAACATGCACAGAAGTTGACACAAATAGGTTTGAATGGCTACTAAAGGTAACATCCTCACCTGTGACCTGTTTACTTGTAATCAGTGTGTGTGCATAAAAGTTGAGTGAGTTTCTGGGATCCAGACAGACTTTTGGATCTTTCATCCAGTCACTGACGTTTCTGGATTGTGAGTCATGGGGAAAGCAAAAGAATTGTCAACGGATCTACGGGAAAAGGTAGTTGGACTGTATAAAACAGAAAAAGGGATACAAAAAGATATCCGAGGAATTGATAATGCCAGTCAGCAGCGTTCAAACTGTGATTAACAAATGGAAAATCAGGGGCTCTGTAAAAGCAAAAACCACGGTCAGGTAGACCAACAAAAATGTCGTCCACAACTGCCAGAAAAATTGTTTGGGATGCAAAGAAAAACCCACAAATAGCATCAGCTGAAATACTGGACTCTCTGAAAACTAGTGGTGTGGCTGTTTCAAGATGTACAATAAGGAGGCACTCGAAGAAAAATGGGCTGCATGGTCGAGTCACCAGAAGAAAACCATTACTGCACAAATGCCACAAAGTATCTTGCCTACAATACACAAAACAGCACAAAGACAAGCCTCAAAACTTCTGGAACAAGGTAATTTGGAGTGATGAGACCAAAATTGAACTTTTGTCCAGAACCATAAACGTTACATTTGGAGAGAGATCAACGAGGCCTATGATGAGAGAAACACCATTCCTACTGTAAAGCACGGAGGTGGATCGCTGATGTTTTGGGGATGTGTGAGCTACAAAGGCACAGGAAACTTGGTAAAAGTTGAAGGAAAGATGAATGCAGCATGTTATCAGCAAATACTGCTGAGCATGGGACATACTTGCATGTTCCAACATAACAACGATCCAAAACAGAAGGTCAAATTGACCTGTCATTGGCTACAGCGGAACAAAGTGAAGGTTCTGGAGTGGCCATCTCAGTTTCCTGACCTCTATATCATTGAGCCACTCTGGGGAGATCTCAAGTGCACAGTTCATGCTAGACAGCCCAGGAATTTACAGGAACTGGAGGCTTTTTGCCAAGAAGACTGGGCAGCTTTACCATCTGAGATAAAAAAAGAACCTTATCCACAACTACCACAAAAACTTCAAGCTGTCATTGATGATAGAGGGGGCAATACATGGTATTAAGAAATGGGGTATGTGAACTTTTGATCAGGGTCATTTGGATGTTTTGGGTTTACGATTTAAAAAGAGAAAACACAATAGTCTGATAATAAATGGCTTCACCCAACCACTAACCATGAGTGGAGAAAAAGTTTTGGTGCTATCATTCATATTCTCTGAAAAAAGGCCAAGAAAGGAAAAATTCTGCTGGGGTATGTAAACTTTGAGCACAACTGTATGCTATGGGGGTGTTTTTCAGCTGCAGCGACAGGACGACTGGTTGCAATTAAAGTAAACATGAATGTGGGGTATGAAAACTTTTGAGCGCAACTGTGTGTGCGTGTGTGTATATATATATATAATATAAATACATATATATATACATACATATATATAAATAATATCTCTATCCTGTGTAGAAATAAAAGTTCAAATCACCCCCTTTTTGCTCCATTCAAAATAAAACAAAAAAAACAAAAACATAAATATACATGTTTGGTATCACTGCATTTGGAATTGTCAAATCTATCAAAATGTAAACTAAGTTCATCCAATTGTCAAAAGGCGTAGCGAGAAAATAAATCAAAATTCTAGAATTACGGTTTTTTTTCACCGCAACTTTGCAATAACAGGCGATCAAAATGTATCTACCCCAAAATGGCATCAATAAAATCGTCAGCTTGGTATGAAAAAATAAGCCCTCACGCAGCCCCAGATCATGAAAAATGGAGACGCTACGGATCTCAAAAAAATGGAGCCATTTTTTTTCTAACAAAAAATTTGGATTTTTTTCACCACTTAAATAAAAAAAGAACCTATATATGTTTGGTATCTATGAGCTTCTAATGACCTAGAGAATCATAATGGCTGGTCAGTGTCAGCATTTAGTAAACGTTTTTATTTTGTTTTGTTTTTTTACATCATTTGTTGAATTGCACTTTTTTTGCAATTTCACTGCACTTGGATTTTTTTCCCCGTTTTCTAGTACACTATGTGGTAAAATCAATGGTGTCGTTCAAAAGTACAACTCGTCCCGCAAAAAACAAGTCCCCTCATGGCCATATTGATTAAAAAAAGTTTTGGATCTGGGAAGAAGGGGAGCAGAAATCGAAAACACAAAAATGGAAAATTGCAAAGTTGTGAAGGGGTTAATAAGTCTTATGGTAATGGACTTATCGCTTATGGAGATTTAACCTTTTTTTTGCAGTTACAGGGAGTGCCCTCCTGTCTTTGAAACAGCTTTTTACCATATTTTTTGTATGGACTATTTATGTACTTGAATTACTTAATCAACCCCCCCCCATTACTCCTTAGATGTGTGTTCCCAAGACTAAAAAAATTTATTTATTTTAAGATTTCCTCACAATCAAGATCCTCCGTACACCTTATTAGGTTTTTTTTGGCTCTGATTGACCAATAAATATTTAAAAAGCTCTCATTTCTCATTTGCATGACTATCACTATCTGACAGTAGCTGCTAACAGTCAATGTCCAGGACGTGCAGTCATCGATATGGAGAATTTGACCTTGTTAAAATTGTTTTTGCCCTCCTGCCTAAATGTTTTATGCAGCTTAAGCAAAATGAAATAACGGTCACAGATACCATGAACAGTGACATTTTCAAAAAGCTTTACATAGTTATAAATTACCAAATCCAAATTCCTTTTGTCAGGTCTTCCATGAAGTGACCCATAAAATTATTGTGCAAAAAAGCTAAGGAATTTTCCCCCCCTTGCATACTAACCAGATCCATGGTCCCATTCAATATCTGGATAGTTAAAATCTCCCAGTGTAAGGGGGTGACATAGTATTACCATATTACTTTGCTCCCCAATGTTTCTTAATGTATAAATGTTTTACATGTGTTGATTACTATTATGTCGTTGTTAACCCCTTCACCCCCAAGGGTGGTTTGCACGTTAATGACCGGGCCAATTTTTACAATTCTGACCACTGTCTCTTTATAAGGTTACTAGCTGAAGAGCCCGGCGCTGCCCGGGCATAGTACCTAACTACGGTTAGTTATAACAAATTGTAATGATTATATCTATATACAAGTATTCAGCTTTCTCCCCATTATGTAGCTAGGGCCAAAATAGTTTGGCGATTTGGAACGTGCGGGGGTTAAAATTTCCATTCAACACATAGCCTATGATGCTCCTGGGGTTGAGATGTGCGGGCATGCAAAATTTCATGCCCGTAAGTACAACGGTGCAGATTCCTATCCCGGGCCAAAATTATTTGCCGATTTGGAATGCGCGGGGTTAAAATTTCGACTCAAAACCTAGCCTATGACGCTCCCGGGGTCGAGACGTGCGGGTGTGCAAAATTTCATGCCCGTAAATGCAGATTCCTATGCCGGACATACACACAAGCATTCAGCTTTCTCCCCATTATGTAGATAGGGCCAAAATTGTTTGGCGATTTGGAACGTGCGGGGGTTTAAAATTTCCATTCAACACATAGCCTATGATGCTCCTGGGGTTGAGATGTGCGGGCATGCAAAATTTCATGCCATAAGTACAACGGTGCAGATTCCTATCCCGGGCCAAAATTATTTGCCGATTTGGAATGTGCGGGGTTAAAATTTCGACTAAAAACCTAGCCTATGACGCTCCCGGGTCGAGACGTGCGGGTGTGCAAAATTTCATGCCCGTAAATGCAGATTCCTATGCCGGACATACACACAAGCATTCAGCTTTCTCCCCATTATGTAGATAGGGCCAAAATTGTTTGGCGATTTGGAACGCGCGGGGTTAAAATTTTGATTCAAAACATAGCCTAGGACGCTTTCGGGGTCGAGACGTGCGGGCATGCAAAATTTCATGCCCGTAAGTGCGACGGTGCGGATTCCAATCCCGGACAAACATACCCACATACATACACACATACATACATTCAGCTTTATATGTTAGATAACTCTGGAACGCTTCAACGGATCTGCGCGATTCTGAGATTGTTTTCTCGTGACATATTGTACTTCACGTTAGTAGTAAAATTTCTTCACTATAACTTGCGTTTATTTTGAGAAAAATGCAAACATGGCGAAAATTTTGAAAATGTTGCAATTTTCAAACTTTGAATTTTTATTCCCTTAAAACAGAGAAATATGTCACATAAAATAGTTAATAAATAACATTTCCCACATGTCTACTTTACATCAGCACAATTTTGGAACCAAAATTTTTTTTTGTTAGGAAATTATAAGGGTTAAAAGTTGACCAGTGATTTCTCATTTTTACAACAAAATTTACAAAGCCATTTTTTTTTGTGACCACCTCACATTTGAAGTCACTTTGAGGGGTCTATATGGCAGAAAATACCCAAAAGTGACACCATTCTAAAAACTGCACTCCTCAAGGTACTCAAAACCACATTCAAGAAGTTTATTAACCCTTCAGGTGCTTCACAGGAGCTGAAGCAACATGGAAGGAAAAAATGAATATTTAACTTTTTAGTCACAAAAATGATCTTTAACAAACTTTTTTTCATTTTCACAAGGGTAAAAGGAGAAAATGGGCAGATAAAGTTGTTGTGCAATTTCTCCTGAGTACGCCAATACCCCATATGTGGGGGAAAACCACTGTTTGGGCACACAGCAGAGCTCGTAAGTGAAGGAGCGCTGATTGACTTTTTCAAACCAAAATTGGCTGGAATTGAGATTGGACGCCATGTCGCGTTTGGAGAGCCTCTGATGCGCCTAAACAGTGGAAACCCCCCACAAGTGACATCATTTTGGAAACTAGACCCCCTATGGAACTTATGGAGATCTGTTGTGAGCACTTTGAACCCTCAAGTGTTTCACAAAAGTTTATAATGCCTGGGTGAGAAAAAAAAAAAAAAAAACTTTTCCACAAAAAAGATTTTTTAGTCCCAAATTTTTGATTTTTCCCAAGGAAATTGGACCCTAAAAGTTGGTGTCCAATTTGTCCTGAGTATGCTGATACCCCATATGTGGGGGGGGAACTGTTTGGGTGCACGGCAGGACTTGTAAAGTAAGTAATAACGTTTTGGAATGCAGACGTTGATGGGGGTCATGTTCCGTTTGCAGTACCCCAGATGTGCCTAAACAGTGGAAACCCCCACAAGTGACCCCATTTTGGAAACTAGACCCCCTAAGGAACTTATCTAGAACTGTGGTGAGCAATTTGAACCCCCAAGTGCTTCATACAAGTTTATAAGGTGGAGCCATAAAATTAAAAAATCATATCTTTTCCACAAAAATGATCTTTTCACCCCAAATTTTATTTTCCCAAGGGTAACAAGACCCCAAAAGTTATTGTGCAATTTGTCCTGAGTATGCTGATACCCCATATGTGGGGGTAAACTGCTGTTTGGGTGCATGGCAGAGCTCGGAAAGTAAGGAGCGCCGTTTGACTTTTTCAACGCAGAATTGGCTGGACGCCATGTCGTGTTTGGAGATCTCCTGATGTGCTTAACCACTTTATTCCATCAGACGTACTATTCCGTCCATGTGACCCTGGACCTAATTCCCATGGACGGAATAGTACGTCATGGGCAATCAGCTGCGCTCCCAGGGGGAGCGCAGCTGATCGCGGCCGGGTGTCAGCTGTTTATCACAGCTGACACCCAGCACTATGTGTCAGGAGCGGTCACGGACCGCTCCCGGCACATTAACCCCTGGCACACCGCGATCAAACATGATCGCGGTGTACCGGGGGCACAGGGGAGGATCGCGCAGGGAGGGGGCTCTCTGCGCGCTCCCCTGAGACCCTCAGAGCAGCGCGATGTGTCGCGCTGTTCCGAGGGTCCGTCCTCCCTCCAGGTCCCCGGATCCAAGATGGCGCCGGAGTCCTGCAGGGAGGCGGTTTCCTCAGTGCCTGCTGACAGCAGGCGCTGAGGAAGCCTGCAGTGATGCCAGAGCGATCGCTGGTGTGACAGTGTGCTCTGCACACTGTCACACCAGCGATCTGCTAAAATACTGTGATGTCCCACCCTGGGACAAAGTAAAAAAGTAAAAAAAATAAAAATAAAGTGGTAAAAAAAATCATAAAAAAAAAAAATATTCCCCAATAAATTCATTTCTTCCTGTAAATAAAAAAAACAAAAAATAAAAGTACACATATTTGGTATCGCCGCGTCCGGAACGACCCCCCCTATAAAACTGTCCCACTAGTTAACCCCTTTAGTGAACCCCTTAAAAAAAAAAAAAAAAACTAAGCAAAAAATCAATGCTTTATCATCATACCGCCGAACAAAAAGTGGAATAACACGCGATCAAAAAGACAGATCTAAATAAACGTGGTACTGCTGAAAACATAATCTTGTCCCGCAAAAAACGAGCCATCATACAGCATCATCAGCGAAAAATAAAAAAGTTATAGCTCGCAGAATAAAGCGATGCAAAAATAATAATTTTTTATATAAAATTGTTTTTATTCTATAAAAGCGCCAAAACATAAAAAAATGATATAAATGAGGTATCGCCGTAATCTTACTGACCCGAAGAATAAAACTGCTTTATCAATTTTACCACACGCGGAACGGTATAAACGCCTCCCCCAAAAGAAATTCATGAATTGCTGATTTTTGTTCATTCTAACCTCCCAAAAATCGAAATAAAAAGCGATCAAATAATGTCACGTGGTCATAAATGGTACCAATAAAAACTTCACCTCGTCCCACAAAAAATAAGACCTCACATGACTCTGTGGGCCAAAATATGCAAAAATTATAGCTCTCAAAATGTGATGATGCAAAAAACTACTTTTTGCAATAAATAAAGCGCTATAAATAGTAACTCAAACCCCCCTTTATCACCCCCTTAGTTAGGGAAAAATAATAAAATAAAAAAAATGTATTTATTTCCATTTTCCCATTAGGGTTAGGGTTAGGGTTGCGGCTAAAGTTAGGGTTGGCGCTAACGTTAGGATTAGGGTTAGGGTTGGGATTAGGGTTAGGGGTGTGTTAGGGTTAGGTTTGTGGTTAGGGTTGGGATAGGGTTAGAGGTGTGTTGGGGTTAGGGTTGGAGTTAGAATTGGGGGCACAGGGGCACATCAGGGGCTCTCCAAATGTGACATGGCGTCTGATCTCAATTCCAGCCAATTCTGCGTTGAAAAAGTCAAACGGTACTCCTTCACTTCTGAGCTCTGCCATGCGCCCAAACAGTAGTTTACCCCCGCATATGGGGTATCAGCGTACTCTGGACCACAAGAATTATTGTGCAATTTGTCCTATTTCTTCTCTTACCCTTGGGAAAATAAAAAACTGAGGACGACAAAATCATTTTTGTAAAAAAAAAATGATTTTTTGTTTTTACGGCTGTATGTTATAAATTTTCTGTGAAGCACTTGGGGCTTCATAGCACTCACCACACTTCTAGATAAGTTCCTTGTGGGGTCTATTTTCCAAAATGGGGTCACTTGTGGGGGGTTTCCACTGTTTAGGCGCATCAGGGGCTCTCCAAATGCGACATGACGCCCGTAGACCATTCCATCAAAGTCTGCAACCCAAAACGTCACTACTTCCCTTCCGAGCCCCGACGTGCGCCCATACAGTAGTTTACTCCCACATATTGGGTATCACGTACTCAGGACAAATTGGACAACAACTTTTGGGGTCCAATTTCTCCTGTTACCCTTGTGAAAATAAAATATTGGGGGCGAAAAAATCATTTTTGTAAAAAAAAAAAAAGATTTTTTATTTTTACAGCTGTACGTTATAAACTTCTGTGAAGCACTTCGGGGTTCAAAGTGCTCAACACACTTCTAGAAAAGTTCCTTGTGGGGTCTATTTTCCAAAATGGGGTTACTTGTGGGGGTTTCCACTGTTTAGGCGCATCAGGGGCTCTCCAAATGCGACATGACGCCCCCAGACCATTCCATCAAACTCTGCAATCCAAAACGTCACTAATTCCCTTCCGAGCCCAGACGTGCACCCATACAGTAGTTTTCTCCCACATATTGGGTATCAGCGTACTCAGGACAAATTGGACAACAAATTTTGGAGTCCAATTTCTCCTGTTACCCTTGTGAAAATAAAATATTGGGGGCGAAAAAATCATTTTTGTAAAAAAAAAAAAGGATTTTTTATTTTTACGGCTGTACGTTATAAACTTCTGTGAAGCACTTCGGGGTTCAAAGTGCTCACCACACATCTAGATAAGTTCATTGTGGGGTCTATTTTCCAAAATGGGGTCACTTGTGGGGGGTTTCCACTGTTTAGGCGCATCAGGGGCTCTCCAAATGCGACATGACGCCCCCAGACCATTCCATCAAACTCTGCAATCCAAAACGTCACTAATTCCCTTCCGAGCCCAGACGTGCACCCATACAGTAGTTTTCTCCCACATATTGGGTATCAGCGTACTCAGGACAAATTGGACAACAAATTTTGGAGTCCAATTTCTCCTGTTACCCTTGTGAAAATAAAATATTGGGGGCGAAAAAATCATTTTTGTAAAAAAAAAAAAAGATTTTTTATTTTTACGGCTGTACGTTATAAACTTCTGTGAAGCACTTCGGGGTTCAAAGTGCTCACCACACATCTAGATAAGTTCATTGTGGGGTCTATTTTCCAAAATGGGGTCACTTGTGGGGGGTTTCCACTGTTTAGGCGCATCAGGGGCTCTCCAAATGCGACATGACGCCCCTAGACCATTCCATCAAAGTCTGCAATCCAAAACGTCACTACTTCCCTTCCGAGCCCGACGTGCGCCCATACAGTAGTTTACTCCCACATAGTGTTGAGCGATACTGCTCGATATCTAAAAATATCGTATCGAAATGGTATCGCCGATATCACTAAATATCGTCGATATCCGATTCCGATACCGGAAGTCCAATGTAAGTCTATGGGAACAAAAAATCGCAACTAAAAAAAACCTTTATTTCCTTGTAAACACTAAATATACACACATAGAATACATATATATATATATATATATATATATGTCATTGTGACATATATATATACATATATGTATAGTTTATACACTTCTACATAGTAAAATATCCTCTGATTCAATTGCCGGGTAAAGCCGGCTTCTGTGAAAAGACAGAAGCACCCGACATGAAATGACACTTGGTGTACATAGGGTTAACCATGTCTTTTCATGTCGTTTGCAATCTATTTGCACAAACAATTACATCAGTCTATGTGTGCAAAATTTCACACCTGTAGGGGTTAATTAAAGGTGTAAATTCGTTGTAAAAAAAACGGACTTTTTTGCTACGAATTTACACTTTTAATTAACCCCTACAGGTGTGAAATTTTGCACACATAGACTGATGTAATTGTTTGTGCAAATCAGATAGCAAAGGACATGAAAAGACATGGTTAACCCTATGTACACCAAGTGTCATTTCATGTCGGGTTCTGCATTTTCACAAAAGCCGGCAATTGAATTAGCGGCTATTATACTATGTAGAAGTGTATGAACTATAAATATAAATATATATATATGTGTCACAAATTCAATGACATGTTATATATATATATATATATATGAGGTGTAAAATTGTTTAAAAAAAATGCGTGGGCTCCCGCCCTATTTTCGCAACCAGACAGACAAAGCCAGCGAATGGGGGCAGATAATAATAGCCCAGAGAGGGACCATTATTTTTGGCCCCCCCTGGCTACTAACATCTGCCCCCAGACACCCCAGAAAAGACAAATCTATAATTAGATTCGCCCTTTCTGGCACTTTGCCCGTCTATTCCCATTGCCCTGTAGCGGTGGCGAATGGGTTAATAAGGGGTTAAAATGACCTTGCAATTGAAAGGTCACTTTAAGCCAGGTTAATAATTGAGAGCTGTCAATTAGACAACTATCAATTATTAATCCTATTGTATGAAAGAAAAATCAAACACACACACTTTAATAAAAAAGAAGTTTAATGAAATAATCACACAGTTTTTGACCATATTTTATTTACCTGCTAAAACCATTTCCTGTAATAAAAATAAAATAATAAAGAAAAATTATTCTTACCTATCCCATGCACAGTCAGGTCCCACGGTGTAATCCTTCAGAAAGGGTTAATGTTTACTGCAGGGACCGCAGCTAATGCTGCAGCCTCACAGTAAACCCCCAAATGAATGAGCTCCTCTCCTGGCTGACAGGAGAGGAAGTGGAAAGCTTAATTGATTGCTTTCCACTCTCACTTCAGGTCAGCCAGGGACACCATCAGTGACGTCAGAGGGAACTGATTAACAAAAATAGGGGTTCCCTTCGAAAAAAAAATGGCGTGGGGTCCCCCCTATTTTTGTTAACCCCAGCCAGATGAAGCAGACCGCTGAGGCCTGGATTTTCAGGCTGTTAAGGAGCCAAGATCCATGGACCTTGCCAGCCTGATAATACCAGGCCACAGCAGTCTGCATATCTTGGCTGATTAACAAAAATAGGGGATCCCCTCGAAAAAAATTGGCGTGGGGTCCCCCCTATTTTTGTTAACCAGCCAGATGAAGCAGACCGCTGAGGCCTGGTTTTTCAGGCTGGTAAGGATCCAATATCCATGGACCTTGCAAGCCTGATAATACCAGGCCACAGCAGTCTGCTTAGCTTGGCTGGTTAACAAAAATAGGGGATCCCCTCGAAAAAAAAACGGCGTAGGGGTCCCCCTATTTTTGTTACCAGCCAAGTAAAATGCAGACTGCTGCGGCCTGGTATTAAAAGACTGTCAAGGCCCATGGATTTTGGCCCTCAACAGCCTGATAATACCAGGCTACAGCAGCCCCACATTTGGCGCATCAAAAGATGTGCCAATTGTGGCACTTTACCCGGCTCTTCCCACTGCCCTGTAGCGGTGGCAAGTGGGGTAATAAGGGGTTAATGTCACCGTTGATTGCACGGTGACAATAAGCCCGGTTAATAATGGAGAGGTGTCAATAAGACACCGATCCATTATTAATCCCAAAGTTATTAAATGTTTAAAAAAAAGACACAGCAAGAAAAAAGTCTTTTAATGAAATAAAAGAGACAACACAGTTTTCATTTCTTTTATTGTACTCTCATTCCTGCGACGCCATCGATCTCCTGTAAAAAAAGAAAAAAAAAAAAACAACAGTATACCACCTGTCCGACGCAGTCCATAGTAACGAGTGTCCCACGACGATCCAGCTCTGCTACATCGCGACGCAGCGTACACGCAGTGATTACTTGCTTCCCCGGCGGTGACGTCATCGGACTGACTGCTTTACGGCCGGGATTACCCAGCAGTCACTGCAGTTATCGCGAGAAACTGCATGTGACCGCCGGGGAGAAGAGGATGGCGGCCATGAAGCAGTCCAGGCCGTGACCGCCGGAGATCTTCTGCCAGGTAAGTGCCGCTGACTCCTGACAGACCCGACCGACCGACACTGACAGTGACAGACCCGACCGACGGACACTGACAATGACAGTGACAATCCCGATTCCGGTATTCGATATGACGAAAATATCGGTATTCGGAATCGAAAGGCCGATACAGCTAATATCGGTCGATATCCGATATTTGCAGTATCGTATCGCTCAACACTACTCCCACATATTGGGTATCAGCGTACTCAGGACAAATTGGACAACAACTTTTGGGGTTCAATTTCTCCTGTTACCCTTGTAAAAATAAAATATTGGGGGCGAAAAAATCATTTTTGTAAAAAAAAAAAAAAGATTTTTTATTTTACGGCTGTATTTTATAAACTTCTGTGAAGCACTTTGGGGTTCAAAGTGCTCACCACACATCTAGATAAGTTCCTTGAGGGGTCTAGTTTCCAAAATGGTGTCATTTGTGGGGGGTTTCCACTGTTTAGGCAGATCAGGAGCTCTCCAAACACGACATGGCATCCAGCCAATTCTGCGTTGAAAAAGTCAAACGGCGCTCCTTCCCTTCCAAACTCTGCCATGCACCCAAACAGTGGTTTACCCCCACATATGGGGTATCAGCGTACTCAGGACAAATTGCACAATAACTTTTGGCGTCTTGTTACCCTTGGGAAAATAAAAATTGGGGTGAAAAGATCAATTTTGTGGAAAAAAATGATTTTTTAATTTTACGGCTCTACGTTATAAACTTGTGTGAAGCACTTGGGGGATCAAATTGCTCACCAAAGATCTAGATAAGTTCCTTAGGGGGTCTAGTTTCCCAAATGGGGTCACTTGTGGGGGGTTTCCACTGTTTAGGCACATCAGGGACTCTCCAAATGCAACATGGCGTCCAATCTCAATTCCAGCCAATTTTGGTTGGAAAAAGTCAAATGGTGCTCCTTCCATTCTGAGCTCTGCCATGCGCCCAAACAGTGGTTCCGCCCCACATATGGGGTATCAGCGTACTCAGGACAAATTGGACAACAACTTTTGAGGTCCAATTTCTCCTGTTACCTATGGGAAAATAAAAAATTAGTGACTAAGAGATAATTTTTGTGGGAAAAAAATAGGATTTTTTATTTTCATGCCCGGGCATTATAAACTTGTGTGAAGCACTTGGGGGTTCAAAGTGCTCACCAAAGATCTAGATAAGTTCCTTAGGGGGTCTAGCTTCCAAAATGGGGTCACTTGTGGGGGTTTCCACTGTTTAGGCTCATCTGGGGCACTACAAACGGAACATGACCCCCATCAATGTTTGCATTCCAAAACGTTACTGCTTCCTTTCCAAGCCCTGCCGTGCGCCCAAACAGTTTCCCCCCCCCCACATATGGGGTATCAGCATACTCAGGACAAATTGGACAACAACTTTTGGGGTCCAATTTCCTTGGGAAAAATCAAAAATTTGGGACTAAAAAATCATTTTTGTGGAAAATTGTTTTGTTTTTTTTCACACCCAGGCATTATAAACTTTTGTGAAACACTTTGGGGTTCAAAGTGCTCACAACATATCTAGATAAGTTCCTTAGGGGGTCTAGTTTCCAAAATGGTGTCACTTGTGGGGGTTTCCACTGTTTAGGCGCATCAGGGCTCTCCAAACACGACATGGCGTCCAATCTCAACTCCAGCCAATTTTAGTTTGAAAAAGTCAAACGGCGCTCCTTCCCTTACGAGCTCTGCTGTGTGCCCAAACAGTGGTTTTCCCCCACATATTGGGTATTGGCGTACTCAGGAGAAATTGCACAACAACTTTATCTGCCCATTTTCTCCTTTTACCCTTGTGAAAATAAAAAAAAGTTTGTAAAAGATCATTTTTGTGGCTAAAAAGTTAAATATTAATTTTTTCCTTCCACGTTGCTTCAGCTCCTGTGAAGTACCAGAAGGGTTATTAAACTTTTGAATGTGGTTTTGAGTACCTTGAGGGGTGCAGTTTTTAGAATGGTGTCACTTTTGGGTATTTTCTGCTATATAGACCCGTCAAAGTGACTTCAAATGTGAGGTGGTCCCTAAAAAAAATGGCTTTGTACATTTTGTTGTAAAAATGAGAAATCACTGGTCAACTTTTAACCCTTATAATTTCCTAACAAAAAAAATTTTGGTTCCAAAATTGTGCTGATGTAAAGTAGACATGTGGGAAATGTTATTTATTAACTATTTTGTGTGACATATTTCTCTGTTTTAAGGGAAAAAAAATTCAAAGTTTGAAAATTGCAAAATTTTCAAAATTTTCGCCATATTTGCATTTTTTTCAAAAATAAACTCAAGGTATATCGAATAAATTTTACCACTAACGTGAAGTACAATATGTCACGAGAAAACAATCTCAGAATCGCGAAGATCCGTTGAAGCGTTCCACAGTTATAACCTCATAAAGAGACAGTGCTCAGAATTGTAAAAATTGGCCCGGTCATTAACGTGCAAAACACCCTTGGGGTGAAGGGGTTAAACAGTGGAAACCCCCCACAAATGACACTATTTTGGAAACTAGACCCCTCAAGAAACTTATCTAGATGTGTGGTGAGCACTTTGAACCCCAGGTGTTTCACTAAAGTTTATAACGCCCGAAAATAAAAAAAATCATATTTTTTTCCACAAACATGATCTTTTAGTCTCCAACTTTCTATTTTCCCAAGGCTAACAGGAGAGACTGGACCCCAAAAATAGTTTTCCAATTTGTCCTGAGTATGCTGATACCCCATATGCAGGAGAAAACTACTGTATGGGCACACGTCAGGGCTCGGAAGGGAAGTAGTGACGTTTTGGATTGCCGACTTTGATGGAATGGTCTGCGGGCGTCATGTCGCGTTTGGAGAGCCCCTGATGTGCCTAAACAGTGGAAACCCCCCACACGTGACCCCATTTTGGAAAATAGACACCCCAAGGAACTTATCTAGATGTGTGGTGAGCACTTTGGATCCTGAAGTACTTCACAGAAGTTTATAACGTACAGCCGTAAAAATCAAAAATCCTTTTTTTTTTTACAAAAATGATGTTTCGCCCCCAATATTTTATTTTCACTAGGGTAACAGGAGAAATTGGACCCCAAAAGTTGTTGTCCAATTTGTCCTGAGTACACTGATACCCCATATGTGGGAGAAAACTACTGTATGGGCACACGTCAGGGCTCAGAAGGGAAGTAGTGACGTTTTGGAGTCATATCGCGTTTGGAGAGCCCCTGATGTTCCTAAACAGTAGAAAGCCCCCACAAGGAACTTATCTAGATGTGTGGTGAGCGCTATGAAGCCCCAAGTGCTTCACAGAAGTTTATAACGTACAGCCGTAAAAACAAAAAAATCCTTTTTTTTCACAAAAATGATATTTTCGCCCCCAATTTTTTATTTTCCCAAGGGTAACAGAAGAAATTGGACCCAAAGAGTTATTGTGCAATTTTTCCTGAGTACGCTGATACCCCATATGTAGGGGTAAACTATTGTTTGGGCGCATGGTAGAGCTCAGAAGGGAATGAGCACCGTTTGACTTTTTCAACGTAGAATTGGCTGGAATTGAGATCAGACGCCATGTCACATTTGGAGAGCCCCTGATGTGCCTAAACAGTGGAAACCCCCCAATTCTAACTCCAACCCTAACCCCAACACACCCCTAACCCTAGTCCCAACCATAACCCTAACCACAAACCTAACCCTAACACACTCCTAACCCTAAACTTAATTCTAACCCTAATCCTAACTTTAGCCCCAACTCTAACCCTAACTTTAGCCGCAGCCCTAACTCTAACTGGAAAATGGAAATAAATACATTTTTTTCATTTTATTATTTTTCCCTAACTAAATGTGTGATAAACGGGGGTTTGATTTACTACTTATAGCGGGTTTTTATGTTCGGCAGCTGTCACATGCTAAAAGACGCTTTTTATTGCAAAAAATAGGTTTTGCATCACCACATTTTGAGAGCTATAATTTTTGCATATTTTGGCCCACAGAGTCATGTGAAGTCTTATTTTTTGTGGTACGAGTTGACGTTTTTATTGGTACCATTTTGAGCACGTGACTTTTTTTATCGCTTTTTATTTTGATTTTTGGGAGGTTAGAATGAACAAAAATCAGCAATTCATTAATTTCTTTTGGGGGGGCTTTTATACTGTTCCGCTTGTGGTAAAATTGATAAAGCAGTTTTATTCTTCGGGTTAGTACGATTACGGCGATACCTCATTTATATCATTTTTTTATGTTTTGGCGCTTTTACACAATAAAAACTATTTTATATAAAAAATAATTATTTTTGCATCGCTTTATTCTGCGAGCTATAACTTTTTTATTTTTTCGCTGATGATGCTTTAAGGAGGCTCATTTTTTGCGGGATAAGATGACATTTTCAGTGGTACCATGTTTATTTATATTGGTCTTTTTGATTGCTTGTTATTCCACTTTTTGTTTGGCGTTATGATGATAAAGCATTGATTTTCTGCTTTGTTTTTTTTTAAGGGGTTCACTAAAGGGGTTAACTAGTGGGACAGTTCTATAGGGCGGGTTGTTACGGAAGCGGCGATACCAAATATGTGTACTTTTATTGTTTTGTTTCCCCTGAGCCTTCAATAACTCACCCTCAAGTTCAAAACATACTGCGGAGACAACCACCCCTTCTTGCAAAATAGGGACCGCATCATCAGTGCCCCCACCTCCAGGGAAACTCCGAGACAAAGCATCCAATTTGACATTCTTAATCCCAGAACAGTCATACACACGATGAGGAGGCTGTTCTTGACAACCCTTTTCAGAAAACACTTCTTCAAAATCGGACAGGCAAGATGGAGTAATTTAAGTGGGTTACTCCGGGTTGGCGTAACACACTCGTGACAAATTTGTACTAATAGTGTGGACCAGACACCAAGCCACATTTCAAAATCTAAATCCTTTCTGCTAACAGTGTGGACCAGACACCTCTTGTGCAGGCAGGTGCCATGGGAGGGTAGATTACAGCGATCAAGGAGTGCTCATGATACCAGACAAACTGTTACTGAAGGTGCAGAAGCTAAAGAACAAATGGAGGAGGATGAGGAAGAGGTGATGGGTGTACAACAGTCAGGAGATGAGGAGAATAATGATTCCCTCTCTGTTGTCCATTGTTGATGGAAGGGGACAGTGGGTGCAAGCTTGACCTCGGCACCAACACACCATGAATTTGGACCTCATGGAAGCACCCAACACATGAGCACCTTCTTCTTGCTCTCAACATAATGCCCATATTGTTAGGATTAGAAATAGTGCTGGCTACTGGGTTGCAACTCTGTTAGATCCACTGTACAGGAGTACATTTTTCCAGATGTTTCCCCCCTTGAAAGGGAAACGCGCATGCTTCAGTATCAAAACACGCTTGTAGACAATCTTAAGAGTGGTTTTCCCCGACAGAAGTGAGGCACACAGTGTGCATCACAGTTATAAACTTCTAACCCCAGGAACGTCGAGATGTCAACAGAAAACATTAGCAGCAGCAGTGTAAGTGGCAGAAGCAATTTCTGTGAGTCATTTTAGACCAACCCATGCACCAGCAGAACAGAGTACAAGTCTGACACGTTGTGAACGACTGGAGAGGATGGTGCAGGAGTATATCGAGCGCAATATCAATGCAGTAAAGGGGGGTTGACACCTTCACATTTTGGACTTCAAAAATGGACGAGTTGACTGAACTCACTTGTCACATCTTGGATGTCGTGTCATGCCCGGCAGCCATCGTTCTCTCAGAATGTGTCTTCAGCGCTGATGGTAGGGTCCTGACTGATGAGCACATCCAACTATCCCCTGAAAGTGTAGACCACCTAACTTTCATCAACATGAAGAAGTTATTGATCTCCAATTAATTTTGCACCCCAGCCGCAGCCTGGACAGACTGGGCAATGGTGTAGTTTTAGTGTGTTTCTTTGATCTTGCGTCATTGTAGTCTGTGACACCTTTGTCATGGCTTCTGTGCCTGCTGTCACTACTGCTACTGATGTTACTAACAATTTTTTGAAATGTGGAGACTCCAAGTTGGGTCTCGATCTGGTGAGTTGCCTGTAGTGAAAGGGGTGTCAGAGCCCCATTATACTATTTCTACTCTGGGGAAATTGATGCCACTTCAATGGTGAGTGGCAATAATTTTTTGAAATGTGGAGACTCCAAGTCCAAGTTGGGTCTCTTTCATGTGTGTTGCCTGTAGTAGTAGGGCTCCAAGACTGGAAAGCCTACACTTGCTTTCAGTCGACCACCTGTGTTACTATCCTTAAATGTTTCTAACAATAGTAGTCTACGAAGCTGATATTTGTGCCATCTAAGTGTGGCTAAGCAGAAAAGCAGTTTGAGCTGTCGCATGTGGCATCAGAGCTCCCAGCACAGCAGGCCAACATCGGTCCTTCACCTATCTCATCTTAATTGAAACTTCACTGTAAATATTGGCCCAGGCCTGGATACCTCATGCATGGCCCATGGCTGACTGCTGCTGTGACATTATCAATTTTCTACTGTGGGTGTTAGAGGTCGAGTTCCGCTTCTGCACAGGGGGAATCTCGAGCCGTTCCCGCTGCGGTCCCCCATCCGTCTCCGGTCGCAGTGGAGTCTCCTCAGCAGAGACGTCGGTCCCAGCGTCTTGCACAGTCTAGTACTGTGCAGAGGTTTATGGCTGCCTCTCCAGGTTCTGCTATTGTGGCCAGTACTGGTCAGCGGTGAGCAGACGTCTTTAGGACTAAGTCCTGCGTTTCCCCTTCTGAGCATGCCCAGGGTAAGATCTCTCATTGGAAATCAGGGGTCACAAGCTCAGGTACTGCAGCAGCTCCTATTGGTCCATCAGGAAGGTCCTGAAACTACATGTGTTCTGAACAGTTTCTCATTGGTCCTTTTCTGGCAGGCCCTGTAGTTGCTACTATAAAAGGGTTGTATGGCCATGCGGCCATGCACTAGTATCATTTGCATTATGTGCTTTGCGCCAGTGTGATCATGCACGCATGTGGTTAGTGCTCGGCTGAAATAAGCCCCTAGAATACCGGCACCTCCGGTGAGGAGATTTGTGTGCACGTGTTTAGGGTTTGGCTGAAATAAGCCCCTAGAATACCGGCTTCTCCGGTGAGGAGATTGCTTGATTGCTTTTCTGACTGCATGATCACGGACTGCTATCCGCACAGCAGTTATCTGTGTATCCCTGTGGAGTTAACAGGACACAGTACCTATCTCTGCGTCTCTACCTCAGCGACTCTGTGGTATAACAGAGTTCGCTTATACCGCCATATAGTGCCACAGTATTTATATTTGCGACTCTGTGAAGTAACAGAGTTCGCCTATACCGCCATCTTACTAGCAGCAGGCTCTGCCTGCACAGTGGATCCCGGGCTGCGAACGCACACACTATTTATATTTATCTGGTGCGTTCCGCAGACCCTAACAGTGGGTCAATTGATGCCACTTTTCCTGGTGTCTGACTCGAATTTGAGCTGTTTTAGCAGCTTTTTGGCCCTCAAATAATGCGTTACTTATATTATTCACAAAACCTTTTTTGTATGATCTTTATGTTTGTTTTTTACTGCTATTGTAATGTTTTGTTCGTGTGCTTGGTGATTTTTTTTTTGTCTACGGCTCCTATTGGTTCATATTTTTCTCTTTTTTCTCTTTTTGTTTTCTATGAAGCCTTGAAATGACTTGTCAGAGGTTATCTGTTAGTGGACAACCCCTTAAAGGGAACCTGTCACCTCGTTTTGCCGCTATAAGATGCGGCCAGTGCCTTTCAGGCTTATCTTTTGCCGACCTGAAAGATAAGAAAAAGAGGTTGTATTATGCTCACCCGGGGGGCCGGTTCGATGGCTGTTGCAGGTCCGGGTCCGGCGCCTCCCATCTTCATGCGATGTCGCCCTGTTGAGGGCAGGGCAAAGTACTGCAGTGTGCAGGCGCCGGGAAAGGTCAGAGAGGCCCAGCACCTGCGCACTGCAGTACTTTGCTGTGCCCTCAGCAGGGCAGATCAGTATGCCTGAGCAGGAGCGCAACACGAAGCAAGGAGGATGACAACATCGTATGAAGATGGGACCCGGACCTGCGACACCCATCGGATCGGACCGTGAGTATAATAAAACCTCTTTCTCTTATCTTTTAGGTCAGAACGGGGGCTTATCTACAGCATTACAGAATGCTATAGATAAACCCCGAAAGGCAGTGACCACATCTTATAGTGGCAAAGCGAGGTGACAGGTTCCCTTTAAGCCCAGCCCTAGTGCCAATCCATCAAATTCTAATAACTTCACAAAACTCATGGTGTACAATGTGATAGGAAATTCAGAACACAGGATACAAGAGAATAATCATTTGAAGATGTTCTTACCACTTTTTAGCGCTTTGGATGTCTATTTTACTAGCATAGAAACAATGGAGCACATTTATAAAAGTAGTGTTTTTTAGCCAATTTTGTGCACAGAAAATAGTGGAGGTTTTACTGGAAGTGTGCCATACTGCCGGACACGGGATGCGGATGTAGGTATTTAGGTATGGTCATCATCTTCCTTTCTGATTCTCTTAACCTTCTGGCTCTTACTGAAACCTGGATCCAACAGTCAGACACCACCACTGCTGCTGCTCTTTCATATGGTGGCCTACACTTCTCTCAAACCCAAGATTGCACAACAGAGCAGGTGGAGGCGTTGGTCTGCTCCTGTCATCCAAATGTACCTTTCAGGTTATCCATCAAGTATCCTCACTTGTCTTCCCTTCTTTCGAGGTCCATACTGTCAGACTCTACATCCCCCTTCTCCATGCGAGTGGTGGTGGTGTATCATCCTCCGGGCCCCTCCCATCAGTTCCTGGATCACTTTGCCACCTGGCTTCCACACTATCTCTCCTTTGACATCCCCACCCTCATCATGGGAGACTTCAACATCCCCATTGCTCCTCCCCTCTCACCATCTGCTTCTCACCTTTTATGTCTAACCTCTTCTTTCATCCTCTCGCAGAATACTAACTCCCCCACGCATGAAGACGGAAACTCCCTCGACTTGGTCTTCTCCCAGCTTTGCTCAGTGGATGATTTCACAAACTCCCATCTCCTGCTCTCTGACCACAACCTTCTATCATTCTCTATCCAGAACTGCCATCCCTCCCAGGTCACCCCCACTTTCCACACTTATAGAAACAGGCCATTGACACCCAGAAACTTATGAAGACCTTGCAGTCATCATTGGCCCCTATCTTCTCCCTCTCATGTCCTGATTCTATACTGAAGCATTACAATGAAACACTTCAAAGTGCCCTGGATGAAACTGCAGCTCTTATACATAGAGCAAGTTAGAACAAATGGTGACAACCCTGGCACACGCTGCAAACACGTTTCCTACAGCTGTGCTCAAGGTGCGCCGAACGTCTGTTGAGAAAATCCAATCTACCTGAAGATTTCATCCATTATAAATTTATGCTTAAAACATACAACACTGCTCTTCACCTCTCCTCCAAACAAACCTATTTCAACACCCTCATCACCTCACTAGCCATTAACTCGAAATGTCTCTTTTCACTTTTCATTCCCTACTCAACCCAAGAGCGCAGGCCCCAACCACGGATCTCCATGCTGACGATCTGGCCAATTATTTCAAAGAAAAAATTGACCATATCCAACAGGAAATTATCTCTCAATCACCTCATACCATGCACTGTCTTCCCTCCCCCACTGCATATAGCTCACTCTCTGACTTTGAACCAGTCACAGAGGAAGAAGTGATCAGGCTCTTGCATCTTCTCGCCCTACCACTTGCACCAGTGACCTTTCCCCTGCTGTCACCTCTCACCTAACAAAAATATTCAACCTCTCTCTCTCTTCCGGTATCTTTCCTTCCTCATTTAAGAATGCCATCATACAGCCATTACTTTAAAAAACCATCCCTCGACCAAAATGTTGCCGCTAACTATAGACCCTCTCTAATCTTCTCTTCATCTCTAAACTCCTGGAACGCCTGGTCCACATCCGTCTTATTCGCTATCTCTCAGATAACTCTCTTCTCGACCCTCTACAATCCGGTTTCCGCTCTCTACATTCTACTGAAACTGCCCTCACTAAAGTCTCTAATGATCTTTTAACATAAACTAATGGTCACTACTCCATGTTAATTCTCTTGGATCTGTCCACAGCATTCGACACTGTGGATCATCAGCTCCTCCTCACTATGCTCCACTCCATTGGCCTCAAGGACTCCGTTCTTTCCTGTTTCTACTCCTATCTCTCTGACCGCTCCTTCACTGTATCTTTTGCTGACTCCTCTCATCTTCCCCTTACTGTTGGGGTTCCTCAAGGATCGGTTCTAGGCCCCCTCCTCTTCTCTTTGTATACTGCCCCTATTGGTCAAGCAATCAGTAGATTTGGGTTTCAGTACCATCTCTATGCTGATGGCACCCAATTATACACTTCTCTCGATATCACGCCTGCTTATTTAGAAAATACCAGTGATTGTCTTACCGCTGTCTCTAACATCATGTCCTCCCTCTATCTGAAACTGAACCTGTAAACAACTGAACTCCTCGTGTTTCCTCCCTCTGCTAACCTACCTATGCCTGACATTGCCATTTCCGTGTGTAGTTCCACCATTACTCCCCAGCAACATGCCCGCTGCCTTGGGGTCATACTTGATTCCGAGCTTTCATTCACCCCCCACATCTGATCACTGGTTTGCTCTTGTTATCTGCAACTCAAAAATATTTCTAGAATTTGACCTTTTCTTACTTTCGACTCTGCAAAAGACTTACTGTTTCTCTTATTCATTCTCGTCTGGACTATTGTAACTCTCTACTAATCAGTCCCCCTCTTACCGAACTCTCCCCTCTCCAATCTGTCCTTAATGCTTCAGCCAGGATCATATTCCTCACCAATCGTTATAATGATGCCTCTACCTTGTGCCAATCCTTACATTGGTTACCCATCCACTCCAGAATTCAGTATAAACTTATTACCCTCACCCACAAAGCACTCCATGGCTCAGCACCACCCTACATCTCCTCCCTTGTCTCAGCCTACCACCCTACCCGTGCCCTCCGTTCTGCTAATGACCTGAGGTTAACATCCTCAATAATCAGAACCTCCCACTCCTGTCTCCAAGACTTTTCACGTGCTGCGCCAATTCTTTAGAATGCACTACCTAGGTTAATACGATTAATCCCCAATCCCCACAGTTTTAAGCGTGCCCTAATAATGCATTTGTTCAGACTGGCCTAACGCCTTAACGCATTAACCTAACTATCCCTGTGTGGCCCATTCAAAATTTTAACCATAACCAGGTTCCTCGCATCATGTTCTCACATGCTTTATGCGTTTAATAGCCCTTTGTGTCTGTACTGTTACATATTTAGACTGTTAACTGGTTCATGCAGCAATTACAGGAACACCCGATTCTTACACTATGGCTGGTCCGAACAATGAAAGCATTTGTTACCATCCACCTTTCGTGTCTCCTGTTTTCCTCATAGATTGTAAGCTTGCGAGCAGGGCCCTCATTCCTCTTGGTATCTGTTTTGATCTATGTGTTTATTAGTATGATGTAATGTCTATTGTCTGTACAAGTCCCCTCTATAATGTAAAGTGCTGTGGAATAAGTTGGTGCTATAGAAATAAAATTATTATTATTATTATTTATCATCATCTCAGTAACAGAGCATTGTAATCTGTGGCTGCAGTAACAAGCAAATGTTTCATACAAATTTTTTTTAACATGTACAATGTGTACCGAGTAAATTTATTGGTCAGAATAACAGAAATGTTGAAAAATACAAGATGATGTATGGCAGCTCAGAGCCAATCAATAATTCTGTAAATTCATGGAATACCAGTACCCGAATTGTCAGTATCGGGACCCATTCTGTGCCATGTAGTTATGAATGACTGAATATCAAGAGGTGACTGTGGAGACACGGGAGGTCGGCTGGTGCCCCGGGTCTGCTAGCTGGAACTGCATGGACAAAGGATCATCCCACCGAACGCCCACTCTCTCTTTAACATGGGTGTAACGCTACACAGACAACACAGGGTGAGGGTAAAACAGTGGGGCAATGCTTTATAGAACCACAAAACAGGCAGATAACAAATAGAACAGTCCCAGCCTAGTACCCAAGATGTTGCACATTACAGAGTCTCACCCTTCCGCTGACTCACCAGGTAATAGCTGCTGTGACCTCAGATCTTCCAGGGTTGTCACCTGTGGCATGCACTCAGAGAGGAGGTAACAACAAGCTTAGGAAGATTACAGTTCATTGAGTCCATACAAGGTACAAGGCCAGTTGATCCGATCACAACCTGGCTTTTCCAAATGTACCCATGGTTCAGCGATGGTCAATGGAGTAGATTTGTATTCTTCAAACCGGGGCCGAAAACCCCTAGGTTGTTTTGTGTAGATTGATAGATCCGTGTCCCTCATAATGGAGCCATGATGTAAAATGGCTGCTGTCCTGTCTCTGGTCCTTTGGATGTATGGATGTCTTGGCAGACTCTCTGGCTGTCCCTTGCAGTCTGTCTCAGAGTCTCTTTATACAGATGCATGTAACCTATTTTTAGATTTAGTGTCCTTCAGTCCATCATCACAGATAAGGGAAAGAATGGTGATGAGATCAAGCAGCATTACTTGATTATTTAATCTATTTGCATAGTTTTCCCTCTCTGCTTTCGAAGTCAACAAACTGGCTCCATAATACAATCCATAATTAGCATATCAGCAAACATCACTAGTCATCAAAGATAAGAGCACACTATTTTGTATCAAAATATCAGGTTACAAGTCAATATTACAGGCTTACACAAGCAAAAGTGTAGATATTCATACAGCCTTATTCTTCTTGTTTTGCTAAAAATAGTCATCTGGGTAATTAAGATACAAAGCTGTATCTTCAGAGCGACTTAAAGCACTTGATGACATTGTACAAAGACACAATTACAGGTCCAGAAACAATTGCTAAATAATGGGTCACATTCAATAAATCTGGTTTGAAAAAAAAACAACTAGAGGCAGAGTGTAGCTGTTGGCTGAATATTTTCTATACGGACCACTATCACACTTGACTCCCACCATAAATAGACACTTGGCTCCACAAGGTTTGCAGATTTTTTTTAAATCACTTCTTTTTGATTCATATGAGAAAGTGTGCAGAACACAACGGTTTGTCTGAACTCAAACTTGTATAACAATTCACCACTGTGTATTTTATATTAGCCACTACAGATGTCTTTATAGTTCCAACTTCCAACCCCACCAGTCTAATTTTCCCCCAGAGAATAGATACCCAGGAATTATTGCCGACAAGTGCCTAACATGTATGGAGGAGTTTTAGTATTGCACCATTATCACTATAGCGTCCCTTGACATAAATCCACTGCATGTCCCATCAACTGACCATGATTAAGGCTATACGCCAAAACACAAGTCAGTTGACCTTATGTGGATGTGGCTTCATTTGTGATGAAGTTTTCATTTTAAATATTAGCCAATAAATGTTTAGTTTTATATATATATATATATATATATATATATATATATGTGCTTTTTCATTTCTGGACGTTATAATCTTTGAACAACTCCCAATATATTGCAAATCAGGTTTGCCATCTCTTCTGGCAGATTAGAACAGGCAAAATGTAAGGACAACGCAACTTCTAACCTCCTATAATGTTTTTCTACCGAAATAGTTAACAAACATATAGCAAATAACATGCGAGTCTCAGCGGCCACATCTTGAAATAAAAGGATTCCATCTGAATACAAGCCCTGGGCATGTCCTTTCAGATTAGCATCACAGCTGGAGAGAGGGGAGAGGATGCTTTATTTAGAGAGACAGCAGAGTAGCCAGGCGGATAGGATGGAAATGGAGAGAAGAGATACTGTAGAGACATAATCCTCAATGGGTACAGAAAAGCCCCCAGGGATCAAGACAGCGAGTAGACATCTAGACAACCTACATAGTAAGGGGGGATTACCAGATAGTCATTTTATGACCATAATAATTACAAGTCCATTCAATCTAAAAATAATAATAATAATTAATTAAATTAATGTTCATTTACATTAAGAAAAATATATTTTATAATAACTGTTATTTATTGATGACACTTCAATAAAGGTGCATATGTTCTACTATCTAATCTAGACATGTTTGTAAGAAGGGGATTCCTCACTTAAGGTACTGCCACACTAAGCAATCCCGCTAGCGATCTCGTTAGCGTTGCATACTAATGAGATCGCTACGGGATTGTTTCTATATCGCTAAATGCTGCCGCATTTAGCGATATAGTTAACGACGCTATCGCCGTTAGCGATCTTCTTAACGACTTTAGCGGTACAAAAGTACCGCTAAATCGCTAAGAAAAGGTGCCACACAGCGATTAGATACTTACCCAGCGGGAGCGCCGACGAGAAAATAGGGTCCGGAGCGATTCCAGCGACGAGCGAGATCACAGCAGGAAGCTCGTCGCTGGAAGCTGCCGCACTGAACAATATCGCTAACGGGATCGCTAAATAGTGACGTTTTTTAGCGATCCCGTTAGCGATATTGTTTAGTGTGGCATACCCTTTAGGTCTACCCTCGATTAGCAAGAGCACAAAGAGCAGCTCTCTCTGGCAGACTCTAGCCATCTATTTGAAAGACCTGTTATAATAAAACTAAATTCCTCTGACTGAAGGTATCTAAAGCTGTACCAGTGATGAGACCAGTTGGTCATCAGGATGGCTCAAATCACCCTTCTAGGATTTGTAACTTACTGATCAATCTACACTGCTCAAAAAAATAAAGGGACACTCAAATAACACATCCTAGATCTGAATGAATGAAATATTCTCATTGAATACTTTGTTCTGTACAAAGTTGAATGTGCTGACAACAAAATCGCACAAAAATCATAAATGGAAATCAAACTTATTAACCAATGGAGGCCTGGATTTGAAGTCACCCACAAAATTAAAGTGGAATGTAATGTCCTTAAAACAAGCCAAAATGATGCTCAGTAGTGTGTGTGGCCTCCACGTGCCTGTATGACCTCCCTACAATGCCTGGGCATGCTCCTGATGAGGTGGCGGATGATCTCCTGAGGAATCTCCTCCAAAACATGGACTAAAGCATCCGCCAACTCATAGACAGTCTGTGGTGCAACGTGACGTTGGTGGATGGAGCGAGAAATGATGTCCCAGATGTGCTCAATCGGATTCAGGTCTGGGGAACTGGCGGGCCGGTCCATAGCTTCAATGCCTTCATCTTGCAGGAACTGCTGACACACTCCAGCCACATGAGGCCTGGCATTGTGCTCTGCATTAGGAGGAAACCAGGGCCAACCGCACGAGCATATGATCTCACAAGGGGTCTGAGGATCTCATCTCGGTACCTAATGGCAGTCAGGCTACCTCTGGCGAGCATATGAAGGGCTGTGCGGTCCTCCAAAGAAATGCCACCCCACACCATTACTGACCCACTGCCAAACAGGTTATGCTGAAGGATGTTGCAGGCAGCAGATTGATCTCCACGGCATCTCCAGACTCTGTCACATCTATCATTTGTGCTCAGTGTAAACCTGCTTTCATCTGTGAAGAGTACAGGGTGCCAGTGGTGAATTTGCCAATCCTGGTGTTCTGTGGCAAATGCCAAGCATCCTGCACGGTATTGGGCTGTGAGCACAACCCCCATCTGTGGACGTCGGGCACTCAGACCATCCTCATGGAGTCTGTGTCTAACCGTTTGTGCAGACACATGCACATTTGTGGCCTGCTGGAGGTCATTTTTCAATGCTCTGGCAGTGCTCCTCCGGTTCCTCCTTGCACAAAGACGGAGGTAGCGGTTCTGCTGCTGGGTTGTTGCCCTCCTACTGTTAGAACTCTCCTGTTAGTTTTTTTTTATCTTGCTGGTCACATGACCTTTGTGGCCTATTTATTCCGGCTCCACCCTTCTGGCTTTGCTGGACTTCATTGTAATTTATACTCTTAAGCTAGACAGGTGCTTTGTTACCTAACTCAGACAATTTTTGCTTGGTCTTTTGACCTCTATGTTCTATGTTCTTTGTTTTGCCTTTTGCTGCTACAACTTCTGTTAGGAGGTGTCCATCTTTTCTCCCAGTCCCTAGTCCTTGTAGGGATCCCTACCTCACATCTATAGGTCTTCGTACAGACTAGCTGAGGACTTTAGCGGGTCTGATCGCAGGATCAGGTTCCGCGTTACATCGTAGGGATCCAGCTTAGTTCTATTGTAGGGACAGCTCTCCCATCTTTCCTTAGTGCTTGTAGCAGAACATAACAGTAAGTCCAGCCAAAAAAATATCTCTAAGGAAAGATTTCCAGTTTTCATCATGGTGTCGGTTCAGGATTTGGCTCAACGCCTGCAGGGACTCTCTCTGGAGGTGGCTGAGATCCAGCAACACGTGAGTAGTTGTTCTGGAGCACATTTCGTGGAGCCAAAGGTACGTTTGCCTGATTTATTTTTTGGTGAACAACAAGATTTTTTTTCTTTTAAAAATGCTTGCTTGTTGTATTTCCGTTTGAGACCCAGATCCTCTGGTGAAGAATCTCAGCACATAGGGTTCATAATGTCACTTTTGCGCAAAGAACCTCAGGACTGGGCATTTTCTCTGCAACCTAGTGATCCATGCTTTAGATCAGTGGATAGTTTTTTTTCTGCTTTGGGGTTATTATATGATGATCCTGTTCGTGTTTCATCAGCTGAGACAGAATTGAGACGTTTGAGACAGGGATCAGGTAATGTGGAAAAATACTGTACTCACTTCCGTCGGTGGTCTACTCAGGTGGGGTGGAACGATTCAGCTTTGAAAAGTTTATTTCTTGCAGGGCTAAGTGAAAGGGTTAAAGATTTGCTGATTGCTTATCCCATACCTGGTAACTTGCAAGAGGCTATGCAATTAGCCATACGGGTGGATAGGAGAGTTACTGAGAGTAAATCCTCTGCCATGTCAGCTCCAAGTCTTGAGAGTTTCTGTTCTGACATTGGAGAGCCGATGGAGATCGGAGCGATGGCATCTCGCTCTCAGGAAAAAGACCGCCGGTTTTCTGAAGGTTTGTGATTTTATTGCGGCAAATCTGACCATTTAATTAAGAACTGTGTTCTTCGTATGAACAAAGGAAAAAAAAAGGTCAGTTTTGCCCGTATAGCCTGTTTAAATACTAAGGGCGTTTTTCTTTCTGCCACTACTACTGCTGCTCAGGAAGAATTAATGGATTTTCGGGTATTTGTCTATTGTGGTTCCAATCTGAATGTGATTGATGGGAAATTCTTGGAAAAACTTAAATTAAAACCTAAACCTTTGTCATCCCCTATTGCTGTAGTTTCTGTTGATGGTTCTCCCTTGAAGAATGTTACTCACAAGATCTGTGAATTTCCTCTCACTATTACTGGTGTTCACCAAGAGAATTTGGATTTGGTAGTTTTGAATAATTTGCCTTCTCCAGTATTTTTGGGGTTACCCTGGTTAAAATTACACAATCCTGTACTGGACTGGTCTACCAATGAAATTAAGTCCTGGAGCCCCAAGTGTTATGACAAATGTTGTAACGGGCGTATTGCTTCTGTGGATAAAGGGGAATTACCTGTACCTATTCAGGATTTTTGAAAATTTTTTTCTGAGAAGGAACCGCAGATTTTGCCCCCTCATAGAGACTATGATTGTACTATTGAATTTGTCCCTGGAGCGACTCTTCCTAAAAGTCGCTATTTAATCTTACGATTCCTGAGAGAAAGGCTTTGGAGGAATACATACAGACAAGCTTGGCCGCCGGTCACATTAGGCCTTCCAATTCTCCTGTTGCTGTTGGATTTTTTTTTGTTAAAAAAAAGGACGGCTGTTTACGTCCTTGTTTGGACTTTCGTGAGATTAATAAAATTACTGTATGCAATCCTTACCCACTGCCATTGATTCCTGATTTGTTTAAACCGGTTAGTGGGGGCCAAGTGGTTTTCCAAAATTGATCTTCGGGGGGCATACAATTTGTTGTGCATGAAGGAGGGTGACGAATGGAAGACTGCTTTTAACACTCCTGTGGGTCATTTTGAGAATCTTGTTATGCCTTTTGGTCTTACCAACGCTCCTGCATTTTTTCAGAATCTTATTAATGACATCCTTAGACCTTTGATCGGCAAAAGTGTGGTTGTGTATTTGGATGACATTTTGATTTATTCACCGGATCTGGAGTCTCATTGGCGGAGTGTGCGTGAGGTATTACAGTTGTTAATGGACAATTCGCTTTTTGCTAAGCTGGAGAAATGTGAGTTCGCTGTACAGAGAATTAGTTTTTTGGGCTACATTATCTCCAGCGAAGGTTTTGAGATGGACCCGGGGAAAGTTCAAGCTGTGCAGGAATGGCCTAGGCCTATTGGTCTGAAATCGTTACAGAGGTTTTTGGGTTTCGCCAATTATTATAGAAAATTCCTTAAAAAAATTTTCTATTATTGTCAAACCACTGACCGATCTCACCAGGAAAGGTGCTAATGCGGTTCAGTGGACTACTGAGGCCATTGAGGCTTTTGTGTTTTTAAAGGAGAGGTTCAGCTCTGCTCCCATCCTTATGCAGCCTGATGTGACTAAACCATTTTTGGTTGAGGTTGATGCTTCTTCTGTGGGGGTCGGCGCGGTGTTGTCTCAGGAAAACACGGATGAAGTGCATCCTTGTGCTTTTTTTTCAAAAAATTTTTCTGAGACTGAACTGAATTTGTGATATTGGTAATCGGGAGAATGTGAAAGCTGATGCTTTGTCTCGCAGTTTTTCTCCCATGATTGGTACTGAGGAGGAGGAGAACATTTTACAAGAAGGGGTTGTGATTGCTGTTTTGGACTCTGTGTTGGAAGATGAGATTCTTAAAGCACAGGAGAATGCCCCATCTAACACTCCCCATGGGAGGTTGTTTGTGCCTGGGACCTTTAGGAGAGATTTGTTTGTGGAGTGTCATGAGTCTCGGTTGGCAGGTCACCCTGGAATCTCTGAGACCAAGAGACTTGTGGGTCGCAGTTTTTGGTGGCCTGGATGGCAGAAGGAAGTCATTAAGTGGGTGCGTCAGTGTACTGTGTGTGCTAGATCTAAGTCTTCACATACTTCTGCTGCGGGGTTGCTTTGCCCTCTGGAGGTTCACAGTGCACCTTGGACACATTTGGTTATGGACTTTATTACTGACCTTCCCCCCTCTGCGGGTTTCACTGTCATCTGGGTGGTCGTGGACTGTTTTAGCAAGATGTGTCATTTGGTTCCTTTCATCATATTGCCCTGCGCTAAGACTCTCGCTAAGGTCTTTGCCAAGGAAATTGTCAGACTACATGGTGTTTCTACTGACATTGTTTCTGATAGGGGACCTCAGTTCGTGGCTCGTTTTTGGCGCGCCTTTTGTGACAGGTTGGGAGTTCATTTGTCGTTTTCATCCGGATATCATCCTGAGTCTAATGGCCAGACAGAAAGGAAAAACCAGGATGTTGAGCAGTTCTTGCGTTGTTTTGTGGCAGACAATCAAGAGGGGTGGTGTTGTGAATGGGTGTGAGATGAGTTCTGAGCAGAGGCTCCCTCTGGTCGTTACAAGCGGTGCTAGTGAAGATTGTGAGGACTGGGAATCAGGTGTTACTGACTGGTCTTATATAAGGGAGTCATTTTCCCATCAGGGTTGCCGGTGATCAATTGTTCTGGTCTGAATCCTTCATTCCAGTTTCCCTTGTGGCCTGCTGTGTCGTGTCTGCATCTCCTGCTAACAGATAAGACTTTTTCTTCTTTTGTGTTTGTGCTATATTTTTGCATTTTGTCCTGCACTTCTGTGGGGCCTTCAGGGTCCCCTCCGGGGGCTTCTGCCCTCTCAGTTTAGTTCAGCCACTGAGTTTTGTTCTTTTGCTTTTTCCCGTTTTTTCAGTGGCTGCTGTTTTGATTTTGTTACACCAGAGAACTAATTTAGGTGGTAGAGGTTGTGTGATCTCAGGTGATTTTGAAATTAGTAGAGTTGGTGCTTTTCAGGGTTTTCTGGGATTGCAGTAAGTACCCTTCCTATCCTTTTCTATTTAGATAGTTTGGGCCCCAGCGTTTGCTCATACTATTTTCTTTCTGTGTCAGTATTTCCTCTTGTCTAACCGCCATTACATGTTTGGGGGCTTTCTATTATCTTTGGGGTTCTGCTCCGGGGCAGATAGCTTTCCTATTTCTATCTTTAGGTGTAGTTAGTTTCTCAGGCTGTGACGAGGCGTCTAGGACCAACGTAGGAACGCTCCACGGCTGCCTCTAGTTGTGGTGGTTAGTCAGGGTACTGCAATCTCATAGATTCCAACTGCTCTGGTGTATTGCCTTTTTTACCTGCACTCCTCAGCTACCGAAACATAACAGTATCACCGGCCTAAAAATTGAAAATTGTATGGTACTCACAGAAGGGAAAAAATATTGTGAAAGAAAAAAGGTTGTCAGAGATATTTTTCTGTTTGTTGCATTTTTTTTTTCCCTCTGTATCTCTGGGTGCTGGGGAGGATCTTTTCTCCCAATGGAGTTTGCACAGTTGTCTGGCCGTGTGGATCAGCTTGCCACTGAGGTTCAGAGTATTGCTGCATATCTTGCTAGGTTGCCTGTTGTGGAACCTAGGATCCCCATGCCAGATTTGTTTTTAGGGGATCGAGCTAAGTTTCAGAATTTCAAAAATAATTGTAAATTGTTTTTTGCCTTAAAATCTAAGTCCTCAGGAAACGCAGCGCAGCAGGTTCAAATTATCATCTCTCTCCTGCGCGGCGATCCTCAGGATTGGGCTTTTTCCCTGATACCTGGGGATCCTGTTTTGAGTGATGTTGATGCGTTTTTTCAGGCTTTGGGGTTATTGTACGATGAGCCTAATGTCACTGATCAAGCTGAAAAAGCCTTGTTGGCATTAAATCAGGGGCTTGATGACGCTGAGTTATACTGTCAGAGATTCCGTAGGTGGGCAGTCCTGACCAAATGGAATGACGACGCTTTGGCGGCCCTTTTCCGGAAGGGTCTGTCAGATAATGTAAAGGATGTTATGGTGGGATTCCCTGTCCCCTCTGGTCTCAATGATTCTATGTCATTAGCGATTCAAATTGACAGACGTTTGCGTGAGCGGAGAAGTATGCGTGGAATGGTGTTGCCTTGTGAACCAGCTTCTGAACCCATGCAGTGTGATAGAGTGGTGTCTGGGGCACAGCGTCATGGGTTTCGAAGGCGCAATGGGTTGTGTTTCTACTGTGGTGGTGCCTCTCGTGCTATTTCAGTCTGCCCTAAGCGGGGAGGACGTTTTGCGCGCTCGGTTGTCTTGGGTAGTGTTCAGACTAAGTTTTTATTAACTGTCACTCTGATATGCTCTCTGTCCTCATTTTCTGCTCAGGCTTTCGTTGATTCTGGAGCAGCTATTAACCTGATGGATTGTGATTTTGCTGAACGTTGTGGGTTTCCCTTGGTGCCCCTACAGAAGTCTATTCCAATACTGGGGATCGATTCTACCCTTTGGCTGAGAATAAACCCCAGTTTTCTACTCAGGTGATAATGAGGGTTGAACCTGATCACCAGGAGTGCTGTAAATTTTTGGTTCTATATAATCTGCATGACATTATCGTGCTGGGTTTCCCTTGGTTACAGTCTCATAATCCTGTTTTGGATTGGAAATCTGTGTCTGTAACCAGTTGGGGCTGCCAATGTGTTAATACCAACACTCCTGTTTTTTCTGCCTCCCCCCAGGCTCAGGATGTTCCTGACTTTTTGATTGATTTTTCTGATGTGTTTAGCGAAAGTAAATCTGCATCCTTGCCTCCCCATAGGAGCTATGACTGCGCTATTGAATTAGTGCCGGGTAGTAAATTCCCTAAAGGTCGCCTTTTTAACTTGTCTGTACCTGAACATGACGCTATGCGGTCTTATATCAAGGAATCATTGGAGAAGGGTCATATCAGACCATCTTCTTCACCCTTAGGTGCCGGTTTTTTCTTTGTGGCCAAAAAAGATGGTTCATTAAGGCCGTGTATTGATTATCGTCTCTTGAACAATATTACTGTGAAATATCAATACCCGTTACCCTTGATTTCTGACCTGTTTTCCAGGGTGAAAAACGCTACTTGGTTTACCAAGCTTGACCTCAGGGGGGCGTATAACCTTATTCGCATTAAGCACGGGGATGAATGGAAGACGGCATTCAATACCCCTGAAGGGCATTTTGAGTACCTAGTGATGCCCTTTGGGCTCACTAATGCTCCTTCTGTCTTCCAGTCCTTCATGAATGACATTTTCAGGGATTTGGTGGACAAATTTCTGATTGTTTATTTGGATGATATCTTGATTTTTTCTAATGACTGGGACTCTCATGTGAAACATGTTCGAACTGTATTCCAGATTTTGAGAGAGAATGCTCTGTATGTGAAGGGATCAAAGTGTCTTTTTGGCGTACAGAGGATCTCATTTCTGGGATTCATTTTGTCCCCATCTGTTATTGAAATGGACCCGGTCAAGGTTCAGGCCATCTGTGATTGGGTCCAACCTACTTCATTAAAGGCTCTTCAGAGATTTTTGGGTTTTGCCAATTTTTATCGTAAATTTATTGGTAATTTCTCGGTTATTGTAAACCATTAACTGATTTGACCAGAAAGGGTTCTGATGTGGTAAATTGGCCTCCTGAGGCAGTCTCTGCATTTCAGGAACTTAAGCAGAGATTCACTTCTGCTCCTGTTCTACGGCAGCCTGATGTTTCTCTGCCATTTCAGGTGGAGGTTGATGCCTCTGAAATTGGGGCAGGTGCCGTTTTGTCCCAAAAAGATCCAGAGACCTCTAAAAGTAACCCTTGTGCCTTTTTCTCTCGAAAATTTTCTCCTACTGAACGTAATTATGACGTGGGTAATCGGGAGTTATTGGCCATGAAGTGGGCTTTTGAAGAGTGGAGACATTGGCTGGAGGGAGCCAAACATCAGGTGGTGGTCCTTACGGACCATAAGAATCTGGTCTATCTGGAATCTGCCAAGCGACTCAATCCTAGACAGGCCAGGTGGGCCTTGTTTTTCACACGTTTTAATTTTGTGGTTTCCTTTCTTCCTGGCACTAAGAATGTTAAGGCGGATGCCCTCTCGAGGAGTTTCCTTGCGGACTCTCCTGAGTTATCTGATCCTTCTGTTATTTTGAAAGAGGGTGTAGTTCTTTCCGCCATCTCTCCCAATTTGAGACTTGCTCTGGAGGGTGTCAGGAGGATAGGCCCGAGCGCTGCCCTGTTGGAAAATTGTTTGTCCCGGACCAGTGGAAAAAGAGTGTGATGTCTGAGATTCATTGTTCCGCATTGGCTGGGCATCCCGGAATTTTTGGTACCAGAGACTTGGTTAGTCGGTCCTTTTGGTGGCCTACCTTGTCTCGTGATGTCAGGGAATTTGTGCAGTCCTGCGGGACTTGCTCTCGCTCCAAGCCTTGCTCTCGCTCTAGTGGTTTGTTGATGCCATTGGCTGTGCCCAAGAGACCATGGACCCATATCTCTATGGATTTCATTTCCGATCTTCCTGTTTCTCAGAGAATGACCACCATCTGGGTAATTTGTGATAGGTTTTCCAAAATGATACATCTTGTGCCATTACCTAAGTTGCCTTCCTCCTCTGAATTGGTGCCGTTGTTCCTTCAGCACGTGGTTCGTTTACACGGCATTCCTGAGAACATTGTGTCTGACAGAGGAGTCCAGTTTGTTTCCAGATTTTGGAGGACTTTTTGTTCTAAACTGGGTGTTCAATTGTCTTTCTCCTCGGCATTTCATCCTCAGACCAATGGTCAAACTGAGAGAACAAACCAGACATTGGAGACTTATCTAAGATGCTTTGTGTCTGCTGATCAGGATGACTGGGTCTCTTTTTTTGCCTTTGGCTGAGTTTGCTCTTAATAATAGGGCTAGCTCTGCCACTTTGATGTCTCCGTTTTTCTGTAATTCTGGGTTTCACCCTCGATTTTCTTCAGGACAGACGGAGGCTTCTGTCTGTCCAGGTGTTGACTCTGTTGTGGAGCGTATGCAACAGATTTGGGACCAGGTAGTGGAGAGGTTGTCCCTCTCTCAGGAGAAGGCCCAGCGGTTTGCTAACCGGCATAGGACTGATGGTCCTCGGTTTAAAGTGGGGGACTTGGTCTGGTTGTCCTCAAAGAATATTCCTATGAGAGTAGCATCTCCTAAATTTAAGCCTAGGTTCATTGGACCTTATAAGATCATGGAGATTATTAATCCTGTTTCTTTTCGTTTGCTTCTTCCTGGGACATTTAAGATCCATAACGTGTTCCACAAGTCCTTGTTGAAGAGGTTTGTTGAGCCAGTGGTTCCTGCTGCTGTGCCTCCTGACCCTGTTTTGGTTGAGGGCAATCTGGAGTATGTGGTTGAGACAATATTGGATTCTCGTTTTTCTAGACGGAAACTCCAGTATTTGGTTAAATGGAGAGGTTATGGTCAGGAAGACAATTCTTGGGTGTTTGCTTCGGACATCCATGCTAGGAGACTTATCCGTGCGTATCATAGAACTCATCCTGACCGACCTGGTTGCTCAAATGAGGGTTCGGTGACCCCTCCTCAAGGGGGGGTACTGTTGTGAATGGGTTTGAGATGAGTTCTGAGCAGAGGCTCCCTCTGGTGGTTACAAGCGGTGCTAGTGAAGATTGTGAGGACTGGGAATCAGGTGTTACTGACTGGTCTTATATAAGGGAGTCATTTTCCCATCAGGGTTGCCGGTGATCAATTGTTCTGGTCTGAATCTTTCATTCCAGTTTCCCTTGTGGCCTGCTGTGTCGTGTCTGCATCTCCTGCTAACAGATAAGACTTTTTCTTCTTTTGTGTTTGTGCTATATTTTTGCATTTTGTCCTGCACTTCTGTGGGGGCCTTCAGGGTCCCCTCCGGGGGCTTCTGCCCTCTCAGTTTAGTTCAGCCACTGAGTTTTGTTCTTTTGCTTTTTCCAGTTTTTTCAGTGGCTGCTGTTTTGATTTTGTTACACCAGAGAACTAATTTAGGTGGTAGAGGTCGTGTGATCTCAGGTGATTTTGAAATTAGTAGAGTTGGTGCTTTTCAGGGTTTTCTGGGATTGCAGTAAGTACCCTTCCTATCCTTTTCTATTTAGATAGTTTGGGCCCCAGCGTTTGCTCATACTATTTTCTTTCTGTGTCAGTATTTCCTCTTGTCTAACCGCCATTACATGTTTGGGGGCTTTCTATTATCTTTGGGGTTCTGCTCCGGGGCAGATAGCTTTCCTATTTCTATCTTTAGGTGTAGTTAGTTTCTCAGGCTGTGACGAGGCGTCTAGGACCAACGTAGGAACGCTCCACGGCTGCCTCTAGTTGTGGTGGTTAGTCAGGGTACTGCAATCTCATAGATTCCAACTGCTCTGGTGTATTGCCTTTTTTACCTGCACTCCTCAGCTACCGAAACATAACAGGGTGGTCTGAGTACAGACTAGCTGAGGACTTTAGCGGGTCTGATCGCAGGATCAGGTTCCCCGTTACATCGTAGGGATCCAGCTTAGTTCTATTGTAGGGACAGCTCTCCCATCTTTCCTTAGTGCTTGTAGCAGATCATAACACCTACGGCCCCCTCCACATCTCCTGGTGTACTGGCCTGTCTCCTGGTAGTGCCTCTAGCCTCTGGACACTACATTGACAGACACAGCAAACCTTCTTACCACAGCTCGCATTGATGTGCCATCCTGGATGAGCTGCACAACCTGAGCCACTTGTGTGGGTTGTAGAGCCCGTCTCATGCTACCACGAGTGTGAAAGCACAATCAACTTTCAAAAGTGACCAAAACATCAGCCAGAAAGCATTGGTACTGAGTTGTGGTCTGTGGTCCCCACATACAGAACCACTCCTTTATTGAGTGTGTCTTGATAATTGCCAAAAATTTCCATCTGTTGTCTATTCCATTTGCACAACAGCATGTGAAATTGATTGTCAGTCACTGTTGCTTCCTAAGTGGACAGTTTTATTTCACAGAAGTTTGATTTACTTAGAGTTATATTCTGTTGTTTAAGTGTTCCCTTTATTTTTTTGAGCAGTGTATAAAAAAAAATCACTTAAAATATTCATGGAGCTCAACCTACCAGACTCAAAAATGTCTGAGAAATTATGTAGGTATTTTGCAAGGTATAGAGGTATATACATTTATTTTTTTAATTTTTTTTTTCATACAAGTCGGTGAACATACAGTCAGGTTTCAGGTTGATGGACTGCATCAACAGTCATGTTTCAAATCTGTCTCAGCTCAGCAAAGCGTCACCATCTTCTCCTATGGCCCCTGCCATCTGCTGTGCTCCACATCGGGTTTTACAAGTGGCCCAGCATGCTCGCAGGAAATCATCTGCCTAGCTCTATTACAGGTCCACTGACGCACACACCTGTGTCTTGGCATTAAGACCCTCAATCCTGTTTGTTTTGCCATGTGCCTTCATCTGTTTCTGGTTTGAATCTGCCTGTGTCGTTTTGCCTTTCCTGCTTCCTCTTTGTACTTGTCTCTGGCTACAAGTGTTCCAAGTCCTCGCTCCACACTTGCCTTCCCTCTGCTGTATCAATGCGCAGCAGCCGTGTGCCCACCAGGACCTGGGGCTTAGCAGATCCACCTCATTTGGTGAGCCTAACAAGTCATAAGTATCTAGTAGTGATGAGCGAACATGCTCTGATAACGTGTTATTCGAGCATGCTCGGATGTTATCCAATCATACTCAGGTGTTATCTGAGTATCTTGGACATGCTCGGATAACATATTCCTGTAACAAATGTTGGAATTACCAAACAAACAGACAATCCCTGCATGTGTTGCAGCTCTCTACAGCCACAAAACATGAAGTCGCAGGGACTCAAATATATTATTCAAGCACTTCCAAGTTACTCAGTTAACACCTGAGCATCTAGCCATAAATATCTAGAAAGCAAGCATAAAAATATCCCTCAGAAAGTCTCTGTAAAGACTCTTGAACCGCTAAGATCGATTCTTTATAGTCATAAAATTCTTTGACTTTTAAGGGCTTTTTCATACTCTGCATTTTTCAAAATGTCTTTCAAGGGTATAAAAACATTGCACTTTACAGTACGTACCAGCAGGACCGGCGTTAGGAGCAGGCAGACCAGGCAGCTGCCTAGGGCCCACACTCCCCCAGGGGCCCCCAGCTAGCGGCACATCACGCAGCCGCTATGGGGCCCTTGTGAGGCAGGGGGCCCGCCTGCCGCTAGCGCCGACTCTCCCCGCCACCGCATTGAACTATACCGGCATCTGCTGGTACAGTTCAAAGCAATGATGAAGGAGAGAGCGTCAGCTGACGCTCCCTCTCCCATCATTCCCCTCTGCCCACACTGCGGGTGTGCGATGACGTGGGCCGTGCTATATGCTATGCAGGCCGTGCTATATACTATGTGGGCCGTGCTATATACTATGCGGGCCATGCTATATACTATTATAGCTGTGCTATATACTATGTGGGTCGTGCTATATACAATGTGGGCCACTCTATATATATTATGTGGGCGCTCTATATACTATGCAGGCCGTGCTATATACTATGTGGCCGCGCCATATGCTATGTGGCCGTGCTATATACTATTCGGGCCGAGCTATATACTATGTGGACCGCACTATATACTATGCAGGCCGTGCTATATACCATGCGGGCTGTGTTATATACTATTGGGGGTATATTATATTTTATGGGGGAGGCTGTGTTATATACTATGCGGCTGTGTTATATACTATGGGGGACTACATTATATTCTATGGGGGCTGTATTATATTTATTATATTCTATGAGGGGTGATTGCATCATGCTCTATGAGGGGCTACATTATACTATATGAGAGGGCAACATTGTATTCTATGGGGGCTGCATTATACTTTATGAGGGGCTATATTATATTCTATGGGGGTTGCATTATACTATATGAGGGGGGCTGCATTATATTCTATGGGGGGTTTACATTATATTCTGCGGAGTGGCTGCATTATACTCTGTGGGGTGGCTGAATTATGCTCTATGGGGTGATTGCATTGTACTATATGTCGGCTGCATTATACTGTATCGAGGACTATGGGACATTATGGGACATTATACTATATGAAGAACAATAGGGTGCATTATACTATGGGAAGTGAATTGTACTACATGGATGAGGCGGTGCATTATACTATATAGAGCACTATAGGAGTGTATTATACTACAAGGAGGACTGAGTAGTGTATTATACTATATGGAGGACTGAGTGTATTTTAATAAATGGAGGGCTATAGGGAGTGTAATATACTATATGGAGGACTATGGGAAGTGTATAATACTGTATGGAGGACTGAGGAATGTATTTTAATATATGGAGGACTATAGGGAGTGTATTATACTATATGGAGGACTGAGGAGTGTATTATACTATAACTAGGACTGAGGAGTGTATTATACTATATGGAGGACTACAGGGAGTGTATTATACTATATGGAGGACTATGGGGGTGTGCATTTTACAATATGGAGGACTGTGGGGCATATTATATTATATAGAGGACTATAGGGTGTGCATTTTACAATATGGGGAATGTGGTGCACATTATAATAAATGGAGGACTATGGGGTGAATTATACTAAGCAAGCAAAATGCTGCATATTCATCCAGAGATTTGATTGTTTATGCTGGAACAAAAATCATTATTCTCAGCAGCACATCACCCTTTTAAAACTGCAGATATGCTGCTGATAACATGATACTGTATAGTGAGGAGGTAGTGATCTATTAGTGATTGTTCTGTCCCCATCATTGTTCCTCAGCCGGTGTAAAGAGGCCAGGAAACAAGTGTTGAACGACTTCAATATTGTCGATCACACTCATTTAACGTCCTGAACTCAGCGCATGTAAATACAACCAAAATGCTTCTGTGTGATGTGCAATGTGTTAGCATTTGGGGCCCCATTTTAAACTTTGCCTAGGGCCCCACTTTGCCTAAAACCGGCCCTGCGTACCAGCAAAGTGAATGAAATTTGTGAAATTGGAATCAAAATGGGGTTTTTTTTTCAAATCTGCAACACACCAATTCTTTCAGTATTTTTGCCGCATTTTTCAAATATTTACAGCAGGTAAGGAAAGTATTCAGAGTAAGACCCCTTTAAATTTTTCACTCTTTGTTTCATTGTAGCCATTTGGTAAATTCAAAAAAGTTCATTTTTTTTCTTTTTAATGTACAATCTGCACCCTATCTTGACTGAAAGTAAAAACAGGAATGTAGAAATTTTTGCAAATTTTATTAAAAAAGAAAAACTGAACTATGACATGGTCATAAGTATTCAGACCCTTTGCTTAGTATTGAGTAGAAGCACCTTTTTGAGCTAGTACAGCCATGAGTCTTCTTGGGAATGATGGAACAAGTTTTTCACACCAGGATTTGGGGATCCTCTGCCCTTAGTGTTGAGCATTCCGATACCGCAAGTATCGGGTATCGGCCGATATTCGCGTTATCGGAATTCCGATACTTAATTCCGATACTTTTTCCATATCGTTATACCGGAATCGGAAGTTCCCATAATTCTTTGAGAGGTAATGTGATTTTAGTCAGCCAATGAGGAATCCTACGAAGTGTGGGCACATCCTGTAATGATGCGGTCATCTTAACTAATGGCATGGCTGTGATTGGCTGCTGAAATGATGTCAGAATGCACTATAAAAGGCGCCGCAGCCATTTTAGCGTCACTGTGCTGTGAACTCAGTTAGGGACAGAACGCTGCTGTGCTGACTCTGAGGGACAGTTAGATATTGCGATTTTGTGTACTACTGTGCTTGAGGCAGGCTAGTTTACCAACCGCTGTGTAAAGCTTCATTTTGCCAGTGTTGTTTTAACAGCTCTGTGCAAGGTGTGTGTGTGACAGTGCAGGTGACGCTGCAGTTTGCTCTGCATCCACCGCTGTTTGTAGGCATCTGCACGTGTCACTTTTTTTTTTTTTTTTTTTATTTTATTTAGTGGAATTGGTGCAGCTCCATTATATTAGAAAAAAATCAAATCTATTAGTGTGACGTGCTTCCATCCGTATACAATACATTGGTTGCAAACACTATAGAAGTACAGAAAGGAGCTTTTCACAGATTGTGGACAGTTGTGTTTCAGTGTTCACTTCAGTCTGTGTTTTTTACTTTTTTGAGTGCAGATCACGCTCCAGTTACTTGTTCAAGCACTGCTGCTTGTACTCTGCTGAGCGTGTCTCAGTGGCTCATCCTTTTCATTTATCTCCAATTGGTTCTGCTACATTCCATTTAAAATAAATCTAATCTATTAGTGTGACGCGCTTCCATCCGTATACAATACATTGGTTGCAAACACTATAGAAGTACAGAAAGGAGCTTTTCACAGATTGTGGACAGTTGTGTTTCAGTGTTCACTTCAGTCTGTGTTTTTTACTTTTTTGAGTGCAGATCACGCTCCAGTTACATGTTCAAGCACTGCTGCTTGTACTCTGCTGAGCGTGTCTCAGTGGCTCATCCTTTTCATTTATCTCCAATTGGTTCTGCTACATTCCATTTAAAATAAATCTAATCTATTAGTGTGACGCGCTTCCATCCGTATACAATACATTGGTTGCAAACACTATAGAAGTACAGAAAGGAGCTTTTCACAGATGTGGACAGTTGTGTTTCAGTTGTTCACTACAGTCTGTTTTTTTACTTTTGAGTGCAGAATCACCTCCAGTTACTTGTTCAAGCACTGCTGCTTGTACTCTGCTGACGTGTCTCATGCTCATCTTTTCAGTTATCTCAATTGGTTCTGCTACTTTCCCATTTAAATAAATCTAATCTATAGTGTGACGCGCTTCTCCGTATACAATACATTGGTTTGCAAACACTATAGAAGTACAGAAAGGAGCTTTCCACAGTTTGTGGACAGTTGTGTTTCAGTGTTCACTTCAGTCTGTTTTTTACTTTTTGAGTGCAGATCACGCTCCAGTTACATGTTCAAGCACTGCTGCTTGACCTGCTGAGCGTGTCTCAGTGGCTCATCCTTTTCATTTATCTCCAATTGGTTCTGCTACATTCCATTTAAAATAAATCTAATCTATTAGTGTGACGCGCTTCCATCCGTATACAATACATTGGTTGCAAACAATATAGAAGTACACAAACGGGCCTTTCACAGCTACTGAACATGGGTTTTTAATTTTTAACTAAAATATGTATTTTTTCAAATGACACAAATATAAGTAATGTTGAAGAGGAATAGTCCTACATCCATTGTTTGCACAATATTACAGGTGTACATCATGTCCCTTAATCAACAATGTATTATTATATTTACTTGTATGCTTTTATTTAAAAGCCAAGAACACAGAAGGATAACCTTCGCACTGCAGCTGTTGTCAAAGTTCAACCCACATTATGCACTTCCAACATTGCAGCATTTGAGGCATGATGTGAGTTGGATTGGTCAAAGTTATGGAGTGAGAAGGTTCACCATCAGTACCCTATAGCATAAGTATGCTTTTGTGTTAGCATTTGTGTTAGACATGTGGATATCTGCCATAATATGTCACAATTATTTAGTTACAGATTTGTTACCAACACTAATCATTGAATGGTTTTAAATTTGACGTTTCACTTGTTTACAGCTTAGAAATAAGGGTGTAGCCTGATATCTATGTGTAGCACTAGCCACTTTAACATGTCATGTTTTTTTAAACATGTGTAGCTAGGTAGCAGTAATTTTTGCCGGACACACAGCAGGGGAACAGCAGGCGTTACTGAACCCCACTATCACTATAGCTTGTGTATTGGTCTGTGGACACGACACTTCTGAGCAGCAACTGGCAGTGTTGTAGCCCAGGAGTATAGCTCAGGTGGTAGAAAGATGAACATAACAGGAGACATGGAAAACGTTGCCAACCAGTTAGTTAATCTGAAACCGGACAGGCAAATTCAGGCGAGATCCATGCCTAGTTCATTTTCAGAAAAGTAAGCCGTTCTACATTATCGTAGGATAGTCGCATGCAACGGTCTGTTAGTACACCACCTGCAGCAGTAAAGACGCGCTCCGATAATACACTGGCAGCAGATCAAGCCAGCACCTCCAATGCATACTGGCTAAGCTCTGGCCATGTATCCAGCTTAGAGACACAAAACTTGAATGGGGAAGAGCCATCTGGGAGTACACTGAGAGGGCAAGACATGTAGTCTGTCACCATCTTACGGAAATGTTGCCTCCTGCTGACTGGAGCCGTCTCGGATGGTGTAGACATTGGTGGCGCTGCCACAAAACTTCGACACATTTGGAACATACTGTTCTTGCCCTGTGCAGAGGCGCTGCTTGTGCTCCCTCTTGTTGCAGAGCTGTCTCCACTGCCTCGACGCACAGAGCTGCTTTGTAAATCAGTAGCAGCAGCAGTGCTCTCGGCTGGAATGGAGAACATTATGGATTGCACCAGTGTGTCTTGGTACTTCCGCATTTTACGCTCCCGGTTCAACGGTGTGATGAGGCTTTGTAAGTTGTCCCGGTAGCGAGGGTCTAGGAGGGTGTACACCCAATAATCAGACGTGGTGTGAATGTGTTCGATGCGGCGGTCGTTTCTCAGCCACTGCAGCATGAAATCAACCATGTGCTGCAGACTCCCAACTGGCCAAGAAACGTTGTCCCCTGCAAGAGGCGTCATCTCCGCCTGCTGTGCATCACCCCACCCTTGGTCTACATACTGACTAGAGCATTGTCTACCTCCCTCTGGAGCGATGTCTTCCTCCTCCATTGACTCCTCCTCATCCTCCTCACAAAGTCCTTCAAATACATATAAATTTACAAAATTTAAAACTCAAAATTTAAAAACTTTGTATCATAATTCTGTAACATCAGTTTATGGAAACACAATAGCATTACAAAAGGATAGACAAAAAATGTACATTATGTGCTTTGTAAATACATTAAAAGTTTGTAATGGTTATGAAAATATAGACAGCGACTCTGGAGGTTCAATTGTTGATACAGCATGGTACTTTGAAAGTCCTCCAGCCCTTTGTGAGGAACCACGTTGCGCTGACTGTCCAGAAGGTGATGGAATTTGTGACTCCTCATCCTCCACCTCTTCCAAAACCTCATGCCTTAGTGCTTGCAGTGTTTTTTGAAGCAGGCAGAAAAAGGGGGACAGTCAGGCTGACTAGTGCATCATCTGCACTCGCCATCCGCGTTGACTCATCAAACGCACGCAAAACGTGGCAGATATCCTTCATAGAGTTATTCGCCACTCATTACACTGGCAGTGGCTGCCCATTCATTATAGGATCCAATTCTAATTACTGGTTCTCACCAACAAAGCTCTCCACAGCGCAGCACCCCCTACATCTCCTCCCTTATTTATATTTATCGGCCTAACCGACTGCTGCACTCTGCAAACGACCTTCGACTAACCTCTGCACTAATCCGTACCTCCCACTCCCAACTCCAAGACTTCACCCGCGCTGCGCCAATCCTCTGGAATGCTCTACCCCAAGAAATTAGGACTATCCGCAATTTGGATGGTTTCAGGCGCTCCCTCAAAACACATTTGTTCACAGTGGCCTATCACATTCACTAATCAAAGTCATTCTATGTGTAATTCTGTGTGTGTAGCCCATTCACTATCTCCATGCATCCCTCACTTCCTTAAAATGGCTGGACCATCATTGTAAAAACACCATTGTATATAAACACCTGTACTTTGTATCTCCCACACCTCATTGTAGATTGTAAGCTTTCACCAGCAGGGGCGGCTGATTTTGCTTTAATTATTGTATTGTTAACGTTGTTACTTATGACTCTGTTTTTGAAACTGTTAAACTGTAAAGCACTGCGGAATATTATGGCGCTATATAAATAAATAATATTATTATTCTTATTATAGAGGCCCACTCAGTAGTGGTGAAGTGTGAACGCCGCAAATTGCGAGTTGCTGCGCCTGATGCAGCTGATACTCCATTACTGTTGGCTGCTGCTCACACAACCGCTCCAACATATGTAACGAGGAATTCCACCTGGTGGGTACGTCACATATGATGCGATGTTCATGAAGGTGAAATCTGTGTTGCAGAGCTGCAATCAGCGATCTGGCCATGCTGGAACGTCGCAAGTGAGCGCACTCTAGGCGGACCTTGTGCAGCAGTGCATCAAGATCCGGATAGTCCCTCAAAAAACTCTGCACGACCAAGTTGAGCACATATGACAGACATGGTATGTGAGTGAGGTTGCCAAGGCCCAGAGCTGACACCAGATTTCGGCCATTGTCACACACTACCAAGCCTGCCTGTAGATTCTCTTCCAAAAACCACACGTCGCTCTCCTGCTTTATGGCATTACAGAGCTCCTGCGCTGTGTGGCTAAGATTCCCCATGGAAATTAATTTCAGGATGGCCTGTTGACATTTGGACACGGCTGTGCTCATATCGGTCGCAACAGGTAAACGTTCACGGGTCCATGTGGAGGTAGACCGTGACGGCTCCTGCAGCGATGATTCTGAGGAACTGGAATAGGAGGAGGAATCAATGTGTACAGACTTGATTCCTGCAATCCTTGGAGTTGGCAGAACACGTACAGCGCCACTCGCAAGATCAGTACCCGGCTGCACAACATTGACCCAATGGGCAGTGAGGGAAAGGTATTGTCCCTGGCCATGGGTGTTAGAACCCTCTTGTTAGGTTTTGTTTCAGTTTGCTGGTCACATGACCTTTTTTCCCTATTTAGTCTGGCTCCGCCCTTCTGGCTTTGCTTGACTTCATTGTATTATCTACTGTTAAGCTAGCCGGGTGCTTAGGTGCCTTAATCTGTCAGTTTTGCTTGATGTTAGGATCACAAAGTATTTATTTTTCTGTTTAATTATCCATGCTACAATTTATGTTAGGAGGTGTCCACCTTTTCTCACAGTCCCTAGATCTTGTAGGGATTACTCCCTCGCAACTATAGGTCTTCGTTCACACTAGATGAGGACTTTAGCGGGTCTGGTCGCAGGATCAGGTTCCCCGTTACATCGTAGGGATTCAGCTTAGTTGTATTGTAGGGACAGAATTCCCTTCTTTCCTTACTGGTTGTAGCAGATCATAACAATGGGTACTGGTCCACGCATCGGTGGTCAGGTGGACCGTTTCTACTGAGGGCTTTTAGTAGCGCATGTTTAATTTTTCCCTCAACATGCTTTTGCAGACCAGGGACGGCTTGCCTGCTGAAATGAAATCGGCTTGGCACATTGTATTGTGGGATTGACAATGATATTCAGTTACGGAAACTGTCTGTCTCCACCAGCCTGAATCACAGCATTTCAAGGGACAGGAGTTTTGCAATGCCAGCATTCAGAGCCTGTGCTCGTGCATGGTTTGCGGAGTATGGCCGTCTTTTATCCCATGCCTGTGCTACCGCTGGCTGTTTTGTGGCCTGGGAGTGTGAGGATGACAGGGAACTTGCTGCTGTGTGTGGAATAACAGTTTGTCTCTGGACAACAGTGGCCGAGGTTCTTCCATGGCGATCCTGTGAGGAAGCATAACCAGCTGTGTGTGAGCTCGATGAAGAGGCTTCAACACAACCTGAAGATGTAGGTGCTGCTGTAGGTTGGCCTACATCTCTAGTGTGTCTTTGTAACTCAACTATGTGCTTTGTCCGCACATGTTTCCACATATTTGTGGTATTGAGGTGACTGACACTTTTAGCTATTTTTAATTTTTAATTACACAGCTTGCATTTCACATAGCAAATATCATGTGCAAGTGTGTGAAAAAAGGACCACGCAGTGCAAGTCCTGGGAGCGCACGTTTTGACTTTTGGAAGACAACTGCTCCGAACAGGTGCCAAACTGGAGGCTACAGGCAACCGAGTCTGCAGCCTAACTCTCCCTCCTGTTTGTACCGTTGGGGCAATGTCTTCCTCTATCTTCCTTCTATCACTAACCATTTCTCTAGGCCTCTCCCAGCTTTCAACCAAAGTACTGGTTCTCACCCACAAAGCTCTCCACAGTGCAGCACCCCTCCTACATCTCCTCCCTCATTTCTATCTATCGGCCTAACCGACTGCTGCGCTCTGCAAACGACTTTCGACTAACCTCTGCACTAATACGTACCTCCCACTCCCGACTCCAAGACTTCTCCTGCTCTACGCCAATCCTCTGGAATGCTGTACCCCAAGAAATTAGGACTATCCACAATTTGCATGGTTTCAGGCGCTCCCTCAAAACACATTTGTTCAGAGCGGCCTATCACATTCACTAATCAAAGTCATTCTATGTATTCTGTGTAAGTGTGTGTGTGTCTCTAGCCCATTCACTATCTCCATCCCTCAGTCCCTTAAGATGGCTGGAACATCATTGTAAATGCACCATTGTATATAAACACCTATACTTTGTATCTCCCCCATCTCATTGTACATTGTAAGCTGTCACGAGCAGGGGCGACTTATTTAGCTTAAATTATTGTATTGTTAACGTTGTTACTTATGACTTGTGTTCTGAAACTGCTAAACTGTAAAGCGCTGCGGAATATGATGGCGCTATATAAATAAATATTATTATTATTCCTCTGAGCTGCTCCCACCACCTTCCTGTTCTTCATGCCATGTTGGGTCTTGGACCTCATCATCTCCACTACCCTCTTCCAACACCTGCTGTTGGGTGGTCTGGCCAGCACCATGCTCAACAGAAACTGGCACCTGGGTCTCATCATCATCATCAGATGCGTTCTGCGGTGTGCTGACCATCGGCACTGTCTCACCCGCCTCTTCAGATTCAGAGAGACACAGCTGTTGCGCATCACTGCATACTCCCTCTTCTTCACATTACAGAATGCTGCTTGGCTGGGCCCCTGTTTGCAAGCCAATAGATTCTGAGAACAGAAGCAGACACTCAGCTGGCTCCTGTACAGAACTCTCTGACTGCCTGGGCAATTTGCCAGGCGGTGAAGAGACAGATGGTTGCCCAACAGTGCTGTGGTCCTGAGAGGAGGTGGAAGCAATTGAAGTCGATGCATTGGCTGAGATCCAAACAACAACGGCTTCAATTTGTTCTTCCCGCAGCAGGGGGGTACTCCGAGCTCCTACAAAAGTGCGCATAAAGGAACGCTCACGGCCCGGGGAAAACTGGTGGATGCTGTGTCACTGGGGCCGCAGCAGCCACAGAATCCCCACGTCCTCTCCCTGAAGAAACTCCACGACCACGTGCCTTACTCCCTGCCTTCTTCATCTTGGTAGATTGATAAAGAAAGTCTGAAAAGTTATAAGGTCTAAGTGTGGTTATTCCGCAGAGACTGCAGTGAACACTGCACACAACTGTTCACTACCCAATGCGTCTCAGCAGGAAGGCAGTCTGTGCGTCAAAACAAAGGCACAAGCATACATCCATGTACCCTGTTTATACAGCTATATAAAAAAAAATATGTAGTAGTGACGCACACTTTATTGAGGTACAGTATTACATCGCCATTCACCATCTGTGGCTATGCAGTGTCATCTATATATACCTTATCTATCTGTTGTCATGCTTCCAAGTCGACAGTCAGCCATAAATAGCAATTTTCACTATGCACTATGCACTTTTTAAAGGTTATGTTTGTTAATAAAAATGATTATTGCCACATATTATGAGTATTACATGATGGAAATTGTATAATTTTGTATAAAATATTTAGGGACATTATTCAGCAAATGGAACATTTTAGTAATATCACAGATAACTTGTAATGCTGATGATGTTTTGAAGTCAGACATTCATTGTCTATACAATAAAAATGGTGTACATACTGTTACTTATCCATCATTAATGGATTCAGATATGTACTTGTATGCTTTTATGTACAACCGTATAGCAGATTCCTTAACTAATTTATTTTGTGGTTTGCATTGCTGTTCAACATGTTAATGTATGTGTTTATGTTTGTCAATTCTTTATTTATCTAGATATTAGTTTAAATGAAATCATCATCTTATGGTAGTAAAGGTTATCTTTCTCTTGTTTGAAGTATAGACATTTAAAATTGACAGGTAACAAGGAAATTACTTGATCTAGTATTTAAACATCCTCCTTGACCCTGGGCTCCAACACCGCCAGTTGTTGCTCGGAAGTGCTGTTAGCACAGTCAACACTTGCTCCTGTGTTACTGGGGTTCAGTAACGTCAGCTGGTCCTCGGTTGTGCCATTGGCTCTTTTCCTTCTGCTGCCCCTCCGGGTTCCAGCACAGTCAGCTGGTCCTCGTTACTTGCATTGGCTCTTGTACCTTCTGCTACCCGTCCGGGTTCCAGTACCGTCAACTGGTTCTCCGCAGTGCCTTTGGCCTAGGTGCCTCCATCTTGGTATCCGAGTTCCAGCAACGTCTGCTGGTCCTTGGTAGTGCTTTGGAGCACAGGTACCTCCTGCTTAGTAACCGTGTCCCAGTAACGTCAGCTGGTCCTCGGTTGTGCCATTGGCTCTTTTCCTTCTGCTGCCCCTCCGGGTTCCAGCACAGTCAGCTGGTCCTCGTTACTTGATTGGCTCTTGTACCTTCTGCTACCCGTCCGGGTTCCAGTACCGTCAACTGGTTCTCCGCAGTGCCTTTGGCCTAGGTGCCTCCATCTCGGTATCCGAGTTCCAGCAACGTCTGCTGGTCCTTGGTAGTGCTTTGGAGCACAGGTACCTCCTGCTTAGTAACCGTGTCCCAGTAACGTCAGCTGGTCCTCGGTTGTGCCATTGGCTCTTTTCCTTCTGCTGCCCCTCCGGGTTCCAGCACAGTCAGCTGGTCCTCGTTACTTGCATTGGCTCTTGTACCTTCTGCTACCCGTCCGGGTTCCAGTACCGTCAACTGGTTCTCCGCAGTGCCTTTGGCCTAGGTGCCTCCATCTCGGTATCCGAGTTCCAGCAACGTCTGCTGGTCCTTGGTAGTGCTTTGGAGCACAGGTACCTCCTGCTTAGTAACCGTGTCCCAGTAACATCAGCTGGTACAAGATTGTGCTACAAATACAAGATACGGAACAAGAGACACAAGAACAATAAGCAGAAGATCTAAAAGCAGAAGAACATGAAGTATAAGACCAAAATGAAGAGCAAAATATATGCTCTAAATTCTAAGCAGAAGAAGACTAAGCAGTGTATGGGGGTGAGTCCGTTCCTCCTCGTGGTGCCCCTGGAAAATGCCTGCTGCTGCAGGCTAAACTGAACACGGACAAATACTGTTGTAATTTAAATCTTTTGTGACAGCAAGAACGGAAGGATGAAAAATTCATACTTTGACAGATTACAAGTACAGGATTCTCTGTCACAAATAAGAATATGATGAAGAAGATGAAGCAGAATATGAATAAGAATAATAGTTTAATAAGAAGAATATGAGTAATGTTAACAAAGATGAATAGCAAGAAGTTTAAGAAGAAGATAAAGAAGGTGAAGATGAAGAATAATTTGATGAAAAAGATGATGCTGCAGAAGATTATGAAGGAGAAAGTGTGTGAAAAGTTAAAAAGGTGAAGATGAAGAGCATGGAAGTTGTGTAATATACATATTTGCCAAAATATAAAAAACGTTAACATTGTCAATTTCTTCGTCAATCCGAACATCTTTAAAAAAAAAAATATTTATGCTATTCCATTTGATTGGGTTAAACATCTATGCCTTTAATGTCTCCTCAACCTTCCCCAATACATTCTACATTACTCTTTCTTGTTTTCCTTCATGTACAATTAACCAACAAGGCAAGAATGGGTTTTTTTTTAATTTCGATATTTTGTTCCCATAGACTTACATGGGACTTCCGGTATCGGTATCGGGTATCGCCGATATTTTAGTGATATCGGCGATACCATTCCGATTCCGATACTTTAGGATATCGGAAAGTATCGCTCAACTCTATCTGCCATTCTTCCTTGCAGATCCTCGCCAGTTCTGTCAGGTTGGATGGCGAACGTTGGTGGACAGCCATTTTCATGTCTCTCCAGAGATGCTCAATTGGGTTTAGGTCAGGGCTCTGGCTGGGTCAGACAAGAATGGTCACAGAGTTGTTCTGAAGCCACTCCTTTGTTATTTTAGCTGTGTGCTTAAGGTCATTGCCTTGTTGGAAGGTGAACCTTCGGCTAAGTCTGAGGTCCAGAGCACTCTGGAAGAGTTTTCATCCAGAATATCTCTGTACTTGGCCACATTCATATTTCTTTCAATTGCAACCAGTTGTCCTGTCCATGCAGCTGAAAAACATCCCCTTAGCATGATGCTGTCATGCTACCATGTTTCACTGTTAGGATAGTATTGGGCAGGTGATGAGGAGTGCCTAGTTTTCTTCACACATACCGCTTAGAATTATCACCAAAAAGTTCTATCTTAATCTTATGAGACCAGAAAATCTTATTTCTCATATTCTGGGAGTCCTTCATGTGGTTTTTAGCAAACTCTATGCGAGCTTTCATATGTCTTGCACTGAGGAGAGGCTTCCGTTGGGCCACTCTGCCATAAAGGCCCGACTGGTGGAGGCTGCAGTGATAGTTGACTTTGCGGAACTTTCTCCCATCTCCCTACTGCATCTGTGCAGCTCAGCCACAGTGATCTTGGGGTTCTTCTTTACCTCTCTCACCAAGGCTCTTCTCCCCCGATTGCTCAGTTTGGCTGGACGGCCAGGTCTAGGAAGACTTTTGGTGGTCCCAAACTTTTTCCATCTAAGGATTATGGAGGCCACTGTGCTCTTAGGAACCTTGAGTACAGCAGAAAATCTTTTGTAACCTTGGCCAGATCTGTGCCTTCCACAATTCTGTCTCTGAACTCCTTGGCCAGTTCCTTTGACCTCATGATTATCATGTGGTCTGACATGCACTGTGAGCTGTGAGGTCTTATATAGACAGGTGTGTGCCTTTCCAAATCAAGTCCTATCATTTTTAATTAAACACAGCTGGACCCCAATGAAGGAGGAGAACAATCTCAAGGAGAATCACAAGGAAATGGACAGCATGTGAAGGGAATATGTCACCCCATTTTTGCCATATCAACTAAAGTAGTGCGTCCTATAAGAAAGCTAGCGGTATTTACCTTATATCCTGATACCCCCTATTTCATATCAAAATACCCTAGTAAAGTTGGTATTTTGGGCTGCCAATCAGGACGGTCAGGTCAGATGGGCGACGGTTGTTCGCTTCCCCCCCGCTCCTCTGCTTCTGTCACGTAACGCTGTCTGTGAATATCACAGACAGCGTACTGTTTCCGCGATTGCGCTGTGAAGCAGGGCCCCCGCGCGTGCGCAGTGTTCTTTGCCCAACAGTGGGCAAAGTAGTAAAACATTACAGCGCATGCGTCAGACTTCCTGACTTTCTTTGGCCCGGAAGTCATCAGCAATCACTGGACGACTTTCGGGTCAAGTGAAGTGCCAGAAATTACTTGCGCTTGCGCGGTAGTGATAGTGTGCTGGCCCACTGTTGGGAAAACAACAATGCGCACGCGTGAGGGACTTTTACACAGCGCAAGCGCGGAAAGACAACGGACAAGGAAAAAAAAAGCTACGTACGCCAAGAATGGAGGAGGGTTGGAGGAAGCGAATAACCGACGCCCAGCTGACCTGACCGCCTTGATTGGCAGCCTAAAATACCAACTTTACTAAGGTATTTTTATATGAAAACGGGGTATCAGGATATAAGGTAAATACCGCTAGCTTTCTTATGGGACGCACTATTCAGCCATATCTTTAGTTGATATGGCAAAAATGGGGTGACAGATTCCCTTTAAATATGAGTGTCTGAGCAAAGTGTCTGAATACTTATAACTCTGTGATATTTCAGTTTTTTTTATAAATTTGCAAAAATTTCTACATTTCTGTTTTTTTTCAGTCAAGATAGGGTGCAGAGTGTACATTAATGAAAAAAAAATGAACCTTTTTGAATGTACCAAATGGCTGCAATGAAACAAAGAGTGAAGAATTTAAAGGGGTCTGAATACTTTCCGTAGCCACTGTAAATGAATGGGAAAAAAACCCTAAGACCTCTTTCACACATCAGGTTTTTGCCGTGAGGCGGTATCTGGCGTTGCGCCGGAGCACCGGATACGGTTTTATTATGTAAAAACGGATGAGATGGATCCGATTTTTGACCGGATCCGTATAGCGGATCTGACCGAAAACCGGATCCGTCTCATCCGTTTCATCCATTTTTTTATCCGTTTTTTGACGGATTACGACGGATCCAGTATTTTAAAACGCCCCTTGGGGCTTCCAAACGTGATTGGCTACTGAAAACCTATATATACACTGTTCCTATAGTCCATCTTTGATAGGTTGTAGAGGAGCAAGTGCAGGTTGGAGAGAAGAGCAAGTGGCTGGTGAAGATGGACGTTGTGATAGGAAACATTCTGAAGAATTTGGTGGATTTCACACTGGAGGCGAATCGTCTGAAAGCAATTGTTCTGGAGAAGGAGAGAAAGAGACAGCAGTGCATCATGTGTCAGCGGCGACGACGTTTCTGGATCCACCCCATCACAGCCCAGTGAATGACGCGTGGGGTGTACAGTATTCTACACTATACGTGGAGCTACGAGGAAACCCTCAGAAATTTTTTGCATATGTTATGATGAAAATGGAGACCTTTGATTTCTTGGTGGAGTGCATTTGAGACCTGATAAGAAGATCCTACACGTATTGCCGCTTCTCCATTTCACCGGCGGAGCGTCTGATGGTGACTCTTCGGTAAGCCATATTTATTGGATCTGCTTGCTTCAGAGCACACTTGTCCTGGAATGTTGTTGCTGGTAGTTAGTATATGGCCATCTGACTCAGCTTTAACAATTGGAGATACTATAAAAATATTTTTTTTTATAGTATCTCCAATTGTTATAGCTGAGTTCTTGTATGTAATGCTGTGATTTGAAACTCTTTTTTTTTTTTATTCACAGATTCCTGGCAACCAGAGAATCTCTTTCCTCACTCCATTTCCAGTACAGACTTGGGATTTCCACCATCTCTGGAATTGTGAAGCACACATGCCGTGCATTGTGGGACTCTCTAGTTGCGGAATTTCTACCAGAGCCCAAAACAGACAGTTGGATAGAAATTGCTGAAAAGTTTGAACAAATATGTCAGTTTCCTAATTTCCTGGGCGTTGTGGACGGGAAACATATCCGGATTGTCAAGCCAGCAGGATCTGGATCCGAATTTTTTAATTACAAAAAATATTTTTCAATTGTCCTAATGGCCATCGCTGATACGGAGTACAAATTTATTGCTGTAGATATTGGGGCCTATGGCCGCTCCAATGACTCTCAAGTGTTCAAACTGTCATCAATGGGCCGGCAGCTGTATGGAAACACCTTCAAGTTCCCACCCCCTAGACCACTGCCTCAAACATCTGGCCCACCTATGCCTTTTGTTTGTGTAGGGGATGAAGCCTTCCAGCTGTCTGAACACCTGCTGAAACCGTACTCCAGCAGAGGATTGACACCGACAAAAAGAATTTTCAATTACCGCCTCACAAGAGCCAGAAGAATGGTGGAGTGCGCTTTTGGGATTCTGACAGCCAAATGGCGTGTTCTCTTGACTGCGATCAACCTAAAGACTGAAACTGTGGACGAGGTAATCAAAGCTTGTGTGGTTCTACACAATTTTGTTATCAGCAAGGAACAGATTTCCATTGAGGACCACTCTAAAGAAACCACCTTGCATGATTACCAGAACATTACCAATAGAAGTTCTGTGACTGTTTCCCGAATGAGGGACAAATTTGCAGAATACTTTGTCACCTGAAGGAAGACTAGACTGGCAAAATGACAGAGTTTAATAAATTGCTCTGTGAACTTGGTACCTCGTGTACCCACAGTATACCTTTGCAAACCAAAGTTGTCTACCTTGTTGTGGATTATGTAAAGCTTAAACAACCACAACGGTATCATTATTTACCATATAATAAGATGCAATATATAATACTATATCATTATGATACCAGAATGATGGACATATATTAAAGGACAAGTCACAATAGGAGACCAAGAAACAACGAAAAGCAAGTGACAAATAGTCCATATATGATAAAAAATGTATATATTTTTATTAATGTATATCAAAAAGAGACAGATAAACAGGGTGATAACACTATGGTGTACATGAACACAGGGGTGTAAAACATGAACGCGGGTATACAGCTCAAATTTGATCAAAAACATATATATTAATATTATAAGGATAATCCACAGATGTACCTATATATGTCCCCCAATAGTTAACCTAGTCTGATGCATTAGAAGTGTGCGTATCCAAAATAAAATCATACAATTGGAATCATGGCTGCACATAGCATACATATAATGAAAGAAACTGGCATACATGCACATACCACTCAGATGCAGGAGACCACCCGGGAGGCAAATCACGCAGGGGGGAAAAAGAGAGCTGAACACCACGCGTCACCCCAAACGGCATGGTCAGACAAAAAAAATGGATCCGGCCACCGGATCTGGCGTTTGCCGGATCCGACGCATTGGGGCGCTCATAGACTTTCATTGTAACTTTCATTGGCTTTTTCACCGGAGACAAAAAACGTTACAGTAGCCGTTTTTTTTCCAGATGCCGGAATGTGACAATTAGCCGGATCCGGCAAAAACCGGACGCACATCAAGGCCATGCGGCGCGATCCGGCGCTAATGTTAGTCAATGGGAAAAAAACGGATCCGGCATTAGATTTTGCCGGATCCGGTTTCAAGAAAGAATGCCGGAACTTGCCTGACGGCGAAAACCTGATGTGTGAAAGAGGCCTAAAGTAAACACGCATCAAAACCGCATATTAAAACATGCAAAAAATGAATGCAGCAAAAAATGTGCATATTTTTCCTGTAAACAATCTGTTTTTTGGTGTAGAAAATCTGCTACAAATGTGTGAACATACGCTAAAGCACCACCATATTTTATATCAACATCAGGCAAAATAAACTACATACAATGGCAATGTAAAAAAAACATTTAACAGGAAATAGCACTATTCTAGACTACTTTGGGTCATCCATCCAATACTGCAGAATATTTGTCTGGTAAAAGGACAGACACTATGACAGTTATCAGCCAATCACATTATGATCAGTGGGGACATTTGGGCACCATTTGTGTCTGTCATGAGATGGATATGGCACTGCCAAATAAAGAACTCGGACATAGCCATTCCTTCATTAGCATGACGGTCTTGTCACTGCATTTTGATGTGAAGCTTGAACCTCCTCTTTATTCAATATAATGGTGCGTACCGATGTAGTACAAAGAGCATGTGTGAACAAGACAAAAATAGCAACTATAACTATTACCTTACTGCCTGGACCTATCAGCAGTGGAAAACGGAGCAAGAGCGCTTAACTGGATCATTAGCAATGAGCAATGACTCATGATGACATCCGTGGATCTTGGTTCGATGAAGGCCCACAATTCCAAGACTGGCCACAGGTCTCCCGACCGGAGTACGACTGCCTCATATTTCTATGAGGAGGTCATGCTCCAGTTGGGAGACATGTGGCTAATCCATGCATTGTATTCAGTCATGGGACCATGATCCATGACTGTCTGCATGAGCCTAAGTCTTTAGTAAAAGGAAGACTCTACAGAGTGGTCAACAAGAATGTGGAATTGAAGAAAGAGGAACTTGTGGAGTGGTCATCCAGGCAAGTGCCAACATTATAAATCATAAACAGCAGCACCCCACATCTACTTCTTAGCCAGGTCTAGGGTCAGATTTTCTTTAAAGGGCTTGTCCATTCCTAGGACAACCTATTAAAGGGAATTTGTCACCCTAAATTGGCGGGATATTTAAATGATGGCAGTCAGGTCAGATGGGCGGTGTTTTGGGTACTTGCCATTAACATGATGTTCGCCGCTGTCTCCATTATTTCTGGGGAATTGTAGTCGTTGCCCTCCATATAACGCGCCTGCGCATTGCAATCTTGAATTGCGCATGCGCAGTATGCTTTGCCCGCAGATTGCAATGTGCAGGCACGTTATATGGAGGGCAACGACTACAATTTCCAGAAATAATGGAGACAGCGGCGAACAACATGTTAAGGCAAGTACCCAAAACACCGCCCATCTGACCTGACTGCCATCATTTAAATATCCTGCCAATTTAGGGTGACAGATTCCCTTTAAAGTAAATGTTTGGCCCTGATAAAATAATGAAACCTATACTCCCCTCCTGTGCTGGCGCCATTCCCATGGTGTCGATAATTGTTCTCACCGGGGCTGTAAGCAGTTCAATGACACGTGATGTCCGGTGCCCAATCAGTGTGGGCGTCACTGTGCCTGTCTTCGTATGAACTGAACATGAAGAGGAAGCCAGGGATCAACTGCAGCCCGGACTTCCTCTTCATGTTCAGATTGTCCGAAGGTGGAGACAGTGATGCCAGCGCTGATTGGGCGTCGGACATCACGTGTCATTCAACCGTATCACAGTCCCGGGCCACGAGTGCCAAAGTAAGGGGGTGACAGAAGCCACCATATACAGGTCATTGGAGGCCGCCATGTCCCTTGCCATCTGGGTGGATAGACGCCTCAGGGCGAGGCATACACCAAAACTGCCCCCTGTTCTCCTTACTAGTGAGGAGGACACAGTTGAGCAGTTGGATGAACCTATGCAGGTTGGAGCAGTTGGTTCCAAAACGGGGTTGCCTGCAGTTCAACATGGTGTGGGGGCATGTTTTTTTTGTGGGCAGACTGGTCATTTCATTGGGGTCTGCCCAGTTCGCGCCAAAATACCTGTGCCTTCTAAGAAGCCGCATCCCCCTAGTCGTGTGGAGGGAGGCGACCAGGGAGTGTATATTTCCTCCACTTCTTCCCCTCAGTGTACCCTGACTGCGAGAGTGGTGATTGGCGGGGTATCTAAGGGTATACCGGTGCTTGTGGACAGTGGAGCAGGAGTCAATTTGATGGATGCTCACTTTGTCCGGACCAATGGCTTGATGTGTAAGATGCTAGCAAATCATCTAGGCGTTGAGACCATTGACTTTGTCCCACTCAGCCTGGGAGTGTGACCCAGGTCGTGCATGATATACTCCTGCGTATAGGGACTCGTCATGAGGAGTCCCTGTCATTCTATGTCTTGGAAGGTATGCCGATGTGTAGCCCAGCTGCGCTTGGTGCCACATGTCGCCCAGGAGGATGCACAGAAAGGTAAATCCATGACAATCTATAAGCACACAACACTTCACATTTTCCCTGGTTCCACCAGAGGGAGCCCTTGAGACAGTAGTGAGATGAAGGCAGTCTAGCTGCGAGTTAGTGAGTTGTTGGTTGTACCTCAGACAGTGCAGTTCTCCTCAGAGCATCGGAGTGAGAGGATTCCTGTCAGAGCGTGTTAGAGAGAAAGTTACCTCAGACGAGCTGTGAGGGAGATATAAGATCTCCTCAGAACACCAGAGAGAGACTCCTGTCAGATTAGCCTGAGGGCTGAGGAAGTCTGAGCGAGAAGCTGACATCTGCCTTGCAGCGCTGGAGTCCTGGGTTCGAATCCCACCTAGGACAACATCTGCAAGGAGTTTGTATGTTCTCCCCGTGTTTGCGTGGGTTTCCTCCGGGTTCTCCGGTTTCCTCCCACACTCCAAAAACATACTGATAGGGAATCTAGATTGTGAGCCCCATCGGGGACAGCGATGATAATGTGTGCAAAACTGTAAAGCCCTGCGGAATCTGTTAGCGCTATATAAAAATAAAGATTATTATTATTACTGCTGCCTGTGCTTATGTTAAAGGTGTGAGTAGGACGACAGGCAAGTGGAAAAGGGAAAAGAGAGAGTGACAGAGGTCAACCAGCATTGATAGCTTACCTCCACTCTGCACCACCGGACACCGGGTCCGAGCTTGCTAGTATCTTCACAGCTAGTGGGAAAAACCGGAGACTCTGGACTTCAAGTCGCAGGGGCCCAGCAGTGCTGATACGTAACTGAGGTTAGGAAGACGGGGGTCTGGCAGGTACCGCCATAGAGACACTGTTCTGTCCACAAGAAGACCTCACCACAAGATCAGCCGGGCATAGTAAAGAGAAGGAGTTAAACTCTGTTTTATGCAAGTTAGAAACTCACACACATAAGGACGTAAGGAGGCCTTACACCTACTCAGTGGATTGCTGGATGTGCATCCTCCACCCTGACGGCCTCCCGGGACGTGCCTGCAACTTCATCACCAGTAAAGGTACAGAAAGAAACTGTCTTGTGTGTGTCTGCATTATTGCTCCTTCACCCCTACACCGCCATATACCTCGAGGGATCAGTCTTACCTGTGGAAGACTTAACACCTTGCTGCCCAGTAACAACCCCTCAGAGGATTCACCCTGCAGCGCTGGTCACCCTGATCAGAAACCACAGGTGGCGTCATGAACATTTCTATCATCCCCTGTAAATATCCCCCTTTAGTGAGCGCCCAGGGCAACGGACCGAGCTGCGCTACCCGTGACATCCCCCAGTGAAGTGAACGGGCTCGGTGCCGAGTACCCCAAAGCCCTGGTACGTGCGACTCATCTAACTTGGCGTCACGAACAGGATAAGAAGCTCGCTATATGTGAGTCCTGTGTGCCTGAATTGGACTGTTTTTGTGCTATAGACTGTGTTGCTGTTTTTGAGATTTTTGGCGCCAATTGTCCGCCATTGCCCGCCAAAGTACAGCGCTACAGCGCAAGGAGAAGGGGCGTACCTGCAGAAAGCGCGCGGAGTCCCGGACACGCCCCCAACGCTGACGCGGCGGCAGGTCCTTCCACATCGCTAGGCCCGGAGAGCTGCAGCCTTCAGGAGAAGGTAGGCAACACTTAACTAGGGGGGCGCAGACATGTCGCAGCCGCAAGCTGACAGCGCGGCCGAGGGCGACCGCTCCAATGACTTACCCGCCGGCGCTGCCGCGCAGGATGGAAGCGTTGGCCCCTCACCCGGTCCTGTGGCCCCGATAGTACCGCTGACGCTCCCATACCTGCCTGGAGCGAAGTGGCTTCCTCAGTACAGGGCGGGCCGTAAGAACGCCAACACTGACGCCTTGTCCAGAATGCCGCATGAGTCCGACACGGAAGAGGAATTGGATGATCTAGAAGAGATTGAGCTACCTGCATTCCACAGAAATGGGATGATCCACGAGCAACAAGCCTACAGGAGGCAGCGTGGTAAGATGTTAAACCCTTTACCTCACCACAGCTGGAAGGAGACTCAGAACAGTGACCCGGTTGTCAGTCGTATCAAGGAGCTGATAACTCAGGAAGGTTCCTCCTTGGAGAAGGATGCGTCTCAAGAAGCAAAGCAGCTGTGGAATGAGAGAAGCCGGCTGTTCATCTACCGAGAGAAGCTGTGCTGAAGGTACGTCAACCCCAGAACCCATGAGATGGTGTGGCAGATAGTGGTCCCAAGAACAGACGTCCAGATGGTGTTGGAAGCTTACCACGATCGAGCGGGGCACTTTGGCTGGAAGAAGCTGGAAACCCTGCTGAAGTGTCGTTTCTACTGGGTGGGAATGCGCAATTCCATCGAGAAATGGTGTAAGAACTGTGCGTCCTGTAGCCTCCGAAGAAAAGACTACAGCAGCCAGAAAGCACCCCTGCAACCCATCAAGATGACTCGTCCCTTGGAGATCGTGGCATTGGACCATGTCAAGTTGTCACCCAGCAGATCAGGATACTCATATGCCCTGACGATGGTGGATCACTACTCCAGGTTCCTGGTGGTCGCCCCTGTCAAAGATCTGACAGCTGAAACAGCAGCAAAGACGTTTCAGGCGTATTTCTGCAGACCCCATGGATATCCAGAGCAAGTGTTAACTGATCAGGGTCCTGCCTTTGAAGCCGAATTGTTTAAAGAGTTCTGTCACTTGTACGGGTGTAAGAAGATAAGAACCACACCGTACCACCCCCAAACAAATGGTCTTTGTGAAAAGATGAATCACATAGTCATTGATCTGCTGAAGACGGTACCACTTGAGGAGAGGAATCGGTGGCCAGACCTACTACCTGATCTGGTAGATCTGTACAATCACATACCTGTGAGTTCCACCAACTGCACTCCAGCCTACCTTATGCGAGCAAGACCAGGAAAGCTGCCCATGGATTTGGAACTTGGTGTTGTAGAACCAGAAACTGATGTTACTACTGAAGATTGGGACACGAACCGACAGGAACAGTACAGGAGAGTACAAGCCTGCGTGGAAGATAGTCTCAATAAAGTAAGGGACAAGCAAGAGGAGAACTACAACAAAAGTGCGCCAGCTAAGCCTTTTATGCCTGGAGAAATTGTGCTAAAAAGAAAAAGGAGAATGCACAAATTGGATGATCAGTGGAAAAAGAGCCATATGTCGTGCAGAATTCCAAATTTGACAACAGGAAAACCTGTACCATTAGCAAAGATGGAGGAAAGACGACCACCACGGTATCCAGAGACCACCTAAAACTGTGTCCAGACATGTTAAAACTTCATGAGGAAGAACTTGTTATGGAAAAAGAGAAACCAGGTGAAGTCATACACACGGACTTAGGAGATTTTCCTGCAGATTGGCCTTGTATCGGGATGCTGTGATTATTCCAGTACTTCAATTTTACCAACCACAAGAAGCGCTTCAACGTCCAGTTGAGCCAGTTGCCGCAGCAGAAGAAATAGTTCAAGAGGAACCTGCTCCTGTAGCACCTCCAGAAGTAGAGTCTCAAGAAATGGAACCTCAAGACGTGGAACTACCAGAAGAATCCCCTGGCGAAACAGAACTGTATCGCCCACCCACAAGTATGCTTGCCAGATCCCTAGAGAGGTTAAGGCAGTATTACAGTTTGCCAGCGCGCAGGACAGGTAGCCCAGAGGCTACTATACCTGACACCACACCACGTAGGTCAGTACGCACGACAAAAGGCAGGTTACCTGTTAGGTACCAAGAGTAGTCCTAGCAAATTAATCCAGTAGGACCCAGACAGGGTTTACTGAACTGTACAAAGTTATGAAGAGAATTGCACTTTATTGAGAATGTTATATGATGATAATGTTTACATGCTGAAGTAGTATACCCCAGTTGGGTAATGTGATATGTGAAATGTGTTTCTTTTAAAGGACTGCGTGGCTGAGGACTTTGCCAGCCCAAAAACTGTGTTGTAAATAGTTGGCACTCAGTGCCCCATCTTGGTTTTACGTAAACCATCCTACCTCAGAAGAAAAACCCGTATGGTGTGGCCTTGAGTGAGGTCTGCAGCAAAGAAGTCCTGCAGCCCACCCAGGACCACCGTGGAGGTTTGGTGCTGGTCCTCCACAAGAATTCTGTATTTATTGTGTGAAAGTATTTTGATATTTTCTATTTGCCATTTGTATACATTGAAACGTTAAAGTATCCTTACCTCCGCAAGGGATGAGTTATGTTATTGTTGATGTTATAAAAATTGTTTTCTTTTTCAGCCCGGGAGTGCTGATATTAACTAGGGGGGGATGTGTAGCCCAGCTGCGCTTGGTGCCACATGTCGCCCAGGAGGATGCACAGAAAGGTAAATCCATGATAATCTATAAGCACACAACACTTCACATTTTCCCTGGTTCCACCAGAGGGAGCCCTTGAGACAGTAGTGAGATGAAGGCAGTCTAGCTGCGAGTTAGTGAGTTGTTGGTTGTACCTCAGACAGTGCAGTTCTCCTCAGAGCATCGGAGTGAGAGGATTCCTGTCAGAGCGTGTTAGAGAGAAAGTTACCTCAGACGAGCTGTGAGGGAGAGATAAGATCTCCTCAGAACACCGGAGAGAGACTCCTGTCAGATTATCCTGAGGGCTGAGGAAGTCTGAGCGAGAAGCTGACATCTACTGCTGCCTGTGCTTATGTTAAAGGTGTGAGTAGGACGACAGGCAAGTGGAAAAGGGAAAAGAGAGAGTGACAGAGGTCAACCAGCATTGATAGCTTACCTCCACTCTGCACCACCGGACACCGGGTCCGAGCTTGCTAGTATCTTCACAGCTAGTGGGAAAAACCGGAGACTCTGGACTTCAAGTCGCAGGGGCCCAGCAGTGCTGATACGTAACTGAGGTTAGGAAGATGGGGGTCTGGCAGGTACGCCATAGAGACACTGTTCTGTCCACAAGAAGACCTCACCACAAGATCAGCCGGGCGTAGTAAAGAGAAGGAGTTAAACTCTGTCTTATGCAAGTTAGAAACTCACACACATAAGGACGTAAGGAGGCCTTACACCTACTCAGTGGATTGCTGGACGTGCATCCTCCACCCTGACGGCCTCCCGGGACGTGCCTGCAACTTCATCACCAGTAAAGATACAGAAAGAAACTGTCTTGTGTGTGTCTGCATTATTGCTCCTTCACCCCTACACCGCCATATACCTCGAGGGATCAGTCTTACCTGTGGAAGACTTAATACCTTGCTGCCCAGTAACAACCCCTCAGAGGATTCACCCTGCAGCGCTGGTCACCCTGATCAGAAACCACAGGTGGCGTCATGAACATTTCTATCATCCCCTGTAAATATCCCCCTTTAGTGAGCGCCCAGGGCAACGGACCGAGCTGCGCTACCCGTGACATCCCCCAGTGAAGTGAACGGGCTCGGTGCCGAGTACCCCAAAGCCCTGGTACGTGCGACTCACCAATACCCATCATTTTAGGCCTCCCTTGGCTGACAAAACACAACCCGGTCATAGATTGGAGTTCCAGGGAGGTAGTCAGCTGGGGTCAGTCGTGTGAGGGCTGCTGCCTGGGGCTACTGTCTCTGCCGTCTTTCTGCAAAGTTCGCCTTCTTCTCCAGTGGGGGCAGCAAAGGTGCTGCCAAGGAGTAGGGGCAAGTGCCAACCCTCACCACTAGCCAACCCTGTGAGTCGGAGCCGTCTTGAGAGGAGGGATCAGGGAGTGTAGTGGTTTCATCTGAGAAATGTGTGAGTGTGGTGACACAGGCGGACGCCTCTGTTGTCAGTTCCTCAAAGAGTTCACCGCTCTGTGGCAAACGCGTGTGTGGCATTGAACTTTCAGGTCCAGACCTGTGTGTGAACGAGTATGTATGGGTGTCCACCAAAAACATCTGGTGAAAGTGGGCTGCTCGAGTCTGGAGTTCTCCGGTGATCGGGCCGTTTCAGGTGTCAGCCATTCTCGGCCCGGGGACTTACCAGCTGGGGTTACCCCCAGTAATGCCCGTACATAACTCATTCCCCAGGTCGCACTCTGGAGATTTGTGGTACCTCCGGAGCATACGTTATGGCCACTTCCATCTGTCTGCGTTTGCCATAGACCTGAGAGTCAGGTGACTGCTGGGGTGTACCGTGGTAGATCGAGGCATCCTTCACCGTAGGTGGTATATGAGGTGCGGTGCTGAGGGTCCAGAGGCCCCTCATTAAAGGGGGGGTACTGTCACGATCCACATTTGGATCTGTGGCATTGCTCTCTCTGTATGTTGAAACTATGTTTCTGTCTGGCCAGCGCGGGTTAATTCCTGTCTTTGCCCCCGGTGGCCGCTGGTAGAATTGCACATCTGTTTACTTGTCAGGAGTAGGTGGGATCACTCCCACTTCCTTTATAAGGTCACCTGAGTTGTGAGCTGGTGTTGGTAATATTGCTTCCTATGGAGACCAACCTAGTTGGAGCCGGGAGCTGCTGAGCGCAGTGGTGCTTCTTCCATTCCCCAATTTTGGTGCCTTACTCTGCTGTGCGGAGCTAACAGCAGAGAGAGCTAAGTGTTTATTGTTTAGTTTATTAACCCTTTAGTGTCTGTCTTTCCTTTTGGTTGTTTTTGGTGTAATTTACATTATTCCCTGCCTCACCTCCGGGGGAGGGGGTTGGTGGGTTTAGCTCAGGGCTAAATAGGAGACAGGGACATGTCGGGGACTTGTGCATTGCTACCATTAAGCATACCCCCCAAGTTAAGGAAAGACACGTCCTTCCTTAGCTTTAGGGGCAGTTCAGGGGCCCAGTGTGATGATACTGCAAGCTCCATTACTTGTGCTGCTCTAGAACTTTCCACATAGAACTACGACCCCCATCGTTTGACCAGCACAGAGCAAAGCCCCCTCCCTCTCTCTCTGCAGTTCACTCCTCTCATCCCTCCCACTTCAGGAATTCTTTAGGAATTTCCTTTGTCTCAAAACCCTGCAGAATGATCCCATAGCCATTATGAGAATTCATTCTTTTGGTCATAACACGGTGGGAGTGTTCAGTAGAAACACGAAAGCTACGGTTTTGAATCAGGCGTCCATCAGGCGTCGTTCCCGTGGTACTGGTGAACCCATAACTCCAACAGAACCCAAGAAATGGAATTCTCGGATGCACCATGAACTATCTCACCCAAGTTTGGGCTCATTTGAACAGTCATTTCAAAGTAAGATCATTGATAGGTCTGCCATTATTCTGCTAGGTTCCCAGGATGAGGTATGGCCCTTATGATCTTCCAGAGCTTCAAACTATAACTTGTAGCCCGGGGAGGTGGCCAGAAAACCATCCCCTTTTGTGAGGTCACCAGCCAACATGTATAAGTCTTGCAGTGAGCCCCCCCTGGCCATTCCAGGCTGTGATGAGGTGACTAACAGATCTGCAAATGAACTATGACGTGTGGCTCCTCCCCCAGCCTGTCTTGCCATGATCTAAGTGCCATGTAAGTTTTCACCCTTAATCCTGTTTTATTTTTAACTGTATTGTACATAACTGTCTCAGCTTGTTACATCTTTTTAAACTGTATAAACGCTGCCTGCAATTTTAGGAATAAACCTATAAAATTTATTAGTTTGTTTCTCCTGCTCTATAAACGAATTTGCACGTGCCTGAAGTACTATGCTACTGTTTTGGGGTTGCTACGGACCCTCTTGATAAATTGTTCATTAAGTAAATCATAGCTGGTGGCAGCTAAAAGAAGGGGTGTAAAGTGTTAACCTATTGGGTGGCGTTGGCAGTGACGGAGCGGGTTTTATAAGTGTATTGCCTGGCTGCGGCCCGGAGTAATTATAATTCCCTCACTGCAGCGTGCCCAATAGCCAGCACACATTCAAGTGGCCCGTCTGGCGACTAATTATCCTAGGTGCAGTTCCCTGACTGACCTGAGGGTAAAGGGGGCACCAGAGAGCTGCAAGTTCCTAAGTGGAAGTGGGATAATTATAAATCCCTGCAGATTATTGGGTCGGACGGCAGCAGCCGTCGTGTGTGTGCGCGTTTTCGTCACATTTGTGGCAACGGAGGGATCACAAGCCGTGATACCCCGGGCTACCGTGTGGCGGACCGTGTGCACGTTCATCACACCCAGGTTCCTTGTCCCCTGCATCTCTACAACTGCCTCGTTACAAGGACTGGCCCACTGGCCTGGAATGTTGTGAGTGAGAACAATGTGTGTTCGGGTCCCAGGAGCAAGGAGACCGAGGTCAGTTGGATCCATGTTTAAGGAAAAGGGAACTTGGACTCTGTGTTCCAGGGTTTCAAACCAAGTGGAACTGGGGTCACGGTTGACTGACAGGAAGCACTGGACAAAGAGTGTATTAACTTTATAAATATGCTAAATGTTTTAAGTATGAAAACTGGTGTCTTACAGGTGCCGTTATGGTCGGGGACAACAATATTTTAGGAAGGAGGAGTGTAAGGGCGTGACAGGGGCCGCCATATGCCTCCCCCTCTCTAAACAGTGCTAGCATGGAATATCAGCTGCTTCATAGAGTTTTATGAATGTTAATGTATTTGTTTGCTGTTATTATAATGTCTATGTGCTTTACATCTATTTTGTACAAGATTAGGGAAAGATATAGAATAGGAGGGTAGTTTTTGAATAGGACAAGATTGGGTATAGAATAGTGAGGCATCATAGAGATAGGGAATGAAAGTGTCCGCATAAGCATAGTTAAAAGAAGGGGTTTTCCAGGTTGGGAGGAGTCAGAGATGGGTGTGGTGCAGAGCAGTGAGTTGTAGTAGTGAGACTTCCTGTTTAGTGAGGACAAGTGATGTAGCAGCGAGAGAGGGCAGACAGATAGCCCTGGGGCTGGAGATTGCTGAGGCAATGAGGGACCCCAGGCAAAGCAGTGTGCTAGCGGTCACCATCTATTAAAGTAACCATTCCAAAGGGGATCCAGGGACAACGGCCAGGTCTAGGCAGAGCTGAGTGTGCCTTTTTACTTTTTTCCAATGCAAACCAGACAAGGGGAATGGGAGGAATATGTTGGATCTAGGGCATGGTAGCCGCAGAAGTGAAAGGAGTGTCTGCGGGACAGAAGTTGTCAGAAGAGGCAGGGAGTGTTAGAACCCTCTTGTTAGGTTTTGCTTCAGTTTGCTGGTCACATGACCTTTTTTCCCTATTTAGTCTGGCTCCGCCCTTCTGGCATAGCTGGACTACATTGTATTATCTACTCTTAAGCTAGCCGGGTGCTTAGGTGCCTTACTCAGTCAGTTTTGCTTGATCTTAGGATCTCTAAGTAATTTGTTTTCTGTTTAATCATCCCTGCTACAATTTCTGTTAGGAGGTGTCCACCTTTTCTCCCAGTCCCTAGATCTTGTAGGGATTCCTCCCTCGCAACTATAGGTCTTCGTTCAGACTAACTGAGGACTTTAGCGGGTCTGGTCGCAGGACCAGGTTCCCCGTTACATCGTAGGGATCCAGCTTAATTCTATTGCAGGGACAGAATTCCCATCTTTCCTTAGTGCTTGTAGCAGATCATAACAGTAAGTCCAGCACAGAAAAAAAAAAAAAATCTCTAAGGAAAGATTTTCTGTTTCCATCATGGTGTCGGTTCAGGATTTGGCTCAACGCCTGCAGGGACTCTCTCTGGAGGTGGCTGAGATCCAGCAACACGTGAGCAGTTGTTCTGGAGCACATTTCGTGGAGCCAAAGGTACGTTTGCCTGATTTATTTTTGGTAAACAACAAGATTTTTTTCTTTTAAAAATGCTTGCTTGTTGTATTTTCGTTTGAGACCCAGATCCTCTGGTGATGAATCACAGCGTATAGGGTTCATAATGTCACTTTTGCGCAAAGAACCTTAGGACTGGGCCTTTTCTCTGCAGCCTAGTGATCCATGCTTTAGATCAGTGGATAGTTTTTTTTTCTGCTTTGGGGTTATTGTATGACGATCCTGACCGTGTTTCATCAGCTGAGACAGAATTGAGACGTTTGAGACAGGGATCAGGTAATGTGGAAAAATATTGTACTCACTTCCGAAGGTGGTCCACTCAGGTGGGGTGGAACGATTCAGCTTTGAAAAGTTTATTTCTTGCAGGGTTAAGTGAAAGGGTTAAAGATTTGCTGATTGCTTATCCTATACCTTGTAACTTGCAAGAGGCTATGCAATTAGCCATACGGGTGGATAGGAGATTGCGTACAAGGGTTAATGAGAGTAAATCTGCCATGTCAGCTCCAAGTCTGGAGAGGGACTGTACTGACATTGCAGAGCCAATGGAAATTGGAGCAATGGCACCTCACTCCCGGGAAAAAGACCGCAGATTTGCTGAAGGTTTGTGTTTCTATTGTGGCAAATCTAAGCATTTTATTAAGAACTGTGCACTTCGAATGAATAAAGAGAAAAAAAAAGAGGTCAGTTTCGCCCGTATAGCTTGTTTAAACAATAAAGGTGTCTTTCTTTCTGCTACCACTGCTGTTGAGGAGGAATTAATGGAGTTTCGGGTATTTGTGGATTGTGGTTCAACTCTCAATGTGATTGATGGGAAATTTTTGGAAAAACTAAAATTAAAACCCAAACTTCTGTCTTCCCCTATTAATGTGGTTTCTGTGGATGGTTCTCCCTTGAAAACTGTTACTCACCATATCTGTGAATTTCCTCTTACTATTAATGGTGTTCATCAAGAGAATTTGGATTTGGTAGTTTTGAATAATTTGCCTTCACCTGTGATTTTGGGGTTACCCTGGTTAAAATTGCACAATCCGGTACTGGATTGGTCTACAAATGAAATTAAGTCCTGGAGTCCTAATTGTTATGACAAGTGTTGTAACGGGCGTATTGCTGCTGTAGTTAAGGGGAGTTACCTGTACCTATTCAGGATTTTTGGAAAGTTTTTTCTGATAAGGAATCGCAGGTATTGCCTCCTCATAGAGAATATGATTGTGCAATTGAATTTGTCCCTGGAGCAACTCTTCCTAAAAGTCGTTTATTTAATCCTACTATTCCTGAGAGAAAGGCTTTGGAGGAATACATACAGACAAGCTTGGCCGCCGGTCACATTAGGCCTTCCAAATCTCCTGTGGCGGTTGAATTTTTTTTTGTTAAAAAAAAGGACGGCGGTTTACGGCCTTGTCTAGACTTTCGTGAGATTAACAAGATTACTGTACGCAATCCTTACCCACTGCCATTGATTCCTGATTTGTTTAATCAGTTAGTGGGGGCCAAGTGGTTCTCGAAAATTGATCTTCGAGGGGCATACAATTTGTTGCGCATGAAGGAGGGGGATGAATGGAAGACTGCGTTTAACACTCCACTGGGTCATTTTGAGAATCTGGTCATGCCTTTTGGGCTTTCCAGTGCTCCGGCATTTTTTCAGAATCTTATTAATGACATCCTTAGACCTTTGATCGGCAGAAGTGTGGTTGTGTATTTGGATGACATTTTGATTTATTCACCGGATTTGGAGTCTCATTGGAGGAGTGTGCGTGAAGTATTACAGTTACTGAGTGATAATTCACTTTTTGCCAAACTAGAAAAATGTGAGTTCGCTGTACAGAGACTTAGTTTTTTGGGCTACATTGTCTCCAGTGAAGGTTTTGAGATGGACCCGGTGAAAGTGCAAGCTGTGCAGGATTGGCCTAGACCTATTGGTGTGAAATCAATACAGAGGTTTTTGGGGTTCGCCAATTATTATAGAAAATTCATTAAAAAATTTTCTGTGATTGCCAAACCTCTGACCGATCTCACCAGGAAAGGTGCTGATGCGGTTCAGTGGACTACTGAGGCCATTGAGGCTTTTGTGTTGCTAAAGGAGAGGTTCAGCTCTGCTCCCATCCTTACGCAGCCTGATGTGACTAAACCATTTTTGGTTGAGGTTAATGCTTCTTCTGTGGGGGTCGGCGCGGTGTTGTCTCAGGAAAAGACGGATGGAGTACATCCCTGTGCTTTTTTTTCAAAGAAATTTTCTGAGTCTGAACTAAATTATGATATCGGTAATCGGGAATTGTTGGCAATTAAACTCGCATTTGAACACTGGCGTCATTTTTTGGAGGGAGCGGAATTTCCCGTTCAAGTCTTCACCGATCATAAAAATCTGGTCTACCTTGATGCTGCCAAACGCTTGAATGCCCGTCAGGCTAGGTGGGCACTGTTTTTCTCGTGGTTTAATTTTACCGTCACTTACATCGTAGGTAGTGTTGAGCGATATTGCTCGATATCTAAAAATATCGTATCGAAATTGTATCGCCGATAGCACTAAATATCGTCGATATCCGATTTCGATAGCGGAAGTCCCATGTAAGTCTATGGGAACAAAATATCGAAATTAAAAAAAACCTTTATTTCCTTGTAAACACTAAATATACACACATAGAATACATATATATATATATATACATGTCATTGTGACATATATATATACATATATGTATAGTTTATACACTTCTACATAGTAAAATATCCTCTGATTCAATTGCCGGGTAAAGCCGGCTTCTGTGAAAAGACAGAAGCACCCGACATGAAATGACACTTGGTGTACATAGGGTTAACCATGTCTTTTCATGTCGTTTGCAATCTGATTTGCACAAACAATTACATCAGTCTATGTGTGCAAAATTTCACACCTGTAGGGGTTAATTAAAGGTGTAAATTCGTTGTAAAAAAAACGGACTTTTTTGCTACGAATTTACACCTTTAATTAACCCCTACAGGTGTGAAATTTTGCACACTTACACTCATGTAATTGTTTGTGCAAATCAGATATCAAACTACATGAAAAGACATGGTTAACTCTATGTAAACCAAGTGTCATTTCATGTCGGGTTCTGCATTTTCACAAAAGCCGGCAATTGAATTAGCGGCTATTATACTATGTAGAAGTGTATGAACTATAAATATAAATATATATATATATATTAATGTGTCACAAATTTAATGACATGTATATATATATATGAGGTGTAAAATTGCTGAAAAAAAAATGCGTGGGCTCCCGCCCTATTTTCGCAACCAGACAGACAAAGCCAGTGAGTGGGGGCAGATAATAATAGCCCAGAGAGGGACCATTATTTTTGGCCCCCCCCCGGCTACTAACATCTGCCCCCAGACACCCCAGAAAGGGCAAATCTCTAATTAGATTTGCCCTTTCTGGCACTTTGCCCGTCTATTCCCATTGCCCTGTAGCGGTGGCGAATGGGTTAATAAGGGGTTAAAATGACCTTGCAATTGAAAGGTCACTTTAAGCCAGGTTAATAATTGAGAGCTGTCAATTAGACAACTATCAATTATTAATCCTATTGTATGAAAGAAAAATCAAACACACACACTTTATAAAAAAGAAGTTTAATGAAATAATCACAGTTTTTGACCATATTTTATTTTCCTGCTAAAACCATTTCCTGTAATAAAAATAAAATAATAAAGCAAAATTATTCTTACGAATCCGATGTACAGTCAGGTCCCACGGTGTAATCCTTCAGAAAGGGTTAATGTTTACTGCAGGGACCGCAGCTAATGCTGCAGCCTCACAGTAAACCCCCAAATGAATGAGTTCCTCTCCTGGCTGACAGGAGAGGAAGTGGAAAGCTTAATTGATTGCTTTCCACTTTCACTTCAGGTCAGCCAGGGACACAATCAGTGACGTCAGAGGGAACTGGTTAACAAAAATAGGGGATCCCCTCGAAAAAAATTGGCGTGGGGTCCCCCCTATTTTTGTTAACCAGCCAGATGAAGCAGACCGCTGAGGCCTGGATTTTCAGGCTGTTAAGGAGCCAAGATCCATGGACCTTGCCAGCCTGATAAAACCAGGCCACAGCAGTCTGCATATCTTGGCTGATTAACAAAAATAGGGGATCCCCTCGAAAAAAATTGGCGTGGGGTCCCCCCTATTTTTGTTAACCAGCCAGATGAAGCAGACCGCTGAGGCCTGGTTTTTCAGGCTGGTAAGGATCCAATATCCATGGACCTTGCAAGCCTGATAATACCAGGCCACAGCAGTCTGCTTAGCTTGGCTGGTTAACAAAAATAGGGGATCCCCTCGAAAAAAAAACGGCATAGGGGTCCCCCTATTTTTGTTAACCAGCCAAGTAAAATGCAGACTGCTGCGGCCTGGTATTAAAAGACTGTCAAGGCCCATGGATTTTGGCCCTCAACAGCCTGATAATACCAGGCTACAGCAGCCCCACATTTGGCGCATCAAAAGATGTGCCAATTGTGGCACTTTACCGGCTCTTCCCACTTGCCCTGTAGCGGTGGCAAGCGGGGTAATAAGGGGTTAATGTCACCGTTGATTGCACGGTGACAATAAGCCCGGTTAATAATGGAGAGGTGTCAATAAGACACCGATCCATTATTAATCCCAAAGTTTTTAAATGCATAAAAAAAAGACACAGCAAGAAAAAAGATTTTAATGAAATAAAAGAGACAACACACTTTTCATTTCTTTTATTATACTCTCATTCCTGCGACGCCATCGATCTCCTGTAAAAAAAGAAAAAAAACAAACCAACAGTATACCACCTGTCCGACGCAGTCCATAGTAACGACAGTCCCACGGCGATCCAGCTCTGCTACATCGCAATGACAGGCAGAGCCTGTCATTGCAACGCAGCACAGCTGATTACCTGCTTCCCCGGCGGTGACGTCATCGAACTGACTGCTTTACGGCCGGGATTACCCAGCAGTCACTGCAGTTATCGCGAGAAACTGCATGTGACCGCCGGGGAGAAGAGGATGGCGGCCATCAAGCAGTCCAGGACGTGACCGCCGGAGATCTTCTGCCAGGTAAGTGCCGCTGACTCCTGACAGACCCGACCGACGGACACTGACAGTGACAGACCCGACCGACGGACACAGACAGTGACAGTGACAAATCCGATTCCGGTATTCGATATGACGAAAATATCGAAACGAATTATCGAAAGACCGATAGAGCTAATATCGGCCGATAGCCGATATTTGCATTATCGTATCGCTCAACACTAATCGTAGGTACTAAAAATGTTAAAGCTGATGCTTTGTCTCGCAGCTTTTCTCCTATGGTGGGTACTGAGGAGGAGGAAAACATTTTGCAAGAGGGGGTTGTTATTGCTGTTTTGGACTCTGTGTTGGAAGATGAGATTTTTAAAGCACAGGAGAATGCCCCATCTAACACGCCGCATGGGAGGTTGTTTGTGCCTGGTACCCTGAGGAGAGATTTGTTTGTTGAATGTCATGACTCTCGGTTGGCAGGTCATCCTGGAATCTCTGAGACCAAGAGACTTGTGGGTCGCAGCTTTTGGTGGCCTGGATGGCAGAAGGAAGTCATTAAGTGGGTGCGTCAATGCACTGTGTGTGCTAGATCTAAGTCTTCTCATACTCCTGCTGCGGGGTTGCTTTGCCCTCTGGAGGTCCCTAGTGCACCTTGGACACATTTGGCTATGGACTTTATTACTGACCTTCCCCCTCTGAGAGTTTCACTGTCATCTGGGTGGTCGTGGACCGTTTTAGCAAGATGTGTCACTTGGTTCCTTTCATCAAACTGTCCTGCGCTAAGACTCTCGCTAAGGCCTTTTTGTCAAGGAAATTGTCAGACTACATGGCGTTCCTACTGACATTGTTTCTGATAGGGGACCTCAGTTTGTGGCTCGTTTTTGGCGCGCTTTTTGTGACAGGTTGGGAGTAGTGTTGAGCGATACGATAATGCAAATATCGGCTATCGGCCGATATTAGCTCTATCGGCCTTTCGATAATTCGTTTCGATATTTTCGTCTTATCGAATACCGGAATCGGATTTGTCACTGTCACTGTGAGTGTCCGTCGGTCGGGTCTGTCAGGAGTCAGCGGCACTTACCTGGCAGAAGATCTCGGGCGGTCACGTCCTGGACTGCTTGATGGCCGCCATTATCTTCTCCCTGGCGGTCACATGCAGTTTTTCGCGATAACTGCAGTGACTGCTGGGTAATCCCGGCCGTAAAGCAGTCAGTCCGATGACGTCACCGCCGGGGAAGCAGGTAATCAGCTGTGCTGCGCCGGGATGACAGGCTCTGCCTGTCATTCTGATGTAGCAGAGCTGGATCGTCGTGGGACACTCGTTACTATGGACTGCGTCGGTCAGGTGGTATACTTTTTTTTTTTTTTTTCATTTTTTTACAGGAGATCGATGGCGTCGCAGGATGAGACTGTAATAAAAGTAATGAAAACTGTGTTTTGGTTTTTTTTATTAAATTAAAAAACTTTTTTATGAACATTCACCCGTCCGGGTACATAAACAATTTAACTATTTACATACAGGGACCCTGTCCGGGTTATTTATAATTCTTTGGCAGGGGTGTTCCAGGTACCACCTGGTACTCTTCTGATGCTTGCCAAACATCCGAGGCACCAAGGACCACCAGGACCTGATGACGTCGTGTGGCCTGTACAGTCAAGTCGTGACCCGCTATCTGGGTCTGTGTGGCCACCTCTTTCATCTCCCTCCGGGTCTGGAGCCTATGTCCCAGACTGAACGAACCCCAGGGGGCCTAACAGGCGCCGGGTACGGGCCAGCTATACTTATCATGTCCATAGCTGGGGCTGCTGAGGAGACCACTGAGGGAGGCTGGGGAGATTTACGGCGTGGGGTGGGCACTTTTGCAGAGGCCTGGATGTGGGAGGCTGAAGGCTCCGAGGGTCTCACAGGTTCCTGACACTCTGGGGAGTAGGGGTCGCACCTGGTAACATTTAGGGCGTACCATCCATTGTAACCCCAGTGTCGGGTGTAAGTCACCAAGTCTCCTGGCAACAGGTCCCTCCCCGGGTGTCCTTCTGGGAGGTGAGCCTCCACGTCCCGCCGGTTCACAAAAACTTCTAAATAAAGTCCAGGCTCCTGGATGAAGCCCCAACCACCTTTCAATTTAAAGCTCCGTACTGCACCCTTACGCTGCGGCTCCCTCAGGGTTCCTTTATCCTTTCTCATCCGGTCCTTATCTGCCCGGTCCTTCTCCAGCTGACGTTGGCGAAGTTTTTGGGATTCTCGCTGCTCCCTTTGTCGCTCTGCTTCCCGCTCCCAACGTCTCCACTCTTCCTCCTGACGCCGGTTGTAATTCTCCACCAGCTGCTCCATGTCTCCACCATCAAATGCCAGCTTACAGTGTCCGGTTTGCGGCAGCTCTCCTGGCGCCCCCCAGTCCTGGCGGCGCTCACCTGCGGAGGAAGCAGCCGGCTCTGGAACAGATGACAGTCGGGGCTCCGGTACAGGCAGGTAGACCTCTGGTGCCTGCGCGGCCTCCTCCATGAGGACGGGTGTCGCTTCTTCTGTCTCAGCGACGGGGGCAGACAGCGGGATCTGGGGTGCTGCCGGTGCAGAGGTTTTTGCAGGAACGGGTGCCTCCACTGCGACAACGTCAACCGGATCACATTGCAAGGGCTGGGATGCCCGAACGGACTCCTCTACTAGAACGGGTGCCTCACCTTCCGGTACAGACACTTCAGGTAAGAGGGATTGGCGCCGCTCCAAGTTTATTTTTAGGGCACGCCAGCTGGCTTCCATCCTGGCGACCTCCTCCCGGTGCCGGGCCAGGCCTCTTAGGGTATCCTCCGCTTCTTGCAGCGTAGGAGGGTTTCCAGGCCGGGTGCCCAACGGTGGTTCCGTGGCGATCGGGTCGCTTCCATGGGGGGAGAGCTCTGACTGCTCCATCCCTTCACACTTCTGCTCGTGTCCATTAGCCATCTCTGCCAAGTCACATGTGTCATTAGCATCTGGAGAGGGCCCCTCTTTTGTAGGGAGGCGGGACCTTCGTGTTAGTTTCCGCCCACTGAGGAGGATGAGGAGGCGGAACTGAAGAGCTGTGGGGCACGATCTTACATTGCAGTACCATTTAGAGCCATCGTTTTCGCGTCACTGAGTGAGTGTGTACACCCATGAAGAGCACGCCCTTCTTCTTCACCAGTGCCTCGTCGTGACGCAGATATGGCGGAAAAATGGCAAATACATTCTCTGATGATTTTAGCAATTCTCAAGCACAAAACCAGTTCAATTCAGGCACACAGGACTCGCTTATAGCGAGCTACAGAATCCTGTTCGTGACGCCCAAGTTGAGTCACACAGAGCCAGAGGTTTTTGGGGTACTCGGCACCGAGCCCGTCGACTTCTATGGGGTATGTCACGGCTTTACCCGGCAATTGAATCAGAGTCTATTTTACTATGTAGAAGTGTATAAACTATAAATATATGTATATATATATGTCACAATGACATGTATATATATATATATATATATATATGTATTCTATGTGTGTATATTTTGTGTTTACAACGAAAGAAAGGGTTTTTTTTGTTGCGATATTTTGTTCCCATAGACTTACATGGGACTTCCGGTATCGAAATCGGATATCGACGATATTTAGTGCTATCGGCGATACAATTTCGATACGATATTTTTAGATATCGAGCACTATCGCTCAACACTAGTTGGGAGTTCATTTGTTGTTTTCATCCGGATATCATCCTGAGTCTAATGGCCAGACAGAAAGGAAAAACCAGGATGTTGAGCAGTTCTTGCGTTGTTTTGTGACTGATAATCAAGAGGGGTGGTCTGAGTTTCTGCCACTTGCTGAGTTTGCTCTTAACAACCATACATCCGCTTCTGCTGGTTGTTCGCCTTTTTTTTGTTGTACTGGGAGACATCCGTCGTTTGGGTCATTTTCCAAGTTGGGATCGGCTGTACCTGAAGAGGAGAATTTTTCTGGTGTTTTGGAGAGAGTTTGGACTGATGTGCGTGGTAATCTTCAGGAGGCTAACAAAAGATCCAAAGTGTATTTTGATAGAAAACGAAAAGAGGTTTTGTTTGCTATTGGTGACATGGTTTGGTTGTCCTCTAAGAATCTGCGCTTGAGGATTCCGTCTAAGAAATTGGATCCCAAGTTTGTAGGGCCCTTTAAGGTGCTTCAGGTTATTAACCAATCTGCTGTTAAGTTGGAGCTTCCTACCTCCTGGAAGATTAATCCGGTGTTTCATGTTTCTCTCTTGAAAAAAGCTGAGGTCTCAGATGGAGACGTCTCGGCCACTGTTCCCCTGGTGGTGGAGGACGGGCAATATGAGATTTCTTGCATCCTAAATTCTAGACGGTATAGAGGGAGTTTTCAGTACCTCGTCGCTTGGAAGGGTTATGGACCCGAGGATAACTCATGGGTGAGGGCGGATGATGTTTCTGCGTCTAGACTTGTCAGAGCGTTTCACAAGAGGCTTCCGGATAAGCCTAAGTCCTAGGGGATCCGGAGGATCCTCTTAGAAGGGAGGGTACTGTTAGAACCCTCTTGTTAGGTTTTGTTTCAGTTTGCTGGTCACATGACCTTTTTTCCCTATTTAGTCTGGCTCCGCCCTTCTGGCTTTACTGGACTTCATTGTATTATCTACTCTTAAGCTAGCCGGGTGCTTAGGTGCCTTACTCAGTCAGTTTTGCTTGATCTTAGGATCTCTAAGTAATTTGTTTTCTGTTTAATTATCCCTGCTACAATTTCTGTTAGGAGGTGTCCACCTTTTCACCCAGTCCCTAGATCTTGTAGGGATTCCTCCCTCGCAACTATAGGTCTTCGTTCAGACTAGATGAGGACTTTAGCGGGTGTGGTCGCAGGACCAGGTTCCCCGTTACATCGTAGGGATCCAGCTTAGTTCTATTGCAGGGACAGAATTCCCATCTTTCCTTAGTGCTTGTAGCAGATCATAACAGGGAGAGCTCAAGAAACGCAAATGGATGTGAATTGTGCTATATCTGTGCTAAAATCCCTGTCTTCAAATAAAGTTGAACTGTTGAGTATGAACATGGAGTCTGGAATTGTTTGCGTGAACCTTGAATCTGAAGCAGAGATAACAGGATTGGAAGGAACTCTGGAGCCAAATGTGAGCATTCTACTTTACACACAACAGGTGGGACATTGTTTTTCCTTTGTGGGGTACCACGGTGGGGGGATCTAACAGCTCATCGCCACGACTACCACCCTGGTCACCTCACACCGACACTGTGGGAACAGCACCGGCACGGGATGCGAGCATAGGCTTTATTATTTTATCGGGGTCAAACATTTAGTTTAAGAAGGGGTTGTCCTAGTATTAGGACAACCCCTTTAAGTTTAGGTGCTCTGTGCAGACCTGGCAGTCAAAATAAATCAGTCCTCTCTTCTTTTCCCCGCTAGCACAGAGTAACTAGTCTAAAAGCATTGTTTGCATTGAAGTCTATTTTGGCATTACATTGTGTCATCATCTATGGTCTGGTTTTGAGAATTCATCCTTGGGTTTTGTCAATTTCAAACACGGTAGATGAACAGGTCCCTTGTTTATAAATGGTATCTAATTTAAGGCTGTAAAAGGTTTTCCAGGAATGAGTTATTGAGGACCTATCCTGTTCCCGATCAGCTGGTACCTGGTGCAGAGGTTACCATGAAGCACAAAGGCCCTAATTGATAATTTGCTTATTTATTTTCTAAAAGGGAGCCTGTCACATTGTACATGCAATCCGATCTGTGGACAGATTGATATAGAGGTCGGGTTCTATGAACAAGCTATGCAGGCATGTGGAAACCAATTCAGACACCCTGTAAAATTATTCAATGAAATCCCTGGTGTTTGTATATAAACACGAGCCTAGTGGGCAGTCTTGTTCTCAGTGATGGTCTTGGTCTTTCCTGTAGGTGTCATAATAAGTAATGACCAAAGGGGGGGGGTCAGTCGGCGGACGGCACGACACACACACAACGGGATAGAAATGGGGAGAGGAAGTTCCTACTGATAGGGAAATGAGGGCTGGTCACCTCCTGCTCAAACCTGAGCCTGACCCTGCACTCCCCTAATGCCCTAAGTGAGTTCTTCCCCCCACCACCGTCAGGAACATCGTCCCTCGCTGTCACATAGCACTGCCCTGGCTAGTGCACTGGCCGACAAGGGCGCTAGCATTACCACTGAAGATGGAACAACACAGGGGACAGTGACAAACACGAAACAGACGAGGTAAAAACACAAAACTTAGCTTTACAACTTCCTCTGCTGCAAAGTACCACACAGCAGAAGAAAGGCACCAGGATCATGAACTCACAAAACCACCACTGGAACCAGAGAGCTCTTTACTCCAGGCTTGGTCAATATAGAATGCTTTATCACCGACAGTCAGCTGATGCATCAGGTGACTATTTAAAGGATGGTGGGAGTGGTCCCCACCCACATGAGCTGACCTAGCAACTTTGTAGTTGCAGCAAGGGAAACTGACATTAACCCTGCTGGCCTGAAAGCAAAAAAGCTACATTTAAAACAGAGTGGAACCAGAGCTGCCATGAATTCAAAAATGGATTGTGACAGTACGACTGAGATATGCAGAGAATACTATCAATCACTGAGTAGGACCACCCACTGGACTCATATGCATACGAATACCAGGGATTTCACTGAAAAAATTACAAGTTAGGGCAAAGACATACGGCCGTAAAAATTTCATTGAAATTGAAACGCAATGCACTGACTGGCTGCAGCGCTTCTGACCTGAGCATACCAGATTTATATTTTTCTATGCAGCTATCACATTCTGTTCGGGAGAGCCACGACTAGTCAGCATAGGGTTCCAAAAGGTAAGGGGGCCATTGCCACTTCCAAAGCCGGTGGAATTGTGCATTATGATGAGCCATTGGACAGCATGGGGCCCACATATTGTTCTTGCACATGACCGTCTCCGATCCTGGCTTTGTACACATTGCAGTAGCTCATTGTTGTGTAGTTCCTCACAGCTCCCATTGAAGTAAAGAGTACAATTCTATTCTAGAATGGGGTAAAAAGTAGCCTTTTAATGGAAACACAACGTACACAACCTGTCCAATCTGTAAAAATGGAAATACGGAAATGTAATATAATAATGACATGTATTTTTGCATATTGCTGCACATGACAATTGTCTTTCAGCCAGTCCTTGGTAGCTGGAGTTATGACTAATTTAGAATGTGCACTATCATATTTCCCTGTCTAAATAAAGCTAGGGTCTCAAACCTTAGGCATTAATTACCAGCTGAACCCGAGTGTACACAGTAACAGCATATTAACTCTTTCTCATGTGCAGCCTTCAAGCGGCTTTAGGTTGTGAACTGAAGAGACTCATGCAACGTCAAAGCAGCCCTTTAGCAGCTTCTGTCCCCAGCTAAATACCACCACCCTGCTGCATTTGGCTGAGCAATGAAGCAGTTTGGCAGCAGATGGTGCAGCTTTCTTCGCAGCTCTATAATCTTGTTGTTAGCACAATCTCGTAATGTGCCGTCAAATGGAGATGCAACAGTGACAGTCAATCTAAAATGCTGGTACTCTGTGCAGAACTTTGTAATGGTTATTGCACAAATTTACTAATAAAAATTTGCAGAAAGTTTACTTTAAAAATTAATATACAATTTTGACCAAATGAGAGGTGTTGTCCCATAAGCAGCACCACACATGGAGATGGATGGCGCCTGGTATTGCAGCTCAGAGTTGCACACACAACCTGTAGAGAGATGTGCTACTGTTTTAGAGTGTAGCCCTGACATTTAATTCTTTACTACCACATATATTACTAAAAACTAAGTATGTAAAAGGCAAGGGATGCACGGCGAGTTTGGCTACAACAGTCACCGTGCCATTGAAGTTCACTTTGTGCTTCTACTACTTCGGGGTGCTATTGAATGGACCTCATTGTGACACCAACGCTTGCCATGACTAGTGGTAAAAATCAGACTGATGGATTTTTTTTTCTACCTGCTTGTGATTGCCATCACATTTTGGTCACATTGCAACCCCCATTCACCGCTATAGCACAGTCAGCTGTCGCGGCCAAAGTTGGCATGTAGCCCTAGCCTAAGGTGTTTGACAGAGTGGGATCTTTCTCTCAACCCATGCTCCATACCCAGCAACTCAAATAGGAAGGGAGAAATTTAAAGGGACTCTGCCAGCACAGAATGACTGTTCAAACCAAGTACAGGCACTTGTTGCATCATGGCAGGACATTTATTTATATATGCCTTCCCACCTGCTTGGTTTGCATCCATCTTCACCCTTTTCTGGCCCTATGAAGCCAGAGCTGTCAAAGAAGATGGAGGTGAAGAATGAGGGAAAATAAGCAGATGGAAAGGGATATTTAAATGAGTGGCCAAACTAAGTCCTGCCATGAAGCACCGAATGGTGGGAATTACAGTAGTTTGAAAAGTCATCTCTTTGCACAGAGTGACATGTCAAGCCTGGCATGCAAAGGTGCGGAGACTTTAAGCCTTGTAATGCTCCACTGGCAAATTAAATTGTGCAAATTGTCTCTTCAGAGAGGAAAATGACTAGAACTCTATAGAACCACCTATTGGAAGTAGGAATCCTAAAAGTCAATATCAACAATTTGCATATTTAATTTCCCAGAGGAGCATGGCAAAACTTAAAGCCTGCTCACCTTGGCATGCCAGTCGTGACATGTCACTATCCACAAGGAGAAATGTAACCCCTTGGATGTTGTCTTGGAAAATATATTTACCTGCATGTATAGGGCTGATCTGCTGTTAAATAGCATTACAATGCTGCTTGGCCACAATTACTCAAAGTGCAGATACCTGGAGAAAAATAACTTAATTTCTCCTTTTTCTAGGCTTCTTGGAGCAGGGTTTGTTTGGTGTCCCAAGGGCCCAGGCCGCCCACCATGTGCAGTCCTGGCTAAGATACATTGATGATTTGTTGATTATTTGGCAGGGTTCAGTGATGAAACTGGAGTGCATCAACCAACTCAATCAGAATCACTATAACATTAAACTCATGTTCAAATATGATCCTAGTGTAAAGGGACGGCCGCGGGGCCGATGCACTGGAAGCTGCTACGTATTTTACCTCTGCATTCTCCATTCACCTGGGGTGTTCTCCTCCTGTGAGGGAGCGTACAGAGCAATTAGAGTCAGAGTCCCAAAGCACGTCAAACAGTTCTGCTTTATTTTCCTCTGGACACAGCACATCCAAGACACCATAAGCACGTCTTAATCGATACCAGCAATACATTCTTCACAATTCTGCCTCTTCTTCTCTGCTACACCAGAATGGACCAATAAGTTTTGACGGGACGAGGAGCCCGGTGAAAACGGCACTTCGATCTCTTCCCCTGGAGACACTTCAATCCAGCATAAGAAAGACACAGCTACTAGTTCGTCCACACCTCTCTGGTTATCCTGCCCGGATACTTCTGATGGCCCACTCGCTTCTACGCTCATGCACGTCCTCTTCTGCTGAGCATTCCCACAGTGGTTCTTCCACTGGACTACTGCTATGTAAACCCACTCTCTTTGGGCTCACGTTTCCCACGGTGAATGCTTCACCGGCTTCTTCAGGGGTTGCTAGTTCCCTCTTCTTCCTACCCTATGCTCAGGGCCCTGGAACGTGGATGTCCTCACACTAGCAAGGTCCACCCCTGACTGACTTCCGCTAAGAGGAAGTCTTCCTGACAGATTCCTGCTTGGAGACAATCTTTCCCTAGCAACAACTCCCTAACTATTGTCCCTATAGGACTGGATGTGCTAAATGCCCCCCTCTAGTGTCCAAACCAAATACTGCATTGACATTATTTTTATAACGTTCTAACTGGATCTCTAACGTGCCCCCATTAGTGATCCCTTGCAAGCTGTCATTATACCCATATATCTATATACACTACCCCACTAGTGCCCTACTTTAATTATCCTTAGGACACACTGACTACCTAAATTAACACCTTCTTTACCTTTACACATTGGAAATAAAACCAGTACATAACATCATACAGTACATACAAAACATACATTTACACCTTTTTAGACACTTAACACTAGAAGTCCCAGAAATTTCAAGCTCCTCCCTGAAGTCCCGAAAGAGGGTCAAATGACCCTTAGTCCAAACTGACAACTCTGATGGCTCCAATTAGCATCCTTTCATTTGTAAATGTGGCCATTGCCTGAGAAATCTGCAGAATCTGCAGAATATATAGAACAAAAGACGGTGATTGTAGGATGTTAGCTAAAATCCTTCAGGTCATTCGACCCGTCTCTGGGTTCCAAAGGTAGAAATGTTAAATGACCCCTCTCTGGGACTTCTAGTGTTAAAGGGGATGAAACCTTTAAAGGATTTGTGAGGTCGGGACCGCCACCATCTTAGATAGGGCCTGTACCAGCCTCCATTTTGTCAGTTCACAGAGCCACAGACTTCTAACTACGCAGGGCCTATTAGCATATTCAGTACGACCAGTTTTGATGTCCACTATGAATCAATAGGGCTTTAACATGCTAATTGGTTTAGGCCAGTGTCTGAATGGGATGGTCATTGGTATGTTGAATGGCTCGGACTCAGGCCAGTGTTTCCTGCTCCATATGAATTGCAGGCTAGTTAATATGCGTGCTTCAAAGCAAAGGGGAAGGACCTAGCAGTTTTAAGAACTGTAGCCATGAAGAAGCTGGGGCATTCCTTTTTCTCACAGCATCAAGAAGCACAAGACACAGATTTGATTTGCCTTGCCAAATGGAGCAGCAGCACATGCTGTGGGGACTGTCCAGCAACTGAAGACTTACCTGGGGACGGCAGAGCTCCTGCCTTCCCATGACCATACTACCTGGTAATATTGATCTATAGCTTATACCTTTAAGCCTTGTACATTATCGTTGTATTTTTTCTCTGACTGCAAATCCATTGTAATTACATTGTATAGCTTTACTGTATATTTCTGTAATTATCTAGTGCGCCCTTAAGGCGATTAAACCATAAAATTAATCTTGGGCTGATGCTTTTACTCTGATCACGAATCTTAGAATACCCAGTGGGTAACAGGACAACCTCTCCGGCAGCCATTTGCTCTAGGTGCAGTTCCCTTACCGACCTGAGAGACAAAGGGGGCACCGGAGAGCTGTACCTGTGGAGTTACGTCCCATTGGTGACGTGGGAGGAAAGGGGATCGTCCGTCACATTTGGTAGCGGCAGTGGTATCAGAAGCTGTGATACCCAGGCTACCATGTGGCGGTCGGCTTAGTTCCTCACAATTGGTGGCAGCAGTGGGATCAGAGTAATAGTGTGCGTGGGACCCCTACTCCCAGACACTAGAGACTACCAGCAGTACTTTCACCGCTGGGGTCTTAAGGTCAGCCCAGCACTAGACGGTCAGAGTGTAAATATAATAAGTTGTGTGCAAGGTCGGGGTTGCAGCTGTTTCAGTAACCAAAGGTTCCCAAGATGGCGGAAGGCACCAGGAGTAGGGCAAAGGGGGAGGCCAATGCTGTGGCCTATGAGGGGTTCAATACCGATGAGGGGGAGCTCAGCCAGGGCTCCCCAAGGAGCCCGACCCCCGTGCTCAGTCTCACAGTGGACTGTCCACCCCCTGCCTGTCCCAGCCTGTCCAGATCGGAGGCCCTTTTCCAAGCGGCTATGGCACAGCTCGAGGCTGGTAATGATGCCGCCTATGACAGACTCCTGGTGGCGGCAGAGACAGCAGCAGAGCGTGAGCAAGCAGCGGCAGAGAAAGCAGCAGAGCGTGAGCAAGCAGCGGCAGAGAGAGCAGCGGAGCGTGAGCAAGCAGCAGCAGAGCTTGAGCATGCAGAACGTGTGTTGCAGGCTACAGAACGCCGTGAAGCTGTGGAGCGCCGGCACCGACTGGAGATGGCTCAGCACGGGCCCCCGCTGGACGCACCAGGCCCACCGGAGACAAGGGCTTCCAAGGTCCGGGCGGAGGACTTTCCCTTACTTGAAAAGGATGGAGACCTGGATTCCTTTCTGCTGGCTTTTGAGAGGACATGCCTCCAACATCATCTGGCCCCGGATCAGTGGGCAAGGTACCTGACCCCCCGTTTGAGGGGTAAGTCCCTGGAAGTTTTGGGGGACTTACCTGCCGGGGAGGAGCAGGACTACAACGGCATCAAGCGGGCCCTGATCCAGCACTACAACCTCACCCCGGAGTCATACCGCAGGAAGTTCAGGAGCCTGCAGCGGGGTTCAAAGGACACCTGGACCGACCACATGCGGGCCCTGCTGAGAGCTACGGAGCACTGGACCTCGGGTCTAGAGCTCACTACCCGCCAGGAGGTCCAGGAACTGTTTGTCATGGAGCAATTCTTGTGGAACTGCCCAGAGGACCTCCAGCAGTTCCTCCGTGACCGGAAACCAAAGGGGGCTTCTGCTACAGCCGCCCTGGCAGACGAGTATGCCAACAACAGGGCGCCGGAGCCAAAGAAGCCTGCCAGCAGCACCTGGAGAGGGGGTAAGCCCAATTCTGCCCCAGCCCCATATCCAGCCCCCAGAGTGCAAGGGGTGTACCCCCCGGCTGCCCTCTCCAGGCCAGGAACAGAACCCAGACGTTGTCATAATTGCAATCAGCCAGGACACTTTAAGGCTGCGTGTCCCCAGCGCCAGAAGGCCCCATTCCTGTACCAGAAATCGACCACTGTTTTGTGTGTGGGAGGGGGTGGTGGGAGGTCCCTAGACAATTACCAACCCGTCACCATCGGCCGCTCAGCGGTCATGGGACTGCGGGACACAGGCACTGAACGAACCCTGGTACGCCCTGAGGTGGTGTCCCCTCAAGACTTGGTACCTGGGAAAACCCTTTCCATCTCCGGAATTGGAGGCGTTGAACCGGCGCTGCCCGTTGCCAAGGTGTATTTGGACTGGGGCGCCGGGAGGGGGATGCGGGAGGTGGGAGTAACGCCGAATATTCCTGCAAATGTGTTGCTTGGGACCGATTTGGGGCGGCTAGTGTCCCAGTATGTGGCCACTGAACCCCAAGTTCGGCTCCCCAAGAATGTATGACTCTACTGTGAATGTTAATGTATTGAATGTGCCTCCAACAGTGGAGGAGGGAGTGAAACCTGATGGTAAGCCATGCACTGACACTACACACACAGGGCTCACAGTGAGGACAGGTGAGGAGGCTATAGGGGAGAGCTCAGAGGTGGAGGGAGGGGCCGCTATGGGCAGTGTAGGGCCCCTAAGTGAACCCAGCCTGCTGAGTCTAGGGCCCCTGCAGGAAGAGGAACAGGCAATGGGGGGAGGGGGCGTCCCGGGAGAGGAGCCACCAGGTAAGACCTCAGGGCAGGAGTTCCCCACATCCGGGATGTCAGGAAGTCAGGGAAGTCTGCCTGACCCGGCGACTTGGTCAGGGGACGAGGGAAAGCAGGTGCTACCCGTGGTCTCAGCGGTCGTGGCCGCTGTTACCAGGAGTGGGAGCGCTGAAGCCCAAGGAGCCTCGCGGAGGTCCGACGGTTTCCCCCTCTCCGACCAAGTGGCTGCCGAGTCAGACAGTAGCCAGGAGACAGATCCCAGGGAACTGACAGAGGACATGGCAGTTTCATCAATTCTTGCCACATCAAGTCAGGGATTTCAGGCAGCGTTGGAAGCTGACCCTAGCCTGAAGACTCTCAAGGAGCAGGCGGCACAGCCTCCCCTGGAGTCCGACCGCGAGCGAGTGGTCTGGGACCAGGGACGGCTGTACTGGGTAACGGTCCAGCAGGGTTCACCGGAGGCGTGGCCCAGGGACCGACAGTTAGTGGTACCCCATCCGTTCAGGGCGGAATTGTTGCGGATCGCACACGAGATTCCAATGGCCGGACACCTAGGGATCACTAAAACTAGGGCCAGGCTAGCTCAGCATTTCTACTGGCCTGGAATGAGGACCGAGGTGATAGCCTACTGCCGTTCGTGTGACACCTGTCAGAGGGTGGGGAAGGCGGGGCCGCGCCCCAAAGCCCCACTGGTAACTCTGCCCATCATCGAAGAGCCTTTCTCGAGGGTGGCTGTGGATCTCATTGGACCTCTGTCCACTCCCAGCTGCTCCGGGAAATGCTTCATACTAACGGTAGTGGACTATGCCACCCGGTACCCGGAGGCGGTAGCTTTGTCGTCCATTCGGGCCGACAAAGTGGCCACTGCCTTACTGGAGATTTTCTCCAGAGTGGGGTTTCCCAAGGAAATGCTCACCGACCGAGGGACCCAGTTCATGTCGCAGCTGATGGAGTCTCTCTGTAAGCAGGTACAGGTGCAACATCTGGTGGCCAGCCCGTATCACCCACAGACCAATGGCTTGTGTGAGCGGTTCAATGGCACCTTAAAGCAGATGCTGAAGATGTTGGTCGACTCCCATGGGAGAGACTGGGAGCGGTATCTCCCACACCTGCTGTTTGCCTACCGGGAGGTCCCACAGGCCTCAACGGGGTTCTCCCCCTTTGAGCTCCTGTACGGGCGACGTGTACGGGGGCCCCTTGCTCTGGTGAAGGAAGCGTGGGAAGGGGATTTAGCCACCCCTGGAGTGTCGGTCGTTGAGTATGTCGTGCGCTTCCGGGACCGAATGATGGCCTTGATGCGGCTGGTGCATGACAATATGGCCCAAGCTCAGGCTGACCAGAAGCGATGGTACGACCAGAATGCTTGTGAGCGGACCTACCAGGTGGGTCAAAAGGTGTGGGTACTGGTCCCCGTACCACAAAACAAGCTTCAGGCGGCCTGGGAGGGTCCATACCTCGTGCACGAGCAGCTCAACGCCGTCACCTACCTGGTCACCCTGGACCACGCCCGTGGAAGGAGGAAGGCCTTCCATGTGAACATGATGAAGGCCCACCATGAGCGGGAGGCTTATGCCCAACCAGTGTGCAACCTTTCAGAGGACAGAGAGTCAGAAATCCTCCTGGATCTGCCACCCTTGCCAAAGAGAGGGTGCGGTAGGGCGCATGGGGGAACACAGGAATGTGATACCCCCTAGCGTCCTCAAAAGCAGGGAGGTGTGAGGTCGGGACCGCCACCATCTTAGATAGGGCCTGTACCAGCCTCCATTTTGTCAGTTCACAGAGCCACAGACTTCTAACTACGCAGGGCCTATTAGCATATTCAGTACGACCAGTTTTGATGTCCACTATGAATCAATAGGGCTTTAACATGCTAATTGGTTTAGGCCAGTGTCTGAATGGGATGGTCATTGGTATGTTGAATGGCTCGGACTCAGGCCAGTGTTTCCTGCTCCATATGAATTGCAGGCTAGTTAATATGCGTGCTTCAAAGCAAAGGGGAAGGACCTAGCAGTTTTAAGAACTGTAGCCATGAAGAAGCTGGGGCATTCCTTTTTCTCACAGCAACAAGAAGCACAAGACACAGATTTGATTTGCCTTGCCAAATGGAGCAGCAGCACATGCTGTGGGGACTGTCCAGCAACTGAAGACTTACCTGGGGATGGCAGAGCTCCTGTCTTCCCATGACCATACTACCCGGTAATATTGATCTATAGCTTATACCTTTAAGCCTTGTACATTATCGTTGTATTTTTTCTCTGACTGCAAATCCATTGTAATTACGTTGTATAGCTTTACTGTATATTTCTGTAATTATCTAGTGCGCCCTTAAGGCGATTAAACCATAAAATCAATCTTGGGCTGATGCTTTTACTCTGATCACGAATCTTAGAATACCCAGTGGGTAACAGGACAACCTCCCCGGCGGCCATTTGCTCTAGGTGCAGTTCCCTTACTGACCTGAGAGACAAAGGGGGCGCCGGAGAGCTGTACCTGTGGAGTTACGTCCCATTGGTGACGTGGGAGGAAAGGGGATCATCCGTCACATTTGGTAGCGGCGGTGGTATCAGAAGATGTGATACCCAGGCTACCATGTGGCGGTCGGCTTAGTTCCTCACAGGGTTAATACCCTTCAACTCCTTACTCTAGCCCGATAGACGTTTCTTGACATTAGTATTGAGATAGAGCAACGATCTCACCTACAGAGTGATGTCTATAGAAAGAGTACATCTGATAATGCATTACTACATGCAGAATCTGCTTATGATCAGTCAACTATAAGGGCCTTCCCAGTTGTTCAATTACTCAGGATGAGGAGGACTTACTCATCTGTGGCCGATTTTGAAAAACAGGCAAGGAATCTGTCTGACAGATTCTCTGAAAGAGGGTATTGCAAAAGATGCATAAAAAAGCATTTAAAAGGACAAAATTAACTCTGAGTAACCAATTGCTCAATTAAAAAAAGAAAAGAGATACAAATGATGGACAGTTAAGATTCATCTCTACATACAATCAGGATTAGGATACCATGAGATCCAGCTTAGAAAAGCATTGGTCCGTCCTACATACGGAACCTTCACCGAGTCCACATCTATCAACATTTCCATTGATGACTCTTAAACGATGTACAAATATGAGGGACATCTTAGTGAAAAGTCATTATATCCCACTGAAGTCAAATCTTTTCGCATCAAAGCCCACGAATGGTTGTTTTCCATGCGGCCACTGTCTGACCTGCACCAATGTCTCTCGCACTGCTACTTTTTCCTCTGCCTCTGGGGAACATGAGTAAACCATTAAACACCATATCTCGTGTTTTAGCTCCTACGTGGTTGCGGGAAGATCTACATAGGACTCATGTCAAGAGAGTTATGGGTGAGAGCGAGCATGTGAGAGACATTGGTTCAGCAAAGACGGTGGCCGACACCACAACCCTAAAAACTGTGCCACGGCATTTTAAAGCCTATCATGGCAGTAATCCCAAGACCTTTATGGTCCATCGCATTGACATCATCCATGGGGAGGCATACGTGGGGGCAACATCAAAAAGACTTTGGCTCAAGGAGAGACCAAATGGACTGTTGAATTGAGAACTATGACTCCCAATTGGCTAAATGAATCCTTAAGCTTCCCTTCTTTCCTTTAAAACTTAAAATGTATGGTTTTCTTTTAATAATGATTGTCGGTTGTATTGTTTAATTGTGTATTATTATTTTTATTTTTTCCATTTATTTAATTGATTGTCTTGTTCTACACAGCTCAAACACCTTCATATTCATTAAGTCTATTCTTTGAATGCCTGGACTTACTTTTTGGACCACCCCTGAGGATATAACATCTACGGACTTCTAAACAGCTTATCTCCTTGATATACAGTACATAGTGGATCTGTGGAATTTTCTCTTTTTATGTTTTGTTATTACTGTAACTTCATCTGAGCCTCCTGTTTCTCCGTGCGGCCCTCCTGTGCCGTCTTCGGCATCTGCATGGGTGCCTGTACACACCCGGGATTGTGCCTCCACCTTCCAGCTGTGTGCGGCCCCACTTGATTGCCCTGGGCTTTGTGGGTGGCGTGCGTGGAGAGTTGGGGCTCTCTTTAGGTCCTGGAATCACTTCTACTTATCAGTATGGATAAGAGTGCAATTCGTTTATCTGTGTACGATACAGGAAAACGAATAGGCGACTATTTTTACCTTTTTTTGTATGCAAAAATAAAATTGAGAGCAGTTAGGGCGGTGTTTTCCAAACTCCAGTATTCAAGGCCCCACCCAGGTCATATTTTCAGGATTTCCATAGTATTGCAAAGGTGAGAGAATTCCTGATGTTTTACTTCCAATTATACTATATGACCTAGTTAGCCTAAGCATTACTATATCTATTTTATTGCTTAATACCCTTGCCTGTCTTTGGTAGATCAAAACAATACCTTCAGATTGATTATATTGATTATACTACTAGTGTGTCCATTAGGATACCTACGATATATTTTCTTTGTCATCTTTTGTTCATGGTTTTATCTATTCAGATGTTGTTACAAGTTGTTTTGTGTTAATAAAATAATCATGTTTTTGTCATTAAACTCCTGTTTCCATATTGCTTGATATATTTCTGGAGTGACCACCATCCACACAATTTATTTAGAATTTTCATTGTGTGTGGATTTTGATTAATATGTGTCCAATGAATATATTGCTGTTCAGCAATCAGACTTTTAGTATTGGGGTTGTGCACAGAGCGGCTACAGTTACTGCTCACAACACCGCTCATACTGTGAGAGGTGGCTGTAAGCAGGCCCCAGTTCTTTGACAGCTCACTGTGCACAGATGCTCTGCAGAGCCAGCTGTCATTCAAAGTGCAGTGGCGTGCTAATAGCCACTTCTTGTAGTATAGTGAGCGGTGCTGTGAGCAACAACTGCAGCCGCTCTGCGCACAACCCCATGACTGAAAGTCAGCAGCTCCAAGGAGGAAAGAAATGATTTTTCTCCTGATAGCAGTCTCATCTTGACGATTTATGACAGATCGCACCATTTTGAACTTTGTAGTCATCTTCAGGATATGGGTGAAGTTGAAAACTGTGGAAGTGCTTATAAAGGGAATCTGTCAGCAGGTTTTTATGAACCAAACTATTTATATTCTCATGTAGCTCTTTCAAAGTCAAGGCCAGCAATATGTTTATATGACTAGTTCATTCCTCCGTCACTGAGAAATCATTGTTTTAATTAATATTGATATACAAATGAGGGTGAAGGGTGTCACTCCAGCTCTATTTATTGCCTAGCGCCATCTGCTCCTGGTTGAATGACAGCATCCATGTTGTGGTTTCAGACAAAGGAGCCCTCAGTTAAGTAGAAGGAGGCAGCACTGGATGGGAAATAGAGCTGGAGTGACAGAGGCTTCAGGTCTAATATAGCTCTCCAGCCTCATTTACATATCTTTATCAATCTAGACTCTGATTTCTCAGTAACATGGATACATATGTGTGTGTAATATACAGGGTGGTCCAAAAGTAGGTGGACAGTACTGTATGTGTAATATTATTATTATTTTCTGTCCACCTACTTTTGGACCACCCTGTATATAACTTCACATTCTTGGCATATACAACTTTATCTATGTGGCAAATTTTAATTCTGGCTAATGTGCAGGTTGCAAAAAACAAAACAACCCTGAACAAAGCATTTCAGTGCAAAATGCGCGTCAGGTGTGGTGGGTCCCTGATTATTTGTCTCCAGGTAATTAGATCTTTCCTTGTTCTTGGCTCACATGGTAGGCACTCAGTTGTGCCACATCCCTGAACACCTATCTACTTATATATAGATACTACCATACTGCTGCAACTTTGCCTCTATACACATGGTGTCTTGGCTGTGGCTCCCCCAACTGTCTAACTGCCTATATTTACTGTTTATTTTTCATATATTGGTGCATCTCACAAAATTAGAATATCATCAAAAATTTATTTCAGTTCTTCAATACAAAAAGTGAAACTCATATATGATATAGAATCATTACAAACAGAGTGATCTATTTCAAGTGTTTATTTCTGTTAATGTTGATGATTATGGCTTACAGCCAATGAAAACCAAAAAGTCATTATGTCAGAAAATTAGAATAATCAACAAAAAAACACCTGCAAAGGCTTCCTAATAGTTAAAAAAGGTCCTTTAGTCTGTTCAGAAGAAGCTGGCTGTTCACAGAGTGCTGTATCCAAGCATATTAATGGAAAGTTGAGTGGAAGGAAAAAGTGTGGTAGAAAAAGGTGCACAAGCAACCAGGATAACCACAATCTTGAAACGTTTGTTAAGAAAAGGCCATTCAAAAATTTAGGGGAGATTCACAAGGAGTGGACTGCTGCTGGAGTCATTGCTTCAAGAGCCATCACACACAGACGCATCCAAGACATGGGTTACAAGTCTCGAATTCCTTCTGTCAAGCTACTCATGACCAATAGACAACGCCAGAAGCATCTTACCTGGGCCAAAGAGAAAAAGAGTTGGACTGTTACTCAGTGGTCCAAGGTGTTGTTTTCAGATGAAAGTAAATTTTGCATTTCATTTGGAAATCAAGGTCCCAGAGTTTGGAGGAAGAGTGGAGAGGCACACAATCTATGCTGTTTGAGGTCTAGTGTGAAGTTTCCACAATCTATGATGGTTTGGGGAGCTGTTATGAATGTTCTGGAGACGACTTCTGAGAGGAGGCTCCCGCTGGTGGTTGCTGACGGTATTGAAGCTGTATTGAATGACAAGGCTTCCGCACCTGGAAGCGAGGACTGGCAATCAGGAAAGACGGACTGGGCTGATTTAAGTGAGCTGCCTTCCCATGATCCTCGCCGGTGATCAATTGCTGTTTCCTGGTTCATTTGGAAGTCAGCTGGTGTCTTGCCTTCGTCTGCTACTTTCAGATAAGATATTTTCTGCTTGTTTCTATCGTGTTTGCTATTTCCATTTTTTTGTCTGCACTTTTGTGGGAGGTTAGCCGAGTTCCCCTCCAGGGGCCTGTGCTACTCTCTGTTTTTCAGTAGCCTCTGTTTATTTGTTCCATTGCTCTGTCCCTGCTATTTGAGTGGCTGCTGGTTAGCCGCTTGTTCACACCAGAGATCTGATTTAGTGGGTTGTGAGATCTTGTGATCTTAGCATTTTTTAAATCAGAAGTGTTGGAAGTTTTTCTAGGGTTTTGCTGGGTTGCAGATAGTATTCTGTCCTATCCTGTTCTATCTAGGCAGTGTTTGGCCCCAGCGTTTGCTCACTCTATTTTCTGCTTGTGTTTGTATTTCGTCTTGTCTAACCGCCATTATATGTGTGGGGACTACCTATTCCTTTGGGGCTCTACTTCGGGGCAGTTAGCTTTCCTGTCTCTATCTTTAGGTGTAGCTAGCTCTCCGGCTGTGCCGAGGCGTCTAGGTCACCGTAGGTACGTCCCACGGCTGCTTCTAGTTGTGCGGTTAGTTTAGGGATCTGCAACCCATTAGTTCCCAACCTCTCTGGTGTTCTGCTGCCTTGGCTGTTTTTTGCTCCCGTCCTCCTCAGCTACCAAATCACAACAGAATCACCGATCCTACTGAAAATTCTATGGTACTCAACAGAAGGGAGAAATAGAAAAAAAAAAGTAGTCAGAATTTTGTTTTTTTGTGTGTGTATTTTTTCCTCTTTATCTCTGGGGGAATTTTTCTGCAATGGAAATCAAGCATCTGTCTGATCATGTGGAGCAGCTTGCTGCTGAAGTTCGGAGTATTTCTGTCTATCTCACTCAGTCATCTGCTGTAGAACCTAAGATCCCTACTCTGGATTTATTTTTTGGGGATTGGTCTAAATTTTTGAATTTTAAAAATAACTGTAAGTTGTTTTTTGCCTTGAAACCTAAGTCCTCGGGGAACGCAGCACAGCAGGTTCAAATTGTCATCTCCCTGTTGCGCAGTGACCCTCAAGATTGGGCCTTTTCCCTGACACCTGGTGATCCTGTTTTGACTGATGTTGATGTTTTTTCAGGCTCTGGGGTTGTTGTATGATGAACCTAATGTTACTGATCAAGCTGAGAAAACCTTGTTGGCATTGAATCAGGGTCAGGAAGTTGCAGAGCTATATTGTCAGAAATTCCGAAAGTGGGCAGTCCTTACTAAATGGAATGATGATGCCCTGGCAGCTCTTTTTCGGATGGGTCTGGCAGAGACTGTAAAGGACGTTATGGTGGGATTTCCTGTTCCCTCTGGTCTCAATGACTCTATGTCATTAGCTATTCAAATTGACAGACGTTTGAGTGAGCGTAGAAATATGCGAGAGGTGGTGATGCCTTGCGAGCCAGCCCCTGAGCCCATGCCGTGTGATGGAGTGGTTTCTGGGGCTCAGCGTCGAGAATTTTGAAAGCGTAAAAGGTTGCGCTTCTATTGTGGAGACGCTTCTCATACTATTTCCGTCTGCCCTAAACGGGGAAGACGTTTTGCGCGCTCAGTAGTTTTGGGTAATGTTCAGACTAAATTTCTTTTGACTGTTACCTTGATTTGCTCCGTGTCCACATTTTCGGCTCAGGCATTTGTAGATTCAGGAGCAGCTCTAAACCTCATGGAATTTGATTTTGCCTAACGTTGTGGTTTTCCCATGGTACACCTGCGGTGGTCTATTCCTTTGCTGGGTATTGATTCTACCCCTTTGGCGGAGAATAAACCCCAGTTTTCGACCCAGGTGATAATGCGGGTTGACCCGGACCACCAAGAGAATTGCAAATTTTTGGTGTTACATAATTTACATGACATTATTGTACTAGGTTTTCCTTGGTTACAGAATCATAATCCTGTTTTGGATTGGAAGTCTGTGTCTGTGGTCAGTTGGGGTTGTCAATGTGTTCGTAGTGACACTCCTGTTTTTTCTACCTCTCCCCAGTCTCAAGATGTCCCTGACTATTTGGCTGATTTTTCTGATGTGTTTAGTGAGAGTAAGTCTGCGTCCTTAACTCCTCATAGGAGTTATGATTGCGCGATTGAGTTGGAACCCGGTTGTAAATTTCCCAAGGGTCGGCTCTTCAATTTATCGGTACCCGAGCATGATGCTATGCGATCTTATATCAAAGAATCTTTGGAGAAGGGTCATATCAGACCATCCTCTTCACCCTTGGGTGCCGGCTTTTTCTTTGTGGCCAAAAAGGATGGTTCATTGAGGCCATGTATTGACTATCGTCTCCTTAATAAGATCACTGTTAAATATCAGTATCCGTTACCCCTGATTTCTGATTTATTTTCCAGAGTGAAAGGTGCCAGTTGGTTTACCAAGCTTGACCATAGTGGGGCGTATAATCTTATTCGCATCAAGCACGGAGATGAATGGAAGACGGCGTTTAATACCCCTGAGGGGCATTTTGAGTACCTAGTGATGCCTTTTGGGCTCACTAATGCCCCTTCCGTCTTCCAGTCTTTCATGAACTATATTTTTCGGGATTTGGTGGATAAGTTTCTGATCGTTTATTTGAATGATATTTAGATATTTTCCAATGACTGGGATTCTCATGTGGAACATGTTCGGATGGTATTCCGGATTTTGAGAGAGAATGCTTTGTATGTTAAGGGATCGAAATGTCTCTTTGGCGTACAGAAGGTTTCGTTTTTGGGATTCATTTTGTCTCCGTCTGCTATTGAAATGGACACAGTCAAGGTTCAGGCCATTTGTGATTGGGTTCAGCCCACTTCATTGAAGGCTCTTCAGAGATTTTTGGGTTTTGCTAATTTCTACCGTAAATTTATAAATAATTTCTCTGGTATTGTGAAACCACTGACTGATTTGACCAAAAATGGTTCTGATGTGGTGAATTGGTCTCCTGAGGCAGTTTCTGCGTTTCAGGAGCTCAAGCGGAGATTCACTTCTGCTCCTGTTCTATGGCAACCTGATGTTTCTCTACCATTTCAGGTGGAGATAGATGCTTTTGAGATTGGTGCAGGAGCCGTTTTGCCCCAAAGGGATCCTGTAACCTCTAAGATTAACCCTTGTGCCTTCTTCTCCCGAAAGTTTTCCCCAGCTGAACGTAATTATGATGTGGGGAATCGTGTATTATTGGCTATAAAGTGTGCGTTCGAAGAGTGAAGACATTGGTTGGATATAGGAAAGATGTGTATCTTCGTACCGTGTTAGCCAGTAGATAGAAAAATATTTAGACTTGAGAGTCCTCAGTGGTTGGCTCCCTCCAACATTGGTTGGAGGGAGCCAAACATCAAGCTGTAGTCCTCACTAACCACAAAAGCTTGATCTATCTCAAATCAGCCAAGTGATTGAATCCAAGACAGGCCAGGTGGGCCTTGTTTTTCACGCGTTTTAACTTTGTGGTCTCCTTCCTCCCGGGTACTAAGAATGTTAAGGCGAATGCCCTCTCTAGCAGTTTCCTTGCGGATTCTATTGATGTGACTGAGCCTACGACCTTTCTGAAGGAGGGTGTCGTTCTTTCCGCTATCTCACCTGATTCAAGACTGGCCCTGGAACAATTTCAGGGGGATAAACCTGCGGGGAATTTGTATGTCCCAGACCAATGGAGAGAAAAATTTATGTCTGAAGTACATTGCTCTGCATTGGCTGGTCATCCCGGTATTTTTGGTACTAGAAATTTGGTGAGTCGGTCCTTTTGGTGGCCTACTTTATCTCGTGACATCAGGAACTTTGTGCATTACCCCTCCACAGAGATGTAGATTTTAGTCTAGAGAGGGGATTCATATGTTCCCATGCAGACAGACTTTTCTAGGTGAGGATTGGCATAGTTAGGACCTGATATACGAGAAGAGCCTTAACGTGGCTATCAGGTACACATAAATTGGCCTTTTTATGCGCTAAGACTTCTCAATTTTTCATATTTCTAAGGCAGTGATGCAATTAATTTTTCATCTTTTTCATATTTTTGTGTCCGCAAGCTATAGCGCTACAGTGTGATACCTTTTATTCTTGAATGTGTATGAGTTGGTGACTCTAAGTTTTAGCACCTGTTCACACTGGATCTATGTTTGGATGTGCCGGTCAGTTTTTGATATGTAAGGAACTTTGTGCAGTCCTGTGGGACTTGTTCTCGGTCCAAACCTTGCTCTCGCTCTAGTGAATTGTTAATGCCATTGCCTGTGCCCAAGAGGCCATGGACCCATATCTCTATGGATTTTATTTCCGACCTCCCTGTTTCTCAGAGAATGACCGTTATCTGGGTGACATGTGATAGGTTTTCCAAGATGATCCATCTTGTGCCACTGCCGAAATTGCCATCCTCTTCCGAGTTGGTGCCCATGTTTTTTCAGCAGGTGGTTCGGTTGCACGGCATTCCAGAGAACATTGTCCAAAATCAAGAAAAAGAGCAGCATCCATCCAGGTGAAGAAAATACAAAATCTTTATTCTGCCATAAAACGTAGCTTTGGCAGAATAAAGATTTTGTATTTTCTTCACCTGGATGGATGCTGCTCTTTTTCTTGATTTGGACATTGTGGTTCATTGTGATCCATGAACCGGAGCGTGCATCCAGCAACTCCTTGTGTGCTGTTCGCTAATCTTGCACTGAAGTCCAGAGAACATTGTGTCTGACAGAGGAGATCAATTTGTTTCCAGATTTTGGATGACATTTTGTTCTAAACTGGGAGTTCAGCTGTCTTTCTCCTCTGCGTTTCACCCTCAGACCAATGGGCAGACGGAGAGAACAAACCAGACCTTGGAGACTTATTTGAGATGTTTTGTGTCTGCTGATCAGGATGACTGGGTCTCTTTTTTGCCTTTGGCTAAATTTGCTCTTAATAATAGGGCTAGTTCTGCCACCTTGATGTCTCCTTTTTTCTGCAATTTCGGGTTTCATCCTCGGTTTTCTTCGGGGCAGGTGGAGGCTTCTGTCTGTCCGGTTGTTGACTCTATGGTGGAGAGAATGCAGCAGATTTGGGATCAAGTAGTGGATAAATTGTCTCTCTCTCAGGAGAGGGCCCAGCGGTTTGCCAACCGGCATAGGACTGGTGGTCCTCGGTTTAAAGTGGATGACTTGGTTTGGTTGTCCTCAAAGAATATCCCTATGAAGGTTGTGTCTCCAAAGTTTAAGCCAAGGTTCTTTGGACCTTATAGGATCTTGGAAGTCCTTAACCCCTCTCTGCCATCGGACGTGCTATCCCGTCCATAAAACCAGTGACAATCTGACCATGGACGGGATAGTACGTCCAAGGCGATCAGCTGCGCTCCCAGGGGGGAGCGCAGCTGATCGCCGCCGGGTGTCAGCTGATTATCACAGCTGACACCCGGCACTATGTGCCAGGAGCGGTCACGGACCGCTCCCGGCACATTAGCCCCTGGCACACTGCGATCAAAGATGATCGCGGTGTACCAGGGGCACAGGGGAGCATCGCGCAGGGAGGGGGCTCAGACCCTCAGAACAGCGCAATGTGACCGCACTGTTCTGAAGGCCTCTTCCCTGCAGGACCCCAGATCCAAGATGGCCGCCGGGTCCTGTAGGGAGGCGGCTTTGCTGAGAGCAGGCGCTGAGGAAGCGTCCTGCACTGCCTGTGAGATCGCTGGTCTCACAGAGTGCTGTGCACACTGTGAGACCAGCGATCTGACCCCATACTGTGATGTCCCACCCTGGAACAAAGTAAAAAAGATAAAAAAATAAAATAA
>JARQOD010000001.1:465022216-465079918 GCA_033576555.1 Oophaga sylvatica
CCTAGACACCCAATGATCAACCCAGAGTTGATGGAAAGGAAGCAATGGAATTGTTTCTTTTACAACTCAGCTGGGACACCGCTGAGGAAACTTGGGAAAAATTGCAGCGTTTATACCGTCATTGTCCCAGAACTAACAGAGTTTAAGTCCGAAAAATCAAGATCTCTGCAGCAGATCTCTCTGGAATCTGAGGCTCAGACATGACAGAGCTCCTCTCGCAACACTCACATGAATGACTGCTGCAGTAGTCTTACGAGAACGGCTGGGCAGTTTATAATGAAGTGCCCTGACTTACCACAGTAAAAACATAGATTTTCCTTTATACGATGTTCTTTGCGTGCATCACTAACCCGTCTTTGTAAAGAGCCCAAACCTGCATGGGTTCAGGTTCTGTTCCTTGTGATCCTACTCAAAGGTTCCTTAGCTGAGGAGGGAGGTAGGGAAAAGTTAGTGCGATTATTTTCGAACCATCTCTCTTGTCTGCGTTCAGTCAGACGAGCATCAATACGGATACAATAGTTAATAAGTCACCTAACGCAGGGAGGGTCGGCACGAGCAAGTCATCCTTAATCAGTGGAGACAACCCTTTCCGAAAATAGATTTTTTGGCGGAAGTGTCCCAAGTGGTATCAAGAGCCCATCTCCTGAAATCCAAGCATATTCGGCTACTGAACGCTTACCTTGGCACAAAGTTAACATGGCTGCTTCAGCTTTGCACCTCGATTGGGGTCATCAAACACCTGCCCCATGGCTGAAATAAAAGCATCAAGGTGATTCAAACAATCATCCTCAGTCTCAACAAGGGTTTGCCCACATCAAAGCCTTATTGGTAAGCAACATGCTATAGTAAGCACTTTGGATCGTTCAGTGGGAAATTGTGAAGCATGTGCAGAGAAAAATAGATTGCATGGTTAATAAATCCCCTGAATTTCTCACTTTCACCGCCAAAACAAAAAGGAGGTAACTTGGGGATCCCAGAACTCGGGGTATGGCAGGAGCCTGGACTCGTTCCTCTAGAGCCTCAATCCTGGCTCGTAATTCCGGGGTTTAGTTTGTCCAAACACTTGCAAATTATGATTAGTGAGGTCCTGTAGGCTTGCAAAACGGGTCTTTATAGTCTGTATATCTGCAAGGATTGTATCAGTCACTCCGCAAAGCTCCTTTATGCGGGCCTCCATCTTCCAGATCTTTTAAGGCAGAAGTGCTGGAAGGAAAGAGAAAAGGAAAAAAAAAAAAAACAATAGTGTTTACCTGTGGTAAAAACTCCAGAGTAACATTTAGGGAATGCCTCACCTGGAAGGGTTGTGAGAAGTCACAACCACTGTCATCACATAAGGTATTAAACGGACATCTGATATCCACAGTCACAGCAGACACGGCTTCCCAGACCCAGCAGACACTAAACATTGGCTCCTGAATCTTGTCCATGTATAGTGTACAGTTCCTATAGCGTCTTGTGCTTGGGTGCGAGGAAAACACATGAGACACAGGTTGATATGAAATGCTTGTATTACTTCATACAAGCATGCAGAAAAGGTCACACAGTTTGCAGGAACAGAGGCAGAGACCCCAGCAGGCCAGAGTAATTTCCCAAGCTCTACAATAACTCTCCAAAGCAGGTTCAGGATCTCTTCTCTGTACCGTAATTCCTCGCAAACATGGATTCACCAAAACAGCAGGTTTCCAGAGTCCAAAAGTGTTCCAAAGTTCCTCATAGGAAATACTGGAGCCAAAATCCTAGGTTTCCAGGAGTCAGGTCACAGGCTGACTGAAGCTTGATTCAGGAGCACTGATTGTTCAGCTGAGGCTGCTTAAGAAGCAAGAGGAGAGAATCAGGGCGGGAACATGAAAGCTGGAACCTCCATATTAACTGAGGGCAAGATAGCTGCAGCAAGACAGAAAGCAAAATGGGCCGACGGAAAACTGAGTTTCAAGGAACATGTCAAAAGAGACAAAGAACCTTACAGCCCCATAGCCACCACTTGACAATAATTCAATATCTTGAGTAACAAGCTTGGTAAAAATGTCCAACGCCGGACAAATACCAAGTGCTGGAAATTTTTTTGACTTATTGACAAGGGACAAAGGAAATCTGCAACTTACCGATGTGGTGCCAATTTCACTTCCTCCTGCCAAAGCCTCCAGGACATTCAAAGCTTCTCTTTCATCATTAGATAAAGTGGGATCACCCATATCTGTTTTGTGATGCTATTTTTGCAGCACCATTTTTCTGCCAAAAAGGTGCAAATCTTTGATGGCTATAAATGGATCTAAATATTGGGAGGGAGAAAAAGTTAATCCTTTTTCCAAGATTTCAATCTGGACATCTGACAACTGATGTTCTGATAAATTGATTACCTTGGGATTATCCTCCCTCCTTTTCTTAGTATTTCTGGTAAAGATGTCAGCTTGTTTTCTGTATTCTCCATTACGTGTTCTCAAATTTCCAGAATAATTGACATCACGTCCATTAATAGTGCATTTTTTTCAGATACAGAGGATACAGAACTAAATGAAAACGCCCTCTGTCTAGGTTGATTACCATAATTTTTCTTAAATTGGCATCTAAAATGTTGTTGTCCTCATAGTCTGTTACATCTCTTTGGTATTTTTTCAATTTTCTTTGAGAAATTTCTTTTTCCCATTTTTCAATTTTCATTATTTAAATCAATTGACCAGGCCTCAAGGACCTCTTTCTTTACATCCTTAATTGTTTGTTCAAGTTTATCTAATTCTTCTTCAATTTCAGTCAATGATTTAACCCCTTAACGACCAAGCCATTTTGTAGGTTAAAGACCAGGCCAATTTTTACATTTCTGACCACTGTCTCTTTATGAGGTTATAACTCTGGAACGCTTCAACGGATCTTGGCGATTTGAGATTGTTTTCTCGAGACATATTGTACTTCATGATAGTGGTAAAAATTTCTTCAATATAACTTGCGTTTATTTATGAAAAAAACGGAAATATGGCAAAAATTTTGAAAATTTTGCAATTTTCAAATTTTTAATTTTATGCCATTAAATCAGAGAGATATGTCACAAAAATTAGTTAATAAATAACATTTCCCACATGTCTACTTTACATCAGCACAATTTTGGAACCAAAATTTTTTTTTGTTAGGAAGTTATAAGTGTTAAAAGTTGACCAGCAATTTCTCATTTTTTCCAACAAAATTTACAAAATCATTTTTTTAGGGGCCACCTCACATTGAAGTGAATTTGAGGGGTCAATATGACAGAATAATACCCAAAAGTGACACCATTCTAAAAACTGCACCCCTCAACGTGTTCAAAGCCACATTCAAGAAGTTTATTAACCCTTTAGGTACTTCACAAGAATTGAAGCAATGTGGAAGGAAAAAATTAACATTTAACTTTTTTTCCCAAAATTTTTCTTTCGACACAATTTTTTAAAATTTTTGTCAAGGGTATCAGTAGAAAATGAACCACAATATTTGTTGTACAATTACTCCTGAGTACATCGATACCCCATGTGTGGGGGTAAACCACTATTTGGGCGCATGGCAGAGCTCGGAAGGGAAGCAGCGCCATTTGACTTTTTTGGCTGGAATTGAGATTGGACGCCATGTCGCATTTGGAGAGTCCCTGTGTGCCTAAACAGTGGAAACCCCCCACAAGTGACCCATTTTGGAAACTAGACCCCCCAATTAACTTATCTAAATGTGTAGTGAGAGCTTTGAACCCCCAAGGGCTTCACAGAAGGTTATAACGTAGAGCCGTAAAATTAAAAAATCATGTTTCTTCCACAAAAATGATCTTTTCATCCCAATTTTTATTTTCCAAAGGATAAAAGTGTCATGTGTGCATCGCCACGAAGATCGTCGCGGTTGCACATTCTGACTTCTCACAGCTGAGTTGCTGTTTCTTTGTGTTTGGCAGTTAGGGAGTTAATTCTGTCTGTGCTCAGTTCTGGGACTGGGTGCAGTTTTCTCCCAGCTGCAATCAATTATTTGTTGATTGGTTTCCTTTAAATCTCTGGTTGTCTGTGTTGGGAGTTGCCAGTGAAATTCTTCATGCAGACCACAAATAGGATTGTATCTGTATAGACTTAAGTTAAAGAGCTCCTTAGTTGTTTTAAGCTCACCTTGCTTAGAGTTTAATATCCCAGATCATTTATGTTCCTTCTGTGTTTGAGTGTGTATGCAAGTCTGTGTTTTCTCCAGTCTGTCTTATATGTCTAATCTGTGTATTTAGCAGAGATCAGCCCATATCCCTTTGGTGGTAATCAGAATCCTTCTTAGGACTGATTACAGGGTTCAGGGACTGATAGGAGACAGGGTTAGGCTGGAGACTTGGACCTCTGAACCATTATCAGTACCTCCAAGGTGAGGGATTAGTTAGGACCCCAGTTTAGGGTCAGGTTAGACCCCCGGTCCTCCTCTTTCCTGTGACAGTGTATCAAGTCCTCAAGATTAACCCTGAGTTCAACGGATATCGTGTCAGGTAAATCTATTCTATATTTACATGCTGATGTTGCTAATCTATATGTTGTATAGAGTGTTGTTCTTTTAAGAATAGTTTACTGACATCGTACACATATCATAAGACCGCGTGACATTTTCACTGGCCTTAAAATTATTCCCAGTTGCCATGGATCCAGTAGCCCAGCTGGCTCTGCAGTTGCAGGGATTATCCATGGAGCTGACGGACATTAAGTCCAAAGTTTTGTCTCCCTCGGAGCAAACCAGATTTGAACCTAAAGTAGCTCTCCCGGACAGGTTCACTGGTGGGCGAGACAAATTTTTTACCTTCAGGGAAGCATGTAAATTGTATTTTCGGCTTCGGCCTCGATCATCAGGGAGTGAAGAGCAGAGAGTGGGAATTGTTATCTCGCTCCTACAAGGGGACCCTCAATCCTGGGCCTTCTCCCTTCCTCCGGGATCCCCGGCTCTACAGTCAGTAGATCGATTTTTTACTGCCCTGGGTTTGGTATATGATGACCCAGATCGGGTCTCTCTTGCTGAGACAAAATTACGTAAGATACAGCAGGGAGATCGTCCGACGAGGAATTTGCTTCTGAGTTCCGTAGATGGGCCACAGATACTCAGTGGAATGACCCAGCTCTTAGAAGCCAGTTTTGTCATGGGCTTTCTGACAAATTAAAGGACGTTTTGGCTCAGTATGATTCTCCTCCATCACTGGAGGCTGCTATGGCCCTAGCTATCCGTACTGATAGACGGCTCCGGGAGAGGTGCGAGGTAACTCCGCCCCCTGTTGTTACTCCACCTACTACTAAAGTCCCTTATGTTGAGGTTCCCCTTGTCTCTTCGGAGGAGCCTATGCAGTTGGGAGGGACATCATTTCGTAGGAGGGGATTGGCGGTACGCCGCAGGACTAGAAGGTGTTTCTTCTGCGGGAAAGAGGGACATTTTGTTGGGGATGTCCATCCCGTGCCTTGTTGAGCAAAAAGTCGCCGGAAAACTGTTAATCCCAGGTTGTGTGGTGGACGACAACCTGGGAGTATGTATTTCGTCCGCTAGTTCTTCTCAGTTCCTTGTACCAGTGAGGTGGTGGTTGGTACGAGAGTGGAGAGATTTTCTGTTCTTCTTGATAGTGGGTCCGGGGCTAATCTGGTTGACGCTCAGTTTGCTCAGGCTCAAGGTATGCATCTGAGTGTATTGGTCAAACCGATCCCTATATTCTCCATTGACGCCAGGCCTCTCGGCCAAGGTAGCTTTGTTCATGAGGTTCATAACATTGACCTTCGGGTAGGGGCAATACATAGGGAACTATTATCTTGTTATGTGTTGGAGGGTCTACCTACTCCTATTGTGTTGGGACTTCCTTGGTTGGTTAAACATAACCCTGTGATTAATTGGCAGTCCAGAGATATAAGCCAATGGGGGAGTTTTGCAAAAGTAACTGCATGAACACAGTCATCAGTGCGGTCGTGCCTAGTACTTTGCCTCCTTTTTTGGAGGACTTTGGGGATGTGTTCTCTGAGGAGGGGTGTCAGGAGTTGCCTCCTCATCGCGTGTATGACTGCTCTATTAATTTACTTCCTGATGCTAAGTTACCTAAAGCTAGGTTATATAACCTTTCTGGTCCTGAGAGGCAGGCTATGAAAGATTATATTTCGGAAAGTCTGGCCAAAGGGCATATTAGACCTTCATCTTCCCCAGTGGCCGCGGGGTTCTTCTTTGTGAAGAAAAAAGATGGAGGCCTACGCCCTTGCTTGGATTTCCGCGAACTTAATCGGATTACTATTCGAGATCCGTATCCACTCCCTCTGATTCCTGATCTCTTCAATCAAATTGTTGGCGCCAAATGGTTCTCTAAATTAGATCTCAGGGGGGCGTATAATCTGATTAGGATAAAAGAGGGGGATGAGTGGAAAACGGCGTTTAACACGCCGGAGGGACATTATGAGAACCTTGTCATGCCTTTTGGTCTGACTACTGCACCAGCAGTATTCCAACATTTTGTTAATGACATTTTTCGTCATCTGGTGGGGCTGTTTGTGGTCGTATATTTGGATGACATTTTAATTTACTCACCAGATCTTGTGTCTCACCAGGAGCATGTGAGACAGGTGTTGCAGATCTTGCGAGACAATAAACTATACGCCAAACTGGAAAAGTGTGTATTCGCCGTACAGGAACTTCAGTTTTTGGGTTTCTTGGTGTCAGCCTCCGGTTTCCGTATGGACCCTGAAAAGGTGAGAGCAGTGCTTGAATGGGATCAGCCAGAGGATCTTAAGGCTCTGCAGCGTTTTCTGGGGTTTGCTAACTACTACCGGAAATTTATTTGTAATTTCTCATCTGTTGTCAAACCTCTCACTGACATGACAAGAAAAGGGACGGATTTTTCTAAATGGTCGGACAAAGCTTGCCAAGCTTTTTCCTCTTTGAAAAAATGTTTTGCTTCGGCACCCGTTCTCATCCAACCAGATGCATCACAGCCGTTCGTTGTGGAGGTGGACGCGTCTGACGTAGGGGTGGGTGCAATATTGTCCCAGGGTCCGTCCCCTGGTAAATGGCATCCGTGCGCTTTCTTTCTAAAAAATTGTCGTCCGCCGAAAGGAATTATGATATCGGCAATAGGGAACTTTTGGCCATTAAGTTGGCTTTTGAAGAATGGCGTCACTTTTTGGAGGGGGCAGTCCACCCGGTCACCGTCATTACTGATCACAAGAACCTGCTGTATTTGGAATCTGCTAAGCGTCTGAATTCCAGACAAGCTCGATGGTCGTTGTTTTTTACCAGGTTTAATTTTGTTGTCACTTATCGCCCTGGATCTAAGAATGTTAAGGCGGATGCCTTGTCTCGCAGTTTCCCAGGGGCCGGGAAAATGGATGACCCGATTCCTATCCTTCAGGAGGGGGTGGTAGTGTCGGCTGTATGTTCTGAGCTTGAGGAGGAGGTGTTAGAGGCTCAGGGGGACGCCCCTGCAGGACCTCCAGGGAGACTGTTTGTCCCAAATCAGTTGAGACAAAAGGTTATTGAGGCACATCATAATTCTGCTTTAGCAGGACATCCAGGGAGTAAGGCTACTTTAGATCTCCTTTCTCGCCGGTTTTGGTGGCCTAACGTTAATAAAGATGTTTTAACTTTTGTCGCGTCCTGTGGGGTTTGTGCTCGCTCTAAGACCCCTCATACCCGTCCGTCTGGGACCCTCTTACCCTTGAAACTTCCGGAGCGTCCATGGACTCATTTGTCTATGGACTTCATCACGGACCTTCCTCAGTCGTCAGGGAAGACTGTCATACTGGTGGTTGTTGACAGGTTCAGTAAGATGGCACATTTCATTGCTCTTCCTGCCCTCCCTAATGCTAGAACTCTCGCGCAGGTGTTCATTGGGGAGATTGTGAGACTTCATGGGTTGCCTTCTGATGTGGTGTCAGATAGGGGGTCTCAGTTTGTGTCCAAGTTTTGGAGGGCATTTTGTTTACGTCGGGGGATGCAATTGTCATTTTCCTCGGCTTTTCATCCGCAGACCAATGGTCAGACAGAGCGTCTGAATCAAAGCCTAGAGACTTATCTTCGGTGTTTTGTCTCAGAGAACCAGGAGGACTGGTCTTCTTTCTTGCCTCTGGCAGAGTTCGCTCTTAACAACAGGCGGAGCGAGTCCACTGGTAAGTCCCCGTTTTTTGGGGCATATGGTTTTCATCCCCAGTTTTGTACATTCAATTGGGGGGGCCCTTCTGGGGTTCCTGAGGAGGAGCGTTTCTCGTCGTCACTTGCTTCAGTGTGGAGAGGTGTATTGAATAATCTGAGTGCTATGGGGAACCGTTATAAACGTATGGCTGATAGGAGGAGAGTTTCTGGTCCAGATCTTAATGTGAACGATCTGGTATGGTTGTCTACCAGGAATATAAAACTTAAAGTTCCCTCCTGGAAGCTGGGCCCCAGATTCATCGGGCCGTACAGGATCAGTTCCATAATTAATCCTGTGGCATTTCGTCTGGACCTCCCTCCTACGTTTAAAATTCATAATGTGTTCCACAAGTCATTACTTAAGAGGTACGTGGCACCAGTCATACCATCACCTCTACCTCCTCCTCCAGTGGTGGTCAATGGTAACTTGGAGTTTCAAGTGTCAAAGATCATTGACTCACGTCTGAATCGCCGGTCCCTTCAGTACTTGGTGCATTGGAAGGGGTATGGTCCAGAGGAGAGGACGTGGGTTCCTGCGTCTGACATTAACGCAGATCGTTTGGTGCGGACCTTCCACAGAACTCACCCGGGCAAACCTGGCCCTGAGGGTCCGGAGGCCCCTCGTAGAAGGGGGGGTACTGTCATGTGTGCATCGCCACGAAGATCGTCGCGGTTGCACATTCTGACTTCTCACAGCTGAGTTGCTGTTTCTTTGTGTTTGGCAGTTAGGGAGTTAATTCTGTCTGTGCTCAGTTCTGGGACTGGGTGCAGTTTTCTCCCAGCTGCAATTAATTATTTGTTGATTGGTTTCCTTTAAATCTCTGGTTGTCTGTGTTGGGAGTTGCCAGTGAAATTCTTCATGCAGACCACAGATAGGATTGTATCTGTATAGACTTAAGTTAAAGAGCTCCTTAGTTGTTTTAAGCTCACCTTGCTTAGAGTTTAATATCCCAGATCATTTATGTTCCTTCTGTGTTTGAGTGTGTATGCAAGTCTGTGTTTTCTCCAGTCTGTCTTATATGTCTAATCTGTGTATTTAGCAGAGATCAGCCCATATCCCTTTGGTGGTAATCAGAATCCTTCTTAGGACTGATTACAGGGTTCAGGGACTGATAGGAGACAGGGTTAGGCTGGAGACTTGGACCTCTGAACCATTATCAGTACCTCCAAGGTGAGGGATTAGTTAGGACCCCAGTTTAGGGTCAGGTTAGACCCCCGGTCCTCCTCTTTCCTGTGACAGTGTATCAAGTCCTCAAGATTAACCCTGAGTTCAACGGATATCGTGTCAGGTAAATCTATTCTATATTTACATGCTGATGTTGCTAATCTATATGTTGTATAGAGTGTTGTTCTTTTAAGAATAGTTTACTGACATCGTACACATATCATAAGACCGCGTGACAAAAAGGACCCCAAAAGTTATTGTGCAATTAGTCCTGAGTACGCTGATACCCCATATGTGAGGGTAAACCACTATTTGGGTGCATGGCAGAGCTCGGAAGGGAAGCAGCGCCATTTGACTTTTTTGGCTGGAATTGAGATTGGACGCCATGTTGTATTTGGAGAGCCCCTGTGTGCCTAAACAGTGGATACCCCCCACAAGTAACCCCATTTTGGAAACTAGACCCCCCAAGGAACTTATCTAGATGTGTGGTGAGAGCTTTGAACCCCCAAGGGCTTCACAGAAGGTTATAACGTAGAGCTGTAAAATTAAAAAATCATATCTTTTCCACTAAAATGATCTTTCCCCCCCAATTTTTATTTCCCAAAGGGTAAAAGGACCCCAAAAGTTATTGTGCAATTTGTCCTGAGTACGCTGATACTCCATATGTGGGGGTAAACCACTATTTGGGCGCATGGCAAAGCTTGGAAGGGAAGCAGCGCCATTTGACTTTTTTGGCTGGAATTGAGATTGGACGCCATGTCGCATTTGGAGAGTCCCTGTGTGCCTAAACAGTGGAAACCCCCCACAAGTGACCCCATTTTCGAAACTAGACCCCCCAAGGAACTTATCTAGATGTGTGGTGAAAGCTTTGAACCCCCAAGGGCTTCACAGAAGGTTATAACGTAGAGCAGTAAAATTAAAAAATCATATCTTTTCCACAAAAATGATCTTTCCACCCCCAATTGTTATTTTCCAAAGGGTAACAGGACCCCAAAAGTTATTGTGCAATTTGTCCTGAGTATGCTGATACCCCATATGTGGGGGTAAACCACTATTTTGACACATGGCAGAGCTGGAAAGGGAAGGAGCGCCTTTTTCAAATGCAGATTTTGATGGAATGGTCTGCGGTGTCATGTCACGTTTGGAGAGCCCCTGATGTGCCTAAACAGTAGAAACCCCCCACAAGTGACTCCATTTTGGAAACTAGACCCCCCAAGGAACTTATCTAGATGTGTGGTGAGCACTTTGAACCCCAAAGTGCTTCACAGAAGTTTATAACGTAGAGCCGTGAAAATAAAAATATCATATTTTTTTCCACAAAAATAATCTTTTTGCCCCCAAATTTTTATTTTTATAAGGGTAACAGGAGAAATAGGACCCCAAAAGCTATTGTGCAATTTGTCCTGAGTACGCTGATATCCCATATGTGGGTGGGAACCACTATTTTGACGCATGGCAGAGCTCGGAAGGGAAGGAGCATCGTTTTTAAATGCAGACTTTGATGGAATGGTCTGCGGGTGTCATGTCGCGCTTGGAGAGCCCCTGATGTGCCTAAACAGTAGAAACCACCCACAAATGACCCTATTTTGCAAACTAGACCCCCCAAGGAACTTATCTAGATGTGTGGTCAGCACTTTGAACCCCCAAGGCTTCACAGAAGTTTATAATGTAGAGCCGTGAAAATAAAAAAATCATATTTTTTTCCACAAAAATTACCTTTTTGCCCCAAATTTTTATTTTTCTAAGGTTAACAGGAGAAATAGGACCCCAAAAGCTATTGTGCATTTTGTCTTGAGTATGCTGATACCCCATATGTGGGGGGAACCACTGTGATTGCCTTACTGCGATCTTTGGGAGGCACAATGAACAAATCCACAAAAGGTGAAGAATTGGTTTTCTTTTTTCGCCGTTCCTCGTGCGGTATTAGTGATTAGGCGACTTTATTCCTCGGATCGGTGCGATTACAGCGATACCAGATTTACACCCTTTTTTCATGTTTAGCTTCTGTCACACACTAAAAGATGCTTTTTCTTGGAATAATTTTTTGTAAGAAATTTTTGCATCGCCGTATTTTGAGAGCTATAATTTTTCCATATTTCGGCCGACAGAGTTATCTGTGGGCTTATTTTTTGCGGGACGAGCTGACGTTTTTATTTGTACCATATTCAGGCACATAACGTTTTTTGATCGTTTCCTATTCCGATTTTTGTGGAATCAGAATGAACAAAAACCAGCAATTCAGGAATTTTTTTTTTTTTTTCCTCCGTTCCGTGTGTGGTAAAATTGATAAAGCAGCTTTATTCTTCGGGTCACTACGGTTACGGCGATTCCTCATTTATATATTTTTTTTATGTTTTGCCGTTTTTTACACAATAAAAAATTTTATAGAAAAAATAATTATTTTTGCATCAGTTTATTCCACGAGCTATAACTTTTTTATTTTTTCGCTGATGATGCTGTATAGCAGCTTGTTTTTTGCGGGACAAGATGACATTTTCAGCGGTACCATGATTATTTATATCTGACTTTTTGATCGCGTGTTATTGCACTTTTTCCAAGTGGTATAATGATACCGCTTGGAAAAAGTATAATTTACTACTTTTTTGTGGTTTTTTTTTACGGCTTTCACTGAAGGGGTTAACTAGGGTTACGCCTTTATAGATGGGATTTTTACGGACGTGGCAATACCTAACATGTGTATGTTTTTTGTTTTTTATTTTTTTTATTACATAAAAATGTGTATTTTTTAGGGGATTTTTTTAAAATTATTTTTTAATATTTTTTTTACAATTTTTTAAAAAAATGATTTTTTTTTAACTTGTCCCTTTATGGGACTTTCACTTTTTTTACTTTTTATTGCAGTTACAATGCATTGCAATGCTCTGGCATTGCAATGCATTGCAACTATAGTGGAAGCTGCTGTGACAATGATCACAGCAGCTTCCCGTAGCTAAATGACCCGGAGGTTGTCATGACAACCCCCGGGTCATCAAGGCAGAGATCGGCCCCTGCAAATACATTGCAGGGTGCCGATCTGAGGCAGAGGGAGCTCCCGACCCTCTGCCTCCCCCCCTGAGCTCTGCGATCGCGCTCGATCGCAGCAGTCAGGGGTTAACAGCCAGGGGCGGTGGGGGCTCTGCTCCTGGCTGTAATTGCAGGAAGCCTGGCCACTGCAGCGCCGGCTCCTGCACTGATCGCACTGGAGAAGCTGAAATTTCAGCTTCTCCTGCACGATCGCTGCTGTGTTTGGTCAGTCAGATTGACTGACCAAGCACAGCGCTTGCCGTGCCTGTCAGCTGTCTGTGACAGCTGTCGGCACTGATCTACCACTGCGTGTTTACACGCAGTGGTAGATCAAAGCCATGACGTGCAGAGTCCGTCCTGGTGCCGGAACTGACACCTTGCCATGACGGACTCTGCACGTCAGTGGACATTAAGGGGTTAATATTACTTTCAATGATGATATTAAGAAATTCAATTGAACAAGTGGTTGCTGCTGTAGACCACCTTTTAACTAACTTTTCATCTTTCAATTCAAAACTTGGGAATAATTGCACTCGCAATCCCCTTGGTACAATACGATGACTTACATAGTTTTCTAATGAGGTTTTGGTCCACCATAATCTAGTTTTTTTATACATGGCATTTTTGTATCGTTTAAAACATCCTTATCTGGTACTGAAATATCTGAACTGGATTCAGAGGCACCCATAGAAAAAATATCTGTAGCTTTTTTACGCCAGGCAGAGTCTCTGGCTTTATAATCCATTTTGCTGGATCGGACTATCTGTTTGAAAACAGGAAACAAATGTGCATACATATTAGTCCATAGAAACCTTCACAAGAGGTCACACTCCGTAATAAATCATTCAACCAATGCCCCTTAAAAAATACCAAAAAAGGCACAGGAGTGTATATATATAAACAATTTTTATTGAAACACATACAAAACACTTAATAAAAAGGGTTGCCTCATATCCAGAAATGACACAGTAAGTTCACCGCACCCATATCTATCAAAAAATATCAATGATATATATGAAATATAATCAAAATTGGCTATAACAAATATATTAATTGATGGCAAGGCAATATGTTCATAAATTGCCAACAGAGATTGTTTAATAAAGTGCTCTTTGTGCCTAATAGATTGAACAAAAGGAGACAGACCATGGGCTATTGCAAATATAGTCCTATCAACTATGTCCCATATAAGTAAGGAAAAATACCTGCTGACTCCAAAAAATATATCTAAGTCGCTATTTTCTCTTTCATAAATGGTAACATACCCTATATTAAAGTGCCATCATGGCTACTATAGAAAGAGAAAAATATATAGGACCTAAATAACAATCATGATATTTACCAAAGTGGCTGGGTGAAGGAACGCTGCGTCTCTAACCCCAACGCACGTTTCGAATGCTCTTCTTCCGGGGCGTGTATACCAAGGAGGGGATCATGTGCCCTTTTTAAAGTGTAGTTTTCCCACACACTTATCACATGCAAGTTTTCTCCCAATTCAGCCATTTGTTGTGAACGTATATAATATTCTAGTCAATTTACAATGGACAAGGCACGTGGCAAGGGATGGGAAAGTGGCCGTGATGGTTATGGTGCATGCCAAAGCCAAGGCCGTTTGCAAGCTGAAATTGGCCCAACAAAAACACTCACATCTTCTCGCTGGACCTTAGTTTCTGAAGTCCTAGGGGACCACAGCAAGACAGCACTATTGAAGCCATAGCAGTGTGAAAAGGTTTTTGGTTGGATAGCGGATAATAATTCCAGTTACATGGCCACCACCACCAGCACCCTGTCTTACACACGGTCAAGTCTGAGTAGCCGTGAATCTGGCCCGCATATTCCTCATCCTGATCCTCCTTCCTCCCATCATGCTGAGTGACCTGAGACAACTGATCCCACACTTGGACACTCCGAAGAGCTGTTCACTTTTCCATTTATATATTTGGGCCTCTCGCCTGGTCCACTTGAAGCGGGGCAAGATGAGATTCCATGTAGCGATGCCCAAATATTTGAGCAGCCACGGTCCAAAGAATGGACGATGATGAGATACATTTGCCGACAAGTCAGTAGTAAGACCAGGGTATGGAAGTGGAAGATGAGGTGGTGGATGATATAGTAACTGACCCAACATGGCAGGAGGACATGCAGAGCGAGGACGGCAGCACACAGGGGGAGGGAGGCATAGCACCCCTTCAGGCAGGAAGAAGCCATGTGGTGGTTGCAGACAGAAGGCGGGCAACCGTTCCCCATAACACCACCATGATGGAATTTGCCAGTCCAACTGTTAGGTCTTCCCGAGTCTGTTTTTTTTTAAAGATTTTTTAAAATTAAAAATTTCAGGCCACATATTGAACAGTCTGGTATCGCTGTCAGACGTCTGATGTATTTGTGGACCCTAAATTGTGGCAATTCAGGCCTACATTCCACTGTATTTGCTGTCTGTTACCCTAGTTCTCTACACTATTTTTGGGTAAAAATACAGCCCAAATATTGAACAGTGTGGTATCTCGGTAAAAATACTTCTGTTCCAGGTTGTTGTGGCTGCTTCATGACTATCTTAAATGCTCCAACTACTAACACCATCATCATCTTCTGCCTAGGGTCTGTCACTATGCAGATAAAAAATCTGAGGAGCAGAGGGTGAACGCTTGGGCGTTGTTCTACTCTGTCTCTGGATTACGAAGGCAAAATGTTTTAGATGAAACCATGAATTGAAGAGCCGGAGGAAGAGCACCTGGAAGTGCATGGTGCCAGGACTCGCAACTACTGAAGCCTGGTGTTCTTGGGCCGGATTCTGACAAGCCATCACCTACTAATACTGAACTTGTTGGACGATGATGTCAAAAAGGAGCCCCTGCATTTTCTATAACAGAAGCTAGAGACTGTGACATTTTGGCTGCATTTCAAGAGGTGTCAATTGGAGAGAGTGGTGGTCGTAGATGTGACTTGTACACCACCACCCGAGATGCCGCCTCTCCACCAACCGACGTGCCGAATCCCCGAACTTTGTCTCTTCCCCATTATCTCGCAGAATGTAAGTCCGCAAGGACAAGGTCCTCTCCCCTCTGTGCCAGTCTGTCATTTTAAATTTGTTAACTGTAAATGAAATCTATTACTTTCTATGTAACCCCTTCTCATGTACAGCACCACGGAATAAATGGCGCTATATAACTAAATAATAATTATAATAATACCATATGGGTGTTTTAACTTGACAATCCATCCAACATGTTATTGAATCAAAATCTTGTTTCTCTGACAACTCTGTTCTGCAGTGCACTAACTATGTGAAGTTGTTAGCTAAACCCCAATGGGTTGTGGCACAATGTCATGTTGACTACAGTCCCAAGATGTTATCTAGATAACTTCTCACCTCTACTTTACAAGCATGATGAATTAATTGGAAAAGCACGTGGTACTGATGGAGCTGTTGGTTTCTTGCCAAAGAAAATCAATAAGATCAATGAGGTGGGTTAGCAGCACATGGAATGAAGAAATAGTAAAGATGACAATTATTTTCACATTTAAGTTTAAACACACTTCAACTTGTTTTCACTTTTACAACATTATATTCGGAAGCCTTAAAGAAAAAGATGAATATATTGTGAAGCAAATAGGTAGAAATAATTATTATCACCCAAATGATGTTACATAAGTCAGAACATACTCAACCTACACTGGGGAAATGATTTTCCACCGAAAATTAGAAGTATGAGACTACTAGTGTCATGTTTTGGATTGATATGAGCCACAAAGTCCTTCAAAGTGACACTGTTTTGGATGTAATGTACAATTTTCTCTTTAAAATTGGAAGAACATGCCTTCCATGAAGCTTGCATTAAAGAACTTATTGGCCAGATATGTACGGATTCAGAATGACCGGGCTGCGGGTACCTGTGCTGATCCGGGTACGGAACTGTCAAGGCTGCATGCCCTGTTTCCTGGGGGAAGGGATAGGGGAACGGACAGGTCCCATTACCCATGAAGAGGGGGCGTGTTTAGACAAGGGAACCTGTGTCCAAGGTGTGGAAAAAAGAAAAGCATGAGTAATTCCCCAGCTGTGAGCATGTGAGCATGAAGGGGGGCAGTGCACTACACACCCGAAGCGCTGATGCCGCGGCAAACTGCAGCAGACAGACAGAACCGGTGACCTTTCAGACAGGGGGCCAGCTTAACACAAAGCGGGCACGACAGCGCATAGGAGGCTGAGCAGCGTGCTCCGTCCTTAGAGCACTGGCGCTGCAAAGGACTGTTCCCGTTGGCTCCCGCCACTAAAATTGGTACTGCCATTTAGCGAGGCGCCATGTGCCCAGTGAACGCCAGAGAGTGAGGCTCTGTGCGCTCCTTCACGTACAGTGCACGTGCGCAGTGCAGAGAGCCAGGTCATACCATGTGTTCAGCGTGGATAACCAATAATTATAAGGCACGGAGGAATGAGAGAGGACGTTGGTACGGTCAGCAAATTACTCCCTCAGCATTCTCACAAACTTTTCACTCTTTGTGAGAGTCCACCGCGCCTCAGGGCCAGGGCGATGGGAGGGTCTGAGAAAACTCTCCCCGAACTTTGCCAGTGTTCCACTGCCTCTGCTGGATTGGAGTTGTGTCTATCTCACATGTACTCCTTACTTGGCCAACAACCTGTGACCTCTGCTGCTAGAGTTTTTATATGGGAATTTTTTAAATAATTCCACAAGAAGGGCCCTCTGATCCTCAACATTTTAGTACACCTGTCTGCCTCTGGAATAAGAGATAGAAAGTTCTCCTGGTAGCATGGGTCTAGAAGTGTCACCAATCAGTATTGCCCGTCACCCAAAATTTTGAGAACGTGAAGGTGACGGGAAAGGCAGCATAACATAAACTCAGCCATGCGTGCAAGACTGCTAACAGTTACCGTATTTTTCGGACTATAAGACGCACCGGACTACAAGACGCACCCAGGTTTTAGAGGTGGAAAATAGGGAAAAATATATTTGAAGCAAAAAATGTGGTAAAATATTTAATAACATACTATTATATGTGGTGTTATTATATATAATAGTATGTTATTATGTTGGAAGCTACGGGTAGGAGATGGTGCTGCGGGACCAGTGTGGTGTCTGTAAACTACTATGTGAAGACGCTGGAGGGTGAGTATAAGGCCGGGGTCACACATGCGAGAAACTCGCACGATTTCGTGTGAGTCTCTCGCATGAACACCCGGAACTGCCGCCGGCACTCAGACTGGATCGTGCGGCTGCATAGAAATACATGCTGCATAGAAATAGAGACAGATGATAGAGACAGAGTTGATAGAGACAGATGATAGAGACAGAGATGATAGAGACAGAGATGATAGAGACAGAGATGATAGAGACAGATGATAGAGACAGATGATAGAGATGATAGAGACAGATGATAGAGACAGATGATAGAGACAGAGATGATAGAGACAGAGATGATAGAGACAGAGATGATAGAGACAGAGATGATAGAGACAGATGATAGAGACAGAGATGATAGAGACAGAGATGATAGAGACAGAGATGATAGAGACAGATGATAGAGACAGATGATAGAGACAGAGATGATAGAGACAGATGATAGAGACAGAGATGATAGAGACAGAGATGATAGAGATGATAGAGACAGAGATGATAGAGACAGAGATGATAGAGACAGAGATGATAGAGACAGAGATGATAGAGACAGATGATAGAGACAGAGTTGATAGAAATGTGACACGTATGCGTTTCATGTGCGCATGATGCGCTGCACAAAAAAACGCAAGTGTGAAAGTAGCCTAACCTTTTAATTAATTCTCTGTTGTACAGTGTGTCTGAAGGACCTGTGATGACATCATGAAGGGGCAGGGCTTTGGTCATGTGATGCTCCAGCCCACCCTCTTCATGACCTCATCACAGGTCCTTCACAGGAGCATTCAGCCTCCCATCAGCACAGCCCCAGGCTGTCAGGTATGCCAGCTGCTCCTGCTGCCTCCTTCTCCTTCAGACACCGATCTGCCCAGCTGCTGCAGGAATCAGGCGCTGGGGAAACTGTGTGGCTCTGTGATCTGCTGCTCCCCGCTCACTGCTCAGCTGATAGGTGGGCGGGGAAGCAGCTGATTAATATTCACTGCACTTAAGTAGGGACCAGGGGTTTCCCCAGCGCTTGTTTCCTGCAGCAGAGGGGATATTTTCTTGCCTCCTGCTGATACCACTCCACCGCTGCCCACTGCCCCCCTCCCCACATGTTACATTCCGACCATAAGACGCACCCACACTTTCCTCCCAAATTTGGAGGAAACAAAGTGCGTCTTATGGTCCAAAAAATACGGTAATACTTCTGTGTTCTCACCAAGAGGATGACTGACCATGCTCTTCTCCTTCTACTTGTCCTCAGACCTCCTCGACTTTCGACTAACCTCAGTAATATAATTGTAAATACATTATTGTAAATACACCCCTGTAGTTTTTATCTCTCCCACCTCATTGTAGATTGTAAGTTGTCATGACTCATGAGCACGATTGTTTCTTTTGGGTTTAATTATTGTTATTGTTGTTACATTGTGTAGATTGTAAGCTGTCACGAGCAGGATTGTTTTTTTGGGGTTTAATTATTGTTATCATTGTTACTATGTGTAGATTGTAAGCTGTCATGAGCAGGGTCATTTTATTTCTGTATAATTATTGTACTGTATTATTGTTATCGCTGTTACTTAGTGTAGATAGTAAGCTGTCACAAGCAGAGTTGTTTTATTTTGCTTTAATTATTGTATTATTGTTATCGTTGTTACTAAGGTCTGTTGTTTTTCAAAATGGTAAACTGTAAATATGTTTTCGCTATGTAAATAACTATAAATATTCAGATTATAACACAGAGAAGCAGGATGGAGACGTTAATGATAGCGTGATTTACGCTCACCATCTTGTTGGATTCCTCAAAGTTTTAGAGGATGTTACATATGTCCGACATTCATTTCCACTCCTGAGATCTTATGTGTGAAGTCAGAACTGAATACCGACAACCTTGTTGATGCATGGTAGACTAGTCACCAAATGCCCTCTTCTGCTCATAAATCCTTTCCAACATCTGCAGTGTAGAGTTCCAATGCCTGAGGACATCACCAGTCGGTGAGCCAGAAGCTGCAAGCACTGCTGAATCACGGCAAGGGCGGATGAAGCTGTAGCTGACTTTCTAAAATTGGTCCGCAGAGCGTTGTACTTTTCCTAGCAGATCTGGCAGCTCCGTGTCGCTTTTCAGAAAATGTTGACCAATGAGGTTAAGTGCATTTGCCAGGCATGGCACGTGTCTGAGCTTGCCTCACCACAGAGCAGCCACCAGGTTCCAGCCATTGTCACACACAACCATGCCTGGCTGTGAGTTCAGCGGTGTCAGCCACAGATCTGCCTGCTCTTTCAGAGCTGTCCACAACTCTTCATCATTGTGCATTTTGTCACCTAAGCATATTATCTTCACCACAGCCTTTTGCCGCTTTGATGAGGCAGTGCTGCAGTGCTTCCAGCGTTTGACTGATGCGCTACTTTTGGAGAATTAGGCTGAAGAGGAGAAGGAGGAGGAGGATGAGGTGCAGGAGCTGTAGACGGTGGGGGCAACCCAGATTGACGTAGGGCCCGCAATACTACGGGTTGGGATCACGTGCACCATACCAAAGTCGGAGTGGGTCCCGTCTTCCATTATGTTAACCCAGTATGCCCTCAGTGAGATGTACCATCCCTGACCACAAGCACTTGTCCACGTGTTTGTGGTTAGGTTGAGTTTCCAAGTAACAGCATTGTGAAGGGCACGGGTAATGTTGTGGGACACGTGCCTGTGTAATGCCAGGACAGTACACCGTAAAAAAATAGTCCCACTTGTTCGTGGCCTTGGGGTGATCCACAACTCTGCCCTCTCTTTCAAGCTACTACAACTCAAAAACATTTCCTGGATCCGTACATTCCAAGAAACTTCAAAAATATTTGTGCACGCCCTCATGATCTACCGCCTCGACTAGTGCAACCTTATACTCTCTGGCCTACCCTCTAGCACTCTTGCACCACTCAAATCTATCCTAAACTCTGCTGCCAGAGTAATCCAACTGTCCCTCCATTATTCCCCAGCCTCTCCTCTCTGCCAGCCCTTCACTGCCTTCCTATTGCCCATAGGCTACAGTTCAAAAGCCTAACTATGACATACAAAACCTTCCAGAAACTGTCTCCTCCATACATCTGTGACATCGTCTCCCAATGTGCGACTGGCTCATGACTTATTCAACGCTAACCCAGTGTGCCGTCAGCGAGATGTACAGTACCGTCCCTGCCCACAAGCACTTGTCCACGTGTCCGTGGTTAGGTGCACTTTCCCTGTAACAGCATTGTTGAGGGCCCGGGTAATGTTGTGGGACTCATGATTGCTTGTGTAATGTCGTTACGGCAGACCAGGAGAAATAGTGGCGGATGGGGACCAAGTACCTTGTTACGGTCACCGCCATCAGGTTGCGAAAGTTTCCATCTTCCACAAGTCTAAAATGCAACATTTCCATTGCAAACAAACAAGAAATGTGTGAATTTAGTACTGTGGCGTTGGCTGCGTATTTCCGCTTGCGCTCCAAAGACTGAGGTATAGTCAACTGAATGCTGCGTTGGGACAAGGACGTGGACGTGACTGCTAATGATGCTAGTTGAGTTTGTGCGCAACTACAGATGCAGGGCAGGAGGCATCTTTGCATGCACTATGGACAGGGGATTGGCTTGCACGCACAACAGCGGAAGACGCAGTGGTATCACCAGCAGACAGTGTTCATGGAGCCTGGTGTTCAACCAACAAAGTCGGGTGCTTTGCTGCCATGTGCCTGATCATGCTGGTGATGGTAAGGCTGGTAGTTTTGCTACCCTTGCTGATGTGGGCATGGCCGGTGATGCAAATGGCCTTTTTGGGGTTATCGGCAGAGTCTTTAAAAAACAACAAGACTGTTAGGGGGACATTCATTGTCTCCCTCTCCCACACCACCTCCCACCTTAACACCTGTCTTTCGGTGTTCCCCAAGGCTTTGGTCTAGGACCCCAACTCTTCTCCATCTACACCTTTGGCCTGGGACAGTTGATGTAATGGAACTGTTTACAATATCATCACTACGCCGATGACACGCAGATCTACCTATATGTACCTGACATCACCTCCTTACTGACCAAAATCACACGTCTTCCCGCTATATCATCCTTCTTTTCTGCTCGCTTTCAAAAAGTGGACATGGACAAATCAGAATACATCATCTTTCAAGCATCTCATGCTGAGTAGACATGAGAGCTGCGTATGCATCATTCGGTACCACTTTAGTAAGAGGGTAGCTTAGCCCTAGAGAACATTATTTTCCAGACATTCACAGCCTTTTTTGCACATATTTTGCAGCTGGGATCTTCATCTTCTTGGTGTGGATGTGGTAAATTTCAAAGTTGTCATCAATACCATCATCGTCCATATCTTGTAAAGAGGAAATCTGGTGTTTCCAAGGGTCGTGGTTATGTACGTTTAGTGTCATTCCTTTAACAGGGTTTGTTACACTATGACAAATAATTTTCAACTGGGACATTTGGATCTTATTGGTAATATGTATGGGTGAAGATGAAGAAGCTTGTGCCTTGGGTGTGTTTATAGTTACAGATGGTGCACTCCTCTTTAAACTTAGTTTTTCACGAGCATCCATCAGTTTGTTTGGTTTTCCTCTGACACTGATCTGCTTTCTCTAATTCAGCATCTCACTAACTTGTTGCACTTTGCCCTTTATACAGACACGTGCGTGTTTGGCAACATATTTTGGACTGGCATTTCTTAGGCCGAGTCTCACACGCGCATCTGTTACACCGATCTTCTGATGGGTATGAAACCGATTCTGGTAACTGATGGTGGCTAAATGACGAATCATTGTAGGCTGTATCCTGGATCTCATAACTCCGATAGCCACTGCTGCTATTAATCATGTACTTTCCCATTCCTGTCATCACCATGCCCCTTTTCCTGATCACTTCATCCAACGATTTGTCCGCCATATTTTTGCTAAAAACCTGCACTTTCCCAGCAGCAACTGTGTAGGAAACCACGTTACAGTTTTGCAAGATGTTCATGATGCCCCTAAAAAAAAAAATTACACACTATGTTGACATCTAACTCAAGGGGGAAATGTTGGCCAGCCAATATATGGGCATTTCAAGTCTAGGAGACCTGCTCCTTTAAATTGGGCATAGTTTTTAATCAGGCCTTCCTCCACGTCTCATCATACACCGCCTACTAGATCACCAGGGTTAATGTGTTCCATGCTGCTACAGCCAGTGCCGAATTCCTAACAAGGGTGGGTGGTTATGCTGGGCGTAAAATACTTGTTATAGAAAAGACTGAGGTGTACCCCACAGGGGAAAATGTTTGCCAGCCCATACACTTAGTGTATGGGCATTCCAAAACTAGGAGACCGCTCCTTTAAATTGGGCATAGTTTTTAATCAGGCCTTCCTCCACGTCTCATCATCCACCGCTACTAGAGCACCAGGGTTAACGTGTTCCGTGCAGCTACAGCCAGTATCAAATTCCTAACAAGGGTTGGTGGTTATGCTGGGCGTAAAATACTTGCTATGGAAAAGGTTGAGGTGTACCCCACAGGGGAAGATGTTTGTCAGCCTATACACTTAGTGTATGGGCATTCCAAGTCTAGGAGACTCGCTCCTTTTTAATGGGATATTTTTTATGAGGCCCTCCTCCATGTTTCTTCCAAGGGGGGATTGGGGTTATTGGGGTGCATATGACTTGGTAGCAAGGCAGGTCTTGCTGGCAATGCATAAGTAAAGAGTATAGGAGTACAAAATGAATAATGTGAAGTGGATTTTCCTGTGCCCATCCAGTACCTGGGTTCAAAGGCATATTGGGGTGCATATGAATTGGCAGCAGAGCAGGCCTTGCTGTCAATGCATAAGAAAAAAGTATGGGAGTACAAAATGAATAATGTGAAGTGGATTTTCCTGTGCCCATCCAGTATATGGGTTCAAAGGCTTATTGGGGTGCATATGACTTGGTAGCAGGGCAGGCCTTGCAGTCAATGCATAAGAAAACAGAATGGGAGTACAAAATGAATAATGTGAAGTGGATTTTCCTGTGCCCATCCAGTTTGTGGGTTCAAAGGCATATTGGGGTGCATATGACTTGGCAGCAAGCAGGCCTTGCAATCAATGAATAAGAAAAGAATTTGGGAGTACGAAATGAATAATGTGAAGTGGATTTTCCAGTGGCCATCCAGTACATGGCTTGAAAAGCTTATTGAGGTGCATATAACTTTGGGGCAAGCCAGACCTTGCATTCAATGCAACATTTTTTCAGAAAGCCCTCCTGTACCTCTCATGAAAGGGGTATCGAGGTGCATCATAATTCTTGGCAGCCCATCCACTCACTGCATAGGCAATAACAGCCTAGGAAACCCACTGTTTAACCCCTTTTTGCCATCAGACGTACTATCCCGTCCATGGTACCTGGGCCCGTATGACCACGGACGGGATAGTACGTCACATGCGATCGGACGCGCTCCTGGCGGGAGCGCGGCCGATCACGGCCGGCTGTCAGCTGATTATTACAGCTGACACCGGCACTATGATCGCAGTGTACCGGGGGCACAGGGAAGCATCGTGCAGGGAGGGGGCTCACTGCGTGATTCCCTGACACCCTCAGAACAACACTTATGTGACCGCGCTGTTCTGAGGGCTTTCCTCCCTACAGGACCCCGGATCCAATATGGCCACTGTGTACTTCGGGATCTTGCAGGGAGGCGGCTTTCTCAGTGCCTGCTGAGAGCAGGCGCTGAGAAAGCCCCCAGTAGTGTCTGTCTGATCGCCGATCAGACAAAGTGCTGTGCACAGTGTCAGATCGGCGATCTGACCATATACAGTGATGTCCCACCCTGGGACAAAGTAAAAAAGTAAAAAAAATAAAAATAACATGTGTAAAAAAAAAATTCCTAAATAAAGAAAAAAAATATTCCCCAATAAATTCATTTCTTCATGTAAATAAAAAAACAAAAAAAAAATAAAAGTACACATATTTGGAATTCCCTCGTCCGTGACGACCCGCCCTATAAAACTGTCCTACTAGTTAACCCCTTTAGTGAACCCCTTAAAAAAAAAAGAAAACAAAGCAAAAAACAATGCTTTATCATCATACCGCCGATCAAAAAGATGGATATAAATAAACATGGTACCGCTGAAAATGTCTTCTTGTCCCGCAAAAAACAAGCTGTCATACAGCATCGTCAGTGTAAAAATACGGTAAAAATGTTATAGCTCACAGAGTAAAGCGATGCAAAAATAATTATTTTTTATATAAAATTGTTTTTATTGTATAAAAGCGCTAAAACATAAAAAATGATATAAATGAGGTATTGCTGTAATCGTACTAACCCGAAAAATAAAACTACTTTATCAATTTTACCACACGCGGAACGGTATAAACGTCCCCCCCAAAAGAAATTTATGAATTGCTGATTTTTGTTCATTCTAACCTCCCAAAAATCGTAATAAAAAGCGATCAAAAAATGTCACGTGCCCAAAAATGGTACCAGTAAAAACATCAACTCGTCCTGCAAAAAATAAGACCTAACATGACTCTGTGGGACAAAATATGCAAAAATTATAGCTCTCAAAATGTGGTGATGCAAAAACTATTTTTTGCAATAAAAAGCGTCTTTTAGAGTTTGACAGCTGCCAATCATAAAAACCCGCTATAAATAGTAAATCAAACCCCCCTTTATCACCCCCTTAGTTAGGGAAAAATAATAAAATTAAAAAAATGTATTCATTTCCATTTTCCCAATAGGGTTAGGGTTGGGGCTAAAGTTAGGGTTAGGGTTGGGGCAAAAGTTAGAATTAAGGTTAGGGTTTGGATTAGGGTTAGGGGTGTGTTAGGGTTAGGTTTGTGGTTAGGGTTATGGTTAGGGTTGGGACTAGGGTTAGGGGTGTGTTGGGGATAGGGTTGGAGTTAGAATTGGGGGATTTCCACTGTTTAGGCACATCAGGGGCTCTCCAAATGTGACATGGCGTCTGATCTCAATTCCAGCCAAATCTGCGTTGAAAAAGGCAAACGGTGCTCCTTCCCTTCTGAGCTCTGCCATGCGCCCAAACAGTAGTTTACCCCCACATATGGGGTATCAACGTACTCAGGACAAATTGCACAATAACTCTTGGGGTCTAATTTCTTCTGTTACCCTTGGGAAAATAAAAAATTGGGGCGAAAATATCATTTTTGTGGAAAAAAATTATGATTTTTTATTTTTATGGCTCTACGTTATAAACTTCTGTAAAGCACTTGGGGGTTCAAAGTTCTCCCAACACATCTAGATAAGTTCCTTTGGTGGTCTAGTTTCCAAAATGGTTGTGGGGGGTTTCCAATGTTTAGGCACATCAGGGGCTCTCCAAATGCGACATGACACCCGCAGACCATTCCATCAAAGTCTGCAATCCAAAACGTCACTACTTCCTTCCGAGCCCCGACGTGTGCCCATACAGTAGTTTTCTCCCACATATTGGGTATCAGTGTACTCAGGACAAATTGGACAACTTTTGGGGTCCAATTTCGTCTGTTACCCTTGTGAAAATAAAATATTGGGGGCGAAAAAAATCATTTTTGTAAAGAAAAAAAATATTTTTTTTGTTTTTACAGATGTACGTTATAAACTTCAGTGAAGCACTTGGGGTTCATAGCGCTCACCACACATCTAGATAAGTTCCTTGGGGGTCTATTTTCCAAAATGGGGTCACTTGTGGGGGTTTCCACTGTTTAGGCACATCTGGGACACTGCAAACGGATCATGACACCCATCAACGTCTGCATTCCAAAACATTACTACTTCCTTTCCAAGCCCTGCCGTGCGCCCAGTTTCCCCCCCAAATATGGGGTATCAGCATACTCAGGACAAATTGGACACCAACTTTTGGGGTCCAATTTCCTTGGGAAAAATCAAAAATTGAGAACTAAAAAAATCATTTTTTTTTCCACACCCAGGCATTATAAACTTTTGTGAAACACTTGGGTGTTCAAAGTGCTCACAACAGATCTAGATAAGTTCCATAGGGAGTATAGTTTCCAAAATGGTGTCACTTGTGGGGGGTTTCCACTGTTTAGGCACATCAGGGGCTCTCCAAACGCGACATGGCGTCAAATCTTAATTCCAGACAATTTTGGTTTGAAAAAGTCAAACGGCGCTCCTTCCCTTACGAGCTCTGCCGTGTGCCAAAACAGTGGTTTTCCCCAACATATGGGGTATTGGCGTACTCAGGAGAAATTGCACAACAACTTCTGTCCATTTTCTCCTTTTACCCTTGTGAAAATAAAAAAACGTTTGTAAAAATCATTTTTGTGACTAAAAAGTTAAATGTTCATTTTTTCCTTCCACGTTGGTTCAGCTCCTGTGAAGCACCTGAAGGGTTAATAAACTTCTTGAATGAGATTTTGAGTACCTTGAGGGGTGCAGATTTTAGAATGGTGTCACTTTTGGGTATTTTCTGCCATATAGACCCCTCAAAGTGACTTCAAATGTGAGGTGGTCCCTAAAAAAAATGGCTTTGTAAATTTTGTTGTAAAAATGAGAAATCACTGGTCAACTTTTAACCGTTATAATTTCCTAACAAAATAAAATGTTGGTTCTACAATTGTGCCAATGTAAAGTAGACATGTGGAAAATGTTATTTCTTAACTATTTTGTGTGACATAATTCTCTGTTTTAAGGGAATAAAAATTAAAAGTTTGAATTTGCGTTTTTAAAAAAAATAAATGCAAGTTATATCAAAGAAATTTTACCACTAAGGTGAATTACAATATGTCACGAGAAAACAGTCTCAGAATCGTAAAGATCCGTTGAAGCGTTCCAGAGTTATAACCTCATAAAGAGACAGTGGTCAGAATTGTAAAAATTGGCCCGGTCATTAAAGTAAGGAATCACCAAGGTGCATAGAAAATGGATGTGGGAGAAATAAAATGCCAAGTGACACCAATAGAACAGAAGCCGCAAGACAATAACACGTAATAATGTGTAATCTTTTATTCAGAAAAATATATATGAATGTACAATTAAGCACAGAAACATAAAAAAAAATTTTTGATTAAAAAAGAGGGGAACCAGACTTGAAAATAGCCAATAAACGGGACCAATTCTGATATTCAGGTAATTAAATATAATAATCAAGTGTATACAACTGGGGCGCATTTGAGGTGGTACACCGGTGAGCCATTGGGCCTTCAGGTATTTTTCCCTTGGTATTTTTCCCTTGCTATGCGATTTGGAGCGCATTTAAGGCCACATTTATAGCGCACCTTTGGTTACATCTATAGCGCACTTTAGGCCACATTTATAGCGCACTCACGATCTCAATCACAGCGCACTTACGATCCTATTCACAGCGTAAAAAATTTTTTTTTGCCATTTCAAGTGTTTTTGTTGCACATTAATTTATGCACTGGCTGGTGTCCAGTCATTTATTTGATTCATTTTTTCACAGTGATACATCTTGGTTTAAGCACTTTTTAGTATATATGTCTGGCATAATATGTCAGAATTACTTTATATATTGATTTGTACACTGAGGTTTCATTTTTGATTGTTCAGTTGTACACACTTGATTATTTTATTTTTACATCATTTTATTTAAGTTGTGTCATTTCATTATCTTAGTCACGATTTTATGTGATTTATTTACGCTGTGCGCCATTAATGCATATTTTAATTGTATAAGGAGTTTTTATGTTTATATTTAATTACCTGAATATCAGAATTGGTCCCGTTTATTGGCTATTTTCAAGTCTGGTTCCCCTCCTTTTTAATCAAAAATTTTTTTTTATGTTTCTGTGCTTAATTGTACATTCATATATATATATATATATATATTTTTTTTTTTTCTGAATAAAAGATTACACATTATTACGTGTTATTGTCTTGCGGCTTCTGTTCTATTGGTGTCACTTGGCATTTTATTTCTCCCACATCCATTTTCTATGCACCTTGGTGATTTCTAATCTTACCGGGTGGTCAGCCATCCTTTTCTCTGGGGTTTGATGGATCATTGTTTATTATTTTTGTATGGTATACGTATCTATTTATTATTTATATTTTGGTACTATTTGATTCGACTCCCTTGTGTATTCCGGTCATTAAAGTGCAAACCACCTTTGGGGGTGAAGGGGTTAATATAATTATAATTGACATTAATTATATCAATCAATATTGAGCAGAATGAAGTATGCCAACATTCCCCTATATACTGTTTGAACCCGAATACAGCCTCTTCTATAGATTGTATGAGGCCCACACAGCCTCCCCATGTCCAGCATCAGCCCCACACAGCCTCCCTATGTCCAGCACATGAGGCCCACACAGCCTCCCCATATCCTGCACATGAGGCCCACACAGCCTCCTCATGTCCAGCACATGAGGCCCACACAGCCTCCCCATGTCCAGCACGAGGCTCACACAACCTCCCCATGTCCAGCACATGAGGCCCACACAGCCTCCCCATGTCCAGCACATGAGGCCTACACAGCCTCCCCATGTCCTGCACATGAGGCCCACACAGCCTCCTCATGTCCAGCACATGAGGCCCACACAGCCTCCCCATGTCCAGCACATGAGGCCCACACAGCCTCCCCATGTCCTGCACATGAGGCCCACACAGCCTCCCCATGTCCAGCAGGAGTCACACACTGTCATGACTCTGGACATGATGGTGCCGCCTCCATCCTGGTCAGGACCGGGTTAATTTCAGTCCACCTCTCTTTGGTTCTGGGGCAGCTATTTAATGTTGGCAGTTCCCGGATTTGGTGTCGGTGATACTTCTGTATACTCAGTTTGTGGTTGCTGACCCAGATTACTCGTCCGTAAAGTTGTGCCTCTGTGCTTGCGTGCTTTGCTGTGTATGACCCGGTTTGTCCCCTGTCTTTCGCCTCTGTATCCTGCTTTGTACTGCCCTGTCCCTCCTGGTTATCTGACCCCTTGGCTTGGCTCCATTTACTCTTTGTCTTATGTACTACGCTCTCATCTGGGTTTTGACCCTTGGCTCTCTTTGACCACGCTTACTGTCTGTGCACTGCACTCTGCGCCCTCAGTTTCCTTCCCTGTACTCATGTCCAGTGACTCTGCCCCCTGGTCACGTGACTGCTTAGTTGCAGGTCCTGTGCTCACTGCATTAGTCTGAGGTCCTTGCACTGCGTGCCCTGTTCCTGCACTCCCTGTGCTCATTCATGTGCCCCCTGATAGCGCCCCCTAGGCAGTGCCAGTGACACTATAGGTGTCATCACACACACAACCTCCCCATGTCCAGCATATGAGGCCCACACAGCCTCCCCATGTCCAGCATATGAGGCCCACACAGCCTCCCCATGTCCAGCATATGAGGCCAACACAGCCTCCCCATGCCTGGCATATGAGGCCCACACAACCTCCCCATGTCCTGCATATGAGGTCCACACAGCCTCTCTATGTCCTGCATATGGGGCCCACACAGCCTCCCCATGTCCAGCATATGAGGTCCACACAGCCTCCCCATGTCCTTCATGTGAGTCCCACACAGCCTCCCCATGTTCTGCATATGCGGCCCACACAGTCTCCCTATGTCCTGCATATAAGAACCACACAGCCTCCCCATGGCAAGCATGAGGACCCGATAACCTGCCCATGTCCACAGTAAGACCCCCATAGCCTCCCCATGTGCACAGTAAGATCCCCATAGCCTCCCCATGTCCACGGTAAGACCCAAATAGCCTCTCCATGTTCACAGTATGACTTCCATAGCCTTCCCATGTTCACAGTATGACCCCCAATACCTCCCCATGTCCACAGTAAGACCCCCATAGCCTCCCCATGTGCAGTCAAACATCCCATATACATAAATAACTAAAAAAAAACAAATACTCATCTCGGTCCCGTTTCCCGGCGCTTTGCTTCAGCTCCTGTCTCGGTGTGCGCTGACTCTCCGCAGTACACAGCTGACGTGATGAAATTACGTCATCGCGTCAGCTGTTTCACATGCTGATTGGTGGAGGAAGTGGCCAGAGGCCCCTCCTCCACCAATGCAGTCAGCGTGGATATAGACAGCGGAGACAGCGAACAGGCGGGCACGGTGCGGACTGTGGGCCATTGTTTTCAACCCCTCGGCTGTCTCAGTCCGAAAGCCGTACTGAGACAGCCAGAGGGCTGGATGTGGCCTAGGGACCGCAATTTTCTAAAAAAAAAAAATAAATGTGTAAAATTGCTCTGAATGTTGATCTTATAATTTGACACTCTCCAAAGGGAAAAATTTGCTCTTTAGGGCAGACTTCTTCGTACGTTATGGATGTACCCCATGCCCCATTTCCTTTATCCTTTTCCATTTCATGGACGAACTTGATGGACATGTGACTTTTCAACTGTACATTATATAGGTGCGGAAATTCCACAGATCAAAAACACAGATGTGTTTTTATTGTGTTTTTGCTGCGAAAACATGTTAAAAATGCATGTACAATAATCTGCAGATGACATTATAAAAATTTTTTAGCAACTTTAGGCTACTGTGAAAACAGAATGTTTCAATAACAAACTAGTTGAAGTCTTGACCTACCAAGAAAGTCCAAAACTACAATAGGAAAAAAGATAAAAATGCATGAAAAAAAATAAAAACCATGGTATAAAAAATAAAATAAATTAGCTGATAGGTACCGAAACGCTGAAACCTGTACCAACAAACATGCACCAAAATCACTACATGGGAATTTAGCCTAAATGTTTTGTGATCAAAAGAACAAGTGTGTAAAATATAGTCTAGCAAGAGTAACACCGATTTCCAGTGCATCTGCACTCCATAAAAGATCCTCCTCTATGGAAGCAGATTTGACATCATAGTCATCTGTTTTTGCCAAGGGAAAAAAACAAATGAGGTGACAACCCTTACAGCACAATAAATGCATGTGCGCGCATAACATTATAGATTATGTAGGTTAGCATAGTTTATAGCTAAATATAGCAGCTAAAAAAAGAGCCTAACATTGTTTAGCTATATGTAATACGTCCTTGAGATTCCCACAGAGTAAACGGCAGCAATAAATCATGACTGCTGACTGTGTATCCTGCCATTTCCAGCATGCTGGTTCAGTTCCAGGTCAATGTTTAGTATAGGCTGCATGCAAGCTGATATGAAACAAAGTTAAAAGTAGATTTTATTAGAAAGCTGAACATCTAAGCCAAATAAAGTAGCAGCCAAGCTCTCCATGGAGCTTCAGAAGAAAACTCCATTTCAGAGATCCAGACTAACCCAATAAAAATAGCCTTTAAAGTTATACACTCCTTAAAGGGAACCTGTCACCTCGTTTTGCCGCTATAAAATGTGGCCACTGCCTTTCAGGGCTTATCTACAGCATTCTGTAATGCTGTAGATAAGCCCACGGTCTGACCTAAAAGATCAGAAAAAGAGGTTTTATTATACTCACCCGGGGGGGGCGGTCTGATGCAGTCCGGTCCGATGGGTGTCGCAGGTCCGGGTCCGGCGCCTCCCATCTTCATACGATGTCATCATCCTCCTTGCTTCGTGTCGTGCTCCTGCGCTGGGCCTCTGATCTTTCCCCGTGCCAGCGTACTGCAGTACTTTGCTCTGCCCTCAACAGGGCAAATCAGTACATCTGCGCAGGAGCCGTGACACGAAGCAAGCAAGATGACAATATCGCATGAAGATGGGAGGCACCGGACCTGGACCTGCGACATCCATCGGACCGGACCGCATCGGACCTCCCCCCAGGTGAGTATAATAAATCATGTTTTTCTTGTCTTTCAAGTTGGACCAGGGGCTTATCTACAGCATTATAGAATGCTGTAGATAAGCCCCGAAAGGCAGTGGCCACATCTTATAGCGGCAAAACGATGCGACAGGTTCCCTTTAACATTGACATTGTAACATCAAGAAGGAAAAGTGGTGGAGTTATGGAATTCACAGGATGGATTGACATGTTACTGCTGTGCACATGATGAAAAAATGGAAACTACATTTTTGAAACCTCTCGATTTATTAATTATTTGGGTATGAGTTCCACATGCAGAAATCCCTGCACTTACAGCCTTGGATGCTATCAATGAGGTTATTAGTGGTTAGTAATGTCCTGCAACACTGAATGCACTCAAGAAAATAATCAAGATCCACTGCTGACAGCTCCTTTTCCACTGCCGACCGCCCTTGTCTCTGATGTGCTCAATGAGAGACGAGTCCTCAGAGGCGGCAGGCCATGGGTGTAGAGTTAGGCCCAGTGTTGCTGAATCCTAGGACACTATCACGTTCCTTTATGACGACTGCTTCATGGCATTGCCCATGTGGTTTCCAGACCAATCTCCATCTATCTCATAGCCCAATGTCATGTAAGTACCTTCTGATGGATGGTGTAGGCAAAATTTGACAGAATGTATTATCACAGGCCATTCTTTGAATCCTAAAAGATCACAAGGGCAACAACATAAAGATGCATTCATGAGAGAATGTCACACCAATCCTGTTCCCAGGATTATGATGTGGGGTGGGTTAATGTAAAATAGACTTTTCTAGTCTTCATTCCATGTACATTAACAGATCAGCGTTATATTGATTTGGTTATAGACCCAGTAATATGGCCATTTCTCCAAAGAGTCCCAGGAACCTTTTCTCAACACCACAACCCAGGTAAAATGTTGCTCAAGCTACAGTGAGCAGCCTGGGTGATCTAAATGTGCTACGATCATCTGCAGCATCTCTGGACTTGTCTCCTATCAAGCACATCTGAGGCGTCACTGGTTGGCAATTGCAAAGGTACAGTAGCTGCCAGCAGCGGATCTTGATGATTTGCTCAAGTGCATTCAATGTAGCAAAATATTCCTCAAACAAGCATTAATAACCATTAATAGCCAAGGTATGTAAGTTGTGGAATTTCTGCTTGTGGTGCTCATACTTGATACTGAATAAATTGAGGTGTTTAAAAAAAAATGTACATTTTTTTCAGAATTTGGAGATAATTAACATGTCTGCCAATCCTGTCATTTTCATAATTCCACATCTTTTCCTGTTGGTGTTGCGATTTGGTGAATGTGTATAAGTCTCCACCTGTCTCCTACACCACCGTAAACTCCTGATACTCAGCAGAGTGTTGTTGTGATTTAAGACATGACTTATAGGAATAATTTGCAAGCATGCAGAATTCGTTTTATCTTCTTGTGTCATTATTACCTTTATTTACTAATGTGAGAACTGAAGATGTAAATGAAAATGATCTACAGAAGACGATATTACAGTCTTAATTGCACTGCTGGACATAGATATTCCTCATGCTACCATCATTAAGCGTGATGAAGAGTTTAATTACTGACATAAAGTAACATATAGTTTACTCACGGCGATCATTTTGCCTTAGAAAGATGGAAATGTTGTCTAATTCATTACTTACTAATTTGAAGGCGTACTGTACAGCACGTCCATTGGTACATCTAAAACACCACAGAGAACTAATAGAAAAAGAGAGAGTGATACCACATCATCGACTTCTAAATTGTTGGCATCAAAGAAAATGTATACATGATATGACTGTAAGCAGAGCTCATTAAAGAACATCTGTCACCTATGTGCAGGATTCTGACTAATCTTTGAAGAATAGTATAAAACATAACATGTTCTGCACTTTTTTCATATGTGTCTTGATAGAATAGCTGGTCGTGAAAATTCTTTATAGATTTCATTGAAAGGAAAAAAACTATTATTGTTGCACTCTTTTCAAGAATTATCACAGATGCAGACAAGCATATTTTAGATCCAATTGTGATCTGACACAATGTTCACATATGGGGCTGTGCACATGTCTGATATATTTGGGGACCGAGACTGTCAAAGGAAAAGAATTGTTGAATGCCTGAGTTTGATTCAATATTCAGATCACACTCAGCCATGCAAGTCAATGTGTGTCTGAAAATCACCGGAGTGCACTCGAATGTCATCTGAGTGTGGTCCAATTTCCACGCACTGACACAACGGAGAATTGTTTTTTCTCGATCTTCTCCTCTTTCAAGAGAATTGGATCACACTATGATTGACCTAATGAGCAGGTCTATGGTCATCTTTACCTGCCCTTACCATGTGTTGGTTCTATTCCAAACTGTCCCAGGATCCACAATCAATAGTTGTCATGAAGTGACTGTCCTGGCGTGACACGACCCGACGGTTGGTCGGTTACCAAATGGCAAAACACACAAGGGAACACCAGGGACACAATTACAACGGTAGGCCCTGTCGATAGGGAACGGGGGAATGGACACCTCCTGCATTCACCTGAAGATGTACCATGATCTCCCTATCGTTCCTATATGGGTTCTTTCACCCCGTCGCCGAGCAGGATACCTAAAACCCTCACTTGCCCTGCTCGAATCCCTAACTAGGGAGCTGGCAGGTGAGCGGCACTAGTCCCACCACTGCACTAATACAACACAGGGGGAAGAAACAGACAACAAAGGGTAAAGACAACAAAAACACCACACTTAGCTTATATGTACCACACTTAGCTTATATGCACTGCAGCAAAGCTCCACTCTGCAGATATCATCAGCAACAGGACTCTTAACACCAGACGTGGCTGACAACAGAGAGCTGCTCCTGCTAGTTTGGTCTTCAAATGGACCTGTATAACCAATATTCAGCTGATGCATCAGGTAACTCTATAAAGGATGGTGGGAGTGGTCACCACCTACATCAGCTGACCCAGCAAAACTGCAGTACACCAGGAGGCCAGCGGGGAGAAACTGACATTAACCCCCAATTTCCGAAAGAAAAAATGTTTTAATGTGAGAAACCAGATGTAAGGTTCTTTGTCTCTGTTGACATGTTCCTTGAAACTCAGTTTTCCGTCGGCCATTTTGCTTTCTGTCTTTCTGCAGCTCTTGCCCTCAGTTAATATGGAGTTTCCAGTTTTCATGTTCCCGCCCTGATTCTTCCCTCTTGCTTCTTAAGCAGCCTCAGCTGAACAATCAGTGCTCCTGAATCAAGCCTCAGTCAGTCTGTGACCTGACTCCTGGAAGCCTTGGACTTGTACTCCAGCTATTCCCTACTGAGGAACCTTGGAACACTTTTGGACTCTGGAAACCTGCTGTTTGGTGAATCCATGTTTGCAGAGGAATTACGGTACAGAGAAGAGATCCTGAACCTGCTTTGGAGATTTATTGTAGTGCTTGAAGTTGCTCTGGCCTTCTGTGTCTCCTGACTCTGTTCCTGCAAACTGTGTGAACTTTTCAGCATGCTTGTATGAAGTAATACAAGTCATTTCATTTCAACCTATGTCTCCTGTGTTTTCCTCGCACCCAAGCACAAGACGCTATAGGAACTGTACACTATACATGACAAGATTCAGGAGCCAATGTTTAGTGTCTGCTGGGTCTGGGAAAGCCGTGTCTGCTGTGACTGTGGATATCAGATGTCCGTTTAATACCTTATGTGATGACAGTGGTTGTGACTTCTCACAACCATTCCAGGTGAGCGCATTCCCTTAAAATTTTACTCTGCAGTGTTACCACAGGTAAACACTATTGTTTTTTTTTTTTTTTTTCCTTTCCTCTTCCAGCACTTCTGCCTTAAAAGATCTGGAAGATGGAGGCCCGCATAAAGGAACTTTGCGGAGTGACTGATACAATCCTTTCAGATGTACAGACTTTAAAAACCCGTTTTGCAAGCCTACAGGACCTCACTAATCATAATTTGCAAGTGTTTGGACAGACTACCCAGGAATTGCGAGCCAGGATTGAGGCTCTAGAGGAACGAGCCCAGGCTCCTGCCATAACCCCGAGTTCTGGGATCCCCAAATTACCTCCTTTTCGTTTTGGCGGTGAACGTGAGAAATTCAGGGGATTTATTAATCAATGCAATTTATTTTTCTCTGCACATGCTTCACAATTTCCCACTGAACGATCCAAAGTGCTTACTATAATCATGTTGCTTACCAATAAGGCTTTCATGTGGGCAAACCCTCTGATTGAGACTGAGGATGATTGTTTGAATCACCTTGATGCTTTTATTTCAGCCATGGGGCAGGTGTTTGATGACCCAATCGAGGTGCAACAGCTGAAGCAGCCATGTTAACTTTGCGCCAAGGTAAGCGTTCAGTAGCCGAATATGCCCTTGATTTCAGGAGATGGGCTCTTGATACCACTTGGGACACTTCCGCTAAAAAATCTATTTTTCGGAAAGGGTTGTCTCCACTGATTAAGGATGAACTTGCTCGTGCCGACCCTCCCACTGCGTTAGGTGACTTTATTAACTATTGTATCCGTATTGATGCTCGTCTGACTGAACGCAGACAAGAGAGATGGTTCGAAAATAATCGCACTAACCTTTTACTACCTCCCTCCTCAGCTAAGGAACCTTTGAGTAGGATCACAAGGGAACCAGAACCTGAACCCATGCAGGTGGACTCTTTACAAAGACGGGTTAGTGATGCATGCAAAGAACATCGTATAAAGGAAAATCTATGTTTCTACTGTGGTAAGTCAGGGCACTTCATTATAAACTGCCCCAGCCGTTCTCATAAGACTACTGCAGCAGGCATTCACTGTGAGTGTTGCGAGAGGAGCTCTGTCATGTCCGAGCCTCAGGCTCCAGAGAGATCTGCTGCAAGAGATCTTGATTTCTCGGACTTAAACTCTGTTAGTTCTGGGGACGATGACGGTATAAACGCTGCAATTTTTCAAGTTTCCTCAGCGGTGTCCCAGCTGAGTTGTAAAAGAAACAATTCTCATTGCTTCCTTTCCATCAAACTCTGGGTTGACTCAGTCTGGGTGTCTAGCTCTGCTATGATCGACTCAGGAGCAAGTGGAAATTTCATGGATATCTCCTTTGCTCTGAAACAGGGGATACGTTCAGTGAAGAAGGCTACTCCAGTACAGATGGAGACTGTGGATGGCTCTCTACTGACTTCTGGACCAGTGGATCAAGAAACAGAGCCTTTGAGGGTCCTTATGGGTAAAGATCATCAGGAGAAAATGTCTTTTTTGCTTATCTCTTCTCCCCACTTTCCCATTATTCTAGGGCTACCATGGCTGCAGGCGCAGAATCCTACGATTAACTGGGAGACCAAGGAATTACACTTTCCGGAGAAACAGATGAGTCAAGGAGTTTCAGCTTGCTCTGTTCCTAAAGGAACCATGTCAGTCCCTGAACTACCAGCTGTATACCAGGACTATGTGGATTTATGTGACAAGAAGAACGCTGATCAGCTTCCTCCTCACCGTCCATATGATTGTCCAATTGAATTATTGCCTGGAGCCGAGATACCTTTTGGTAAGATCTACCCCCTAGCGGGGCCCGAGCTAAAAGCTTTGAAGGATTATATAGACGAAAATTTAGCCAAGGGCTTCATACGCCCCTCTTCATCTCCCGCAGGTGCACCCATCTTCTTTGTGAAGAAGAAAGATGTATCTCTGAGACCCTGCATAGACTATAGGGAACTCAATAAGGTTACTATTAGAAACCGTTATCCATTGCCTTTAATCCCTGAGTTGTTGGAGAGAGTGCGGCATGCCAAAATTTTCTCTAAATTGGATCTCCGTGGGGCCTATAACTTGGTCCGTATTAGACCTGGGGATGAATGGAAGACTGCTTTCAGGTCACGCTATGGACACTTTGAATATCTAGTTATGCCTTTTGGTCTGAGTACCGCCCCAGCCACTTTCCAACACTTCGTGAATGATATCTTCAGGGATCTCCTAGATACATTTGTGGTGATTTATCTGGATGATATTCTAATTTTTTCTAACTCCACAGAGGAACATCATGGACATGTGAGAATGGTCTTAGAACGCCTAAGACAAAACCATCTCTACATCAAACTTGAAAAATGTGAATTCCATAGGACCGAAATTCAATTTCTGGGGTATGTACTATCTACGCAAGGGATTAGTATGGATGGAAGCAAGACTCAAGCCATCAAGGATTGGCCAATTCCTAGAAATGTGAAGGAGATGCAGCGTTTCATCGGGTTTGCCAACTTCTATAGACGTTTCATTAAGAATTTTTCTGAGGTAGTGTCACCTATCATCCAACTTACCCGGAAACAGTCTAGGTTCTCCTGGACCCCGCAAGCTCAGGAAGCATTTTCCTGTTTAAAGGATAAATTTACCACCGCACCTATCTTAGTACATCCCAACCCCGAGCTTGCCTTCATAATAGAGGTGGATGCTTCAGACTGTGCCGTTGGAGCTATACTCTCTCAGAGAACAGGTGAGAAGAATGTCTTGCATCCCTGTGCCTTCTTTTCCCAGCAGTTGTCTTCGGCTGAGAGGAACTACGATGTGGGCAATAGAGAATTGTTGGCCATTATTGCCGCCTTCAAGGAATGGAGACACCTTCTTCAGGGAGCTGCACAGCAAATAGTCGTCCTGACAGACCATCGTAACCTTGAATTTATCAGGTCGGCTAAGTGCCTGACTCCTCGCCAGGCTCGCTGGAATCTTTTCCTAAACCAATTTAATTTTGTCATTTCTTATAGACCAGGATCGCGCAATGGAAAGGCTGATGCACTCTCTAGGATTCATTCAGCAGAGACACGTCCACTTACTCCTCCTAAGACTATTCTTCCTGACTCTAGATTCCTGGGAGTGATTCATAATCAAGACCTACTTAAGGACATCAAGGAAGCATACCATGCGGATTCTTTGTTGGCTCAACCCCAAGGGACGTAAGTCTTGTCTTTAAGAATGGTGTGTGGATTCAGGGACAACGTCTGTATATACCTGAAACAGTCAGATTGAGAGTATTGCAACTCATCCACGATTCCAAGATAGCCGGGCATAGGGGAATTCTAAAGACACAAGAATTTCTTTCTCGTTTCTTTTGGTGGCCCACTTACAGGAAAGATGTCTTAAACTATGTCACTTCATGTGAAGTCTGTGCAAGATGCAAAACACCTCGCTCCTCACCAACTGGTCTGTTGCAACCTCTTCCCACCCCGTCCCGCCCGTGGGGATCCATTTCTATGGACTTCATTGTGGAGTTACCAACCTCTCAAGGGAAGAACACCATTCTAGTGGTGGTTGACCGTCTAACAAAGGCAGCTCATTTTATCCCTTGTGTCGGCTTACCCACTGCAAAACAGACATCAGAATTGATGATTAAGAATGTGTTTCGCTTACATGGAGTACCGGATGAGGTCATTTCGGATCGAGGGGTGCAATTCACTTCAAGGTTTTGGCAAAATTTCTGTGCAGCATTGGACATTAAAGTAAACCTTTCTTCTGCTTTTCATCCCCAGACTAATGGACAGACAGAACGAGCCAATCAGACCCTGGAGCAGTATCTCCGCTGTTTTATCTGCCACCTACAGGATGATTGGGTGGATCTACTTCCACTGGCTGAGTTCTCTTATAACAACTCTCAGAGCGCCTCCACTAAGCAGTCTCCTTTTTACTCCAATCTAGGTTATCATCCTAACATTCTTCCTCGATTTCCCATAGATACGCCCTTGCCGGCAGTGGCTGAAAGAATCACTTCTTTACAAAAGAATATGGATCTTCTAAAGGAAAATCTAGAATTGGCTCAGGAAAGGTACAAGAAAGCAGCAGATAAATTTCGTAAACCTGCACCAGCTTTCAAGGTAGGAGATTTGGTCTGGCTGTCAACCAGAAATCTTAAATTAAAGATTCCATCGTCTAAATTGGGACATAAGTACATTGGACCTTATAAGATCAATAAGATTATAAGTGCTGTTGCTTGTCGTCTTCAACTGCCCAGAACTATGAGAATCCACCCTGTCTTTCATGTATCCCTACTAAAGGCTGCAACACCCAATACATTTCCTGGACGTTCTTCTCCTTGCCCTGACCCATGCTGGTCGATGGTCAGGAAGAATTTATGGTGGAAAGGATTCTAGATTCCAGGTTGTACAGAAATCAGTTGCAATATTTGATTAAATGGCAGGGCTACCCAGTGGAGGACAACTCATGGGAACCAGTCAATAATGTAAATGCTCCTCGCCTGCTCCGCCAGTTTCATCAGAGGTACCCTGACAAGCCTGGTCTGAGGTCATCCGGAGGTTGTCCCTAAGGGGGGAGTAATGTAAGGTTCTTTGTCTCTGTTGACATGTTCCTTGAAACTCAGTTTTCCGTCGGCCATTTTGCTTTCTGTCTTTCTGCAGCTCTTGCCCTCAGTTAATATGGAGTTTCCAGTTTTCATGTTCCCGCCCTGATTCTTCCCTCTTGCTTCTTAAGCAGCCTCAGCTGAACAATCAGTGCTCCTGAATCAAGCCTCAGTCAGTCTGTGACCTGACTCCTGGAAGCCTTGGACTTGTACTCCAGCTATTCCCTACTGAGGAACCTTGGAACACTTTTGGACTCTGGAAACCTGCTGTTTGGTGAATCCATGTTTGCAGAGGAATTACGGTACAGAGAAGAGATCCTGAACCTGCTTTGGAGATTTATTGTAGTGCTTGAAGTTGCTCTGGCCTGCTGTGTCTCCTGACTCTGTTCCTGCAAACTGTGTGAACTTTTCAGCATGCTTGTATGAAGTAATACAAGTCATTTCATTTCAACCTATGTCTCCTGTGTTTTCCTCGCACCCAAGCACAAGACGCTATAGGAACTGTACACTATACATGACACCAGATCTGCCACAGATCTAAAAGTAGATCGTGACAGTACCCCCCTGGACCCTCAACACTAGACCTCACAAGAAAACAATCTATGGTTAGGATGCCTCGATCCACCAGAGTTCACCTCGGTAGTCACCTGACCCTCAGGTTTATGGCAAACGCGGACTGATGGAAGTGACAACGTATGCTCCGGAGGCGCGACAAATCTCCAGAGCGCCGACCTGTGCAATGTGTTGTGCACGTGCATTACTAGGGGTAACTCCAGCTGGAAAGTCCCCGAGCCGAGAATGGCAGACACCCGATACGGCCTGATCACCTTGGAACTCCAGACCCCAGCAGCACGCTTCCACCAGATGTTTTTGGTGGACACCCACACAGGTCCGGACCTGAACGTTTATTGACACACACACGTTTTCCACAAGATGGTGAACTCTTTGAGAAACCGACAACAGAGGCGTCCCCCTGTGTTGCCACACTCACACCCTCACAATACTCAGAGGGAACCACCACCCTCCTAAGAGGACTCCGACACTCAGGGTTAGCTTGTGGTGAGGGTTGAGACTTGCCCTTACTCCCTGGCAGCACCTTTGCTGCCCCCACTGGAGAGGAAGGGGACGGTTGTAGAAAGATGGCAGAGAGAGTAGCCCCCGGGCAGCAGCCCTCACACGACTGATCCCAGATGACTACTTCCCTGGACCGCCAATCTATGACCGGGTTGTGTCTTTTCAACCAAGGGAGGCCTAAAACGATGGGTGTTGGCATTCCCCCAAGACGTAGCACGACAGGGACTTTTCATGATGAGTCCCTATATGCAGGGACTTTTGAGAAAGAATGCCTTAGTGCAGTGATGGCTAACCTTGGCACTCCAGATGTTGTAAAACTACAACTCCCAGCATGCCATTGCAACCTGCAGCAGTTGAGGCAGCAGTTGAGGCATGCTGGGAGTTGTAGTTCTCCAACAGCTGGAGTGCCAAGGTTCGCCATCACTGCCTTAGTGTGTTCGAAATGCGTAGCTCCTGAGGGTCTTGTGAACTTGTCCATCACTGCTTTATGTTTTTATCCATGAATGAATAAAATATTTTGGATTGTTTGGAAGCTGGAACGAATTTTCCTTTTTTTTGGATACTCTCAGTTACCCCGATAACCACAACTTTAGCAGACAAGGTACACTGAGAAGAAAAAATGGAGGAAATATACACTCCCTGGTCGCCTCCCTCCACACGACCAGGGGGACACAGCTTCTTAGATGGTACAATTTTGGCGCGAGCTGGGCAGACCCCGATAAAATGCCCAGTCTGCCCACAGAAAAAACATGCCCCCCACCACGGTGAACCACAGACAACACCATTTGGGAACCAACTCCTCCCACCTGCATTGGTTCGTCCACCTGCACCGGTATGTCCTCTTCCCTAGGGGGTAGATTTGGTGTATGCCTTTCCCTGAGGCATCTATCCACCTGGATAGCAAGGGTCATGGCAGCCTCCAACCACTTGGGAGCAGTGTACTGCACCAGAGTATCCTGCAACCTAGGAGATAGACCCTGACAAAAATGGCTCCTAAGGGCAGGGTCATTCCACCACATGTCAGTGGTCCACCTCCTAAACTCCAAGCAGTACTCCTCAGCCGGCCGGCCCCCTTGCTTGATCTTACGGAGCCTGGACTCAGCCAGGGAGACGCCATCAGGATCACCATACACAAGCGCCAATGCCGCAAAAACTCGTCCACTGACCGCAAAGATGGTGAATCGGTCAGCAGGGAGAAGGCCCAGGATTGGGGATCACCCTTAAGAAGGGAGACTATGATTCCCACCCGTTGTTCCTCACTCCCTGATGAACGAGGGTGGAGCCTGAAGTATAAATTGCAGGCTTCCTTAAACACCAGAAACTTATCTCTCCCTCCAGAAAACCAGTCAGGGAGAGATATTTTGGGTTCCGGTAGAGCCTGCAAGTGAGTCGAGGCCCAGATCCCCATCAACTGCTGCAGCTGCTGCACCACCTCACCACGCAGCACCTTGAGCTCATTGGCGAGGGTCTGGAGAAGTTGTGCAAAGGCATGCATTTGAGCCATGGCTCACTAGAAAAAGAAAAAAAAAAGAATGTGAAGGTTGGTTATAATGTCACGAAGTGACTGTCCTGGTGTGACACGATCCGACAGTTGGTCTGTCACCAAACGGCAAAATGCACAAGGGAACACAAGGGACACAATTACAATGGTAGGCCCTGTCAATAGGGAACGGGGGAATGGACACCTCCAGCACTCAACTGAGGATGTACCCTGATCTCCCTATCATCCCTATACAGATTCTTTTACCCTGTCGCTGAGCAGGATACCTGAAACCCTTACTTGCCCTGCTCTAATCCCTAACTAGGGAGCTGGCAGGTGAGCGGCACTAGTCCCATCACTGCACTAATACAACACGTGGGAAGAAACAGACAACAAAGGGTAAAGACAACAAAAACACCACACTTAGCTTATATGCACCACACTTAGCTTATATGCACTGCAGCAAAGCTCCACTCCGCAGATATCATCAGCAACAGGACTCTTAAAACCAGATGTGGCTGACAACAGAACTCTGCTCCTGCTAGGTTGGTCTCCAAAAGGACCTGTATTACCAACAGTCAGCTGATGCATCAGGTGACTATAAAGGATGGTGGGAGTGGTCACCACCTACATCAGCTGACCCAGCAACACTGCAGTACACCAGGAGGCCAACGGGGAGAAGCTGACATTAACCCCTGATTGCCTGAAAGAAAAAAGTTTTAATGTGAGGAGCCAGATCTGCTACAGATCCAAAAATGGATCGTGACAATAGTATGGAAAGGGATGAAAAACCCTTCAGACTTGCGCATGAAGTGAATTAATTTTATAAGTAAAGCAATATATTCAATTTGAATTAAATGTCCAGGTCCCGGTGAATTCGAACAATTTGTGATTTAATTCTTGCAAATCATCAAAAAGTCATTTGCCATTTTACCCATTGAAGAAGATTGTGTCAGCCACACATGACCTCTGATACAGTCTTGGAAACTCCCCATAATGCCTCGCAGCTAGAAAATCACATGGTATAGCGCAGCCAATCAGAAGGGACCATTAAGCTGGGGTCACACTTGCGAGAAACTCGCACGAGTCTCGCACCTCAATACCCGGCACTGCCGCCGTTACTTAGCTCGGAGCGTTCAGCTGCATAAAAATACACGCAGCTGCACACTCCGGTCCCGAGTGCCGGCAGCAGTGCCAGGTATTGAGGTGTGAGACTCGTGCAAGTTTCTCGCAAGTGTGACCCCGGCCTTAGGCTGAGAATTTTGCAACTATTGATTTAGGATAGGGAGTGGCCATCAGAGCTCACAGTTCAGCAATAGAACTAGGAAGAGAAAGCCGTAAAACATTGAATAAATGCTATAGACAATGTGTTGTAAATCTCCAGCACTGAAGAAGATGAGTGAAGTAGAATCAATTGATAGGAGGAGAGAAAGGTAGGAGAGGTTTCATGCAGCAGTATTGCCAGACTCTATGATACGGTGTCGCTGCCATCTGTCCTGCTGCATTTGAATTACACATATTTTTCCTTATTCTTACTGCACCTGAAAGCAACAGCAAGCATGCACAATATTTGTTACAGAATAAAAAAAAATCTGAAATCTGTGTCAGTCAGAGAAGGCGTACTTTTATGTCTCAATTGTATTGTTTTTGCTTTTCTTGTGCAATACTTTTTGTTAAGGGGGTAAAATAATTGTCTTTTTAAATACAGGAGAAAATTTAAAAAAATCCAGACATTTTGTTGTTTCTAACTTGCAAAGAGTATGTGTTACTAATAGTGATGAGAGAGTACACTCATCACTACTCGGTGCTCGCTTGAGCATCTCACTGCTCGAGATGCTCGGAGCTCGCCGAAAGTTTCCGGGGTTGCTCGGCGGGAGCTCGGGTCCCCGCCCAGCATGTTAGGCGCTCTTTAGATGGCCAATGAACATGCAGCGTTTGTCTGCCACACATTGTAATGCCGCAGCCATGTTGGTTGTGGCATTACAGTGATTGGCTGGCCGCGCAGCGTCATCAAGTCTATATCAGACCTGGCACCGCCCTGCTCGTCACAGTCTGCTCCTGAATCTGGCAGTGTAGGGAGAGTTGCTGCTGAGCTAGGGAGAGATTTGCTTGCTTCATACTTAGTGTTTGTATACCAAATCTAATACACATATCCATCTCAACAAACAGTCCTTCTAGGACTAATTAAGCAGCATAGATATCAGTGCTAGGCAGGCAGCAGGGTCGGACTGGCCATCTGGCAATTCTGGCAAATGCCAGAAGGGCCTGTCTGGCCATGGGCTGCCTTGTCTGCTATGTTGATAACAGAGTCGGTGTTCTCAAGATACCCATAATGTTAAGAGTTGTGGAGCACAGTCGCTGACTCCGTCACTTACCCCAGCAGGTCACAAGTATCATTCGAAATATTGGTCTTGTAGAAAATCTTCCTTTCTTCCATCCAGGTTAATATTAGTAATATATCCCATCTGGTTCATGGGGACGGGGATAACATGGGCCTGTGTGATTTCAAATGCTAGGACTGAATTTCATGCCCAGTTCGTACCTGGCAGGCAGTGTATGTGGCAGACTGCAGTGCATATAGCAAGAGGGTCCATTGCAGTTTTGTCTGCTGCTGCTGCTATAACAGATATTTGTAGACATAGCCCCAGGTATCAGAGGCCAGGAATATTTTTTTTTTTGGATCTTAATCCTGATTATTTCCTGAAAAAGCAAACCAGAGAACAACGTTTTTCTCTTCATTTGCTTGTTGGCACTGCAGAATACCGCCAGATCCTTTCCATATTACAGCGTAAAAATCCAGCTATTTTAAACAGGAGTTTGGCCGTCACATGGATCACATTTCAGTGCGCTGAGAATTCTGCCATTTCTGGCCTACTGCTAAATTTTGTAGAAGTGTCTTAGCCAAGTTATTGACAACAGTTTGCTGAAAAAAAATAGTTACCTACAGGCCAGCTATTTTAAAGAGGGGTTTGGCAGTCACATGGATCACATCACAGTGCGCTGAAAATTCTGCCACTTGTGGCCTACTATTAAATTTTGTTGCAGTGTCTTAGATAAGTTATTGACACCAGAGTGTCCATCACATGGATCTCATCTCAGTGCTCTAAAAATTCTGCCATTTCTGGCCTACTGTTAAATTTTGTTTCAATGTCTTAGATAAGTTATTGACACCAGTTTGCTGGAAAAAAGTTACCTACAGGCCAGCTATTTTAAACAGGGGTTTGGCCGTCACACGGTTCACTGTTATGAATGTGCTAGAGATGGTTTCTGAGCAGAGGCTCCCTCTGGTGGTTACAGACAGTACTGAACCTTTCAGCGAGGAATGGCAATCTGGGATCACGGACTGGTCTGATATAAGGGAGGTTCCCTCCCATGATGGTTGCCGGTGATCAATTGTTCTTATCTCAATTGTGGTTCCTGGTTCATTTGGAAGTTTGCTGAGTCCTGCCTGCATCTTCTGCTATCAGATAAGATATTTTCTGCTTTTATTTTTGTGCTTGCTTTTTGCATTGTTCCCTGCACTTCTGTGGAGGTCAGCCAGGTCCCCTCCGGGGGCTTGTGCTCCTCTCAGTTTATCTGGAGCCACTGTTGTTTGTTCATTTGCTTTTTCCTGTTTTTTCAGTGGCTGCGGCTTAGTTTTGTTACACCAGAGAACTGATTTAGGTGGTAGAGATCGTGTGATCTCAGGTGTTTTTGCAATCAGAAGAGTTGGTATTTTTTAGGTTTTTTTTTGGATTGCAGTGAGTATCCTTTCCTGTACTTTTCTGTCTAGACAGATTGGGCCCCAGCGTTTGCTCATTCTATTTTCTGTCTGTGTCCGTGCTTCTTCTTGTCTAACCACCATTACATGTTTGGGGGCTTCCTATTTTCTTTGGGGATCTGTTCTGGGGCAGATAGCTTTCATCTTTCTGCCTTTAGGTGTAGTTATCTCTCAGGCTGTGACGAGGTGTCTAGGATCAACGTAGGAACGCTCCACAGCTACCTTTAGTTGTGTGGTTAGTTCAGGTTACTGCAATCCAATAGGTTCCAGCCTCTCTGGTGTATTGCCGTTTTTGCTTATTCTCCTCAGCTACCAAAACATAACAGTATCACCGGCCAACATCATGGGAGGGAACCTCCCTTATATCAGACCAGTCCGTGATCCCAGATTGCCATTCCTCGCTGAAAGGTTCAGTACTGTCTGTAACCACCAGAGGGAGCCTCTGCTCAGAAACCATCTCTAGCACATTCATAACAGTAAAAAAAAAACTAAAAAATACCAACTTTTCTGATTGCAAAAACACCTGAGATCACACGATCTCTACCACCTAAATCAGTTCTCTGGTGTAACAAAACTAAGCCGCAGCCACTGAAAAAACAGGAAAAAGCAAATGAAAAAACAACAGTGGCTCCAGATAAACTGAAAGGAGCACAAGACCCCGGAGGGGACCTGGCTGACCTCCACAGAAGTGCAGGGATCAATGCAAAAAGCAAGCACAAAAATAAAAGCAGAAAATATCTTATCTGATAGCAGAAGATGCAGGCAAGACTCAGCAAACTTCCAAATGAACCAGGAACCACAATTGAGACAAGAACAATTGATCACCGGCAAACATCATGGGAGGGAACCTCCCTTATATCAACCAGTCCGTGATCCCAGATTGCCATTCCTCGCTGAAAGGTTCAGTACTGTCTGTAACCACCAGAGGGAGCCTCTGCTCAGAAACCAAAAAAATGTCCAGGAAGGATGGGACATCTTGAAAAATGAGATTCTCAAAGCACAATTGTCAACAATTCCAAAAAGAGGGAAGAATGGGAAGCATTTAAGGAAACCAGGATGGATGAACACAGAACTTAAACACATGCTAAAAAGGAAGAAAGAAATGTTTATCAAATGGAAAGAGGGAGGCATATCTAAAGAAGAATATAATGCCATCTGCAGAACCTGCAGGGCACAAATCAGATTATCTAAAGCTGACAATGAATTAAGGCTTGCAAGAGATGTCAAAAGCAACAAAAAAGATTTTGGGGATACATCAAAAGTAAAAGAAAAGTCAAAGATGCTATAGGATTTTTACAGGATGAAAATGATGAAATGGTAAGAAAGGATGTTGAGAAGGCTGAACTTTTAAATTCCTATTTTGCATCTGTTTTCTCTCAGAAAGGAAATGTAACATCAACTGATCTTCACTGTCCTATTAAAGGAATAGAAGAATCCAGGATATCTATAAACAGAAAGACAGTGAGGAAACACTTAGCTAACCTAAATGAATTCAAGTCTCCAGGCCCAGATGAATTACACCCCAGAATACTGAAGGAGATAGCAGAAGAAATTCTTGAACCACTGTCCATAATCTTTGAAAATTCTTGGAGAACAGGTGAAGTCCCAGAAGACTGGAGAAGAGCAAATGTTGTTCCTATCTTCAAAAAGGGGAAGAAGGTGGACCCAGGGAACTACAGGCCGGTGAGTCTGACTTCTATACCAGGAAAGATCTTTGAACAAATTATTAAAGAACATGTATGTAAGTACCTGCATAAGAATGAAGTGATTAAACAGAGTCAGCATGGGTTTGTAACTAATAAGTCATGTCAGACTAACTTAATTTCCTTCTATGACAGAATCACTGACTGGGTGGATCAGGGAAATGCTGTAGATATAGTATATCTTGACTTCAGCAAAGCATTTGACAAAGTATCTCACACAATCCTTATTGAAAAAATGACTAAGTATGGAATGGACAAGGCAACTGTTAGGTGGATTCATAACTGGCTTAGTGATCGGACTCAAAGAGTGGTCGTAAATGGCTGCACATCCAGTTGGAAGAATGTCTCAAGTGGGGTACCACAAGGCTCTGTTTTGGGCCCTGTATTGTTCAACATCTTTATCAATGATTTAGATGAAGGAATTGAGGGTAAACTGATCAAATTTGCTGATGACACAAAGCTAGGAGGGGTAGCTAATACTAGAGAAGAGAGAGAGAGGATTCAAAAAGATATAAATAAACTGGAGCAGTGGGCAGCAACTAACAGAATGGTTTTTAACAGGGAAAAATGCAAAGTACTACATCTGGGCAATAAAAATGAAAAAAGCATATACAAAATGGGAGGAATAGGGCTAAGTAACAGCACATGTGAAAAAGACTTGGGTATACTAATTGATCACAGACTGAACATGAGTCAACAGTGTGATGCAGCAGCAAAAAAGGCAAATACAATTCTAGGATGTATCAACAGAAGCATACAGTCTAGATCACGTGAGGTCATTATTGCCCTCTACTCCTCTTTGGTCAGACCTCATCTGGAATACTGTGTCCAGTTTTGGGCACCACATTTTAAAAAAGACATCAACAAACTGGAGCAAGTTCAGAGAAGAGCCACCAGAATGGTGACCGGTCTGCAAACCATGTCCTATGAGGAACGGTTGCAGGATTTGGGAATGTTTAGCTTGCAAAAAAGAAGACTGAGAGGAGACTTAATAGCTGTCTACAAATATCTCAAGGGCTGTCACATTGTAGAAGGATCATCTTTATTCTCATTTGCACAAGGAAAGACTAGAGGCAATGGGATGAAACTGAATGGGAGGAGACACAGATTAGATATTAGAAAAAACTTTTTGACAGTTAGGGTGATCAATGAGTGGAACAGGCTGCCACGAGAGGTGGTAAATTCTCCTTCAATGGAAGTCTTCAAACAGAGGCTGGACAGACATCTGTCTGGGATGATTTAGAGAATCCTGCTTTGAGCAGGGGGTTGGACCAGATGGCCCAGGAGGTCCCTTCCAACTCTACCATTCTATGATTCTATGATTCTATGAAACCATCTCTAGCACATTTATAACAGTTCACATCTCTGTTTGCTGAAAATTCTGCCATTTCTGGCCTACTGTTAAATTTTGTTGCAGTTAGTGATGGGCGAGCACTAAAATGCTCAGGTGCTCGTTGCTCGGGTCGAGCAGATTGGAATACTCGGGTACTCGGATAGAACAATGAGCCCAATGTAAGTCTATGGGAGACCTGTTGTGAATGTGTTAGAAATGAATTCTGAGCAGAAGCTCCCTCTGGTGGTTACAAACAGTACTGAACCATTCAATGAGGATTGGCAATCAGGAGTTACAGACTGGTCTTATATAAGGGAGGTTCCCACCTGTTTTGGATTGGAAATCTGTGTCTGTGACCAGTTGGGGCTGCCAATGTGTTAATGCCAACACTCCTGTTTTTTCTGCCTCTCCCCAGACTCAGGATGTTCCTGACTTTTTGACTGATTTTTCTGATGTGTTTAGCGAAAGTAAATCTGCATCCTTGCCCCCCCATAGGAGCTATGATGCGCTATTGAATTAGTGTCTGGTAGTAAATTCCCTAAAGGTCGCCTTTTTAACTTGTCTGTACCTGAACATGACGCTATGCGGTCTTATATCAAGGAGTCATTGGAGAAGGGTCATATCAGACCATCCTCTTCACCCTTGGGTGCCAATTTTTTCTTTGTGGCCAAAAAGGATGGTTCATTAAGGCCGTGTATTGATTATCGTCTCTTGAACAATATCACTGTGAAATATCAATATCCGTTACCCTTGATTTCTGACCTGTTTTCCAGGGTGAAAAGTGCTACTTGGTTTACCAAGCTTGACCTCAGGGGGGCGTATAACCTTATTCGCATTAAGCACGGGGATGAATGGAAGACAGCGTTTAATACCCCAGAGGGGCATTTTGAGTACCTAGTGATGCCCTTTGGGCTCACTAATGCTCCTTCCGTCTTCCAGTCCTTCATGAATGACATTTTCAGGGATTTTGTGGATACATTTCTGATTGTTTATTTGGATGATATCTTGATTTTTTCCAATGACTGGGACTCTCATGTGAAACATGTTCGGATTGTGTTCCAGATTTTGAGAGAGAATGCTCTGTATGTGAAGGGATCAAAGTGTCTTTTTGGCGTACAGAGGATCTCATTTCTGGGATTCATTTTGTCTCCGTCTGTTATTGAAATGGACCCGGTCAAGGTTCAGGCCATCTGTGATTGGGTCCAACCTACTTCATTAAAGGCTCTTCAGATATTCTTGGGTTTTGCCAATTTTTATCGTAAATTTATTGGTAATTTCTCTGTTATTGTTAAACCATTGACTGATTTGACCAAAAAGGGTTCTGATGTGGTGAATTGGCCTCCTGAGGCAGTCTCTGCGTTTCAGGAACTTAAGCAGAGATACACTTCTGCTCCTGTTCTACGGCAGCCTGATGTTTCTCTGCCATTTCAGGTGGAGGTTGATGCCTCTGAAATTGGGGCAGGTGCCGTTTTGTCCCAAAGAGATCCAGAGACCTCTAAAAGTAACCCTTGTGCCTTTTTCTCTCGAAAATTTTCTCCAACTGAACGTAATTATGACGTGGGTAATCGGAGTTATTGGCCATGAAGTGGGCTTTTGAAGAGTGGAGACATTGGCTGGAGGGAGCCAAACATCAGGTGGTGGTCCTCACGGACCATAAGAATCTGGTTTATCTGGAATCAGCCAAGCGACTTAATCCTAGACAGGCCAGGTGGGCCTTGTTTTTCCCACGTTTTAATTTTGTGGTTTCCTTTCTTCCTGGCACTAAGAATGTTAAGGTGGATGCCCTCTCGAGGAGTTTCCTTGCGGACTCTCCTGAGTTATCTGATCCTGCTGTTATTTTGAAAGAGGGTGTAGTTCTTTCCGCCATCTCGCCCAATTTGAGACTGGCTCTGGAAGGGTGTCAGGAGGATAAACCCGAGCACTGCCCTATTGGGAAATTGTTTGTCCCAGACCCGGTGGAAAAAGAAAAAGAGTGTGATGTCTGAGATTCATTGTTCCACGTTGGCCGGTCATCCCGGAATTTTTGGTACCAGAGACTTGGTTAGTCGGTCCTTTTGGTGGCCTACTTTGTCTCGTGACGTCAGGGAATTTGTGCAGTCCTGCGGGACTTGCTCTCGCTCCAAGCCTTGCTCTCGCTCTAGTGGTTTTTTGATGCCATTGCCTGTGCCCAAGAGACCATGGACCCATATCTCTATGTATTTCATTTCCTGACCTCCCTGTTTCTCAGAGAATGATCGTTATCTGGGTGATTTTTGATAGGTTTTCCAAAATGATACATCTTGTGCCATTACCTAAGTTGCCTTCCTCCTCCGAATTGGTGCCTTTGTTCCTTCAGCACGTGGTTCGGTTACACGGCATTCCTGAGAACATTGTGTCTGACAGAGGAGTCCAGTTTGTTTCCAGATTTTTGAGGACATTTTGTTCTAAACTTGGTGTTCAATTGTCTTTCTCCTCGGCTTTTCATCCTCAGACCAATGGACAAACTGAGAGAACAAACCAGACATTGGAGACTCGATTTTCTTCGGGACAGACGAGGCTTCTGTCTGTCCAGGTGTTGACTCTGTTGTGGAGCGTATGCAGCAGATTTGGGACCAGGTAGTGGAGAGGTTGTCCCTCTCTCAGGAGAGGGCCCAGCGGTTTGCCAACCGGCATAGGACTGATGGTCCTCGGTTTGAAGTGGGGTGACTTGGTCTGGTTGTCCTCAAGAAATATCCCTATGAGAGTTGCATCTCCTAAGTTTAAGCTTAGGTTCATTGGACCTTATAAGATCTTGGAGATCCTTAATCCTGTTTCCTTTCGTTTGCTTCTTCCGGGGACATTTAAGATCCATAACGTGTTCCACAAGTCCTTATTGAAGAGGTTTGTCGAGCCAGTGGTTCCTATGGCTGCGCCTCCTGACCCTGTTTTGGTTGAGGGCAATCTGGAGTATGTGGTTGAGAAAATATTGGATTCTCGTTTTTCTAGACGGAAACTCCAGTATTTGGTTAAGTGGAGAAGTTATGGTCAGGAGGACAATTCTTGGGTGTTTGCTTCGGACATCCATGCTAGGAGACTGATCCGTGCGTTTCACAGAGCTCATCCTGACCAACTGGTTGCCAAATGAGGGTTCGGTGACCCCTCCTCAAGGGGGGGTACTGTTGTGAATGTTTTAGAAATGAATTCTGAGCAGAAGCTCCCTCTGGTGGTTACAAACAGTACTGAACCAAATCAATGAGGATTGGCAATCAGGGGTTACAGATGGTCTTAATAAGGGAGGTTCCTTCCCTCATGGTTCCCGGGATCATTGTTCTTGTCTCAACTGGGGTTTCCTGGTTCACTTGGAAGCTTGCTGAGTCTTGCCTGCATCTTCTGCTATCAGATAAGATATTTTCTGCTTTTATTTTTTGTGCTTGCTTTTTGCATTGTTCCCTGCACTTCTGTGGAGGTCAGCCGGGTCCCCTCCGGGGGCTTGTGCTCCTCTCAGTTTATCTGAGCCACTGTTATTTGTTCATTTGCTGATCCAGTTTTTTAGTGGCTGCGGCTTAGTTTTGTGACACCAGGAAACTAATTTAGGTGGTAGAGGTCGTGTGATCTCAGGTGTTTTTGCAATTAGTAGAGTTGGTATTTTTTAGGTTTTTTTTGGATTGCAGTAAGTGTCCTTCCTATCCTTTTCTGTCCAGGTAGTTTGGCCCCAACGTTTGCTCATACTATTTTCTGTTGTGTCTGTATTTCCTCTTGTCTAACCTCCATTAACATGTTTGGGGGCTTCCTATGTTCTTTTGGGATCTGCTCCGGGGCAGATAGCTTTCCTCTTTCTATCTTTAGGTGTAGTTAACCTCTCAGGCTGTGACGAGGCGTCTAGGACCAACGTAGGAAACGCTCCATGGCTGCCTTTAGTTTGTGGTGGTTAGTCAGGGTACGCAATCCAGTAGATTCCAACCTCTCTGGTGTATTGCCGTTTTTGCCTGCTCTCCTCAGCTACCAAATCATAACAGAGACCTGAGCATTTTTGCCGCGATCCCCGGGGGTTCTTTTAAGGTCTAAATGCGTCCGAAAATGGAAACACTGCTCAAATGGACACAGAGATATCATGGGGATCGCCCTGGAAGCATGCTGACTCCTAGTTCACAGTTTAAATAAGTCAGAGTTTCATGCCATTTTTACCGGTTGCACCAAAAAACATACCAAAACGAAAACCAAAATGATTTTGCTGGGAAATATGTTAAGGCAATCCTTTCCAGGTTAATGACTTGTATATAAGGCAAATTAATTAACACCAGACCAAAATGTTCCTTCACCACTTGGGCTATGTTCAGACGCAGCGTGTTTGAAGCTTTTTTCAACTTTAAAATTGCTTTCAACCAAAACAAATGTATTCACTGGGAAATGTCATTGTAACATTTACCAACCCTAGTGGCCATGTGGTGTGTGACAATAAGCAGACTCATCTTGTTTCATTTATGAATCAGGGACTCTTAAAGTCACAGAGCCTATTTTTACAGGGGCATCAGGCAGCATTATTCTGCTATAAGGGCCATTAAAAAGTGGGCCTCCTAAACTTTTTATAGCCTATGCAGTGAGTGGAGGGGTGCCCAGAATTACGACGCTCCCAATAACCCTTTCATGAGAAGTCCAGGATGACTCCATAAAAAATGTTGCTTTGAATGCAAGGCCTGACCTGCTTCCAAGTCATATCCCACCCCAATAAGCTTTGAACCCAGGTACTGGATGGCCCAAAAAAATCCACTTCAATTATTCATTTTGTACTCCCTTCTGTTTTTTTTTTTGCATTGACTGCAAGTACTGCCCTGATACCAAGTATATGCACCCAATAAGCTTTTGAACCCACATACTGGATGTGTGGCGCCCTGAGGGTCCAGTCGCCACGGAGATGTTGCATCTCATTCAGGGTGTGACACCTGACTCTCAGGTAAAGAGGAAGCACCCCTTAGACTCCACACCTGCATTCAACATAACTTATGTGGCTGAGCACAGACGGACCTTGGGAGGATGGTCTGACTCAGGCTGGTTAGAACAGGGTGTAGCTAGTTGGTGGGTGGAGCTTTGGCAGCACTTAGGCTGCGTGTTAGTGTTAGAGAACAGTTTGTGTTTGTATTAGGCAGTCAGTGAGTGGGTACTGGACTGTCCTGCTGCTCCTCTGAGTCCACTCAGGGAGCCGTGCTGTAGTGAGCGAAAGGGTCCAGGGCAAAGGCAGCAATTGGAGCTGTGCCCCCATCCTGAAGAAGGAAGGGGCCAGGCGAACATCGGGGAAATGGTTCCTTAGATTACCGGGAAGGCTCAGGCTCCGCTAGTAAAACGAAACAGTGGTCACTTCACGGGGCCACTAGCCACCATAATCTCACCGGAAAGCAGCTTGGGGTCAAGTACGTGCAGACATTGGCAGTATTCTGTGAACTGAAAAGGCCCAATACTCCTTTTCCGAGGGCTCTGTGGTGGCGTGGTGCATGGAAGTAAGGAGAGTTAGCATGAGAGAGAGAAGCCAGAAAGGAACATACTGAAAGGAGTTTTGGAAGTGCGACCAAATTACCTGAGGGTTGCTGGACCACTCTCTTGGAGGACACAGCGCCCAGCTGGCATCTGTATGTGCACAACAGACTGTGAGTAAAACCCTGAAACTGCAACAGAATGTTTCCCTGATTATTCCAGCGACGCACACTCCCCTCTGCACATCCTCAAGCACCATCCCTGCACTACACTTCTACCAGCCCTGGAAGGACACAGCCTCCCTGTTAGGAGGCTTACACCTAGCTGCACAACACCATCCCTTCCAGAGGATCTGCACAGCAGCGCTGGTCACCTGACCAGGTACTACAGGTGGCGTCCCAATCATCATACAAACATTTATTCCCCTGTAAAATATCCCCCATTTTTGGTGAGCGCCCAGGGCCACAGACCGACCCGTGGCTGCCCACGACATCCCCATAGGAGTTAATAGGCTCGGATTCGAGTACCCCCCACTGCCTGAGAGGGCGGGTCAGATAGGCACAGGAAATCCCTTCACATTATTCATTTTGGACTCCCATTCTATTTCTCGACTGCAAGGCCTCCCCTGCTACCAAGTCATATGCACCCCAATAAGCCTTTGAACACAGGTACTGGATGGGCCAAGGAAAATCCACTTACATTATTCATTTTGTACTCCATTCTATTTTCTTATGCATTGACAGCAAGGCCTGCCTGCTACCAAGTCACATGCCCCCCAATAACCCCAATCCCACCTTGGAAGAAGCATGGGGAGGGCCTCATAAAAAATGTCCCATTGTATGGAACAATGGGAAAGAAGATTTACAAGTATCGTTTTACTCTCAAAGGTGGTATACATGTTACGAAAATATAGTAAAAGGTAGTAATCAAATATCGCTCACTGAAACATCCCTTAAATTCTTCCACAGAACTCATTATGTCCTAGCTTTCTACACAAAATTCATATACAGTTCCCGGCAATTGTTTTCGGGGATGCCCTGATGATGGAGATATGCTCCACATATGGTGGACATGCCGATAGTGAAGTCTCTCGGGAAAAGATGTTATAAAATTAATTGATACTGTCCTAAGGAGGAAATTACTCCTAACACCGACAGTTTTACTTCTGAGGGACAGACCAGTCAACGCCAATAATAAGACTTGCCACCTTGTCGATTTTATCACCTTGGCCGCTAGAAACCACATAGCAAGTAAATGTAAAACAAACACGTTATCGATAACACAGGTGAAGAGGCGTATCAATTTGATAATGCTGTATGAAAAAATAGGGGGCCACTAGATCAGATTCATTTGAGGCTTTCGAGGGATTTGGGATCCTGGGTATCCAGGCACAAAATGATGGTGATTCTTTCTAGATTACTGTCCTTATCGCTATAATTCCTAAATTTTAGAAGTCATTACTGGCTGAAAATATTGTGAATCGCATTTTTCATTATTCTACGTCAGTATATTCATTATTGTCAAACTCATTCTGTACTCCCCCCTCTCCTTCCCCTTCCCTATCAACCCCAATTTAGTTGTGCTAAAAATTGTTATTTTATAGTTGTATACAAGCGAAACTATGAAAGTCAGGGATATTGTATGTTTTACTGCTTATTCTCTACATAATTTCCCTGCGAGGGGATCCCCTGTGCTTCTATGTTGAGTTTTATATGTCAAAATGATACTTTTCTTCTTCAATAAAATTTTGAAACTAAAAAATGTCCCATTAAAAAGGAAAGGGTTCTACACTTGGAATGCCCAAAACACTAAGTGTATGGGCTGGCAAACATTTTCCCTGTGGGGTAACCTCAACCTTTTCCATAACAAGTTAAATTTAACACCCAGCAAAAGCACCCACCCTTGTTAGACTTTTGACATGGCTGTAGCAGCACTGAACACTTTAACCCTGGTTATCTACTGGCAGCAACTGATGAGAGTGGAGGAAGGCCTGATTAAAAACTAGGCCCAATTTAAAGGAGCGGGTCTCCTACACTTGGAATGTGGGAAGGTGCAGGTTTTTTTAGGAAAAATATGTTGGATGAATTTTTTGGATGAAATGATCAGGAAAAGGCATGGTGATGACAGGAATGGGAAAGTACAAGATTAATAACAGCAGTGGGCTATGGGAGGTATGAGAGCCAGGGATCAGCCAACAGTGATTCGTCCTTTACCACCATCAAGTACAGAATCGATTTCATGCCCATTAGAAGATCGGTGTAACAGATGCGCGTATGAGACTCGGCCAAAGAAATGACCGTCCAAAACATGTTTGCCAAACATGCCGTGTCTGTATAAAGGGCAAAGTGCTACATGTTCGTGAGATGCTGAATTACAGAAAGCGGATGAGTGTCGGAGGGAAACCAAACAAACTTTGTATGCTCGGGGAAAAGTAACTATAAAGAGGAGTGCACCGTCCGTAACTATAAACACCCGTGGCACAAGCTTCTTCAACGTCACCCATACATATTACCAATAAGTACATGAGAGGGTCC
>JARQOD010000001.1:465080018-465193108 GCA_033576555.1 Oophaga sylvatica
AAGGGCAATGTACGCCGACCGGGAGCTTGTAGTGCAGGACTCCTGATTGCAGAGCACGTTGAACGGTAGGGTGTCATGCAGGACCCCCGATTGTAGAGCACGCCAAGCGGGAGAGTGGTGCAAAAATCCCGACTGCAGAGCACCCCTAGCTGGAGATAGTGGTAAAAGACGCCTGGCTGCATAGCAGCATGATGGACGAGGGGCTCAACGAGTCAGACTGTGACCATCCATTGCCGCCAGAAGAGAGCACACAGATCTGTTGGGCGGGGAAGCCTGATGTCTCAGTATTGGCATCGACTGGCTCTCAACTTCCATTCCTGAAGGATTGAACAGCAACAGACTCACGATAAGTGAAGCACATAAATGCATAGACTGCAGCCCTGAGTTATACTGTTCTTTGTGTTATTTATCTTAAAAATCTGTTAAACCCCTTGTTGGCTCCCTGCGATGAGAACTCCTCTTGTGTTACCTATACCTCACCCTTATTAACCCTTGTTCTGCACCTCTATGTTATTGCATCTTTTTACCTGCTTTACATGTACATCACACATCTGGTGTATGGAGTAGGCTCAGGAGTTGTGTCCTCTCAATACAGAGCTGTGTTTTTACTCAACAGCATTCACTGACAATTTAGGGGTCTGAATCACTCACCTTTCTACAATCTGTAAAATGAAGAAATTAAAAAAAACTATGATTCAAATTAATGTTTTCAGTCACCACACATACCGTATATACTCGTGTATAAAACGAGATTTTCAGCACATTTTTTTGTGCTGAAATCGCCCCTCTTGGCTTATACACGAGTCATTGTCCCAGGGTGTTGGCAGGGGAGGGGGAGTGGCAGTAGCCGGCAGCTGTTATATTATACTCAGCCACTCCTCGCACAGTCGCTACAAGTCCTCCCTGCATCTCTCTGTTGTCCCGGCAGGTAGCTTCTTCCTGTGTTCAGCGGTCACGTGGTACAGCTCATTAAAGTAATGAATATGCATGCGTGTCCACTCCCATAGACGTGGAGCGCATATTCATTACTTTAATGAGCGGTACCACATGACCGCTCAGCACTGGAAGGAAGACAGGAAGAGAGATGCCGACGCCCACCCCGGACGGAGATAAAGGAACTGAGATGTACTGTAGCAGCACCAGGAGGGTGAGTAGGACTCGGGGAGGGTGAGCCATGCGATATTCACCTGTCCGCATTCCACCGCCACGCTGTGTCTTCCGGGTCCTCTGGCTGTGACGTTCAGGTCAGAGGGCGCAATGACATGTTCAGTGCGCGCCATCTGCCTGAACAGACACTGCAGAGAGACAGAAGACACAGCGACGCACAGAGGTGGAACAGGGACAGGTGAATATCGCAAGAGCCGGGGGCCTGAGCCAGCAGTGACACCGGCACCTGGCCCCCATAGCGCGCTGGTGTCCCCATCTGCTCAGTACATCGGCACCTGGCCCCCCGCGACGAGAGGTGAGTATGTCAATTTTTTTTTTAATCGCAGCAGCAGCATTATATGGGGCATATTTTAATATGGAGCATCTTATGGGGCCATCATTAACCTTTGTGCAGCTTTATATGGGGCATATTTTGCTATGGAGCATCTTATGGGGCCATTATTAACCTTTGTGCAGCATTATATGGGGCATATTTTTGTATGGAGCATCTTATGGGGCCCATCATGAACTTTATGGAGCATTATATGGGGCTCCTGATTCAATATGGAGATTCAAAAACATTTAACCTACTGATGTCTCAATTAATTTTACTTTTATTGGTATCTATTTTTATTTTTGAAATTTACGAGTAGCTGCTGCATTTCCCACCCTAGGCTTATACTCGAGTCACTAAGTTTTCCAGTTTTTTGTGGCAAAATTAGGTGCCTCTGCTTATACTTGGGTCGGCTTATACTCGAGTATATAAAATACCTCTAAAAGTTTAGCAAAAGGCAATCAAACAGTCATACCCCAAAATGCTACAAATAAAATCTGCAACTTATGACGTAAAAAACAATCCCTTTTACATCTGCATAAATATAAAAAAAGGTAAGGGCTTCAGAAATTGGCCACACAAATAGTTAAAAAATTTCTGAACTTTAATAATAATAATAATAAAAATATTTTTTTTCTATAGCGCCAACATATTCCGCAGCACTTTACATTATAGAGGGGACTTGTACAGACAATAGACATTTAACCACTTAAATATATATATATATATTTATATGTACTAAAAATGTGATTAAAAGTGCCACCTTTTTACGCCTTTCCTTCATATTAAAGGGTTAAACAGATTACTTCACTCCCTGGACAAATTTCCATCCCATTAATGTGTTGGTGATTAAGTAACTGTATTAAGACAGGACTGAGTGTTTGTGTAGGGGATTAGCATCCTGCTGGGGAAAGCTTTGGCTAACAACTTGGGACATTGCCTCTTTCTTAAGTCTCCTGTTAATATCCCCAGGAGCATCTAGTTGAGAAGAGGTGAATGCACGTGTTGGTGTCAGACATAATGCTAGTGGTAATTAGAAGTGAAGTCAGTCCTATGTGCAGAGGAGACATGCATCTCTCACAGCCAGCAGTGCTGTCTAATCTCTTATGCAGTGCAGGCACTGAGCCGCTCAGAAAACACACTCCGGTAGCCCCTAGCATGGACTTCAGCAATGTCACATAGCAATTTCTAGATATTTCCCTCATAAGGATGCTCCAACCAGATATATTTCATTCTCCATTACTGATTCTCCTAAGTGCTACATTTCATAAGAAATACAACACCATTCTTATAATATTGGAATATTCTTATAAACTGATGACTGAACTAAAGGACATATCATTGGTGCGAGCTATGCAGCCTCAAAGGGGTCCAAGAGGTAAGGGGGCTATTTCTACCTCCAAAGCAGATGGAATTGTGCATTATGATGAGCTACTGGACTGCAAAGGGCCCATATACTGTTCTTGCATAAGGGCCTTTGCACTAGGTCTGTGTCTTCCCCTGACTGAACCGATCCCACAGATTTCTATGGATCTTTCTCATTCATCCAGTGCATCAGCTTGCAAGCTGGATTTGTGCCAGTGCAGGAGCACAAAATGTATCCTGCAGAGTTTTGTGATCCGATTCTTGACCCAGATATGTGTACATACACAATTTACATTGGTTGTGTCCAGCTTGGGCATGAAAATACTGGACCCAACTGCAGCAAGGAAATGAGGACAATTATTTTTCTTAACACATACAGTAGACACCTCCGGGGCACTAAGCAAAGGGAGAGATGACATTTGGAGGAGTGGACCTATAACTCCTGCAGCTTCCTTTGTATAGATGTGAAAACTTTAAGTAAGAGTCATTCTGCTTTAAGAGCAAGGACCCCAGTATATATGTGGCTGGTGTCTTACTGTGAGGAGCGTGTGACTTATAAAGAGGATGTAACTTCCTGTCTTATCTCTCTCCATATCAACAAAATAACGGTGGGACACCTGTACTTATGACTTACGGGAAAAATTAACAAACGCTCAAATCAATACATGTGCTCACAATATACTAAAATATTTAGACTTGAGAGTCCTCAGTGGTTGATACCTTTTAATGGCTAACTGAAAAGGTATCAACCACTGAGGACTCTCAAGTCTAAATATTTTTCTATCTACTGGCTAACACGGTACGAAGATACACATCTTTCCTATATCACAATATACTAGACACGTACTCATTTAGATAGTTAAAAATGTTAAACAGGATTGTCCAGGGGATAAAAATTGAATTTCAAATACCTTAGACTAGTTTAAGAAAATAATCCATATCGATTCCCATTTAAATGCTTACCTGGTCCCCGCTCATCTAGTCCCATCTCAACACACAGGAAATAGCGAAAAATGCCCACTCAGCCAATAACTTGCAGCAATGTTTACGCTGCTGCTAATAATTGGCTGAGTGGGCATTTCCTGTCATTTCCTGTACGTCGAGGCAGAACCAAAAAGTAGAGACCAGAGACTAAGCGTTAGAATAGGAGCTGCAGGGGATCTGTGATGGGAAGTATAACCTCTAATCTAACAGTCTGAGCCCATTTATAAATGTTTTATTCACTGGACAACCTCTTTAATCAGTCATCTAATGCATAATGTGTTCCTGAAGCCTTAAGGGATCTGGATGTAGACCTCAATGTGTCACATGAGATGGTAAGGACTGCATGTACCATAGCTCCCTTCTTTGTCACACTGACTCAGCATCTACAACAGCCAAAAGTGTGTAATGCACTGATGTCTTCCAAGTGTAAAGGTCACTTGTCTTTGCTGATTTTCTGTTTGCTGCTCACACCTCATGGATACAGCTTGCTTGGCAGATATCATACCCAACTAATTATACCTTCTTAGAAGGCACCTCCGGTAAATGTTCCTCATCCGATGCCATTTATAAATCATTACAACCCAAGAATCACAAATCAATATTTAGCCTGATCCTTAGTTTTAGTTAGTACATATTTGTATCTTATTTTTGTATTTATATAAAAAATAAGAATGCTGTTAAGGAAAGCTATAGCTGCTTGGCATCCTGACTATTGATCCTTCATTGATTGTAGTCATCACTTATTTATTCCATTGGGTGCAGGGAAAGATGTGAGTGATAGTAATATGTGCACCGCACTATGGAATATGTCAGTGCTATATAAATAAGGAGCGATAAATGAATTCTATTTGTCTTAAGCCTGCAAATGCTAAACTATAAATTTTATCACTGGCTAAGCCTCCAGCTTAAAGGGCATTTACACTTCAATTTGACTAAAGCTCTTTCAGGCCACAAGGGTCTAATAAATAAAAAAATAAAAAATCTATCCTCCTTTCCCTGAGGTGTGCCGCTCCACCCTTCTTGTGGCTATGAGAAGGATTCAGCCATAATATAACTGTCTCTCGTCTTCCTCCCAGACGATGAATCCACCAATCTAGGTGGGGGGACATCAGTGAAAGCAGACCATATAGTAAAAAGAAAACTTTTTGGGGTGCACATACCTTTAAGTTGAAACACTTGTAAAAGTTTAAAGTACAATTGAGATTTCCTAAAAGTTGTTGGTGTGTGTATTTGCATTTACTAAACTGGGGTTTTGAAAAGAAGACCCTTCCCGATTCTACATTTCCTGTCTCATGGGTTGTACTTTTATACACAAGAATACATTTGTTAGGGCATCATATTGATGTCCTTATGGAAAAAGCTGTGTTCTCTTGCCTTTTTTGTTATAAGAAATAACTGTATTCCTCATGATAAAAACTTTCTTAGAACTTTTTCATTTAGTTCCTCAGGTTTTCCTCCTTGAAATTTAAGAATACATTGACAATAGTGTTGAGCGATACGATAATGCAAATATCGGCTATCGGCCGATATTAGCTCTATCGGCCTTTCGATAATTCGTTTCGATATTTTCGTCTTATCGAATACCGGAATCGGATTTGTCACTGTCACTGTGAGTGTCCGTCGGTCGGGTCTGTCAGGAGTCAGCGGCACTTACCTGGCAGAAGATCTCCGGCGGTCACGTCCTGGACTGCTTGATGGCCGCCATTATCTTCTCCCTGGCGGTCACATGCAGTTTTTCGCGATAACTGCAGTGACTGCAGGGTAATCCGGCCGTAAAGCAGTCAGTCCGATGACGTCACCGCCGGGGAAGCAGGCAATCAGCTGTGCTGCGCCGGGATGACAGGCTCTGCCTGTCATTCTGATGTAGCAGAGCTGGATCGTCGTGGGACACTCGTTACTATGGACTGCGTCGGTCAGGTGGTATACTTTTTTTTTTTCATTTTTTTACAGGAGATCGATGGCGTCGCAGCAGGATGAGACAGTAATAAAAGAAATGAAAACTGTGTTTTTTTTTTTTTATTAAATTAAAAAAATTTTTTTGGAACATTCACCCGTCCGGGTACATAAACAAGTTAACTATTTACATACAGGGACCCTGTCCGGGTTATTTAGACTTCTTTGGCTGGCCTCTTCCAGGTACCACCTGGTACTCTTCTTGAGATTGCCAAACATCCGAGGCACCAAGGACCACCAGGACCTGATGACGTCGTGTGGCCTGTACAGTGACGTCGTGACCCGCTATCTGGGTCTGTGTGGCCACCTCTTTCATCTCCCTCCGGGTCTGGAGCCCTATGTCCCGGACTGTACGAACCCCAGGGTGCCTAACAGGCGCCGGGTACGGGCCAGCTATACTTATCATGTCCATAGCTGGGGCTGCTGAGGAGACCACTGAGGGAGGCTGGGGAGATTTACGGCGTGGGGTGGGCACTTTTGCAGAGGCCTGGATGTGGGAGGCTGAAGGCTTCGAGGGTCTCACAGGTTCCTGACACACTGGGGAGTAGGGGTCGCACCTGGTAACATTTAGGGCGTACCACCCATTGTAACCCCAGTGTCGGGTGTAAGTCACCAAGTCTCCTGGCAACAGGTCCCTCCCCGGGTGTCCTTCTGGGAGGTGAGCCTCCACGTCCCGCCGGGTCACAAAGACTTCTAAATAAAGTCCAGGCTCCTTGATGAAGCCCCAACCACCTTTCAATTTAAAGCTCCGTACTGCACCCTTACGCCGTGGCTCACTCAGGGTTCCTTTATCCTTTCTCATCCGGTCCTTATCTGCCCGGTCCTTCTCCAGGTGACGTTGGCGAAGTTTTAGGGATTCTCGCTGCTCCCTTTGTCGCTCTGCTTCCCGCTCCCAACGTCTCCACTCTTCCTCCTGACGCCGGTTGAAATTCTCCTCCACCAGCTGCTCCATGTCTCCACCACTCCACTGCAGCTTACAGTGTCCGGTTTGCGGCAGCTCTCCTGTCGCCCCCCAGTCCTGGCGGCGCTCCCCTGCGGAGGAAGCAGACGGCTCTAAATCAGATGACAGTCGGGGCTCCGGTACAGGCAGGTAGTGCTCTGGTGCCTGCGCGGCCTCCTCCATGAGGACGGGTGTCGCTTCTTCTGTCTCAGCGACGGGGGCAGACAGCGGGATCTGGGGTGCTGCTGACGGTACTGCGGTTTTTGCAGGAACGGGTGCCTCCACTGCGACAACGTCAACCGGATCACATTGCAAGGACTCCTCTACTAGAACGGGTGCCTCACCTTCCGGTACAGACACTTCAGGTAAAGGGATTGGCGCCGCTCCAAGTTTATTTTTAGGGCACGCCAGCTGGCTTCCATCCTGGCGACCTCCTCCCGGTGCCGGGCCAGGCCTCTTAGGGTATCCGCGCTTCTTGCAGCGTAGGAGGGTTTACAGGCCGGGTGCCCAACGGTGATTCTGTGGCGATCGGGTCGCTTCCGTGGGGGAGAGAGCTCTGACTGCTCCATCCCTTCCCACTTCTGCTCGTCGTGTCCATTAGCCATCTCTGCCAAGTCACATGTGTCATATCTGGAGAGGGCCCCTCTTTTGTAGGGAGGCGGGACCTTCGTGTTAGTTTCCGCACACTGAGGAGGATGAGGAGGTGGAACTCCAGAGCTGTGGGGCACGATGTTACATTGCAGTACCATTTACAGTGGGCGGCCATCGTTTTCACGCCACTGAGTGAGTGACACCCACGAAGAGCACGCCCTTCTTCTTCACCAGTGCCTCGTCGTGACGCAGATATGGCGGAAAAATGGCAAATACATTCTCTGATGATTTTAGCAATTCTCAAGCACAAACCAGTGCAATTCAGGCACACAGGACTCGCTTATAGCGAGCTACAGAATCCTGTTCGTGACGCCCAAGTTGAGTCGCACAGAGCCAGAGGTTTTCGGGGTACTCGGCACCGAGCCCGTCGACTTCTATGGGGTATGTCACGTCTTTACCCGGCAATTGAATTAGAGTCGATTTTACTATGTAGAAGTGTATAAACTATAAATATATGTATATATATATGTCACAATGACATGTATATATATATATATATGTATTCTATGTGTGTATATTTTGTGTTTACAACGAAAAAGGGTTTTTTTTGTTGCGATATTTTGTTCCCATAGACTTACATGGGACTTCCGGTATCGAAATCGGATATCGACGATATTTAGTGCTATCGGCGATACAATTTCGATACGATATTTTTAGATATCGAGCAATATCGCTCAACACTAATTGACAACTAATAATTATTCCTTTCGTAAATGGGACATATTGCTAACTGTTTATAGTCCTTTGCACCAAGCTTCAATTCTTCTGATGCTGACTTTCGGCACCGAGGTCAGTGAGTGTTCTTGCATGGTTGTGTGGAGTGACGACACACATCATTGTTGACATGCATCCTCACTCATGTGACTGTAAGAGCCAGCATCCAAATGCTAGATACAGTCATGGACAAAAGTTTTGAGAATGACACAAATATTAATTTTTACAAAGTCTACTGCTTCACTTTTTCTAATGGCAATTTGCATATACTCCAGAATGTTATAAAGAGTGATCAGCTTAACAGCAATTACTTGCAAAGTCATTATTTGGCTAGAAAATGAACTTTATCCCCCAAAACACATTTCAACATCATTGCAGCCCTGCCTTAAAAGGACCAGCTAACCTCTTTTCAGTGATTGCTCCATTAACACAGGTGTGGGTGTTGATGAGGACATGGCTGGAGATCAATCTGTCATGATTAAGTAAGAATGACACCACTGGACACTTTAAAAGGAGGCTGGTGCTTGGCATCATTGTTTCTCTTCTGTTAACCATGGTTTTCTCTAAAGAAACACGTGCAGTCATCATTGCAATGCACAAAAATGGCCTATTAGGGAAGAGTATCGCAGCTAGAAAGATTGCACCTCAGTCAACAATCTATTGCATCATCAAGAACTTCAAGGAGAGAGGTTCCAATGTTGCCAAAAAGGCTCCAGGGCGCCCAAGAAAGACCAGCAAGCGCCAGGACCGTCTCTTAAAAGTCTTTCAGCTGCGGGATTGGGCTACCAGCAGTGCAGAGCTTGCTCAGGAATGGCAGCAGTCAGGTGTGAGTGCATCTGCACTCACTGTGAGGCGGAGACTCTTGGAGCAAGGCCTGGTCTCAAGGAGGGCAGCAAAGAAGCCACTTCTCTCCAGAAAAAACATCATGGACAGACTGATATTCTGCAAAAGGTACAGGCCGTGGACTGCTGAGGACTGGGGTAAAGTTATTTTCTCTGATGAATCCCCTTTTCGATTGTTTGGGACATCAGGAAAACGCCTCATTCGGAGAAGACAAGGTGAGCGCTACCACCAGTCTTGTCTCATGCCAACTGTTAAGCATCCTGAAACCATTCATGTGTGGGGTTGCTTCTCAGCCAAGGGAATCGACTCTCTCACAGTCTTGCCTAAAAACACAGCCATGAATAAAGAATGGTACCAGAATGTCCTCCAAGAGCAACTTCTCCCAACCCTCCAAGAGCAGTTTGGCGATCAACAATGCCTTTTCCAGCATGATGGAGCACCTTGCCATAAAGCAAAGGTGATAACTAAATGGCTCAGGGAACAAAACATAGAGATTTTGGGTCCATGGCCTGGAAACTCCCCAGATCTTAATCCCATTGAGAACTTGTGGTCAATCATCAAGAGACGGGTGGACAAACAAAAACCTAAAAATTCTGACAAAATGAAAGCATTGATTGTGCAAGAATGGACTGCTATCAGTCAGGATTTGGTCCAGAAGTTGATTGAGAGCATGCCAGGGAGAATTGCAGAGGTCCTGAAGAAGAAGGGTCAACACTGCAAATATTGACTTGCTGCATTAACTCATTCTAATTGTCAATATAAGCTTTTGTTACTCATATGTTTGCAATTATTATATTTCTGTCTGTGATAAAAACATCTGTCAAACACACATAAAAACCAAAGGGCAGCAGATCATGTGAAAATATAATATTTGTGTCATTCTCAAAACTTTTGGCCATGACTGTACTAGCTAGCACCAACATTTCGGCACATGGTGTTGCATTTTAGGCCATGGCCCTTTCCTGTTAAGCCATGCTCCTTGTTGAGTGAGGTGGAAAAAGTATCTAAAACACTTTAATAAATTTGGTCCCAGGTGTAAAAAAACATTTTTTGGCACAAATTGTACCTTAAGTCTGGCACGTGTAACTTGGTAAATCTTCCTTATGGTTTCTAAAATTGTAAATTTTCTTGCAGGACGGCATAGATCAGTAAAGTTATAATATGTGGCACTGTGGTAATGCACCACATCTATCCAGTGTGCCTTTCAGCTGATGGCATTCTACTCTTCTGATACATCACGGCAATTAAAATGTAGATATTCTGTATGCATCTGTAGCCTTCTACTAGGCAGCCAGTTCTGATTAATTATGTGTTTGGATAGGAGTCAGATAAATATATTCTTCGTCATGTAGACTGAATTCTTTTTTATGACTGAATTCTCTCCTATCTGAGTTATCAGGTCATGCGCTAACTGTCCTTTTTCTCCTTGTATTCTGTTCCTCTAGGAACATTAGAAATACATAGACATTTGTTAACAAAACAAAATAAAAATAAACTATTCATAGGAGAAAATGCATAGACGTAGATAAATCACACTGTGTATTTCTGGCACCCGCGATACCATTTTTCTCTTTCCTAAGTGGATCTCTGCTGTAAACGTCTGCACTAGATGTCTGCCAGGAACGGCTGAGTGGTTTCCAAATATTAACTGCCAACACATCTCTGCACTATGCAGCGTATAAATAGAGACCAAGAAGGGAGGTGATTCCATAGAATTGGCACTTTATAAGATCAAAAGAAACATCTAGACCACAAGTTTGGCTAAGTTCAAACAAGCTTATGAAAATCAACCATTTTTCACCCCTATTGTAATTCATATGTTCTCCGTACGTCTGTTTTTTACATCAATGTTTAAAAAATTATACAGAGCCAAATACAGTTTTCCTAAATTAATACTTTGTTAAAAATGGATGTAATATCCATGGTGTCTATTTGGCATCCATTTCCTTTTTGCGTGATCAAATTGAAATCCACCAGTGCATGTCTTCTGCAGACCTCTCCGCTACTCGTGTGACATGCAGATAAGTGCACGGAGCACACCTCTGGTTTAATAAATTCTAAGTGAATGCTATCTTATAGAAGTAAAGGCTAAGGCTAATCAAAAGAGTACAATCTTCTATGCAGGCTTTATTAATATATATCACACTTAGTGAATGTTCACTCAAACGTTTTTCGGTTCATGTGTTGTCGAAGGTGAATAAAGGACTTCACTCAGACAGCATTCAGACCAATTTTAATCGATTGTATTAGTTAATGTGAATGTTTTAACACATGGACAATGTGAAGGAAACCCAGTTCCTTCCACGTCACCAATGTGACGTAACTACACAGTCACAGCTCTCCGGCGCCCCCTTTGTCTCTCAGGTCAGTAAGGAACTGCACCTAGAGCAAATGGCCACCGGGGAGGATGTCCTGTTACCCACTGGGTATTCTAAGATTCGTAATCAGAGTAAAAGCATCAGCCCAAAATTAATTATATGGTTTAATTGCCTTAAGGGCGCACTAGATAATTACAGAAATATACAGTAAGCTATACAACGGAATCACAGTGGATTAGCAGTCAAAGTAAAATATAACAATAATGGTACAAGGCTTAGAGGTATTAAGCTAAAGGTCAATTTTACCAGGCTGTAGGTTGCATGTGGACGTCGGGAGCTCTGCGGTCTACAGGTAAGAATCTTAGTTGCCGGACAGTCCCCAAAACATGTGCCGCTGCTCCCTTGGCAGATCTGTCCCCTGTTCCTTCTTAGATCATCATCATCTTGTCCTTCTGTGAGAATCGAGAGAGTCTGCCATGCCCTCATAGTTCTTAAACCTGCTAGGTTCCTCCCCTCGGTGTCAGAGGGTGGGCTAATAATCTACACCCTTCAGCTCCCTGCAGAATTTATTCCCAATATCTAAGAAAGGGTTAACTTTCTCCAGGACGATCAGATCAGGACATGAGAGGTACCAGTGAAGGCAGTTTGTTTTGCCTGCCGTGTGGAGATCAAACAAGGCCCGACTGGTCCTCCACAGCGACCCAATCTCTATATCTCAGGTCCCCGAGCCATCACCGACTCGGGAGTTGCACTGTCCAATGCGCGAGATCCGCAGGATCACACAGATATTTTTTATGAGTCTGTACCTCGAAAGGCATGCTCATAATCCATAATCCTAGAATGGAGTCATAATGGCTAGGAGAGACAATGGATGTGTTTTTCTGTGTTCAGCTGACAGGTATAATCTAATTGAAGCCCCCAAGCACCTCTAGGCCCCATGCTGGCGTGGCTCCGCACTAAAGCTTTGAAGTCCTGTTTTGGCCTTATCTCATTATCATACTAAAGATCTTGCTATTCAATATTGGAGCTCTAAATCCTGTTTTCTTCAATATGCCTACAGGCAATGGGGGTTAGGAGCAGTTAGCTGCCTGTGGCTCTGTGAACTCAGACAAAATGGCCCCTGGGATAGGCCAAGCTCAGACATGAGGCGAGCATTATGCCCCATATCCAAGATGGTGGCTGTTCCTTCATCACAGACAGAAAGTCTGTGCTTACAAATGTGCAGCAGGCTCTGATCAGATTCATGTTTCTTATGAGATTTGCCCATAGATTTCAGTGGGTGAGCAAAAAAATTATGCCATCCGTATGACATCTGTTTTTAATGAATGCAATGCAAATATTAACACTGCTGTCTATTTTCATTTTTTCATTTCCGGTTTTCCCTCCCCTTCTTCGCTGAGCTGTAACTCTTTTATTTTTCTGTCCACATAGACATATGAGGGCCTGTTTTTGTGGGACAAGTTGTACTTTTGAATGACACCATTCATTTTACCACGCAGAGTACTTGAAAACTGGAAATTGTGCAGTGAAACTGTGAAAAAAAACACAAGGGAGAGCCACCATTGATATGGGGCACCTAATTTTGTTTTGTCTGGGGTGCCAATTTATGTGGCTAGGCAGTACAAGTTTAGGCAGCAAAATAAAGGTTTGCAGGACCCTGGCTAACACATTTATTACATATCTGTATTAAAGGACCTATTCAAATTGTTGACTTAATAAAGTGTAGTACAGGTCCATCTCTTTTTGAGTATAATCATTATCTTTTAATTATCTGTTACATAAGGCATTGTTGTTGTTTATTTAAAGTCTGCAAGTCCCAGAGAATCTAAAGGGTATGCCACACTAAACAATATCGCTAACGGGATCGCTAAAAAACGGCACTATTTAGCGATCCCGTTAGCGATGTTGTTCAGTGCGGCAGCTTCCAGCGACGAGCTTCCTGCTGTGATCTCGCTCGTCGCTGGAATCGTTCCGGACCCTATTTCATCGCTGGCGCTCCCGCTGGGTAAGTATCTTATCGCTGTGTGGCACCTTTTCTTAGCGATTTAGCGGTACTTTTGTACCGCTAAAGTCGTTAAGAAGATCGCTAACGGCGATAGCGTCGTTAACTATATCGCTAAATGCGGCAGCATTAGCGATATAGAAACAATCCCGCTAGCGATCGCATTAGTATGCAACGCTAACGAGATCGCTAGCGGGATAGCTTAGTGTGGCAGTACCTTAAGACTCAGAAAGTCATAATACCCTGCAATGATCACGTTATGTGGTCTAGCATAGCCAATCAGGGAGGCAATTACAGACCAAAGAAAGCCATTTTATGCTTTTACAGTGTAGGGACAGGAGGTCAGAATGCACAGCTCATTCCACTTAGGGATGGAAAAGGTGTAATCTGATGATGGTGCCCTACTGCAGAGCTGAAGCACATTGAAATTATGAGTGGTAATCTCATTCTGTTAATAATCTAAAAAGTCAAGTGATATATTGAAGTGCTGTAGCTGTATAGTCACTCAGTATGAGTGAATTAATTGATCTTTGATATACTGCATTAACAGCTCCTTAATAGCAACCTTTTTTTTATCCTCCATGTACTATAAACAATGAAGGTAGATTTAAACCCCTCAGTGCTATTTTTTCAATTAAAACAAAATTGTGAATCAAGGGCTTGTGTGTCAAAGAAAGTGTTCTTCCTGCATTGTAAGATGGGCAAGTCATATATATTTTTTTAACATCCAAAAGAGAAATCTCCATTGTCACTACCGTTTGACATCCGTTTATATCTAGCCATTTAGGTTGAGGTCACTTGGACTCTAATAAGGCTGTTTTGACATTACAGACCTCATAACAGGTTTGATACACAACTAGGAGACCTAAGAGTGTTCTATTTGTATTTTCCAAGCAATTAGAGGCTTCTTAGTATTGTGATTTGCATCAGATTTATTTCGCGCAAATCAATTTTTTTTTTAGAAAATTCATCAAATTAGTAGAATTCAAATTTCAAGTAATCCACGTATCTCTAGAAAATAAGATGAAAAAGTATTTTTGTCTGGTTGAAAATATTTGTGTGAATTTAGCTTCAGGTTTTATTCATTTTTCACAAACGAGTTCAATTCATGTTCACTGTGTCAGTTTTCGTGGTGTAACAATATTATTCACTTGGATGCTGGATGAGGATCCCTCATCAAAGCTCAAGCGAAATGCACGTCGGGCACAGCGGTGAAAGTGGGTTTTGTACATATGTCAGCTTCTTTCTTCCTTATACAGTCACTTTACTCTAATATATCATTGATCACTTATCACTTTCTGCTACATGTCACATCATAAATTATACCACTATTTTTTATATATGATTTATTATTTTTTATACAACAAATGATCACAATAATACATATCCAGCAAATTACATCCCCCGATGAGACCTTCGGCATAACCTCTGCCACCCGTTGTACTTTAGACACCCCCACCCCCTTTTGAGCATCCCCCCACCTGATGGGACCTTCAATATGGAGTGGGTTACCTACCCAAGGAGCCCTCACACCCTGATACCTTCGATCAATCCGACCAAGTTATTATCATTCCGGGGATCTCTCTGGGCAACCCGAGTCTGCATTGTCCTCAGAAGGTACATCTACCTCTGTGATGCATATCTCCTATCCACTGTGTTTGGCAGCCACCTTACTGTGGTCATTGTGTCATGTTTACCATTAGTGTTTCACTATTTTATTTATTTAGTATGCAAAAAAACTGATGGAGGTTTCTCAAGATTCTCCTATTGGTCAATGGAAAACGGACATCGTACAAATTCCACAGACTTTCATTGGTGAGCTTGATCTGTGACCTGAATCAAAAATTTACATGTCTGCTTTTGTGTACTCTGGATCTGCAAAAAAAAAAAACACATCTATGTGAACTGCTCCATAAACAATTATGGGTACATACCAAAAGGAGGATAAGAAGGCAATACAATATCGGGAGTGTCTCGGGAACATCTGGCCATACCAAGATAGTGATGCAGCCGCTCCCCCTGATGTGGAGTCTGGAAGAGTAGAACTTCATTTGTCCAATGGCAGTGCAGCAGGCGGCCGGCATATCGTTCCAGAAAACAAGCTATAGAAGTGGTAATTTTTTCACCTCCCTGATGAATCTGGCATGACCAGTGATATGCGTGGGGTTTCTCCACTGACATTACTCTAGACTGCTTTGAATTCCATATTATGGATTTGATATATTGAATACTATAGCATTAAACGCCTTCTCTATAGATATCTACATTACTATAGCATTAAACGCCTCCTCTATAGATATCTATATCTATAGAGGAGGCGTTTAATGCTATAGAATTCAATATATCAGATCCATAATATGGTATTCAAAGCAGTCTAGACCAATGTTAGTGGAGAAGCCCCACGCACATCACTGGATTAAATATATAATATATATATATATATATATACTATATATATATATAATTTAGGACAAATTAATAGGATATATTATATAGTTGTTTAGGTTTGTCTCTAACTATTATATCACATTTCTTTATTTATGGACTATATATTGTGATTTCTATGCCTTAATTTATGTATTGGTTTTGTATGCTCTTTCCTATTTATATGTAGGTTTTCACATTTTATTAGCTGTTTAATATAAACATATATTTGCACTTTTCTCATATACTATACTTAGGACTTTGACTTTATTCCTCATATATATTGTCACCCATATTTGTGTACAGAATTTATTTACCTTTTTTTGTATATTTAGTATATGCCAGTTCATGCTGGAATGTCCGTGTTGTGGATCTTTTTTTTTGATTGTACAGCTTTCTTTCCACCTTTTGGTCAATACATGTTGTTCTGATGTAGCACCCTTCTAATATATCTTTAGGCTGTGCAACTACTGATATACAGTATATATTAGAATATGTACCTATCTGTGAAAAACACTGATAGAAACCTCACGTGAAAAATGAATGTCTGAACGAGCCCTTACTCTATTAAGGCTTAAAGATACTAGAAATGATGTGTATATCCATTGCAAATATATTGCACACTGAAATACAAATTTGGATTTTATCAAAGACTGAGGTTTTATGGGATTTCAAAAAAATGCCTAAATTATTAAAATATTAAACTTTCTACATACTGCTATTAGCAATGTCAATATTGCCATTATCAGTCTGCTGCTTGCTGGACTTCACAGCAATTAATCTATCTTTTAGAATGAAAATGTATTGATTACTTAGTAATGATATAGTTTTAGATTTTATTTACGGTGAACAAACTAACAATAATAGACTCCTATATATCGTACTATATTGTTCTATATCCATTTGTGATAGTATCTTACTTTAGGCTGAATTATACATACATGTTTCAAATGGAAAACATAAAGATGTAATACGGATGGCGAACGTGTTCTGTTCATTTCAAATTCGAGCCCCATCATTAGAATTGGTGAGTTTGGTTTGTGATTTGGACAAAATCTACTACATGTATTTATCTTTTTTCTTGTGGCCCATCAGTCTAGAAAACAAAAGTCATAAGGAAAAGGAACTAAGGCCCTGATTCATCATTTGTCATTTATTAAAATCACTTTTCATTTTTTTGCCTGTGGTATCCGCTGTTTTTTTATGACAAATACTTAAAATAGCGCAGACAGTTGATGAATTTGGCGCAAACTCAAAGATGTTCTTAATTTTTGTTTTTAATTACCGTTTGCAACTTTTCAGCAACAAAACTTTGAAAAGTTTCATGTTTGTCTTAAAAAAGTGCCAAACTGAAAACTACTCCAGAAACCCTACTCCAGGCACGAACTGGAGTGAGTTGTGCCAAAAAAATGCGACATTTGGTAAAAGTCGTATTTCATGAATCTGTCTGAAAACATCTGGATAAGCCAAATTGGTGAGATATAATAAAACTTAAACAACAAGAACAACTTAAAAATAAATCAAGAAGTATAGCCTATCTGCAAATACGAAAAAGTAAATACTAAATTAATCAGTGCAGCTATCCAGTGTTGGCCTGGAGTGCCAAGGGCCCACCAGTAACATCAACTCTGTGGCCACCATTCAGCTACATGCAAATATTTTATTACCGTAATTTACAAATTTCTATAATGATAAACTAGGTAGTTGGTTAAATCGATGAAGAGATGCTTCCTTCATCTGTACATAGTGAATCAGGTGTGTTGTGCCAACAAGTACTGCTCATATATTTTGTTGGGGGGGCCCACCAGAGGATTCACCTGCTCATCTGTGGGCCACTCCAAGGGCCCCGTCACACTCTTCAATGTCCCAGCGATCCCACCAACGATCCGACGTGGATGGGATCGTTGGGACATCGTTAGCTGATCGCTGGTGAGCTGTCACATGGGCAGACTCACCAGCGATCAGGACCAGCGAACACGCTGTTATCCAGTGTACACATCGGGTAACTAAGTGCTGCACCGCGCTTAGTTACCCGATGTGTACCCTAGATACCATCTCCCAGTTTCTGCTGTACGCGCTGCGAGCTGGTATCCAGTATACACATTGGGTAACTAAGCGCTGCGCCGCGCTTAGTTACCCGATGTGTACCCTAGATACCAGCTCCCAGCTTCTGCTGTACGCGCTGGGAGCTCGCTGATCGTTGGTCTCCCGCTGTCACACACAGCGATGTGTGCTGGCCAGTGAGAGACCAACGATGAAAAAATGATCCAGGCCATTTGACGACGATCAGCGATATCCAGCAGGGGGGCTGGTCGTCGCTGCGTGTCACACTAAGCGAGATCGCTGGCTAGGTCGCTGTTGCGTCACAAAATCGATGATGCTTCAGCGATCTTGCTAACGATCTCGCTTAGTGTGACGAGGGCTTAAGTATCTATCTATCTATCTATCCAAGATTTTAAGCTAAACTTTAACTAGATTGAGCCACTACCTGCTGCTGTCTCCGAATAAACATTTCAAATATCTTGTTCTGCTTGATTAAATTCCACCATATTAAAATCAGCCATCTTTTATTATCCAGGACATGGTGCTTTATTTTTTTATGCTTCAGAGTTGGCAGAGGTGAACTTGTACTAACCTTCTGCAACCCATCATGTCTCGAAATATGTTCTAAAATACATAAAATTCTAAGATGTGCCTTTTTATGACTCATCCATTCTGTGACATAAAATGAATACATTAAAGATAATATTTACCTTAAGACTTTCTGGGTTTTGTCACTCCTGGAAGTAATTTGGTCGCTGTATGCCTTATTAAACATTTAGTCTCCAGGCCTGTTTAGTTGTAAAGATTAAAATAGACAAGTCTTTAACATAGAGCAACATTTCTGTTACAGATGTACAAACTAGGGAGACATCGTCTGATTTTAGCCAGTGTCTGATTCTTACTGCTTGTGGTTCATTAATCAGCATTAATCTGATAACCGGTTCCCTTTTAAAACCATTTTTTTTAATGAAAACATTATTCCATGTTTTGGAACTATTTCATATTTTGCTTTGCATTCTGATTTTCAAATTCATTCAGACATCATTGAATCATGTACAAATTGCATCGTGGTTTTCACAGATAGTACTCGTACCCATTTAAGTCAGAGGTTATTTGATATCTGTATTTTTTTGCCTCCTTTGTGTCCTCAAAAACATGAGAGACATGCCTGTCTGTGATTTGAAATAGGGATGGTTGGCGTGCACACAGACCGTATATAGATTGAGGTGCTGGTAGAATGGACACATTAGTCCAATATCATATTAGTAAATTTCACCGCACACTCATTAAGATAGATTTGCAATGTGAAAATTTATTTAACAATGTCTGAGCAAAAACAGGAATACAAGGTCTGAAGCGATATCAATACAACGTTTCGGCTCTGCCAGAGCCTTACTCATGTATTCGCTGTTGGTAAAAAAGAAATGTATAAGTATTGTACATAACATAATTGTATAAATAAACGATGTCTGTACATAATAAACATAATAAACCAAACTTCTCCAAGTATTATGTGAATATAATACAAAAGGTAGGTAAAACAAGAATTAAATATATCCAGTCTAGATGACTGGTACCAATATGAGTTTTCATATAGGCATAGAGGAACAAAATAGAAAAGACAAAGGAAAAAAAAGGGGGAAAATTATATAATAACGATAATTACCTCAGTCCAAGATATGAATAAAGATGAGTGCATATAGAAATGAATAATCCACAGTATATATGGTGGCTGTAAAGAATAGTGACAATGTTATAGCTAGAACAAATATCAGGTATATGCAGAGTAGTAAAAGAGGAGGGGAATACCTTTATTGAGCAGCCTTAGTAGGGGAATTGGCCTAGTGAAGCTGTGATTCAAATATATTGGAATAGTCAGAGGCCGCAATATTTAATGTTTACATGCCCAAGAAAAAGTTTTTTGAGAAAAAGTACCTGTAGTCCAGTTAGCTAATGAGCCAGAAGGCTAGTCTTATACCTATAAAATATATTTTGTCCCCATAAGTATAGCAGCAAAGTTGTTGTATATTAGTGAAAAAGTACCATTGCCGCATAGAGTGCTGCTTAATGGTAATGCTGATAAAAATAGCAGAGAGGCACTTTACCTGGTTGATCGCTAGTCCTAGTGTAGGAAAATACAGCGGCGCTCCCGCGCCTTGCTGTGGTGATGTTGTGTGCTCCTGAACTGAAAAGCGCTCTTTTTGTGAGCGTTAGACCGGAAGTAGAGTAACGAGACCGGAAGTGACGTTACGTCACCTCAGCGCTGACTCTGGTCATGCGCAGTGGCTATATTCGAAGGCTAGAGTGTAGCTGGCCAGGGTAGTGCTGAGTACTGATTTAGTAAACTTATAACAGTGTATGATTTGTGGATTTTCTGAGTACAAATAGTTATGTCGGCTGGTAGTGGCATCTATGACGAAATGTAAGACCCAGAATCAAGAAAAAATAAGAAAATAAAAAATAATATTAGCGATAAGGCATAATATGGGGGCATAATATAGAAGTAGACTAATAATAAATAGGGGAAAAAATAATTAGTAAATAAACGATTAATATTAAATAAATAGGGGGAGGAGTAGGGGCAGATACTAGAGGGTTAGGTAAACTCACCTAAAGCAATAAGGTATTAGCGGGTCTGTAAGGGAACAAAAAGACATTAGTATATATTGATATTATGGTTTTAGTCATACAAGCCAATCAATTCTCTGTTGAGGCCTTTTGGTGCCAACTATCTAGTTTGTGTATCCAGAATGTTTCCCTCTGTTTAAGCATTTTGATTCGGTCACCACCTCTTCTTGGACGTGGTATACCTTCTATGACTTGGAATTTAAGTTGTGCCACTGAATGTCTTGCTCTGAAAAATGGTCGGGTAACGGGAGCCAATTTTTTTGGCATCTAATTGTGGACTTATGACCGGCAATGCGGTCCTTAATATGCTGGGTCGTTTCCCCAACATACAGGAGGCCGCATGGACATTTGATCAGATAAATTACAAAATTTGAATTGCAAGTAAAGAAATCTTTGATAGGGAAGGATTTGCGGTTCTTGGATGGGTAATATTGTCAGAGCGGATAATATTTGAACATGCCGCACAATTGAGACATGGGAATGTACCATGTCGACGGGGGGCTAGGACCATCTGGCGATCCCTTTGTGTTGCACTGCCGATATCTGCCCTTACAAGCTTATCTTTAATATTTGGTGGTCGTTTAGTGCACATGAGAACGGGTGCTTCAAATGATGGAATATTGGGATAGGCTTTATTCAAAAGTGGCCAGTGTTTTTTTATTATTGAATAGGCTTTAGGCATCAAGGGATGGTAAAGATGTACAAATGGTATCCTTTCTTTAGGAGGCATGTGAAGATGAGGAGAAGGAGGTGTGAGGGCCCGGTTTTTTTCTTCAAGTAGTAGTCTGGTTGGATAACGTCTGTTTTTAAATTTGGTAGACATAGTATCAAGTCTGGTTTCAAGTGTCGGTCTGTTCGACACTATGCGTGATACTCTATGGAATTGGGATCGTGGCAAACTGTTTCTGGTAGATTTAGGATGACAACTAGTATATAGTAGAAGGTTGTTCCTGTCCGTAGGTTTACAGTAAAGGTCTGTTGATAGATAACCCTGGGAGTCCTGTGATATTCTGGTGTCCAAAAAAGGAATAGATTCTGTACTGTACTCCAAAGAAAATTGTAATTCCGGGAAAATAGAGTTGAGGTAGGAGTGGAACTCTAACAAGGAGGTGGTCGAACCAGTCCACACAAATAATACGTCATCAATATAGCGGTGGTACCCCAATGCAAAGCGGAGAAACAATTCATTGGAATATATGTAATTTGTTTCAAATAAACTCATATATGCATTTGCATAGGCCGGCGCCACGTTCGCGCCCATGGCGGTACCACGTTTCTGGACATAATACGTGTCCTCGTATAGAAAGTAATTCTCATGTAGTACAAGGTGGAGGAGATCCAGACATAATTGTATGGAATCAGTGGACAGATCAGAGGACTCCAGCAGTGTTTTAACTGCTTCAATACCTTTATCATGAATTATTGACGTGTATAGACTGTTCACGTCAATACTAAAATCAATACCGCCTGGCAGTATTCTCGCCACCTTAGACGTGAATAGTCTATACACGTCAATAATTCATGATAAAGGTATTGAAGCAGTTAAAACACTGCTGGAGTCCTCTGATCTGTCCACTGATTCCATACAATTATGTCTGGATCTCCTCCACCTTGTACTACATGAGAATTACTTTCTATACGAGGACACGTATTATGTCCAGAAACGTGGTACCGCCATGGGCGCGAACGTGGCGCCGGCCTATGCAAATGCATATATGAGTTTATTTGAAACAAATTACATATATTCCAATGAATTGTTTCTCCGCTTTGCATTGGGGTACCACCGCTATATTGATGACGTATTCTTTGTGTGGACTGGTTCGACCACCTCCTTGTTAGAGTTCCACTCCTACCTCAACTCTATTTTCCCGGAATTACAATTTTCTTTGGAGTACAGTACAGAATCTATTCCTTTTTTGGACACCAGAATATCACAGGACTCCCAGGGTTATCTATCAACAGACCTTTACTGTAAACCTACGGACAGGAACAACCTTCTACTATATACTAGTTGTCATCCTAAATCTACCAGAAACAGTTTGCCACGATCCCAATTCCATAGAGTATCACGCATAGTGTCGAACAGACCAACACTTGAAACCAGACTTGACACTATGTCTACCAAATTTAAAAACAGACGTTATCCAACCAGACTACTACTTGAAGAAAAAAACCGGGCCCTCACACCTCCTTCTCCTCATCTTCACATGCCTCCTAAAGAAAGGATACCATTTGTACATCTTTACCATCCCTTGATGCCTAAAGCCTATTCAATAATAAAAAAACACTGGCCACTTTTGAATAAAGCCTATCCCAATATTCCATCATTTGAAGCACCCATTCTCATGTGCACCAAACGACCACCAAATATTAAAGATAAGCTTGTAAGGGCAGATATCGGCAGTGCAACACAAAGGGATCGCCAGATGGTCCTAGCCCCCCGTCGACATGGTACATTCCCATGTCTCAATTGTGCGGCATGTTCAAATATTATCCGCTCTGACAATATTACCCATCCAAGAACCGGCAAATCCTTCCCTATCAAAGATTTCTTTACTTGCAATTCAAATTTTGTAATTTATCTGATCAAATGTCCATGCGGCCTCCTGTATGTTGGGGAATAAGTCCACAATTAGATGCCAAAAAAATTGGCTCCCGTTACCCGACCATTTTTCTAGAGCAAGACATTCAGTGGCACAACTTAAATTCCAAGTCATAGAAGGTATACCACGTCCAAGAAGAGGTGGTGACTGTCATGGGTGCATCGCCGCGAGGATCGTCGCGATTGCACATTCTGACTTCTCGCAGCTGAGTTGCTGTTACTTTGTGTTTGGTTATGAGAGAGTTAATTTTACCTAGCTCTTTGCTAAGACTAGGTCCAGCCTCGCCCGGCTGCTTTTGATTATGTTCTAATTAGCTTCCTTTATATCCCTGCCAGTCTGGGTGTTAGATGCCGGTGAAAGCCTTCATGTAGTCTAGCAGACTGGATCGGTTCTGAGAATACTTAAGCTAAGAGCTCCTTAGTTGTTTTTACTCTTATAGCTTAAAGTGTATCTCTGAGACCTTAGGTGTTCCTACTGTGTGTGAGTGTTGTATGTAAGACTTTATTTACTTTATTTCTTGTCTTTCTTGTATGTCTTTCTGTTCATTTACCGTTACCTGTTCATTCCCTTTGGTGGTAATCAGGGTCCTTCTTAGGACTAGATTACAGTTGGCAGGGATTGATAGGAGACAGGGTTTACGCTGGTGGCCTGGACCTCTTTACCTTTAACAGTACCTCCAGGTAGAGGGATTAGTTAGGACCCCAGTTTAGGGTCAACATAGACCCCGGTCACCCTCTAGCCAGAGACAGCGTATAACGGATTCCGTATTGACCCACTGGACATTCTGTCAGGTAATTCTATGTTATCATATATCTATGCGCATGTTATATAGTATGTTGCCCTTTTGATATAGATTACTGTCATCACATATATATATCTGCTATACAGCGTGACAGTGACCGAATCAAAATGCTTAAACAGAGGGAAACATTCTGGATACACAAACTAGATACGTTGGCACCAAAAGGCCTCAACAGAGAAATTGATTGGCTTGTATGACTAAAACCATAATATCAATATATACTAATGTCTTTTTGTTCCCTTACAGACCCGCTAATACCTTATTGCTTTAGGTGAGTTTACCTAACCCTCTAGTATCTGCCCCTACTCCTCCCCCTATTTATTTAATATTAATCGTTTATTTACTAATTATTTTTTCCCCTATTTATTATTAGTCTACTTCTATATTATGCCCCCATATTATGCCTTATCGCTAAATATTATTTTTTATTTCTTATTTTTTCTTGATTCTGGGTCTTACATTTCGTCATAGATGCCACTACCAGCCGACATAACTATTTGTACTCAGAAAATCCACAAATCATACACTGTTATAAGTTTACTAAATCAGTACTCAGCACTACCCTGGCCAGCTACACTCTAGCCTTCGAATATAGCCACTGCGCATGACCAGAGTCAGCGCTGAGGTGACGTAACGTCACTTCCGGTCTCGTTACTCTACTTCCGGTCTAGCGCTCACAAAAAGAGCGCTTTTCAGTTCAGGAGCACACAACATCACCACAGCAAGGCGCGGGAGCGCCGCTGTATTTTCCTACACTAGGACTAGCGATCAACCAGGTAAAGTGCCTCTCTGCTATTTTTTATCAGCATTACCATTAAGCAGCACTCTATGCGGCAATGGTACTTTTTCACTAATATACAACAACTTTGCTGCTATACTTATGGGGACAAAATATATTTTATAGGTATAAGACTAGCCTTCTGGCTCATTAGCTAACTGGACTACAGGTACTTTTTCTCAAAAAACTTTTTCTTGGGCATGTAAACATTAAATATTGCGGCCTCTGACTATTCCAATATATTTGAATCACAGCTTCACTAGGCCAATTCCCCTACTAAGGCTGCTCAATAAAGGTATTCCCCTCCTCTTTTACTACTCTGCATATACCTGATATTTGTTCTAGCTATAACATTGTCACTATTCTCAGGGCCGGATTACTAATAAGGCCAATTAGGCCATGGCCTATGGGCCCCTGAGCCTCTGGGGGCCCATAGGCCCCCACTGTCTGCCGGCGTTCGTGGGGCACACCAGGGGTGGGATTCAGCCAGTTCTCCCCGGTTCGATGGAACCGGTTGTTCAAAAAGCAGCCGGTTCCCCGAACCGGGGAGAATGAGAGCGGCGATCCGGTACTATTTTGCGCCTGGGAGTCGGCGGTTCCCTGTGCCGGCTGTCAAGCTGACAGCCGGCGCAGAGAAGCTGCTGCGTGCCGGCTCCCAGGGATCAATTGTACTGGCGTCTATACAGACGCCAGTACTATTGAAGCTCTGACCCCTGGGTCAGAGAGACGCCAGCAGCGTGATCAGGTCATGTGATCACGCTGCTGACGTCACTCGCCGGCGGCGCCCAGAAGGGGGACCTGCTCTGGTGGTAAGTGTGCTCCAGAGGAGCTGAAGAAACCACTGAGACGGGGGTACATAATGTGGGGTGGCATGGGGGAGTACTTTATTGTGGGGGATTAGGAGTGGGAATGATGGGGGAGTACTTTATTGTGGGGGGATTAGGAGTGGGAATGATGGGGGAGTATTTATTGTGGGGGGATTAGGAGTGGGAATGATGGGGGAGTACTTTATTGTGGGGGGATTAGGAGTGGGAATGATGGGGGGTAGATAATTTATTGTGGGGGGATTAGGAGTGGGAATGATGGGGGATACTTTATTGTGGGGGGATTAGGAGTGGGAATGATGGGGGAATACTTTATTGTGGGGGATTAGGAGTGGGAATGATGGGGGGAGTACTTTATTGTGGGGGGATTAGGAGTGGGAATGATGGGGGAGTACTTTATTGTGGGGGATTAGGAGTGGGAATGATGGGGGGAGTACTTTATGTGTGGGGGGTATTGTGGGGATTAGGAGTGGGAATGATGGGGAGTACTTTATTGTGGGGGAGTTAGGGGAGTGGGAATGATGGGGGGAGTACTTTATTGTGGGGGAGGATTAGGAGTGGGAATGATGGGGGGAGTACTTTATTGTGGGGGGATTAGGAGTGGGAATGATGGGGGGAGTACTTTATTGTGGGGATTAGGGGGGAATGATGGGGTATTGTGGGGATGGAGTGGGATGAGGGGATACTTTTTGTGGGGGATTAGGAGTGGGATGATGGGGGAAGTACTTTATTGTGGGGGTGATATAGGACGGGGGGGATAGTGTGATGGGGGAGTACTTTTTGTGGGGGGATTAGGAGTGGGAATGATGGGGGAGTACTTTATTGTGGGGGGATTAGGAGTGGGAATGATGGGGGGAGTACTTTATTGTGGGGGGATTAGGAGTGGGAATGATGGGGGAGTACTTTATTGTGGGGGGATTAGGAGTGGGGAATGATGGGGGGAATACTTTTGTGGGGGATTAGGAGTGGGAATGATGGGGGGAGTACTTTATTGTGGGGGGATTAGGATGGGAATGATGGGGGAGTACTTTTTGTGGGGGGATTAGGAGTGGAAATGATGGGGGAGTAATTTTTGTGGGGGGATTAGGAGTGGGATGTGGGGGTACTTTTGTGGGGGGATTAGGAGTGGAGATGGGGGGTACTTTATGTGTAGGGGATTTGGGAGATGGGGGAAATGATGAGGGGGTACTTTATGTGTGGGGGATTTGGAGTGGGAATGATGGGGGAATACTTTTTGTGGGGGGATTAAGGAGTGGGGAATGATGGGGGGAGTACTTTATTGCGGGAGGATTAGGGGGAGTGGGAATGATGGGGGGAGTACTTTATTGTGGGGGGGATTAGAAGTGGGAATGGAATGTGGGGAATACTTTATTGTGGGAGGATTAGGAGTGGAAATGATGGGGGAGTACTTTATTGTGGGGGGATTAGAGTGGGAATGATGGGGGGAGTACTTTATTGTGGGGGGATTAGGAGTGGGAATGATGGGGGAATACTTTTTGTGGGGGATTAGGAGTGGGAATGATGGGGGGAGTACTTTATTGTGGGGGGATTAGGAATGGGAATGATGGGGGAGTACTTTTTTGTGGGGGGATTAGGAGTGAAAATAATGGGGGAGTAATTTTTTGTGGGGGATTAGGAGTGGGATGTGGCGGTACTTTACGTGTGGGGGGATTTGGAGTGGAGATGGGGGGCTATTTTATGTGTGGAGGGATTTGGAGTGGGGATGGGGGGCTATTTTATGTGTGGGGGGATTTGGAGTGGGGATGGGGGGCTATTTTATGTGTGGGGGGATTTGGGTGGGGATGAGGGTATTTAATATGTGTGGGGGGATTTGAGGGTACTGAAGAGTATGTATGTATGAGGAAACAGTATGGGGGATGGTTGCAGACAGTATGGGTGAACGGGTGAATGTATGTGTTTCACAGTATGGGGAGTCAGGGGTATGTGTGAGCAGACAGTATAGTGAGGGGGTAAATATATGAGGAGACAGTATGCTGAACAGGGGGGATGTGTGAGGAGGGAGGGGAATAGTGTGAGGTGACAGTATATTGCAGATATTTTTATTTAGGGGCATTATAATGACTCCTCTGTCTTTAAGGGCATCGTGTGGAGAGTTGGTGCAGAAGATCGGAGAAGATGGAGGTCTGCAGAGACGGCTGTGGATGAGAAAACTCATCATGGGATCTGGACAAGATGAAGAAAAGGAGAACGACTCCAGAGACGACGTCATCCATAAGGTACCTGGATGTAAATATTATTTGTGAAATTGACTAATTCTCATGTCTTTATTTGTTAGGAGCATTAAAGGGGTTCTCCAGGTCTGTGTCACATAGAATGACTGCAGACTCAGCACAGACCTGGAGAACCCCTTTAATGCTCCTAACATAAATAAAAACATGAGAATTAGTCAATTTCTGAATTCTCACAGTGCGCACTGCTCGCTGTCAGGATTCTCTCATGCCGGTGATTTACATACATGCGGTCACATGCTGACTAGACATGTGTGGCCTCACTCAATGAAAATGAAGGAGCGAGGCCGGGCACTCTAGTCGGAATGTGGCCAGAAGTATATAAATCACATGCTTGTGCTGACATGACCGTGTACTCTCGCCACCGGTAAGGGAGAATCCTAAAAGTGTGCAGAGCATTCGTTGTGAGAATTCAGAAGCTGCAATGTCAGGATTCAGCTCTGCGGGTTTCCCAGTAGTCATCACATGGACACTTCACTCATGCCATTTTCATACTTATGGTCCTGTGACAACGAGCTTCTCCTCCTGCTTCTCTCAGTTTTTCACTGAACATTGAGAGCATTAGGGAGAGCAGCTCGTCGGTACATGACTAAGTGTGCAAATCGCATGTGTGCGGGGGGGGCGCCGAAACGAATTCTTGCCCCGGGTGCCAGAAAGCCTAGATACGCCTCTGGCCGCAACACACCGCCAGCCCCAGCCCCGCGGACTGATCTCTGCAGTGCGGCGATTGGGTAGCGGCGCGCCGCGGCCATCTTCATTCACGAGGAGGAGTGAAGAGAGAGGAGAGAGCAGAGGCTGCAGGCAGAGCTGCAGAGTCTCTGAGGTACTGTGTGTGTGAGCAGCTGCCTGAGCTGCGGCGCTACCTGGGGCTGGCGTGGCCTGGAGACTATTTGGGCAGTATGTGCTAAGTTCTATTTGGGTAGTGAGTGTAGTATGTCACTGTATTATTTGGGGCTGGGCAGTGGGCCCTCAGCACTGTATGACAGTGTGAGCAGCTGCCTGAGCTGCGGCGCTACCTGGGGCTGGCCTGGCCTGGAGACTATTTGTTGGGCATGTATGTCACTGTATTATTTGGGGCTGGGCAGTGGGCCCTCAGCACTGTATGACAGTGTGAGCAGCTGCCTGAGCTGCGGCTGCTGGCTGGCTGGCCTGGCCTGGAGACTATTTGGGCAGTATGTGCATTGGCATATACTGTTTTGGGCACTGTATGAGGTATTATATGAGCACTATGTGATGATATTATTTGCGCACTGTATTGTTTGAGCATTATGTGACGGTATTATTTGGGCACTCTGTGACTGTATTATTTGGGCACTGTATTATTTAGGCACATTCAGTGCCAGGAGCCCTTCCTTCTTGCCTGCGTCTCCTTAGCTGCTGCAGAACCTCATTTTAAAGAGGGAAGGGAAGGAGAGTGGAGTGGTTTTTGTGAAGCTATGAGGGGCTGCCTTGCTTCTGCAGAACCTGTTTTTGCCTAAAACCTTTTATGTGGAAAAAATTAATCACACCTGGATCCTGCAGTTCCTCCAGGACTACAAGTCCCAGCAGAACGTGGGGAGCAGTGATGTAATCCTTCAGCCTCTGACTAGCTATACCTCCCCCCTTCTTTAAAAAGAGTTTCTGCAGCTGCGGAGGGAACATATATGTATGAATCACAACCAGCTGCTGCAGAACTCTTGAGGGAATCCCATTCCGCAGGCTTCGGGGGTGTGGCTTCAAAAATGGGTGTGGCTTAAAAGGGTGTGGCTTAAAATGGGTGTGGTTTACCAACGCACAAACACAGAACCTGTTGTTAAAAATTTGAATCCCACCCCTGGGGCACACATACACATTACTACTTCTTCTGACACATTCTTGACACACTAGCAGTGGCCGGCTGGCCGCGGAGCGGTACTTCACATCATCACGTGATGTACCGTCCGGGCGACAGCAGCGGCGTGCGGCGAGAACAGCATCCAGCACAGGAGTATTCTCCTGCTGTGTTTCGCCGCTCGCGATTGGCTGACAGGCGAGGGCAAGATGCAGGAAAGACTTCTGCATCTCCGCTCGTCATTGGCTAACGGGCAGCGCGGGAGTCCGGCCCCCCTCCCATGAACACGCAGCAGCCAGCAGCAGAGGAGCCGAGCGTGTGCTGGCTGCGCAGCGTTGTGAGAGAGTGAGCAGAGGGCGAGGCTGAGGCATTGTGGGTGGGCTGAGGTGTAGTGGGCGGGACTGTGGCGCATGGATGAGAGGGAGGCCCCCAAAATTTTACCGGCCTAGGGGCCTCCATTACCTTAATCCGGCACTGACTATTCTTTACAGCCACCATATTACTGTGGATTATTCATTTCTATATGCACTCATCTTTATTCATATCTTGGACTGAGGTAATTATCGTTATTATATAATTTTCCCCCTTTTTTTTCCTTTGTCTTTTCTATTTTGTTCCTCTATGCCTATATGAAAACTCATATTGGTACTAGTCATCTAGACTGGATATATTTAATTCTTGTTTTACCTACCTTTTGTATTATATTCACATAATACTTGGAGAAGTTTAGTTTATTATGTTTATTATGTACAGACATCGTTTATTTATACAATTATGTCATGTACAATACTTATACATTTCTTTTTTACCAACAGCGAATACATGAGTAAGGCTCTGGCAGAGCCGAAACGTTGTATTGATATCGCTTCAGACCTTGTATTCCTGTTTTTGCTCAGACATTGTTAAATAAATTTTCACATTGCAAATCTATCTTAATGAGTGTGCGGTGAAATTTACTAATATGTCTGTGATTTGAGTCAAACTGCCCAGACCGGTCTATGGGTTTGTGAAATCACAGACAGCACGTGGATGCTATCCATGTGCAATAATCTGCGTGCTGTCCTTTTTAAAGGAAATCTGTCAGTAGGATCAACCCTTCTAAGCCGTCTACATGGGCATGTAGCTCCGATTTTTTTATTCCAGAAAAGTCCACGTGTTTATTATATGTAAATGAGCTGTTAAGATCTATGGGCTGGACATAACTCTTCCTGAGATTCTGTCTCCAGAGCTTATTTTAAATGAAAGGGGCTATTACCAGTGTGAGACATGTAATGATTAAGCGTCTTCTCTCCTAATCTACATATCTCACACTGCTAACTTGCTTCCCTTTCATATAAAATAAACGCTGGAGACATATTCTCAGGGAAATCTATTTCCATCCCATAGATCTTAACAGCTCATTTACATATAAGGAAAATGTGGATTTCGATGGAAAAAAAAATCAAATCCCAGATGTCAAGGTGGTAACATTTCATTCAACTTTCTATGCACTACGTGCCATGTACAACTTTCTATGCACTACGTGCTTAGGAGGGTTGATCCCACTGATTCCCTTTACCATTCTTGTGTATAAGAGAAGTTTTGCAGTTATTTAATATTACTGAAAGACACTAATTGTGAATACAAACACAATGACAAAACACTAATCAGATCAAGCACACTGATGAGAATCGTAGTTGAAAAAAATATATCTAAATGAAGATTTAAATTTCCTAACTTTTTTCTGATTCATCTTCTCAAAGCCCTCATTGGTTTGATCCTTGGAATAGTTTTCTCCTCTCTACCTTTGTTTCTGCTTAATCTCCTGTTATTTAATCTGGCCTGTTTGTTTGTGTCTCAGTTTGTTCCACCAATCAGAAGATGCTCTGCAGACACAACCTAGGAGCCCCTGCAGAAAAGTTCTGATCATCGTTTCGGGGGTAACGAGTGAAAACCACGAGTGTCATGTTTACTTTGAACATTCTCATACAGTTAAAATATTTCAAGAGTTTTTATTTGGATTTTGAAGTGAGTTCATTTCAAAATCCACAACTGAAACCTCTTCAAATATTCTTTGAATTCTCTGCCTATAGTTTAGTAAAGCTAGTTTCTGATCTTTTTTATGTTATTTTTTTTTTTACGAGGTTCTGAAAATCTTGCTGAAGAAAAGAATTCAATTGTCACTTCCTGGATTCATATGCCTTACAGAATCAAAACTTGACACTGTCAATTCAAAACCTTGCAAAGAGCAAGTGGTAAAAACTTTTCCAAGAATATCGTCTGATCTAAAAACCTCCTTAAACACCACACAGATTTCTGAAGTGGATTTGTCTTGAATACCATGTTGAATTTATCTGCCTCAAAGAAAGAAAAAAAATAAATTGTGTGAATGAACAGTGGTGGTTGAAAATTTGTGAGCAATTTCATATTCTGCATGAATTTTTGAATTTAGGGCTGAGAGCCGCTGGATATTTCAACTAGATAAATTCTAGTGTAGGAAAAAAGAAATTGAAAAATGGAAATTGGCCATGTCGTGAATAGGTTAAAGGCAACTTTTAATCAGTTTACAGGTTTATTAAACAAAATCAAAATGAAAAAAATAAAACAAGAAGAGATGAGGGAGCATTAAAATGCTTGGATTCTCATTACTCGAACCAAGCAATTCCAATTCGAGTAACGAGTATAATGGGAGTCAATGGGAAATCCAAGCATTTATCAGCAGACCCTGTAAGGAGCTCTGGAGGGCAGTGAAAATGTTGAAATGGAAGGAAAAAGTGCTGAATGGAAAGAGAATAGCATGGGGAAGACCCTGAAAACATCTCTGACTCCCAGAACACTGCTGAGAACAATGGTGTCATACTTATACTCCACTTTAAGAGCTGACAAATAGAGATAGGCAGACACCTGATGTTTGGTTCTGGCGGGTTCGGCCAAACAGTTGCAAAAAGTTCAGGTTCAGATATCAGAACAGTACGGGGACCCAAACACAGACCCCATTCTCTGAATGGGGGGCCCGAACATCCAGTGTTTGCTGCGATGTCATGTGCATGACAGCGCCGCAAACACCGTTTCTGATCAGCGGTGAAATCATCCCTGCCGTCAGAGAGCCGTGTGTTGTGAATGGGTTTGAGATGAGTTCTGAGCAGAGACTCCCTCTGGTGGTTGCAAGCGGTACGGGTCTGTTCAGTGAAGATTGTGAGGACTGGGAATCAGGTGTTACTGACTGGTCTTATATAAGGAGTCACCTTCCCATCAGGGTTGCCGGTGAGCAATTGTTCTGGTCTGAATCTTCATTCCTGTTTCCCTTGTAGCCTGCTGTGTCGTGTCTGCATCTCCTGCTTACAGATAAGACATTTTCTTCTTTTTGTTTTTGTGCTATATTTTTGCATTTTGTCCTGCACTTCTGTGGGGGCCTACTGGGTCCCCTCCGGGGGCTTTTGCCCTCTCAGTTTAGTTCAGCCACTGATGTTTGTACTTTTGCTTTTTCCAGTTTTTTCAGGGGCTGCTGTTTTGATTTTGTTACACCAGAGAACTAATTTAGGTGGTAGAGGTCGTGTGATCTCAGGTGATTTTGAAATTAGTAGAGTTGGTGCTTTTCAGGGTTTTCTGGGATTGCAGTAAGTACCCTTCCTATCCTTTTCTATTTAGTTAGTTTGGGCCCCAGCGTTTGCTCATACTATTTTCTTCTGTGTCAGTATTTCTTCTTGTCTAACCGCCATTACTTGTTTGGGGGCTTTCTATTATCTTTGGGGTTCTGCTCCGGGCAGATAGCTTTCCTATTTCTATCTTTAGGTGTAGTTAGTTTCTCAGGCTGTGACGAGGCGTCTAGGACCAACGTAGGAACGCTCCACGGCTGCCTCTAGTTGTGGTGGTTAGTCAGGGTACTGCAATCTCATAGATTCCAACTGCTCTGGTGTATTGCCTTTTTTACCTGCACTCCTCAGCTACCGAAACATAACAGTATCACCGGCCTAAAAATTGAAAATTGTATGGTACTCACAGAAGGAAAAATATTGTGAAAGAAAAAAGGTTGTCAGAGTTGTCAGAGATATTTTTCTGTTTGTTGCATTTTTTTCCCTCTGTATCTCTGGGTGCTGGGGAGGATCTTTTCTCTCAATGGAGTTTGCACGGTTGTCTGGCCGTGTGGATCAGCTTGCCACTGAGGTTCAGAGTATTGCTGCATATCTTGCTAGGTTTCCTGTTGTGGAACCTAGGATCCCCATGCCAGATTTGTTTTTGGGGGATCGAGCTAAGTTTCAGAATTTCAAAAATAATTGTAAATTGTTTTTTTGCCTTAAAATCTAAGTTCTTAGGGAGCGCAGCGCAGCAGGTTCAAATTATCATCTCTCTCCTGCGCGGCGATCCTGAGGATTGGGCTTTTTCCCTGACACCTGGGGATCCTGTTTGAGTGATGTTGATGCATTTTTTCAGGCTTTGGGGGTTATTGTACGATGAGCCTAATGTCACTGATCAAGCTGAAAAAGCCTTGTTGGCATTAAATCAGGGGCCTTATGACGCTGAGTTATACTGTCAGAGATTCCGTAGGTGGGCAGTCCTGACCAAATGGAATGACGACGCTTTGGCAGCCCTTTTCCGGAAGGGTCTGTCAGATAATGTAAAGGATGTTATGGTGGGATTCCCTGTCCCCTCTGGTCTCAATGATTCTATGTCATTAGCGATTCAAATTGACAGACGTTTGCGTGAGCGGAGAAGTATGCGTGGAATGGTGTTGCCTTGTGAACCAGCTTCTGAACCCATGCAGTGTGATAGAGTGGTGTCTGGGGCACAGCGTCATGAGTTTCGAAGCGCAATGGGTTATGTTTCTACTGTGGTGATGCCTCTCATGCTATTTCAGTCTGCCTAAGCGGGGAAGACGTTTTGCACGCTCAGTTGTCTTGGGTAGTGTTCAGACTAAGTTTTTATTAACTGTCACTCTGATATGCTCTCTGTCCTCATTTTCTGCTCAGGCTTTCGTTGATTCTGGAGCAGCTATTAACCTGATGGATTATGATTTTGCTAAACGTTGTGGGTTTCCCTTGATACTTCTACAGAAGTCTATTCCCCTTCTGTGATCTTTCTATCCCTTTGGCTATGAAAAACTCATTTTACAGTCTCTAGGTGGATTTTTATAGTTGTAACCTGTTTTTCACTCTAGAAGTTAGTTTATGTATTGCAAATGTTTGTTCTATAAATCTGTCATGACAATAATACATCTGTTTTTACCACCTTGTAAGCTCTCAAGCCAACGTTGTTTGATTCGCAAATGATTCTGTTTGCTCGCTTTTAATCCATTGGGCTCCAATGAGTGTTAAATACCTAATCATCTGTGATTTTCAACTGCCCACCCCAGGCTCTGTGTCCGACCTTGATTGTTTGAATTATCTGGTGCTGTCTTTAAAGGAAACTGTCAGTAATCACTCATCTGCCGTCCCATAGGGCATGTGCTCTATTTGTAATTATGCCGAGGTAGTTTAATTTAAATGGCTGTTAAACTTGTCTGGACTAACATGCCTGAGATTCGTCCGCTTATTATAAGGAATCCATTGGAGAAGGTAATGATTAAGCGTCTCTCCCCTATCTACTACTCAGCTGCTACGTTTTCCCTTTCAAAAAAGACTGAGACATTTAGGGTTATTATATAATCTGTCTTACTATAGAAAATATTACGTGAAGAAAAATCAAACCCGTCAGTGACATTATTTCACTGTTTATCCAGTGTGTACAATATACCTACGTGTTGGTGACCAACTGATCCCTTACATTGGATAGGAGTTATTAATTATTACTGATAAGACACTGGATTGAATGGAAGACAACATATCAATCACCCCTGAGAGGAGTGCAAAATATTTGAGTAACCTAATTGATTGCCCTTTGGTGCTCCTTAATGCTCCTCTCTACCGTTTCTGCTAATCCTTATTAATTGGCCTGTTTTTCGTGTTTTGTTCACAATTTCTGAATGTCTCATATTGGACTGAAAAATTCTGATATTTTCTAACGAGTGAACACGGTGTCATGTTATTGAACATTCATCGTAAAATGTGTTCAGAGTTTTAGGAGAAGTGAGTCATTTAATCAACTGAATCCAAATTCTTTGATTGCGCCTATAGAGTAACTAGTTTCTGATTCTTTTTATGTCCTCCAGGTTATGAAACTTGTGAACGAAGTCAAGTTCACTTCTGTATATGGTCCAAATCAAACTTACATGTCATAAACCTTGCAGAGATAGTTTGGTAATTTTCCAAGTATTTATCGTAAAATTTAATTGAGTATTTGTCTGCAGTTGATTTATTGTAAAAAGAACAAATAACTGATTGTGAAGAAAGGGTTCTGAAATTTGTGGCATTTCATATTCGCATGATTTGATGGCAGCCTGGTTTTTCAGAATTTAATAATTCAGGGGGAGATTGACAATTTGGCCATGTCTGAATAGTAAGGCACTTTTAATGTTTCTCGTCAATCATATTCAGGGTGGGAGGATTAATGCTTGGATTCTAAATTGGGCATTCAGAGTACGAGTTTTGGGGTCCAGAAATCAAGATCACAGACGTAACTCTGACAAAGTAATAACTTGTGCCTTTTACTCCACTCGAAAATTTTTTTTACTCCACTTAAGAGCTACAAATAGAGTAGGCGTAACTGGAGTTGGTTGGCCATGGTGCGGCTAGTTGCAAAAAGTCAGGTAGAATCAACGTACCGTGGACAATAGACCATTCCTGAACCGACTCATGTTGCTCGATGCAGTGATCAGCGCGAACACCGTTCTTCAGGGGGGGTCGAACTGTTGTGAATGGGTTTGAATGAGTTCTGAGCAGAGACTCCCTCTGGTGGTTGCAAGCGGTACTGGTCTGTTCAGTGAAGATTGTGAGGACTGGGAATCAGGTGTTACTGACTGGTCTTATATAAGGGAGTCACCTTCCCATCAGGGTTGCCGGTGAGCAATTGTTCTGGTCTGAATCCTTCATTCCTGTTTCCCTTGTAGCCTGCTGTGTCGTGTCTGCATCTCCTGCTTACAGATAAGACATTTTCTTCTTTTTGTTTTTGTGCTATATTTTTGCATTTTGTCCTGCACTTCTGTGGGGGCCTTCTGGGTCCCCTCCGGGGGCTTTTGCCCTCTCAGTTTAGTTCAGCCACTGATGTTTGTACTTTTGCTTTTTCCAGTTTTTTCAGGGGCTGCTGTTTTGATTTTGTTACACCAGAGAACTAATTTAGGTGGTAGAGGTTGTGTGATCTCAGGTGATTTTGAAATTAGTAGAGTTGGTGCTTTTCAGGGTTTTCTGGGATTGCAGTAAGTACCCTTCCTATCCTTTTCTATTTAGTTAGTTTGGGCCCCAGCGTTTGCTCATACTATTTTCTTCTGTGTCAGTATTTCTTCTTGTCTAACCGCCATTACTTGTTTGGGGCTTTCTATTATCTTTGGGTTCTGCTCCGGGGCAGATAGCTTTCCTATTTCTATCTTTAGGTGTAGTTAGTTTCTCAGGCTGTGACGAGGCGTCTAGGACCAACGTAGGAACGCTCCACGGCTGCCTCTAGTTGTGGTGGTTAGTCAGGGTACTGCAATCTCATAGATTCCAACTGCTCTGGTGTATTGCCTTTTTTACCTGCACTCCTCAGCTACCGAAACATAACATCCGTGGTTCACACGCTGTCAGAAGACAACGTGAGCACTCAGCTGTGATCGGAGGTATAAAGTTTACCTCCAGTCACTGGTGTCAGTGGATAGGACAACTGCGCCCATCATCCGACACCTGCTGCCGCTAATAAGTGAGAGCAGGAGCAATGGATGGGAGTATTCATCAGCCGATCCTGTGCTGTAAGTAAATCATTAAAAAAAAAACGGGCGTCAGTTCCTCTGTATTTTTGTTAACCAGCCAGGCAAAACTCACAGCTGGGAGCTGCAACCCTCAGCTGTCAGCTTCAACAAGGCTGGTTATCAAGAATAGAAAGGTCTCCATGCCGTTTTTTTTAATTATTTACCGTATATACTCGAGTATAAGCCTAGATTTTCACTTAACACTTTGATAGAGAAATTCAGGAGTATCGGTGCTCTGCGGAACAATTGCCCTTGTTCCCCATATGGTCACCCCACTACCTCTTTCTGCCTGTTTCAGCACTGCCGATCCCTCCCACTCAGCGCTGCTGACATCGCTCTGCTTGCCATCTTCCCAGGTTGGGTCGGTTTGTTCTTCATCCACCACCTTGTCTTCCACCGCCACATCCTGGTCCTACTGACTTTGTAACTTAACAATGACCTGACTTATCGGCAACTGTGTGTCATCATCATCTTCCTACTTGCACAAAATATCCCGTTCCCACATCACTCGCGTGCTCCTAATTTTGTGCATCACTAATGCTTCCTTCAGTCCCTCTTGGAACACGCAGGGTGAAAGGCCACAATCACAATATGATGTTGTAAAGAGCTCCTCAGAGTGACCTAGTGTGGGGTCACTAGTCTCCTGGGACTCAACATGGTGGGAGGAAGGATAATCAGGGTGAGGATTAAGTGATCCAGACTGTTGGCTGGTGAGACAGGACCATGTGGAAGACTGGCTGATGCTGCCAAGCACACTGGAAGCATTATCTGCTATCCAACCTACCACCTGTTCGCACTGCTCTGGCTTCAGAAGTGGTGTACTGTGCTTCCCTGCAAGGTGGTACAGGAACTTGTGTGTCATGGATTGGCATGTTTCTGGTGCACCAGCAACGGGTGTAGTCGCACCTGTCCCACGTTCTCAGCGTTTAGGTCAGGGGCGGACACTGACAGCTTGGGGCCCCTGTGCAATAAATATGTCTGGGCCCCCCTCCCTGCCTGATATGTCACTTATGATGAGGGGAATCTGGCTATGGAAACCCCAGGAGCTTCGGGCTCTGAGCAACAGGCCAGACGGCCCTCACTATCACTGCCCTGCAAGCAGGGACATACTAAGAGTTCACATGGCACCATAGTAAAAATTCTATTTGGGCCCCCCACACCTCAAAAAATAGATATATTTATATTTTGTTACTGAGCTGGAGATATATATCTCCATTAGGATTCGGTTCTGCTGAGCCCAACCATGTATATACTATGTATACCATCTGATATGTATACCATCTGGTGTCTGATAAAGGGTTATTCCCCAAATAAATCAAGTAATCCCCAGTCCCGATGATAAGGGTTTACTTACTGACTTTTGGGGGACTGACTACTGGTACTCCCAGCAATCCTGAGATCAGGACTACAGCTCAGCCATGAACAGATTGGAGGTGCGCATGCTTCACTTCTGCTCTATTCATTGTCTATGAAACCGATGGAAACAACCAAGCGCAGCACTCAGCATCTCTATAGATAATGGAGAGAGCAGAGGCCGACCATGTATATATTATATTACATTATGCATCTGGTGTCTCTATCATCTGGTATCTGCTCTATTCATTGTCTATGGAATTGATGGAAACAACCGAGTGCAGCACTCAGCAGCTCTACAGATAAGGCGAGCAGAGGCCGAGCATACACAACTCTGCTCTATCCAGGATGAGTCCGCAGACCCCTGTTCTCAGAATCTTGGAGGAAGGAGCAGTGGTTGGATCCTATGGATCAGAGAAAACTTGATTATTTGGTGACTAACCATTTAAATAGACTGGTTGATTTTCCTATTCTTCACAATTACAGGATCATGCAAGAATATATACTGATGCATTTCACAAAATTAGAATATCATCAAAAAGTTAATTTATTTCAGATCTTCAATACAAAAAGTGAAACTCGTATATTACATACAGTCATTACAAACAGAGTTATCTATTTCACGCGTTTATTTCTGTTAATGTTGATGATTATGGCTTACAGCTAATGAAAACCCAAAAAGTCATTATCTCAGTAAATTAGAATACTTTATAATGTAGAGCCCAGCTGTGCCTGGATTCTTACTTTCCAGAGGGATGCACCGAAGGTAATGACCACTAGAGGACCCAATATGCATACACACATCTTCACTAATCCCTAGAGCCATCAGAGGGAGCCTTTTGTAGTGTATATAAGGATGGTGAAGACACAGAGAGCAGATTAGTCTGAGTCTACGTGGAGAGTAGATCAGTTCTGAGATCAGTCTGAGTTTAGTTCTCTTGGAGAGAAGAGAGAGAGAACAGCTGTTGTTGAAAGAACCTGAAATCTGAAGCTCCAAGCTTAGTTCAAACGTGTGGAGGCTAGTACAAGTGGAAAGGAAGCCACTCCAGCCTAGTCAGAACTGAGTCAACCGAGTGCAGTTCAGTAAGCAAGCGTGCCGACGCTTTGAGAGCGGTGAAGAAGGGGAAGAAGCAGTCTACCATCTGCTAGCGTGTGATAGTGTGAGGGTCAGTAGGACGAAAGGCGAGTGGATAAGAAGAGAGTGACAGAGGTGGAAATAGCATTGATAGCTTACCTCTACTCTGATTAACCGGACACTGGGTCCGAGCTTGCTGGATCCTTCATGACTAGCAGGAGATACCGGAGATCCTGCGGGACTTCAAGTCGCAGGAGCCCATAGGTGTTGATACATGGCTGGGTCAGGAAGACAGGAGCCTGGCAGGATCCACCATTAGAGACTGTGTTCTTCCAATAGAAAGCCCTACACAAAGTCAGCCGGGTGTAAAGTTGAAGACAGAGTTAGGCCTCGTTTCATACAGGTCAGAGACTCACATTACAGGAGTAAGGAGGCCCTACACCTACTCAGTGGGAAGAACTGGACGTGCATCCTTCACCCTGCCTGCACCCCGGGACGTGCCTGCAATTCCATCAGTAAAGGTACAGAAAGAGACTTTTGTGTGTGTTCCCATTATTACTCCTGTGGCCGAGCTCCCCTCCTCCATCCTGCACCCCTACACAGCTTAATTACCCTGAAGGTCCCCAGCCTTACCTGTGGAAGGCTTAACACCTTGCGGACCAATATCAACCCTTCAGTGGACCTATACAGCAGCGCTGGTCACCTGACCAGGAACCACAGGTGGCGTCATGAACATTCTACAAACACTTTAATCCCCTGTAAATATCCCCCCTTTTCAGTGAGCGCCCAGGGCCACGGACCGAGCTGTGTCGCCGTGAGATCCCCCATAGAAGTTAATAGGCTCGGTGGCGGGTACCCCACGGCCCTGGCGTGCGACTCATTTTTGGCGTCACGAACAGGATCTCATGCCCTGCAGCAACGGAGGATTCGTGCCCGTTGCCACCGGGTACTGTGTGCCTCACTAAAAGACTGTCCTATTTGTGGTGAAGATTTCCCGCCATTGTCCGCCATTGCCCGCCAAATTGCAGCGTTACGGCGTGAAGAGAAGGAGGCGTACCTGTAAAAAGCGCGCTGAGTCCCGGACACGCCCCCAGCGCTATTGTAGAGAACGTATGCACAGCATAGGAGGTGCAAGATCATCACATTAAGTTGAGTGCAGAGTTTCCTTCTCTACGCCCAGCGCTGACGCGGCAGGTCCTGTGGAGAGCTTCAGTGACGCTCTGACGTCAGAGAGCCGGCGACGCAGGTCCTTCTACACCGCTGTGCCCTGCGGAGCTGCGGCCTTCAGAGAAGGTAGGCCACGTTTTACTAGGGGGGTGCCAAGATGTCACAGCAACAGGCTGACGGTGCGGACCAGGCCGATAGCCCCAATGATGTACCAGCAGGCGCTGGAGCGCAGGCTGGAAACGCAGCTCCCCCACCAGGACCTGTGGCCCCAATAATACCGATAACATTACCGTATATGCCCGGACAAAGTGGCTTCCCCAGTACAGCGGTAAGCCAGACACCCTGTCAGGGTTTAAGCGCAAAATATGCAGCATAATGGACATGTACCCTATGTCAGAGAAACAAAGAGCTGCAGTGGTAGTGGGACAACTGACTGGTGCTGCAGAGAGGGAAGTAGAGACTTGGACAGCTGCAGACCAGGAGTCAGTACCTGCAATTTTCTTAAAGCTACAGACTATCTTTGAGGACCGCACTGAAACAGATCTCCAGATGAGGTTTTACCAATGCTCCCAGAAACCAGATGACAGCATTAGGGACTACGCCTGCCGACTACAAGGGGCCCTGCGAGCTCTCAGACAGGTTAACCCAAGCTGAAAGCAGAACTGTGCATTGGTGGTCCTTGGATCATCCTGACTCTACCTTTGATGCCCTTAAGGATATGGCTATAAAAGGACTGCGACCCCTGGAAACGCCCAAGATGGCAACCCAGTGTCACCCGGGTGAAGCCACTCTAAAGCCAGCAGCATCCACCTTTGCCCTGCTGGTTGCGGAAGCCAAAACGCAGGTGGCGCCCCCTACTGAGCTGGACTGTGTGCGCTCAGAAATGCGCCAGCTGACCAAAAACCTGGCCACTGTAATGAGTGCCCTGCAACTGCGAAATGAGGAAGAAGGAAAGATCCTGCTAGCTGACTGCCCAGAGGATGTCCCTTGGATGAGCCGGAGGAGAAGGAGGACGTCGCCCCACCGGAGGAGGACAACGCCACCCCCAGGAGCGACCCCCGACCAGCACCATCCTTGCCGAGAGATCATCTGCTACCGTTGCCACAGAGAAGGTCACCCAGCACGTCGGTGTCATTTAAACGAGCAGATCCTGGGTCCGAGGGCCAACACCCAGGACTAGACTCTTCAGGCCCTTCAGACTGGAACCGCAGTTTTGTGGGAGGAAGACCATACCTGTCCATTATACTGGACGGGATCGCAATCCCTGCCCTGCTGGACACTGGATCACAGGTAACCATCATACCTGATGTCCTGTATAATAGATTTTGGCCCATGGACAGTCTCCATCCCCCGAGCCCTGACTTTGCAGTATATGCTCTAATGGCCTCCCTGTTGATATACTCGGAGCCAAAAACGTGGACGTAAAAGTGGGTAGAGTGGAGCTGAAGGACCAGGGACTCTTAGTAGTAAAAACTGTAAATGAGGAAAATGGCTTAAATGTGGTTTTAGGTACCAACATTATCAGTAACTGTTTGGAGGAAGTTGTGCTTTTGCTCCAACAGCTCGCCGATGTTGCCAGGCCGAAGCAAAAGGGAGTGATCCAGAAGGAGATCCGGGCCCTGATGTGTCAGCAGCAAGTAAAACTGACCGGTGGTGAGATTGGTAATGTACGGGTGACAGACCCGAACCCCATTGTGATACCCCCAATGAGTGAAATGCTTATTTGGTGTAGAGCAGCAATAGGTCTGAGAGGACAGAACTACCAAGCAGTAGTAGAGCCCCATTGTTCAGAACATAGACCTACACTCTTGACTGCTAGTGGGGTAGTGGAGGTACGAAATGGGAGAGTGCCAGTACGTCTTCTCAACTAGGGAGAAGATGAAGTGAACTTACCACGATATGCCACTGTTGCTAAATTACATGCAGTAGATAACAGCTCCATTCACACGACGGAGTCCTTAACCTCCCCACAACCAGCGGAGGATAACGGCCCAGCAACCCAGGTGGAGGATTGGTGTCAGCAGCTCCATGTCGGGACAGACACCACTCCAGCCCACCAGAAACAGGGAGTACTTTGAGTGGTACAGGAGTACACACAGGTATTTAGCAAACACCCACTTGACTTTGGGACAATTAGGGAGTGCAACACCATATCCCTACAGGCAACCACCCCCCCATTAAAGAACGTTACAGGCCTATACCACCAGCACACTACCAGAAAGCCAAGGAGATGTTGCGTGATATGAAGGAATCAGGGGTGATAAGGGATAGTTGTAGTCCCTGGGCAGCACCTCTAGTCCTAGTCAGGAAAAAGGATGGAAGCATGAGAATTGTGTAGATTACAGACAAGTAAATTGCATTACACATAAAGATGCATACCCTTTACCATGCATTGAGGAATCCTTAGCTGCATTAAAGACTGCTAATTACTTTTCCACCCTTGACCTCACTAGTGGGTACTGGCAAGTAGCTGTGGCTGAGAAGGATCGGGAGAAGACGGCTTTCACCACCCCGATGGGACTCTGTGAGTTTGACAGAATGCCGTTTGGACTCAGCAGTGCCCCTGGAACATTCCAGAGAGTGATGGAGAGCTGCCTGGGACATCTCAACTTTGAAACTGTGTTGCTGTACCTGGACGACGTAATAGTGTACTCCAAGACGTATGAAGATCACTTGAAGCACCTGGCGGAGGTATTTGAGTCACTGAAGCCTTCAAAGTGCCATCTGCTCAAACAAAAGGTACAGTACTTGGGACATATTGTCAGCTCAGAAAGAGTAGCGCCAAACCCTGAGAAGGTCACCGCCATCCAGAAATCGCCGGAGCCGAAGAATCTCAAGGAGGTGCAACAGTTCCTGGGACTGACAGGATACTACCGGAGGTTTGTAAAGGACTGCACCAAGAAAGCAGCGCCTCTTCAAGACCTCCTGGTAGGACAATCCCTCAAGAGCAGAAATTCTCCATTCCCATGGGGTAAAGAACAGGCTGAGTCATTTAAGGAGATGAAGGAGATCCTGACAGGTGACGAGATCTTAGCCTACCCTGACTACAGCCAGCCGTTCCTGCTGTACACTGATGCCAGCAACGAAGGATTGGGAGCTGTCCTCAGTCAGAAGCAAAGTGGCCAAGAAAAAGTCATTGCATATGCAAGCAGGAAGCTCCGCCCGACCGAGAAGAATCCAGAAAACTACAGCAGCTTCAAGTTGGAGCTCCTGGCACTGGTCTTGGCCATTACTGAAAGATTCAAGCATTACCTAGCCTCCAGCAAATTCATGGCCTACACTGACAATAACCCCTTGACACATCTTGAAACAGCTAAGCTGGGAGCTATGGAGCAACGTTGGATGGCTCGGCTGTCAAACTACCAATTTACAAGCAAGTACAGGGCGGGTCGCAAGAACGCCAACGCTGATGCTCTGTCCAGAATGCCTCATGAGTCTGACACAGAAGAGGAATTGGAAGACCTAGAGAGATTGAACTACCTGCCTTTCACAGAAATGGATGATCCACGAGCAACGAGCCTGCAGGAGGCAGCGTGGTAAGACGTTAAATCCTTTACCTCACCACAGCTGGAAGGAGACCCAGAACAGTGACCCGTTGTCAGCCGTATCAAGGAGCTGATAATCAAGGAGGTTCCTCCTTGGAGAAGGATGCGTCCAACAAGCAAAGCAGCTGTGGAATGAGAGAAGCCAGCTGTTTATCTACCATGAGAAGCTGTGCCGGAGGTACATCAACCCAAGGACCCATGAGATGGTATGGCAGATAGTAGTCCCAGGACGGACGTCCAGATGGTGTTGGAAGCCTACCACAATCAAGCGGGGCACTTTGGCTGGAAGAAGCTGGAGACCCTGTTGAAGTGTCGTTTCTACTGGGTAGGAATGCGCAGTTCCACCGAGAAATGGTGTAAAAGCTGTGGACCCTGTAGTCTCAGAAGAAAAGACTACAGCAGCCAGAAGGCACCCCTGCAACTCATCAAGACGACTCGTCCCTTGGAGATCGTGGCCCTGGACCATGTCAAGTTGTCACCCAGCGGTCGGGATACTCATATGCCCTGACAATGGTGGATCACTACTCCAGGTTCCTGGTGGTCGCCCCGTCAATGATCTGACGGCAGAAACAGCAGCAAAGACGTTCCAAGCGTATTTCTGCAGGCCCCATGGGTATCCTGAGCAAGTGTTAACTGACCAAGGCCAGCCTTTGAAGCCGAATTATTCCAGGAATTCTGTAATTTGTACGGATGCAAGAAGATAAGAACCACACCGTACCACCCCAAACAAATGGTCTCTGTGAAAAGATGAATCACATTGTCATTGATCTGCTGAAGACGGTACCACTTGAGGAGAGGAATCGGTGGCCAGACCTACTACCTGATCTGGTAGATCTGTACAATCACATACCTGTGAGTTCCACCAATTGTACCCCAGCCTATCTTATGCGGGCAAGACCAGGAAAGCTGCCCATGGATCTGGAACTTGGTGTTGTGGAACCAGAAGCAGATGTTACTACTGAAGATTGGGACACAAACAGATGGGAACAGTACAGGAGAGTACAAGCCTGCGTGGAAGATAGTCTCAATAAAGTAAGGGAAAAACAAGAGGATAACTACAACAAAAGTGCGCCAGCTGAACCTTTTGTGCCTGGAGAAATTGTGCTGAAAAGAAAAAGGAGAATGCACAAATTAGATGATCAATGGGAAAGAGAGCCCTATGTCATGCAAAATTCAAAGTTTGACAACAGGAAAACGTGTATATTAGTAGAGATGGAGGAAAAACGACTACAACTGTATCCAGAGATCACCTAAAACTATGTCCAGACCTATTAAAGCTTCAAGAAGAAGAACCTGTCATTGACAAAGAGAAGCAAGGTGGAGTCATACATACGGACTTAGGAGATTTTCCCGCAGATTGGCCTCGTATTGGAGAAGCTGTAATAATTCCCATACTCCAATTCTATCAACCGCAAGAAGCACTCCAACATCAAGTTGAGCCAGTTGTTGCAGAAGAAATAGTTCAAGAGGAACCTGCTCCAGCAGAATCTCAAGACGTGGAACCTCAAGATGTTGGGTCTCAGGAAGGAGAATCCCCTGGCGAGACAGAACCGCATCACCCAGCTGCAAGTATACTTGCCAGATCCCTAGAGAGGTTAAGGCAGTATTACAGTTTACCTGCACGTAGGACAGACAGGTCAAATGCTACCTCACCTAACGCAACACCACGTAGGTCAGTACGCATGACAAAGGGACAGTTACCTGTTAGGTACCGAGAGTAGGCCTAACAAATATAAGCAGTTAACTAGAGTCACAGTGTGTGTAAATGTAATATAAATTATTGTGTAAATATATGTACATATGTTACCTGTTAGCAACTGTTAAAGATTCTTGCCTCCCGTAAGGGAAGAGTTCACTTGTTATTTAATGCTAACGTTTATTCAAAAATGTCTTTCAGCCCGGGAGTGCTGATGTTTACTAGGGGGAAATGTAGAGCCCAGCTGTGCCTGGATTCTTACTTTCCAGAGGGATGCACCGAAGGTAATGACCACTAGAGGACCCAATATGCATACACACATCTTCACCAATCCCTAGAGCCACCAGAGGGAGCCTTTTGTAGTGTATATAAGGATGGTGAAGACACAGAGAGCAGATTAGTCTGAGTCTATGTAGAGAGCAGATCAGTTCTGAGATCAGTCTGAGTTTAGTTCTCTTGGAGAGAAGAGAGAGAGAACAGCTGTTGTTGAAAGAACCTGAAATCTGCAGCTCCAAGCTTAGTTCAAACGTGTGGAGGCTAGTACAAGTGGAAAGGAAGCCACTCCAACCTAGTCAGAACTGAGTCAACCGAGTTCAGTTTAGTGAGCAAGCGTGCCGACGCTTTGAGAGCTGTGAAGAAGGGGAAGAAGCAGTCTACCATCTGCTAGCGTGTGATAGTGTGAGGGTCGAGTAGGACGAAAGGCGAGTGGATAAGAAGAGAGTGACAGAGGTGGAAATAGCATTGATAGCTTACCTCTACTCTGATTAACCGGACACCGGGTCCGAGCTTGCTGGATCCTTCACGACTAGCAGGAGATACCGGAGATCCTGCATGACTTCAAGTCGCAGGAGCCCATAGGTGTTGATACGTGGCTGGGTCAGGAAGACAGGAGTCTGGCAGGATCCGCCATTAGAGACTGTGTTCTTCCAATAGAAGGCCCTACACAAAGTCAGCCGGGTGTAAAGTTGAAGACAGAGTTAGGCCTCGCTCCATACAGGTCAGAGACTCACATTACAGGAGTAAGGAGGCCCTACACCTACTCAGTGGGAAGAACTGGACGTGCATCCTTCACCCTGCCAGCACCCCGGGACGTGCCTGCAATTCCATCAGTAAAGGTATAGAAAGAGACTTTTGTGTGTGTGTTCCCATTATTACTCCTGCTGCCGAGCTCCCCTCCTCCATCCTGCACCCCTACACAGCTTAATTACCTGAAGGTCCCCAGCCTTACCTGTGGAAGGCTTAACACCTTGCTGCCCAATATCAAACCTTTAGTGGACCTATACAGCAGTGCTTGTCACCCTGACCAGGAACCACAGGTGGCGTCACGAACATTCTACAAACACTTTAATCCCCTGTAAATATCCCCCCTTTTCAGTGAGCGCCCAGGGCCACGGACCAAGCTGTGTCGCCGTGAAATCCCCCATAGAAGTTAATAGGCTCGGTGGCGGGTACCCCACGGCCCTGGCGTGCGACTTAATAACACCAGCTTGAAAAAATGATTGTAAAATCTGAAATGTTGGCCTACTGAAATGTATGTTCAGTAAATGCACTCAATACTTGGCCAGGCTCCTTTGCATCAATTACTGCATCACTGCGGCGTAGCATGGAGGCGATCAGCCTGTGGCACTGCTGAGGTGTTATGGAAGCCCAGGTTGCTTTGATGATGTCATACGGCCAGCCAATCATAGCACTGCCACTACCAAGATTGCTACGGTATTACAATGACTCACAAATAACCCCGCATGCTTATTGGCTCCATAACAGACTCAATTTGAGTTTCAAATTTGAGCACCAACAGATGCTCACTGAGTGCTGAGCACATCAGAGCACCCAGATACTTGAGTGATATCTGTATCACTGAGCAAGATTGCTAATCCCTAAAAACAAGTTATTCCCTATACAAAGGATAAAGGATAACTTGCTGATGGTTGGGGTCCAGATTGGGATTCTGGATCCCAAAGATCAGGGCTCTGCTGCCCGATCTTGAAGGTGAGCATGTTTGACTGCCACATTTACTGTATACAAGAAATAAGGTGGAAGTAGCATAATTCTATATAGTTCAAATCCCAGTTTTTCTTCCACACACTCTGTAATGCTTTGACCTTCTTATGTTTATCTTTTTGATTACAAATAAAAGTAAAGATTTATCTAGAAAACGTGATGTATCATCTTTCTGGAGTGCACTGAAGCCTCAGAACTATTATAGCAAGCAGTTGAGGGTGGTAGAGGCAGCAGATGCACAAAGATGAGAGAAATATTTGTTACTTTGTTACTGTATCTTGCATTTGTAAAATATAGATTTGTCACTTATTAGAGAATGCTTGTTATTAACATGTACATTTTTATATTTTATCTCCTTTTTCCCAACACCATTCTTGATTATTAATATTTTAACTGCTCATATTTCCTGTTCCACATAATTTCTTCTTTGCCGATTACTTCACTTGATCTCTAGCCTGATCTGGCTTTTCGGTTTTTTTCCATTCTGACTTCCCCTTAGCCAAGCCGGCAGTGTAGTTATAGTGGCAGAGTCTCATATGACTTTCACAATATATATTTCATGAAAAAGAGTATTCAAACTGACTGGAATTTAAATTATTTGCCTTTAGACAAATATGTATATTAATGTATATATACTGCTTTTATTCTATGTCTGCAGTAAAAAGTAAGGAGTTTGGGTCGATTTTCATATTTGTGAAACCTCTATGCCACTTAATTTTGATACATACTTGTACATACAAAACTACATTTACATATCCATTTTTACACCCATTAAAAACTAACCATTTTCTTCCATGTGTCTTCCATATGGCCTATGGAAATAAAAAGAAAAGAACCACCGTATATGACGCACACCACACCAAAATACAAATATATATACAAAATACAAAACTTTATTGGCACACACAAGAAAAATTACAATAAAACATAATTAAAAATACAAGAGAACATGTCACAGAAAGCTGCCTGAATGGAAAAGATGGAAGAAAATATATATACATGTATTCATAGCATAATTCAAAGTGGCTAAATAGTCAATCCATACCCACATGCAGATATATAATAAATGCTGCAGAGCAAAGGCTGGAAAGAGAGACCCTGTATGGACCCAAAAGTAGATGGTACCAGGAGGGGAAAGGTGTAAAAGGGAGGGGAGCGACACAGGAGGTTGCTCATAAGAGATGATAATTGTAAACCAAAAATGATACAATTAGGGGTCACAGCCTGCCTGGAAATGAATCAGGGCACTAACATATAGCCATCATGATGGAAACATGGAACTGAAATAGTTACCAACAACGAGCCTCATCTCTTATGAGCAACCTCCTGTGTGGCTCCCCTCCCTTTTACACCTTTCCCCTCCTGGTACCATCTACTTTTGGGTCCATACAGGGTCTCTCTTTCCAGCGTTTACTCTGCAGCATTTATTATATATCTGCATGTGGGTATGGATTGACTATTTAGCCACTTTGAATTATGCTATAAATACATATATATATATAATATATATATATTTTCTTCCATCTTTTCCATTCAGGCAGCTTTCTGTGACATGTTCTCTTGTATTTTTAATTATGTTTTATTGTAATTTTTCTTGTGTGTGCCAATAAAGTTTTGTATTTTGTATATATATTTGTATTTTGGTGTGGTGTGCGTCATATACGGTGGTTCTTTTCTTTTTATTTCCATGATTGCTCTCTCTACTGTTTCGCACCCACCCTCTACTATTACGTATCTAGTGCGCCCATCTCTCCTGCTTCATTTTTCCATATGGCCTATATCTTACTATTTTGTTTCAAAGCTGACATTTTTTTTTCATTCACACTTGGCAATGGATCAGGCAAAAATCATGTCATCTGTCTTTCATTCACTCTTGTCGTATCCAAATAGACTTCAGTCACCAAGTCTGATAAGTACTGAGTTTAAGAGAATGGACACATAGATCCATTAAAATAATTGTGTGAATGCTTTCTTTAAGGCCGGTTTCACACGTCAGTGGCTCTGGTAGGTGTAGTGACAGTTTTCTCACGTACCGGAGACACTGACACATGTAGACCTATTAAAATGAATGGGTCTGTGCACACTTCAGCGTGTCTTCACAGACCTTGTGTCCGTGTGCAAAACACGGAGACATGTCAGTGTTTGTGGGAGCGCATGGTCTGAAAAAGGTGCTGTACACGGCACACTGAGAACAGTTCACACTGTCCTCCATGCTCATGGACGGCCGCCAGGGAAGAAGCACTACTGTAAGCGCTGTTCCCCTGCCTGTGGTGCTGAACGCGGCTGTGAATTTTCTCTCCTGCTCTTCCGACAACAGTGAGCAGGATAGAATGAATGAAAGAAAACCCGATGAGGGGTCCCCCTCTGTTTGTGAACCAACCCGGCAAAACTAACAGGTGCGGGCTGCTATTCTCAGGCTGGTAAGGGGCCATGAATATGGGCCCCCCAAGCTTAAAAATAGCAGCCCGCAACTGCCCAGAAAAGGCACATCTATTAGATGCGCCTATTCTGGAGCTTTGTCGGGTTCTTCCCACTTGCCCTGTAGCGGTGGCAAGTGGGGTTAATAAGGAGTTAATGTCACTTTGCTATTGTAAGGTGACATTAAGCCTGATTAATAATGGAAAGCTGTCAATAAGACAACTATTCCTTATTAATCCACTAGTCTGAAATGATTGAAAAAACACACACAATAAGAATAAAGTCTTTTAATGAAAGAATACACTACACAGTTTTAAAATCTTTATTACACTCCTAATCCCATATCAAATCCATTGTTCTTGAAAAAAAAACAAAAAAAAGCAACAATATACCCATACCTGTCCGCCGTACAGTCAAGTCCCATGGCGCAATCCAGCTCAGGGAGTTAATCAGTTTACAGCCGCTCCGACTGTAAACTATTAGGGAATGATTGAAAGCAGCGCACACAGGCTCAGTGACAAGCGGTGAAGTCACTGAGTCTGTGATCGCTGACAGCTGAACTCCTGTGACCTCAACACCTCCTGTGACCTCCTGAGAATAGCATCCCGCACCTGTATAGTTTTGCCAGGTTTGTTCACAAAACTACACAGCAGGGGAACAGCACTTACTGTAGCGCTGCTTCCCTTGCGTCCGTCCGTGTGGTACTGATGCGGCACACGGTTGCCACACGTGTGCAACACGGATCTACCACGTATATACATGGACACACGGACACGGATATCTCCGGTACCGATTTTTCCGGTACCGGAAATATCTGGACGTGTGAGACCGGCCTAAAAGGGTTTTCTGGTTTCACTAAAATTTTGTTCCCAGATGCAGTTTAGTGTACAAAAACAAGCTGAGCTTTACTTGCCCTTCCCAGGTCCAGCGCTGTGTTTCCACCACTGCTTTGGTCTCTGCTGCTCAAGCCATTTACATCAGCAATGAGCTCAGTACCTGGCTGCCCTCTAAACATGACATGAGTTATGCAGATGTGTAGCCCTGGTGTGAAGGCACACGCAGTACCCTGGAGGATGTGTGGAGAGATAGCAGTTTAATGCTCAATGAACATTCATTTCAACACACACTTAGACACGCCCACAGATATATAAAGTCTAGTCACATGCATCATTAGTTAGTCATTCAGGGAGTGTTTCCCTAGTCAGTTTCCTGTCTTCGGACAGTAGAGTCAGTCAGCAGCAGAGCTGAGTGCAGTCGTTGTGCAGTTCAGAAAGTGGAGTCCAGTACAGGTGAGCCAGATCACCTCAGCCTGGTCAGAGCTGTGCCCCACTGATAGACAGACTGAAACATTTATTAAGAAGAAAGAAGTGAGTTGCAGATATACTTCAGTCTCCTGTCTCAAGGACAGTGAAGGTTCAGAGACGTGCTCCTGCCTAGAAGATTACTGAGAGTCTGGCAACAAGCTCAAGAAAGGAATTAAGTAAGGGACTGACTTTGTTAACCTGTGAAGTGAGAAATGCTTATGCTACCAGCGCGGACAAGGCGAAAGGCACAGTGGTAGAAATTCTGAGTGCAATAGGATTGGAGAAGTCCTGCACATTGTTACCGGTCACTGGAGACCGAAGCATCACCATAGCTTCACGCATGGTGGTAGAAAACCCAGAGGCTTACCGGACCTTAGGTAACGACAAGCAGCCCTGGAGTGTCAGTACGTAACTGGGGTCAGGTGGAATAGGAACTTTGAGCTAGGCCAAGCAGAGAAGAACCTAGTTTCATCACAGGAAGGCTCCGACCACAACACTGACCGGGCAGTACAGCTTTGGAATAGCTGGAGTTAATAGAGGGAACTACGCTTCATGCTGGTTGGACTCATCTTTGTGAAAGTAAAGGAGGCCCCTAACTTGTCCAGCTGCTATCTTGAAACACATCCTCCATGGATCAGCCTCCCTGGGACCTGCCTGAACAACTTGAAGTAAAGGTATGGAAAGACGCTGATGTGTGAGACTGTGTTATTTGATTGCATCCCTGCACAACCCTGCTTTAACTACCGACCTGAGGGAGAGTCCCACCTGTAGGGGACCCGACATCTAGCTGCCTCACCATCCCCTCAGAGATCTACAGCAGCGCTGGTACAAATTACCAGAGACTACAGGTGGCGTCACGAACTGTATATAAATCTATCCCCTGTAAATATTCCCCAACATACGCCAGACCGCCAGGGCCACAGACCGAGCCACCGCTACCTGTGACAAACCCCATAGACTTCCATGGGCTCGGCTCTGAGTACCCCATTGCCCTGGTAATCCACAATTGTGGTGGCGGGTCGAGACACAGAGACAAAGCACTGGACCAGGAGAAGATAAGTAAAGCACATGTTGTTTACACTGAATTGCATCTGGAATGAGAGTCAATAGTTTATGGAAATCAGAAAAAACTTTTAAACCCAATAGGTCAATATGCTCTCTGATTTAAAATTGACAGCACACAGATAAGAAAAATTATTGCACTCATTGTAACTAACACAGTACAGCAGAGCTGAGCTTTGTCTCATGACAAACACATCTGCAGCTGTAGCTCTTTACTTGTGGTGTTTTCAGCTCTGTGGTACTCCCCTTCCACTACACTGGCTACCTGTGAGATGGAGGCTAAAGAAATATTAGTTGTAGTCAGGCAAAGCTCTGCAACAGAGCTGGCAGCACTTTGAGAGCAAAGCTGCAGATGTATTTGTAATGAGATCAAGTTCTGCTATACTGTTAGCTGTAATAACACAATGCTCTGCAGTGAGATTAGGACAGCAGACTGTTAGTCATTACATGTCTCACACTGGTAATGCATATTTTCATTTAAAATAAGCTCTGGAAACAGATTCTCAGGGAGATCTATGTTAAGCCCATAGATCTTATCAGTTCATTTACATATTAAGAAAAATGTGGATTTCTTTGAAAGAAGACATCAAGTTGAATACAGGTCCTTCTCAAAAAATTAGCATATAGTGCAAAATTACATTATTTTCCATAATGTAATGATTACAATTAAACTTTCATATATTTTAGATTCATTACACACCAACTGAAATTTGTCAGGTCTTTTATTGTTTTAATACTGATGATTTTGGAATACAGCTCCTGATAACCCAAAAAACCTGTCTCAAAAAATTAACATATTTCAACCGTCCAATAAAATAAAAGTGTTTTTAAAAACAAACAAAAAAAAACCATCAAATACTAAAGTTCAGTTATGCATTCAATACTTGGTCGGGAATCCTTTTGCAGAAATGACTGCTTCAATGCGGCGTGGCATGGAGGCAATCAGCCTGTGACACTGCTGAGGTGTTATGGAGGTCCAGGATGCTTCGATAGCGGCCTTAAGCTCATCCAGAGTGTTGGGTCTTGCGTCTCTCAACTTTCTCTTCACAATATCCCACAGATTCTCTATGGGGTTCAGGTCAGGAGAGTTGGCAGGCCAATTGAGCACAGTAATACCATGGTCAGTAAACCATTTACCAGTGGTTTTGGCACTGTGAGCAGGTGCCAGGTCGTGCTGAAAAATTAAATCTTCATCTCCATAAAGCATTTCAGCCGATGGAAGCATGAAGTGGTCCAAAATCTCCTGATAGCTAGCTGCATTGACCCTGCCCTTGATGAAATACAGTGGACCAACACCAGCAGCTGACATGGCACCCCACACCATCACTGACTGTGGGTACTTGACACTGGACTTCAGGTATTTTGGCATTTCCTTCTCCCCAGTCTTCCTCCAGACTCTGGCACCTTGATTTCTGAATTACATGAAAAATTTGCTTTCATCAGAAAAAAGTACTTGGGACCACTTAGCAACAGTCCAGTGCTGCTTCTCTGTAGCCCAGGTCAGGCGCTTCTGCCGCTGTTTATGGTTCAAAAGTGGCTTTACCTGGGGAATGCGGCACCTGTAGCCCATTTCCTGCACACGCCTGTGCACGGTGGCTCTGGATGTTTCTACACCAGACTCAGTCCACTGCTTCCTCAGGTCCCCCAAGGTCTGGAATCGGTCCTTCTCCACAATCTTCCTCAGGGTCCGGTCACCTCTTCTCGTTGTACAGCGTTTTCTGCCACATTGTTTCCTTCCAACAGACTTCCCATTGAGGTGCCTTGATACAGCACTCTGGGAACAGCCTATTTGTTGAGAAATTTCTTTCTGGGTCTTACCCTCTTGCTTGAGGGTGTCAATGATGGCCTTCTTGACATCAGTCAGGTCGCTAGTCTTACCCATGATGGGGGTTTTGAGTAATGAACCAGGCAGGGAGTTTTTAAAAGCCTCAGGAATCTTTTGCATGTGTTTAGAGTTAATTAGTTGATTCAGAAGATTAGGGTAATAGGTCGTTTAGAGAACCTTTTCTTGATATGCTAATTTTTTGAGACAGGTTTTTTGGGTTATCAGGAGTTGTATGCCAAAATCATCAGTATTAAAACAATAAAAGACCTGACAAATTTCAGTTGGTGTGTAATGAATCTAAAATATATGAAAGTTTAATTGTAATCATTACATTATGGAAAATAATGAAATTTAGCACTATATGCTAATTTTTTGAGAAGGACCTGTATGTTAACCCCTTAGTGACAGAGCCAATTTGTAGCTTAATTACCAGGCCAATTTTTACAATTCTGACCACTGTCAATTTATGAGGTTATAACTCTGGAATGCTTTAATGGATCCTACTGATTCTGAGAATGTTTTTTTGTGACATATTGTACTTCATGTTAATGGTAAAATTTATTCAATATGACTTGCATTTATTTATGAAAAAAACAGAAATATGGTGAAAATTTTTAAAGTTTTAGTTTTCAGATTTTTCATTTTTATCCCCTTAAGTCAGAGAGAGAGATGTCACACAAAATAGTTAATAAATAACATTTCTCACATGTTTACTTTACATCAGCACAAATTTGGAAACAAATTTTTTTTTGTTAGGAAGTTATAAGGGTTAAAAGTTGACCAACGATTTCTCATTTTTACAACAAAATTTACTACACCATTTTTTTTAGGGACCACCTCACATTTGAAGTCACTTTGAGGGGTTTATTTGTCAGAAAATACCCAAAAGTGGCACCATTCTTAAAACTGCACCACTTAAGCTAATCAAAACCACATTCAAGAAGGTTATTACCCTTTACGTGCTTCACAGGAACTGAAGCAATGAGAAAGGAAAAAATGAAAATTTAACCTTTTTTTCACAAAAATTTTTCTTCAGAACCAATTTTTTTTATTTTGACAAGTGTAAAAAGAGACAATGAACCCTAAAAGTTGTTGTGAAATTTGTCCTGAGTATGCTGATACCCTACATATGGGGGTAAACCTCTGGCTGCACGGCAGAGCTCAGAAGGGAAGGAGCGCCATTTGACTTTTTCAACGCAGAATTGTCTGGAATGGAAAGCGGACGCCATGTCATGTTTGGAGAGCCCCTAATGTGCCTAAACAGTGGAAATCCCCCACAATTGACACCATTTTGAAAACTAGACCCCCTAAGGAACTTATCTTGATGTGTGGTGAGCACTTTGAACCCCCAAGTGCTTCACGGAAGTTTATAACGTAGAGTCCTAGAAATAAAAAATCATATTTTTTTCACAAAACTGATCTTTTCGACCCCAATTTTTTATTTTCCCAAGGGTATAAAGAGGAATTGGACCCCAAAAGTTGTTGTGCAATTTGTCCTGAGTATGCAGATACCTCAAATGTGGGGGTAAACCTCTGTTTGGGTGCACGGCAGAGCTTGTAAGGGAAGGAGCGCCATTTGACTTTTTCAGTGCAGAATTTGCTGGAATTGAAATCAGAATCCATATCGCATTTGGAGAGCCCCTGATGTGTTATGATTTGGTAGCTGAGGAGAGCAGGCAAAAAGGAAATACACCAGAGCAGTTGGAAACTATGAGATTGCAGTACCCTGACTAACCACCACAACTAGAGGCAGCCGTGGAGCGTTCCTACGTTGGTCCTAGACGCCTCGTCACAGCCTGAGAAACTAACTACACCTAAAGATAGAAAGAGGAAAGCTATCTGCCCCGGAGCAGATCCCCAAAGAACATAGAAAGCCCCCAAACATGTAATGGCGGTTAGACAAGAAGAAATACTGACACAGACAGAAAATAGTATGAGCAAACGTTGGGGCCCAAACTTACTAAATAGAAAAGGATAGGAAGGGCACTTACTGCAATCCCAAAAAACCCTGAAAAGCACCAACTCTACTAATTTCAAAAACACCTGAGATCACACGACCTCAACCACCTAAATTAGTTCTCTGGTGTAACCAAAAACAAAACAGCAGCCACTGAGAAAACTGAAAAAAGCAAATGTACAAACATCAGTGGCTGAACTGAACTGAGAGGCAAAAGCCCCCAGAGGGGACCCTGAAGGCCCCCACAAAAGTGCAGGACAAAATGCAAAAATCACCACAAAAACAAAAAGAAGAAAATGTCTTATCTGTTAGCAGGAGATTCAGACACAACACAGCAGGCTTCCAAGGAGACAGGAATCAAGGATTGAGACCAGAACAATTGATCACTGGCAACCCTGATGGGAAGGTGACTCCCTTATATAAGACCAGTCAGTAACACCTGATTCCCAATCCTCACAATCTTCACTGGACAGTCCAGTACCGTTTGTAACCACCAGAGGGAGCTTCTGCTCAGAACTCATTTCCAGCCTATTCACAACAGTACCCCCCCCTTGAGGAGGGGTCACCGAACCCTCATTTGAGCAACCAGGTCGGTCAGGATGAGTTCTATGATACGCACGGATGAGTCTCCTAGCATGGATGTCCGAAGCAAACACCCAAGAATTGTCTTCCTGACCATAACCTCTCCATTTAACCAAATACTGGAGTTTCCGTCTAGAAAAACGAGAATTCAATATTTTCTCAACCACATACTCCAGATTGCCCTCAACCAAAACAGGGTCAGGAGGCACAGTAGTAGGAACCACTGGCTCAACAAACCTCTTCAACAAGGACTTGTGGAACACGTTATGGATCTTAAATGTCCGTGGAAGAACCAAACGAAAAGAAACAGGGTTAAGAATCTCCATGATCTTATAAGGTCCAATGAACCTAGGCTTAAATTTAGGAGATGCCACTCTCATAGGAATATTTCTTGAGGACAACCAGACCAAGTCCCCCACTTTAAACCGAGGACCATCAGTCCTATGCCGGTTAGCAAACCGCTGGGCCCTGTCCTGAGAGAGGGACAACCTCTCCACTACCTGGTCCCAAATCTGTTGCATACGCTCCACAACAGAGTCAACACCCGGGCAGACAGAAGCCTCCATCTGTCCAGAAGAAAATCGAGGGTGAAACCCAGAATTACAGAAAAATGGAGACATCAAAGTGGCAGAGCTAGCCCTATTATTAAGAGCAAACTCAGCCAAAGGCAAAAAAGAGACCCAGTCATCCTGATCAGCAGACACAAAGCATCTTAGATAAGTCTCCAATGTCTGGTTTGTTCTCTCAGTTTGACCATTGGTCTGAGGATGAAACTCCGAGGAGAAAGACAATTGAACACCAATTTTAGAACAAAAGGTCCTCCAAAATCTGGAAACAAACTGGACTCCTCTGTCAGACACAATGTTCTCAGGAATGCCGTGTAAACGAACCACGTGCTGAAGGAACAAAGGCACCAATTCAGAGGAGGAAGGCAACTTAGGTAATGGCACAAGATGTATCATCTTGGAAAACCTATCGCAAATCACCCAGATGACGGTCATTCTCTGAGAAACAGGGAGGTCGGAAATGAAATCCATAGAGATATGGGTCCATGGTCTCTTGGGCACCGGTAATGGCATCAACAAACCACTAGAACGAGAGCAAGGCTTGGAGCGAGAGCAAGTCCCGCAGGACTGCACAAACTCCCTGACATCACGAGACAAGGTAGGCCACCAAAAGGACCGACCAACCAAGTCCCTGGTACCAAAAATTCCGGGATGACCGGCCAACGAGGAACAATGAATCTCAGACATTACACTCTTTTTCCACTGGTCCGGGACAAACAATTTCCCAATAGGGCAGCGCTCAGGCTTATCTTCCTGGCACCCCTCCAGAGCCAGTCTCAAATTGGGCGAGATGGCGGAAAGAACTACACCCTCTTTCAAAATAACAGAAGGATCAGATAACTCAGGAGAGTCCGCCAGGAAACTCCTCGAGAGGGCATCCGCCTTAACATTTTTAGTGCCAGGAAGAAATGAAACCACAAAATTAAAACGTGTGAAAAACAAGGCCCACCTGGCCTGTCTAGGATTAAGTCGCTTGGCAGATTCCAGATAAACTAGATTCTTATGGTCAGTAAGGACCACCACCTGATGTTTGGCTCCCTCCAGCCAATGTCTCCACTCTTCAAAAGCCCACTTCATGGCCAATAACTCCCGATTACCCACGTCATAATTACGTTCAGTGGGAGAAAATTTTCGAGAGAAAAAGGCACAAGGGTTACTCTTAGAGGTCTCTGGATCTCTTTGGGACAAAACGGCACCTGCCCCAATTTCAGAGGCATCCACCTCCACCTGAAATGGTAGAGAAACATCAGGCTGCCGTAGAACAGGAGCAGAAGTGAATCTCTGCTTAAGTTCCTGAAATGCAGAGACTGCCTCAGGAGGTCAATTCACCACATCAGAACCCTTCTTGGTCAAATCAGTTAATGGTTTAACAATAACAGAGAAATTACCAATAAATTTACGATAAAAATTGGCAAAACCCAAGAGTCTTTGAAGAGCCTTTAATGAAGAAGGTTGGACCCAATCACAGATGGCCTGAACTTTGACCGGGTCCATTTCAATAACAGATGGGGACAAAATTAATCCCAGAAATGAGATCCTCTGAACGCCAAAAAGACACTTTGATCCCTTCACATACAGAGCATTCTCTCTCAAAATCTGGAACACAGTCCGAACATGTTTTACATGAGAGTCCCAGTCATTGGAAAAAATCAAGATATCATCCAAATAAACAATCAGAAATTTATCCACAAAATCCCTGAAAATATCATTCATGAAGGAGCAATTTGTGAGCCCAAAGGGCATCACAAGGTACTCAAAATGCCCTTCAGGGGTATTAAATGCCGTCTTCCATTCATCCCCATGCTTAATGCGAATAAGGTTATATGCCCCCCTGAGGTCAAGCTTGGTAAACCAAGTAGCGTTTTTCACCCTGGAAAATAGATCAGAGATCAAGGGTAACGGATATTGATATTTCACAGTAATATTGTTCAAGAGACGATAATCAATACACGGCCTTAATGAACCATCCTTTTTGGCCACAAAGAAAAAACCGGCACCCAAGGGTGAAGAGGATGGTCTGATATGACCCTTCTCCAATGACTCCTTGATATAAGACCGCATAGCGTCATGTTCAGGTACAGACAAGTTAAAAAGGCGACCTTTAGGGAATTTACTACCAGGCACTAATTCAATAGCGCAGTCATAGCTCCTATGGGGAGGTAAGGATGCAGATTTACTTTCGCTAAACACATCAGAAAAATCAATCAAAAAGTCAGGAACATCCTGAGCCTGGGGGAGGCAGAAAAAACAGGAGTGTTGGTATTAACGCATTGGCAGCCCCAACTGGTAACAGACACAGATTTCCAATCCAAAACAGGATTATGAGACTGTAACCAAGGGAAACCCAGTAGGATAATGTCATGCAGATTATACAGAACCAAAAATTTGCAACTCTCCTGATGATCAGGTTCTACCTTCATTATCACCTGAGTAGAGAACTGAGGTTTATTCTCAACCAAAGGGGTAGAATCGATCCCCAGTAGGGGAATAGACTTCCGTAGGGGTATCAAGGGAATCCCACAACGTTTAGCAAAATCAAAATCCATCAGGTTAATAGCTGCTCCAGAATCAACAAAAGCCTGAGCAGTAAATGAGGACAGAGAGCATATCAGGGTGACAGTTAATAAAAACTTAGTCTGAACACTACCCAAGACAACTGAGCGTGCAAAACGTCTTCCCCGCTTAGGGCAGACTGAAATAGCATGAGAGGCATCACCACAGTAGAAACATAACCAATTGCGCTTTCGAAATTCATGACGCTGTGCCCCAGAAACTACTCTATCACACTGCATGGATTCAGAAGCAGGTTCACAAGGCAACATTATTCCACGCATACCTTTCCGCTCACGCAAACGTCTGTCAATTTGAATCGCTAATGACATAGAATCATTGAGACCAGAGGGAACAGGGAATCCCACCATAACATCCTTTACATTATCTGACAGTCCCTTCCGAAAAAGAGCTGCCAAAGCGTCGTCATTCCATTTGGTCAGGACTGCCCACCTACGGAATCTCTGACAGTATAACTCAGCGTCCTCAAGCCCCTGACTTAATGCCAACAAAGTTTTTTCAGCTTGATCAGTGACATTAGGCTCATCGTACAATAACCCCAAAGCCTGAAAAAACGCATCAACATCACTCAAAACAGGATCCCCAGGTGTCAGGGAAAAAGCCCAATCCTGAGGGTCGCCGCGCAGGAGAGAGTTGACAATTTGAACCTGCTGCGCTGCGTTCCCTGAGGACTTAGATTTTAAGGCAGAAAACAATTTACAGTTATTTTTGAAATTCAGAAACTTAGCTCGATCTCCTAAAAACAAATCTGGCATGGGAATACTAGGTTCCACAACAGGCAACCTAGCAAGATAGGTAGCAATACTCCGAACTTCAGTGGCAAGCTGATCCACACGGCCAGACAACTGTGCAAACTCCATTGAGAGAAAAAAAAATCCTCCTCAGCACCCAGAGATACAGAAGGAAAAAAAAAAAAAATGCAACAAACAGAAAAAAAAATCTCTGACAACTCTGACAACTTTTTTCTTTCACAATATTTTTCCCTTCTGTGAGTACCATATAATTTTCAGTTTTGGCCGGTGATACTGTTATGATTTGGTAGCTGAGGAGAGCAGGCAAAAAGGAAATACACCAGAGCAGTTGGAAACTATGAGATTGCAGTACCCTGACTAATCACCACAACTAGAGGCAGCCGTGGAGCGTTCCTACGTTGGTCCTAGACGCCTCGTCACAGCCTGAGAAACTAACTACACCTAAAGATAGAAAGAGGAAAGCTATCTGCCCCGGAGCAGATCCCCAAAGAACATAGAAAGCCCCCAAACATGTAATGGCGGTTAGACAAGAAGAAATACTGACACAGACAGAAAATAGTATGAGCAAACGTTGGGGCCCAAACTTACTAAATAGAAAAGGATAGGAAGGGCACTTACTGCAATCCCAAAAAACCCTGAAAAGCACCAACTCTACTAATTTCAAAAACACCTGAGATCACACGACCTCAACCACCTAAATTAGTTCTCTGGTGTAACCAAAAACAAAACAGCAGCCACTGAGAAAACTGGAAAAAGCAAATGTACAAACATCAGTGGCTGAACTGAACTGAGAGGCAAAAGCCCCCAGAGGGGACCCTGAAGGCCCCCACAGAAGTGCAGGACAAAATGCAAAAATCACGCACAAAAACAAAAAGAAGAAAATGTCTTATCTGTTAGCAGGAGATTCAGACACAACACAGCAGGCTTCCAAGGAGACAAGAATCAAGGATTGAGACCTGAACAATTGATCACCGCAACCCTGATGGGAAGGTGACTCCCTTATATAAGACCAGTCAGTAACACCTGATTCCCAATCCTCACAATCTTCACTGGACAGTCCAGTACCGTTTGTAACCACCAGAGGGAGCTTCTGTTCAGAACTCATTTCCAGCCTATTCACAACACTGATGTGCCTAAACAGTGGAAACCCCCCCACAAGTGACACCATTTTGGAAACTAGGCCCCCTAAGGAACTTATCTAGATGTGTGGTGAGCACTTTGAACACCCCAAGTGCTTCACGGAGGTTTATAACGTAGATCTGTAAAAATAAAAAAATATATTTTTTCCACAAAAATGATCTTTTTGATCCCAATTTTTTATTTTCTTAAGAGCAGCAAGAGAAATTGGACCCGAAATGTTGTTGTGCAATTTGTCCAGAGTATGCTGATATCCCATATGTGGGAGTAAACTTCTGTTTGTGTGCATGGCAGAGCTCGGAAGGGAAGTAGCGCAATTTGACTTTTTAATCTCAAAATTGTGAGAGCGGATGTCATGTCGGGTTTGGAGATGTGCCTAAACAGCAGAAATCCCTCAAAACTGACACCATTTTGGAAACTACACCCCTCAAAGATTTTATCCAGGGTATTTTGAGCAATTTGAACCCACAGGTACTACACAGAATTTGATAACATTAGGTCGTCATATTGAAAAAGTTCATTTTTTCCCAAAAATCTTGTTTTAGACCTGAATTTCTCACTTTTGTCAGAGATTACACCAAAAAGTGGACCCCACATTTTGTTACCCACTTTTCTATGAGCGTGGCGATATCCCATATGTAGTCAAAAAGTTCTGTTCGGACAAACAGCAGGGCTCAGACAGGAAGGGGCACAATGTGACAGAAATATATCCAATATGGCACCAATGTGAGTACTGGACACACGGCTTTGCCTATAATAATACATGGCACACCATATGGTCTTTAGGTTAAACTTGAAGTTCCAGGGCCAATTCAAAGCTTCTAGAGACATTGAGCAAACAAGAAAATCCTTCCAGGAATTATTACTCACAAAGAGAGGCATGCTCCTAAAAACACATTGGCTGCTTATAAAACTTGGTCTTGCTAACTAAACAGTTGTCCCACATTTGCACATATTATAGCTGGAAGAATAAACTGGGATTAAGGGCAAAATGTGGAGGAAAATGCAGCCAACTATGTGGCAAAGCTGAGTTTGTTCCAAAGATGTAAGAACACCAGCAGGGCTAGAATGGCAGACACTTTCAGGGACTGGTCGTACAACGTCTGTTTAGTTCCATCAATCACTATATGAGAGACGAATGTGCCAATAGATGTGGTGCACCATAGCAAGCTCCCACCCGCAAAGGTAAGAACCGCTACATACACAAAACAACCATTTCTCTGTAGAAAGTATTGTCTGGTACCAGAGGTTCGGCAAGAACCATAAGTAAACCCATTTTTACAAATCCTCCAATAAAATGATCATGCCCATATCACCAACATAAATATAAGTAATATAAATGGAAGCCAAAGTTTTGTGCAGCAAAACAGTCGTAAAAGAGTCAAAGTTAGAGAAATGGTCAAAAATGTGAGTAATCAAGTTCTAGAATTAATTTTTAGATGACCTGACGTTTCCGGAACATTTGTGGGTCCACACTCTGGAGTGTACAGATGTGGGTACGTGGACTAGAATTTGTTGGAATAGTAGTTTGGTATGTGATTGATCAAGTCCTAGAATTTTCAGATGACGTGACTTTTCAAGAACATTTGTGGGGTCCACACTCTGGAGTGTACAGATGTAGGTACGTGGATGAGAATTTGTTGGACTAGTAGTTTTGTATGTGATTGATCAAGTCCTAGAATTTTCAGATGACGTTACTTTTCAAGAACATTTGTGGGGTCCACACTCTGGAGTGTACAGATGTGTGTACGTGGATGAGAATATGTTGGAATAGTAGTTTGGTATGGGATTGATCAAGTCCTGGAATTAATTGTGAAATGGGGTAAAATAGGATCTACTATTGAAAATATTCTCTATTACTTGTTCCAAATTACTCTACTGGTGTCACGGGGCAGTTGTAGAAATACAGGGGACGAGGAACCTGGGCCCCTGAACTGCCCCTAAGGCTAAGGAAGGACCCTGTCTCTCCTTAACTTGGGGGTACACTTGATGGTAGTGAGGCCCAAGCCACCGACCTGTCCCTGTCTCCTGATTAGCACTGAGCTAAACCCACCAACACCCTCCCCAGGAGGTGAGACAGGAAATAAAGAGAATTACAACAAAAATGAAAGACAGACACCTAGGGGTTAAATAACTAAACAATAAACACTTAACTTGCTCTGCTGCAAAGCACCGAACAGCAGAGAAAGGCACCAAATCAGGGAAACAGCAGAAGTATCACTGCGCTCAGCAAGCTCCTGACTTCAGCTTGGTTGGTCCCCAAAAGGTAGCAATATCACCAACAGTCAGCTGACGCTTCAGGTGACCTTATAAAGGATGGTGGGAGTGGTCACCACCTTCCCCTGACAAGTCAGCAGCAATGTAATTACACCAGCGGCCACCGGGGGAAAAGAATGACATTAACCCCTGATGGCCTGAAAGGAAAAAGGTTTTAATATGCAATGAGAGATCTGCCACTGATCCAAAAGTGGATTGTGACAACTGGGGCCACTAAGCAGAAAATAAAAATTATAAAAAAAAACTAATAATTTTAGGTCGTATGGTAGGTCCAAAACAGGGGGAGATACAAAGGCCTGGTTGGGATGGGCATGTGGGGCAATAGTACCGGGAATCACTCTGTTTGCCATGCTTCCTGCAAACCCGGCATCTTTTTTGAGAATACCTTTGGGTGGGAGTGACAGGGATAGGGTGAGGAAAATGGCGCTCTGCAAGTCTCTGGGAATCCTCAGACTCAAAGGCTTCCCCCTGGTGCCATTGACTCAAACATGAGGCCCTCAACAATTTTTTCCTGAAATTGGAGGAATGTAAGGGGTAATTGGGACTTTTTATACAGGACAAAGCTGTTGTATGTGGCAGTTTGAATAAGGTAGATTGCCACCTTTTTGTACCATACCCTGGTCTTACGCTTGACCAGGTATGGTTGCAGAACCTGGTCTGATAAGTCAATGCCTCCCATATACTGTATTTATTATAGTCTGTGACGCAGACCAGTTTTTCCTTGTCCCTGGTGGCACCCCTCTCTCTGACTGTCACAGTGGTGTCCGCATGCAGTGTGGTCAGCATGTAGACGTCCTTCCTGTCATTTCACTTCACTGCAAGAAGTTGGTTACTTGCAAGTGAGAATGACGCCCCCCCTCTCCAGACGTCTGGACACCAACTGTGACGGAAAGCCCACTCTGTTTTTCCTGACTGTCCCACAAGCCCCTGTATTTGCAGTGTGGAGGGATTTATATAGGGGGATGCTTGTGTAATAGTTGTTCATATACACATGGTACCCTTGATGGAGAAAGGGCGTCATTAGCTCCCGGACAATTTTGCCTGGGATGCCAATTGTCTGGGGGCAGTTTGGGGGATTTATTTGGTGGTCCCTACCTGCATAAATTAGGAAGGTGGAAGTGTACCCTGATGAGCTCTCACAAATTTTGTATAATTTAATTCCGTATTTGGCACGCTTGGAGTGGATAAATTGGCAGAATGACAGACGGCCCTTGTAGCTCATCAAGGACTCGTCTACTGCGACATTTTTCTCTGGGGTATAGGAATTTAGAAATTAAGTTTGTAGTAGGGAAACTAGGGGTCTCAATTTATTTAGCCGATCATAGTTGGGGTCAATTCTTGGAGGTGCATGGGAATTGTCACTGAAGTGGAGGAATCTTATCAGGGCTTCGTAACGGATTCGGGATATGAGGGCTGCAAATTCAGGGGACTGATGACTGCTTTTGTTGCCCAGTAAGAGTGGAGTGTTTTTTTTTTTACTAAACCCATATTCAGGGTAAGGCCTAAACATTTTTTTATTTCGGGGACATTTGTAGGGATCTAGGAACGGGAATGAAAGGCAGTGGGTTTTTGGGAAATGTATTGTCAGGCATATAGGTTTGTTTGGTGGATAATTAATTCTAGGACTTCGGGGCTAATGTATATTTGGAAAAAATCAATGGGGGTAAAATTAGTGACATCTACTCTTATTCCAGGGACAGCGGAAAAAGGGGAATTTGAGGGGAAAACGAGTTGTCTACGTAGAAGCGCCACTTGCGCGAAACGGCCGTCGTCAGCACCTGCACTCTTTTGTACTCACACTCCCGGCCAATATGTCTTGATATGAAACAATAAATACAAGCAACTTTCATCAGACTGGTGAGTGCCACCGACTTTCTTCTTCTTTTCGGATTTGAGATGTTGTTGCTTCACACGGTGTGCACCCGAAGACTCACAGGTGAAGCATGCGGCAACCCGTGTTATTTGCACCACGGTGTTCCAGCGGTGGTTTGCGGTGCAGTCCTCTCTTCTCTATTGAAATATATATGTATACACTGCTCAAAAAGTAAACGGAATACTTAAACAACACAATGTAACTCCAAGTCAATCATACTTCTGAGAATTCAAACTGTCCAACACTGATTGAGAATCAATTTCTCCTGCTGTTGTGCAAATGGAACAGACAACAGTTGGAAATGATAGGCAATTAGCAAGACAGCTGCTGTAAAGGAGTGGTTCTGAAGGTGGTGACCACATACCATTTCTCTGTTATAATACTTTTTATCTGTTTTTTGTCATTGTTCTCACCCCTAGAGGTACAGTAGCATGAGGCGGTGTCTACAACCCACAAAAGTTGTTCAGGTAGTGCAGCTCATCCAGGATGGCACATCAATGTGAGCTGTGACAAAAAGGGTAGCTGTGTTTGTCAGAACAGGGTCCATAGCATGGATCAGATACCAGGCGATGTGGATGGGGCAACCCTCCAACAACCCAAGAAATAGTAGGACCGCTATCTCCTCCTTTGTGCAAGGAGGAAAAGAAGGAACAACGCCAAAGTCCTGCAAAATGACCTCCAGCAGGCCACTAACATCCAAGTGTCTGCTCAACCTGTCAGAATCAGACTCCATGAGGGTGGTATGAGAGCTCGATGTCCACAAGTCGATGATGCATTTAAAGCCCAGCACCGTGCAGGGAAATTGGCGTTTTCCAGGGAATATCAAGATTGGCAGATTCGATATTGGTGCACTGTGCTCTTCACGGATGAGAGCAGGTTCACACTGAGCACATGTGACAGATGTAAAAGAGTCTGGAGACGCCATGGATGTTCTGCTGCCTGCAACATCCTCCAGCATGAACAGTTTGTCAGTGGGTCAGTAATGATGTGGGGAGGCATTTCTTAGGAGGGCTGCACAGTCCTCCATGTGATAGCCAAAGGTACCTTTACTGCCATAAGGTACAGGGATGAGATCCTCATACTCATTGTGATACCATATGCAGGTGCACTGGGCCCTGGGTTCCTTCTGATGCATGATAATGCTAGGGCTCATGTTGCTGAAGTGTGTCAGCAGTTCCTGCATGATGAATGCATTGATGCTATGGATTGGCCTACCCATTTCTGAGACCTGAATCCAATCGAGCACATCTGGGACATCATGTCTCCTTCCATCCACCAATGCCATGTTGCACCACAGACTGTCCAGGTGTTGATTGATGCTTTAATCCAGGTCTGGGAGGTGATCCCTCAGGAAAACATCCACCACCTCATCATGATTATGCCCAGGCATTGTAGGGAGGTCATACAGGCACATGGAGGCCACTCACACTACAGAGCATCATTTCCTTGCCTTAATGCATTTCCACTGAAGTTGGATCTTCCACTTTGATTTTGTGTATCATTCCAAATCTAGACTTCCATGGGATATTCATTTTGATTTACATTGATCATTTTTATGTTTTATTGTTCTCAATGCATTCCACTATGTAATGAATAAGGATTTGGAACTGGAATATTTCATTCAGTGATATCTATAATGTGGTATTTTAGCGGTCCCTTTATTTTTTTCAACAACACTCCATTCTACTTTGGCCTGCACAATGAGGCTTGTATGAACTATGCAGTGCTGAGCTGGGATACAAGAAGCAATCCTGAGCTGTGTTTGATGCTTGCAGCAGATAAAGCAGTGATGTGAAACTGTAAATGCCACTCTGTTGAAGCATGTGGCAAAGGATTATCTTTTGCCATCATATCGTATGCATCAGAAGAATAGCATTAGCAGTTTCACATTACTGTTCTGTCTGCTGTAAGCATCAAACACAGCCCAGTCCTGCTTGTCTCTGCACTGCTTAGTTATTGTAAGCTCCATTGTGCATACAGAGCAGAGTGGAGTGCAGGACTATTAACTCTGGTAGAGACCAGCTAACAAGAACAATTATATAAAAACATGCAAGCAGCTTAAAGATGGCAGAAGATAACATCAGCCATGCAGAGTCCTGTACTGGTGTAAATGGGGTATATATGCATAAAGTTTAGTCCAAAGGTAGGATACACTTTATTTTAGTCCTGGGAGCGGAGCTATGTTGGAAAGAAGCCACCTGAGAAACACTGCACTGTGCATAATGGACTACTGGGAGCACTGAGACTACAGTCTGACTGCTGATCCAATGGTAAGTGCAGGGTAAATAGAGCCTGGTGAGCATTCTTTGAGGAGTGACATGTGCAAAACTGAGCAGATTTGAAAAATTAGATAAATTGGCATAGTGAAATAAACATATGTAAATTTTTATAAGACCCCATTGTGATCTGGATTAACCGTTTCATGTAGAACATTTGGTCTGACCAAATGTTGTCTCTGCTGCAGAACTTCCTTTTAGATCTGCATTTGGAAAATCAGCAGCAAAATTCTATAGTAGTCAACTGGATAAGATTGCTAAGAGGATGGAAAAATAGAAAAGTTATGGCAATTGGAAAAGCGAACGGAAAATATCAAGGCAAGTAAATAAAAAAAATTGTTCCTTCAAAAGGGGTTAATATCAGTGGCTATCCTTCCTAAACAGCAAAGTGACTAGAGATGCAAACAGTTGCAATAATAATTTTTCTGTTGCTACATTTAGTACACCCTTGGGCAACGGACACCAGTTTTTATAAAGCCTCACCTTATCCCCATTTAATTTCAATTTCTCTGAATAATTGAGGAATATTAACTAGCTTATTCCCGTTCTGTGATCTTTCTCTGACACTACCTTGAATTTGATCCTCTGCTACCCCTGTCATCAACTGATTGGAATGACAAGAAATGGCCTAACAGGTTTCCTCATAGATGGTTCACAGTTCTAACGTATCATAGTTCCTACTACACAGAAGTGATTTGGGGGTAACCTTTAAAGAGAGCACAAAGCTCAAAACCTTCAATCTTAATTTTTGAAAATCAAATGAAAGAAGTTGTCTGTTTTTTTAACATGTTAATTTATTATGACATAAGTCAGGTCAATAGTAAAATAAAAAAATTCAACTGCTACCAATAATAAATTCAAGGGGATCCCTTTTTGTCTGGGTGCATAGGTAATTGCACGATTCCAGTCATTTTTTGGCAAGGTAGATAAGAAATATGAACAGAGAAGATCTGAATGGGACAAATGGGAACCAATAGGACAATAACATACGAAACAAGATGGAGGTGAGAATGTTGGTAGCTTTGACCTGTAAGGACTGTGCAAGGAAACTACACTTGTATTAGCCTTATGTGCCATAGCTGCAGCCCAGTTGTTGGGGAAGAATATCGTTCAGATAGCAGTTAGGCAAAGTGGAGATTACCAAAGTAGAGATTATCACTATGTGCAGGCTTCACTAATGGAAAGGATAAGATCTGGACAGTATAAGCAAGTTGTATTTTTAAAGACACCAAAGTTTTTCAGCTCATTCCTCAAGATAAAAAACCAAAGGTGCCAAAACGCATTGGTGTGACTTATAAAAAATTGCTTACACTTTCCGGATCTTGCCCTTTCCTTGATAAAAGCCCATTATGTCAAACTGATGGTGTGGCGCCCCTGAGGGTTCAGTCTCCACAGAGGTGTTGCATCTCACCCAGAGGTGTGACACCTGACTCTCAGGTAAGGAGGGAACACCCCTAGGACTCCACACCTGTATCCAACACACCATGCCAGCTGAGCATACAGACGTACCCTTAGGGAGGATGGTCTGAGTCAGGCTGGTTGGCAAAGGGTGTATACATGGGTGGGTGGAGTTAGCTGCAGCACTTAGACTGCGTGTGAGACTAGAGAGCAGACAGTCGGAGACTGAGGAAACAACTGCTAGAGTTAGTGAACGGGTCCAAAAAGGCACGGAGGTTGGTCTATCCATCCGTGGCCCCCATCCTGAAGAAGGAAGGACCAAGGCCATCAGGGAGCGGCCCCTAAACTAGTGGGAAAGCTTCAAGCAATACTAGTAAGCCAACGGCGGTGATCATTTTATGGGTCATTGCCCCAACCGCCAGCATCTCTACAGAAAGGCGGCACTACGGGGTCAAGTACGCACAGACATAGGATTGATCTGTTGACCGAAAGGGCTCACAGCTTCTGGAACTGAGAGCTTGCCTGATGAGGTGCTAGGAAGTAGAAAGGAGTAGGAGCACAGAGAGTGAAGGCCAGAAAGGAACATACTGAGAGGGAGTCCTGGAAGTGCGACCAATCTACCTGAGGGTTGCTGGACCACTCACCCGGAGGACACAGTGCCAAGCGGGCACCTGTACTGCAGACAGACTGTGAGTAAAAACCCTGAAAATGCACTTGGACTGTCTTCCTGATTATTCCAGCGTCGCACATTCCTCTCTGCTACATCCACAAGCACCATCCCTGCACTACCACATCTATCTGCCCTGGAAGGGCACAGCCTCACCTGTAGGAGGTTTACTATCTAGCTGCACAACACCATCCCTTCCAGAGGACCTGCACAGCAGCGCTGGTCATCCTGACCAGATACTACAGGTGGCGTCACAAATCACTATACGAACATTAATCCCCTGTAAAAACTCCCCTTTTTCAAGGTGAGCACCCAGGGCCACGGACCGAGTCGTGGCTCCCGTGACATCCCCCATAGAAGTCGACGGGCTTGGTGCCGAGTACCCCACGGCCCTGGCGGGTGGCTCATTTCTGGCGTCACGAACAGGATACGAACACTAATCCTCTGTAAATACTGTATATCCCCTTTTTGGTGAGCGCCCAGGGCCACGGACCGAGTCGTGGCCGCTGTGACATCCCCCATAGTAGTCGACGGGCTTGGTGCCGAGTACCCCACGGCCCTGGCGGGCGGCTCATTTTTGGCCTCACAAACAGGATTCCGAAGCTCGTTATAACCGAGTCCTGTGTGCCTATATTGACTGTTTTTGTGCAGGAAGCTTTATTGGCAATTTGCCGCCATTTGCTGCCATATTTGCACCATGAGTCGCTGGTGAAGAAGGAGGGCGTACCTTCGTGGGTCTGAGCTCGACCTGTGGCGCAAAAATAATGACCGCCCAGTCTAAATGCTTGTGCAATGTCCGAACATGCCCCACAGCGAAGGAGATCCTCCTCCTGATCCTCTTTGGTGGGAGGAAGAGAAACAAAACCTCGCTTCCCTACTAAAGAGTGGGACCCTCCGGATGAGGAAGAGACTTGTGTGCTGATCAAAATGGCGACTGGTGGAGAGTTGGCGTGTGAGGGAGTGATGGCGCATACCTTCCCCCAGTAGAGAGAAGATTTCGCCACCACTGAGCTGCCCGCGTTTCAGGAGGATGTCGGCACCCTCCCTGACCCTGATGCAGACGCTGTACTGGCCCGGCACCAGGAGGAAGCGGAGAACATGGAGCGGAGCTGGCAGGCCCTGACGCTGTGTCCGGACCCGCCGCTGGAGCCGAAGCAACCGCTCTGCCGACCCGTCACGCCGGCACCTGGAGAAAAAGAGGACCCCTGCACCGCTGCTCACACCACAGCGGAGACACCAGGCCCCGCGGAGGAATCGGTGGCGAACCCTCTCCCCACGCTGCCTGCAAGTGGGCCCGGCAGGCCGCCAGCACCCCTGGAGGAAGACAGGCCCTGCGGCCTAGAGGACCGGAGTGAACTGGCGCTCCAGCCAGTACCAGCCCCAGCACCTGTCCGTGCTAGAGCTGCCGGCTGGCACTCAAGTGACACCCGGTGTCGCTCCCACTAAATAATTGAAGAAACCGGACAGGGTCTACATATTGTAAATAATTTAATGTTTTGCACTATACCTGTTGTTGAATAATGTTTTTCCTCCTTATTATGAACTTAGAAGCCATGAACTGTGCTGGCTCACAAACTGTTTCCTGTATATAGTTTGGCACCTCTTTAAGTGCTCTCTCTTGGTTTTACGCAAGGCTTTCAAGGTGCAATTGTGGTGCCCTGAGGGTCCAGTCGCCACAGAGATGTTGCATCGCACCCAGCGGTGTGACACCTGTCTCTCAGGTAAGAGGGAAGCACCCCATTGACTCCATCACCGCATCCACACACATCATGCCAGTGCTGAGCTTCAGGCTGGTTAGTAAAGGGTGTAGAGTTGGGTGGGTGGAGCTAGCTGCAGCATGAGGCAGCTGCGTGTTAGATTAGAGTTCAGTTAGAGACAGGCGGGCAGTGTGTGGGTACTGGCCCGTCCTGCAGCTCTCCTGTAGTTTATCTCAGGGAGCCGTGCTGAAGAATTGAAGGGGTCCTGGCTGAGACAGCAATTGAAGCTGTGCCTTCATCCTTGGAGAAGGAAGGACTAGGCAAACTACGGGAAACGGTTCCTAGACTAGTGGGTCTGCTAATCGCCATTAGTAACACCGCATCTAGTGGGACTCTCCAAGAGCCACTAGCTACCATAATCTCGTCCAGAGGCGGCCTAGGGATCAAGTACGTCCAGGCATCCGACGGTGTTCCGGTCTCCGTGAAGAGGAGAGCAGGTCCCTGGGACATCGGGTCGTACCTGTAAACTGAAAGGATCCAATACTGCCTCGCTGAGGGCTCTGTGGTAGGGAGGTGCAGGGAGAAGTAAGGAGTATTGCACAAAACGCCGGAAAGGAACATAAAAGGGAGTCTTTGGGAGTGCGACCAAAATATCTGAGAGTTGCTGGACTACTCACTGGAAGGACACAGTGCCCGGCTGGAATCTGTGTGATCAACAGACTGTGAGTAAACCCTTGAAACTGCATAAGAACTGTTTCCTGTCTGATTACTCTGTCGCATACTCCACTCTGCTACATCCCTCTGCACCATTACTTTACCTTTTCATCTACCTGCCCTGGGAGGACCCAGTCTTGCCTGTAGAAGACTTTACACCAAGCTGCACAACACCATCCCTCCCAGAGGACCTGCATAGCAGCGCTGGTCACCCTGACCAGATACTACAGGTGGCGTCACGACAAACTGCACGAACATTTCTAAATCCCCTGTAAATATCCCCCATTACAGTGAGCGCCCAGGGCACGGACCGAGCTGTGCTACCCGTGACATTCCCCATAGACATCAACGGGCTCGGTGCCGAGTACCCCAAAGCCCTGGTACGTGCGGCTCACAATGACTGCGCCACTACCTCAGAAAACAAAAACCTGTTAGGTGTGGCCGAAGACGAGGTCTTGCAGCCCACCCAAGACAAACATGGGAGGTTTGGAGCGGGTCCTCCACAAGCACAAGTTTAAATGCTACTGTCTTATTGCTCTTTATCTTGCCTAAATTAAAAGAGAGTTCTATAAATGTTATTTATGCAACGTTTAATCTGAAGTGCATCCCATAAAGGGAAGATGAGTTTTGAAATTTCATTTCTATTGTTATGCATAACTAAAAATTTGCTTGTTTCTGTAACAACTTTTACTCTGTTTCAGCCCGCGGACGTGCTGTGTTTAACGGGGGGGGATGTGGCGCCCCTGAGGGTTCAGTCGCCACCGAGGTGTTGCATCTCACCCAGAGGTGTGACACCTGACTCTCAGGTAAGGAGGGAACACCCCTAAGACTCTAACACTGCATCCAACACACCATGCCGGCTGAGCATACAGATGTACCCTTAGGGAGGATGGTCTGAGTCAGGCTGCCGTGGCCGCCGTGACATCCCCCATAGAAGTCGACGGGCTTGGTGCAGAGTACCCCACGGCCCTGGTGGGTGGCTCATTTCTGGAGTCACGAACAGGATATGAACACTAATTCCCTGTAAATATATCCCCTTTTTGATGAGCGCCCAGGGCCACGGACCGAGTCGTGGCGGCCGTGACATCCCCCATAGAAGTCGACGGGCTCGGTGCCAAGTACCCCACGGTAGTGTTGAGCGATATGATACCGCAAGTATCGGGTATCGGCCGATATTAGCTGTATCGGACTTTCGATATTGACTTTCGATATTTCCCATATATCGTATACCGGAATCGGAATTGTCACTGTCACTGTGAGTGTCCGTCGGTCGGGTCTGTCAGGAGTCAATGGCACTTACCTGGCAGAAGATCTCCGGTGGTCACGGCCTGGACTGGTTGATGGCCGCCATCATCTTTCCCCGGCGGTCACATGCAGTTTCTCGCGATAACTGCAGTGACTGCTGGGTAATCCCGGCCGTAAAGCAGTCAGTCCGATGACGTCACCACCGGGGAAGCAGGTAATCAGCTGTGCTGCGTCGCGATGACAGCCTCTGCCTGTCATTCCGATGTAGCAGAGCTGGATCGTCGTGGGACAGTCGTTACTATGGACTGCGTCGGACAGGTGGTATACTGTTGGTTTGTTTTTTTCCTTTTTTTTACAGGAGATCGATGGCGTCGCAGGAATGAGAGTATAATAAAAGAAATGAAAACTGTGTTGTCTCTTTTATTTCATTAAAATACTTTTTTCTTGCTGTGTCTTTTTTTTATACATTTAAAAACTTTGGGATTAACAATGGATCGGTGTCTTATTGACACCTCTCCATTATTAACCGGGCTTATTGTCACCGTGCAATCAACGGTGACATTAACCCCTTATTACCCCACTTGCCACCGCTACAGGGCAGTGGGAAGAGCCGGGTAAAGTTCCACAATTGGCACATCTTTTGATGCGCCAAATGTGGGGCTGCTGTAGCCTGGTATTTTCAGGCTGTTGAGGGCCAAAATCCATGGGCCTTGACAGTCTTTTAATACCAGGCCGCAGCAGTCTGCATTTTACTTGGCTGGTTAACAAAAATAGGGGGACCCCTACGCCGTTTTTTTTTTCGAGGGGATCCCCTATTTTTGTTAACCAGCCAAGCTAAGCAGACAGCTGTGGCCTGGTATTATCAGGCTGGCAAGGTCCATGGATATTGGCTCATTACCAGCCTGAAAAACCAGGCCTCAGCAGTCTGCTTCATCTGGCTGGTTAACAAAAATAGGGTGGACCCCACGCCAATTTTTTTCGAGGGGATCCCCTATTTTTGTTAACCAGCAAAGATAAGCAGACTGCTGTGGCCTGGTATTATCAGGCTGGCAAGCAGGGTCGGACTGAGGCACCGGGACACTGGAGAAACCTACGGTGGGCCCCAGCTCCTGCGTGGTGGGCCCTGATTTGAAAGGATAGGTCGCGGGGCAGAGGGGGCCCACCCGGAGCTACGATACAGTTACATTCTGCGGCAGAGCAGGGAGAATCGCTCTCCCTGCTCTGCCGCCCGGAAGCTATGGGGCCTGAACAGGCGTTGGGGGGGCCCGGTGCCAGCAGTGGGCCACCCACCCGTCATCGGAGGGTCAGCTGTATCGGCATCCAGCCGATAAAGCTGACTGCATAGAGAGAGAAGGAGCGAGCGCTCCTTCTCTTCCATAATCCCCCTCTCAGCGTATGACAGCGGGCGCAATAACATCACCTGCCGGCGCCCGCTGTCAGACGCTGAGAGGGAGAACAGTGAGCAGCCGGGAGGTGAGTATTTTTTTTTTTAATGGGGGTGCAGTCGAGTCCTGGCTGGAGAAGTCGTCATGTCGGTGTGGGCCAGATGGTAAAGACATGAAAAGTGAACAATTCCATTAGAAAGAACATCAGCGGTAAGTCATTATCTGTACCTGTGCTGTAATCTATTATATGTTCTGTAGGACTGGTATTATTTAACACAGACCATATGGCGGTAATATCAATATTGGTCTTTTTATATATAGATTATTTGGCCAGCAGCGCGGTCATTTGCTGAGGTTCTCTGATGATGGGCCCACTCAGAAGTTTTGCCCCCACTAAACCAAAACCTAGCTACGCCTATGGCACTCTCTCTAGTCTTTCTTTCTCGCTCTCTGTTCTTTCCTTCTCGCTCTCTGTTCTTTTTTCTTTCTGTTCTTTCTTTCTCTCTTTTCTTTCTTTCCTCTCTTTCTTTCTCTGTTTGTTCTTTCTCTCTCGCTGCTCTTTCTTTCTTTTCCTCAGTACCAGCCACTGTGCCCTCATTACCAGTCAGTGTGATCAGCAGTGCTAAATGGTTACGCTTGGGGCGAGGATATGGGTGTGATTAGCTGTGAAATGGGTGTTGTCGGGGCGTGGCCTAAAATTTTCAGCGGCGCGCAACACGCGCCGCAGCCTTTAATCCTCTTTCCTGTCTTCCAAATTTGGGAGGTATGCTGTATGACCTCCCTACAACTTCTGGCCATGCTCCTGATGAGCGCGACGGATGGTCTCGTGAGGGATCTCCTCCCACACCTGGACTAAAGCATCCACCAACTCCTGGACAGTCTGTGGTGCAACGTGGCATGGCCTAAAATTTTCTGCAGCATGCACAGCGTGCCACAGCCTTTGTCCCTCTTTCCCTTATTCAAAGGTTGGGAAGTATGATGGTGGGCCCCAAGAATATATTTTCTCTGGTGGGCCCAAGGTACTCCAGTCCGACGCTGCTGGCAAGGTCCATGTATGTTGGCTCCTTAACAGCCTTAAATACCATGCCTCAGCAGCAGGGGCGTACATATAAATCATGGGGCCCCATAGCAAAAGTCTGAATGTTCCCCACCCCCCAAAAAAAAAAACCCAGAGGCATTGTAAATGTAAAGTGCCAGCACAGTGAGGGAAGTTGAGTCGCACAGAGACAGGGGTTTTGGGGGTACTCGGCACCGATCACGTCGACTTCTATGGGGGATGTCACGAGTAGCACAGCTCGGTCCGTGACCTGGGCGATAACTGGAATGTGGGATATTTCCAGGGGATGATAGAATGTTCGTGTAGTTTGTCGTGACGCCACCTGTAGTACCTGGTCAGGGTGTCCAGCGCTGCTGTGCAGGTGCTCTGGAAGGGATGGTGTAGTGCAGGTAGGTGAAAAGTCTTCTACAGGTAACACGCTATCCTTCCAGGGCAGATAGATGTGAGATAGAGCAATGGTGCAGAGTGATGTAGCAGAGTGGACTATGCGACGTAGTAAGAAAGCAGGAAACACTTCAAGTTAAACGTTGCATAATAAAATTTTTAATAATAACATTACAAAAGTGCAAATAGCATTACTGCCGAAGTTCGTTGAGACTTCTTAGGACTACCCCCACCGGGGTAACTTCACAGTGTCCTTTACTTGTGCTTGTGGAGGACCCGCTCCAAACCTCCAACTGTGGTCTTGGGTGGGCTGCAAGACTTTCCTTGAGCAGACCTCACTTTCGGCCACACCAAACGGGTTTTTCGTTTCTGAGGTAGTTGAAAATAGTGCACAGTTAAGTTTTTTGTAAAACCAAGATGGAGCACCGAAGTGCCAACTATTTACAGAAAAGTTTGTGAGCCAGTACAGTTCATGGCTTCAAAGTTCAACATTTTGATTACATTGAAACACCATTACCCAACCTTGGTATATAAAGGCAACAATAAACTTGTTCTTCTGAACATTCACCAGTCCGGGTACATCAAACCATTACCCAACCTGGGTATATTAAGGCAACAATAAACTTCTTTTTATGAACATTCACCCGTCCGGGTACATCAATAATTTAACTATTTACATACAGAGACCCTGTCCGGGTTATTTAGACTTCTTTGGCTGGCCTCTTACAGGTACCACCTGGTACTCTTCTGGAGCTTGCCAAACATCCGTGACAGGAGGGTCCACCCAGACCTGATGACATCGTGTGGCCTGTACAGTTACGTCGTGACCCGCTATCTGGGTCTGTGTGGCCACCTCTTTCGTCTCCCTCCGGGTCTGGAACCCTATGTCCCGGACTGAACGAACCCCAGGGGGCCTAACAGGCGCCGGGTACGGGCCAGCTATCATTATCATGTCCATAGCTGGGGCTGCTGAGGAGACCACTGAGGGAGTCTTGGGAGATTTACGGCGTGGGGTGGGCACTTGTGCAGAGGCCTGGTTGGGGGAGGCTGAAGGCTCGGAGGGTCTGTCAGTTTCCTGACACTCTGGGGAGTAGGGGTCGCACCTGGTAACATTTAGGGCGTACCATCCATTGTAACCCCAGTGTCGGGTGTAAGTCACCAAGTCTCCTGCCAACAGGTCCCTCCCCGGGTGTCCTTCTGGGAGGTGAGCCTCCACATCCCGCCGGGTTACAAAGACTTCTAAATAAAGTCCAGGCTCCTGGATGAAGCCCCAACCACCTTTTAACTTAAAGTTCCGTACTGCACCCTTACGCCGCGGCTCCCTCACCGTACTTTTATCCTTTCTCATACGTGCCTTCTCTGCCAGGTCCTTCTCCAGGTGACGTTGCCGAAGCTTTTGGGATTCTCGCTGCTCCCTTTGTCGCTCTGCTTCCCGCTCCCGACGTCTCCACTCTTCCTCCTGACGCCGGTTGTAATTCTCCTCCACCAGCAGCTCCATGTCTCCACCATCAAATGCCAGCTTACGATGTCCGGTTTGCGGCAGCTCTCCTGGCGCCCGCCAGTACTGGCGGCGCTCACCTGTGGCGGAAGCAGCCGGCTCTGGAACAGATGACGGTCGGGGCTCCGGTACAGGCAGGTAGAGCTCTGGTGCCTGCGCGGCCTCCTCCATGAGGACGGGTGTCGCTTCTTCTGCCTCAGCGACGGGGGCAGACAGCGGGATCTGGGGTGCTGGTGCGGCGTTTTCTGCAGGAACGGGTGCCTCCACTGTGATACTGGCAACCGGTTCAGATTGCAAGGGCTGGGATGCCCGCACGGCCTCCTGTACTGGAACGGGTGCCTCCACTGAGATACTTATCAAAAAACTGACCGGCACATCCAAACTTAGATTCAGTGTGAACAGGTGCTAAACCTAGAGTCACCAACTCATATACATACAAGAAGAAAAGGTAGCACACTGCAGCGCTATAGCTTGCAAACACGAAATATGAAAAATATGAAAAATGAATTACATCATTACCTTAGAAATATGAAAAATGAGAAGTCTTAGCGCATAAGATGGCCAAATTATGTGAGCCTGATAGCCACGTCAAGGCTCTTCTCGTATATCAGGTCCCTAACTAATGTCTATCCTCGCTTTAGAAAAGTCTGTCTACATGGGAAACCTATGAATCCTCTTTTCAGACTAAAATCTACATCTCTGTGGAGGGGTGATGAACCTGCTGTGATTAAAAGGCCTGTGACCACCAGGTGGAGTGCTCAGGCAGAAGGTAAATGAATACATATCAAAAAACTGACCGGCACATCCAAACTTAGATTCAGTGTGAACAGGTGCTAAACCTAGAGTCACCAACTCATATACATACAAGAAGAAAAGGTAGCACACTGCAGCGCTATAGCTTGCAAACACGAAATATGAAAAATATGAAAAATGAATTACATCATTACCTTAGAAATATGAAAAATGAGAAGTCTTAGCGCATAAGATGGCCAAATTATGTGAGCCTGATAGCCACGTCAAGGCTCTTCTCGTATATCAGGTCCCTAACTAATGTCTATCCTCGCTTTAGAAAAGTCTGTCTAACATGGGAACCTATGAATCCTCTTTTCAGACTAAAATCTACATCTCTGTGGAGGGGTGATGAACCTGCTGTGATTAAAAGGCCTGTGACCACCAGGTGGAGTGCTCAGGCAGAAGGTAAATGAATACATATCAAAAAACTGACCGGCACATCCAAACTTAGATTCAGTGTGAACAGGTGCTAAACCTAGAGTCACCAACTCATATACATACAAGAAGAAAAGGTAGCACACTGCAGCGCTATAGCTTGCAAACACGAAATATGAAAAATATGAAAAATGAATTACATCATTACCTTAGAAATATGAAAAATGAGAAGTCTTAGCGCATAAGATGGCCAAATTATGTGAGCCTGATAGCCACGTCAAGGCTCTTCTCGTATATCAGGTCCCTAACTAATGTCTATCTCGCTTTAGAAAAGTCTGTCTACATGGGAACCTATGAATCCTCTTTTCAGACTAAAATCTACATCTCTGTGGAGGGGTGATGAACCTGCTGTGATTAAAAGGCCTGTGACCACCAGGTGGAGTGCTCAGGCAGAAGGTAAATGAATACATATCAAAAAACTGACCGGCACATCCAAACTTAGATTCAGTGTGAACAGGTGCTAAACCTAGAGTCACCAACTCATATACATACAAGAAGAAAAGGTAGCACACTGCAGCACTATAGCTTGCAAACACGAAATATGAAAAATATGAAAAATGAATTACATCATTACCTTAGAAATATGAAAAATGAGAAGTCTTAGCGCATAAGATGGCCAAATTATGTGAGCCTGATAGCCACGTCAAGGCTCTTCTCGTATATCAGGTCCCTAACTAATGTCTATCCTCGCTTTAGAAAAGTCTGTCTACATGGGAACCTATGAATCCATCTTATGCGCTAAGACTTCTCATTTTTCATATTTCTAAGGTAATGATGTAATTCATTTTTCATATTTTTCATATTTCGTGTTTGCAAGCTATAGCGCTGCAGTGTGCTACCTTTTCTTCTTGTATGTATATGAGTTGGTGACTCTAGGTTTAGCACCTGTTCACACTGAATCTAAGTTTGGATGTGCCGGTCAGTTTTTTGATATGTATTCATTTACCTTCTGCCTGAGCACTCCACCTGGTGGTCACAGGCCTTTTAATCACAGCAGGTTCATCACCCCTCCACAGAGATGTAGATTTTAGTCTGAAAAGAGGATTCATAGGTTCCCATGTAGACAGACTTTTCTAAAGCGAGGATAGACATTAGTTAGGGACCGATATACGAGAAGAGCCTTGACGTGGCTATCAGGCTCACATAATTTGGCCATCTTATGCGCTAAGACTTCTCATTTTTCATATTTCTAAGGTAATGATGTAATTCATTTTTCATATTTTTCATATTTCGTGTTTGCAAGCTATAGCGCTGCAGTGTGCTACCTTTTCTTCTTGTATGTATATGAGTTGGTGACTCTAGGTTTAGCACCTGTTCACACTGAATCTAAGTTTGGATGTGCCGGTCAGTTTTTTGATATGTATTCATTTACCTTCTGCCTGAGCACTCCACCTGGTGGTCACAGGCCTTTTAATCACAGCAGGTTCATCACCCCTCCACAGAGATGTAGATTTTAGTCTGAAAAGAGGATTCATAGGTTCCCATGTAGACAGACTTTTCTAAAGCGAGAAACATTGTTAGGGACCTGATATACAGAAGACCTTGACGGGCATCAGGCTCACATAATTTGGCCATCTTATGCGCTAAGACTTCTCATTTTTCATATTTCTAAGGTAATGATGTAATTCATTTTTCATATTTTTCATATTTGTTTTGCAAGCTAACGCTGCAGTGGCTACCTTTTTCTTGTATGTATATGAGTTGGTGACTCTAGGTTTGCACCTGTTCACATGATCTAGTTTGATGTGCCGTCAGTTTTTGATATGTATTCATTTACCTTCTGCCTGACACTCCACCTGTGTCCAGGCCTTTTAATCACGCAGTTCACACCCCTCCACAGAGATGTAGTTTAGTCTGAAAGGGATTCATAGTTCCATTAGACAGACTTTTCTAAGCGAGGATAGACATAGTTAGGACCTGATTACGAGAGAGCCTTGACGTGGCTATCAGCTCACATAATTTGGCTCTTATGCGCTAGACTTCTCATTTTTCATATTTCTAAGGTAATGATGTAATTCATTTCAATTTTTCTATTTCGTGTTTGCAAGCTATAGCGCTGCAGTGTGCTACCTTTTTTCTTGTATGTATATGAGTTGGTGACTCTAGGTTAGCACTGTTCACACTGAATCTAAGTTGGATGTGCCGTCAGTTTTTTGATATGTATTCATTTACCTCTGCCTGAGCACTCACCTGGTGGTCACAGGCCTTTTAATCCAGCAGTTCACACCCCTCCCAGAGATGTAATTTTAGTCTGAAAGAGATTCATAGTTCCCATGTAGACAGACTTTTAAAGCGGAGATTAGTTAGGGACTGATTACTTAGAGACCTTGATCGTGCATCAGCTCACAGTAATTTGGCCACTATTCGCAATCTTTCTCATTTTCATTTTTTAAGGTAATGATGTAATTCATTTTTCTATTTTTCATATTTCGTGTTTGCAAGTTAGCGCTTGCAGTGTGCATTCCTTTTCTTCTTGTATGTATATGAGTTGGTGACTCTAGGTTTAGCACCTGTTCACACTGAATCTAAGTTTGGATGTGCCGGTCATTTTTTTGATATGTATATCATTTACCTTCTGCCTGAGCACTCCACCTGGTGGTCACAGGCCTTTTAATCACAGCAGGTTCATCACCCCTCCACAGAGATGTAGATTTTAGTCTGAAAAGAGGATTCATAGGTTCCCATGTAGACAGACTTTTCTAAAGCGAGATAGACATTAGTTAGGGACCTGATATACAGAAGAGCCTTGACGTGGCTATCAGGCTCACATAATTTGGCCATCTTATGCGCTAAGACTTCTCATTTTTCATATTTCTAAGGTAATGATGTAATTCATTTTTCATATTTTTCATATTTGTGTTTGCAAGCTATAGCGCTGCAGTGTGCTACCTTTCTTCTTGTATGTATATGAGTTGGTGGACTCTAGGTTTAGCACCTGTTCACACTGAATCTAAGTTTGATGTGCCGGTCAGTTTTTTGATATGTATTCATTTACCTTCTGCCTGAGCACTCCACCTGGTGGTCACAGGCCTTTTAATCACAGCAGGTTCATCCCCTCCACAGAGATGTAGATTTTAGTCTGAAAAGAGGATTCATAGGTTCCATGTAGACAGACTTTCTAAAGCGGGATAGACATTAGTTAGGGACCTGATATACGAGAAGAGCCTTGACGTGGCTATCAGGCTCACATAATTTGGCCATCTTATGCGCTAAGACTTCTCATTTTTCATATTTCTAAGGTAATGATGTAATTCATTTTTCATATTTTTCATATTTCGTGTTTGCAAGCTATAGCGCTGCGTGTGCTACCTTTTCTTCTTGTATTATATGAGTTGGTGACTCTAGGTTTAGACCTGTTACACTGAATCTAAGTTTGGATGTGCCGGTCGTTTTTTGATATGTATTCATTTACCTTCTGCCTGAGCACTCCACCTGGTGGTCACAGGCCTTTTAATCACAGCAGGTTCATCACCCCTCCACAGAGTGTAGAATTTTAGTCTGAAAAGAGGATTCATAGGTTCCATGTAGACAGCTTTTCTAAACGGGATAGACATTAGTTAGGGACCTGATATACGAGAAGAGCCTTGACGTGGCTATCAGGCTCACATAATTTGGCCATCTTATGCGCTAAGACTTCTCATTTTTCATATTTCTAAGGTAATGATGTAATTCATTTTTCATATTTTTCATATTTCGTGTTTGCAAGCTATAGCGCTGCAGTGTGCTACCTTTTCTTCTTATGAGATTACTGTCAACCTGTTCCAGATTGCATGGGCTGGATGCCCGCACGGGCCTTTCCCATACTGAACGAGTGACTTACCTTCAGGTATACCAGACAAATTCAAGGGGATAGACTAGTTAGGTATATCGAAGCTTGCGCTCAGCTCCTTTGCTCTTACGAGACTTCCTTTTCAATTTCTAAGGTAGATGATCATTTCACATTCTCATTGTGCAACTTAGCCGCAGGTCCTTTTTTTGCCCGAGCGTCCCGGTCGTTCACGGTGCCGGGCCAGGTTCTCTCAGGGTATCCTCCGCTTCTTCCAGCGTAGGAGGGTTTCCAGGCCGGGTGCCAAACGGTGGCTCCGTGGCGATCGGGTCGCTTCCGTGGGGGGAGAGCTCTGACTCCTCCATCCCTTCCCACTTCTGCTCACGTCCGTTCGCCATCTCTGCCAAGTCACATGTGTCATTAGCATCAGGAGAGGCGCTATCTTTTGTAGGGAGGCGGGACCTTCGCGTTCGTTTCCGCCCACTGAGGAGGATGAGGAGGCAGAACTCCAGAGCTGTGGGGCACGATCTTACATTGCAGTAACATTTAGAGTGGGCGGACATCGTTTTCGCGCCACGGAGTGAGTGTACGCCCACGAGAGCACGCCCTTATTCTTCACCTGTGCCTCTTGGCGCAGATATGACGGAAAAATGGCAAATACAGTCTATGATGATTTTTGCAATTCTCAAGCAAAAAAACTGTTCAATTAAGGCACACAGGACTCGCTTATAGCGAGCTTCTGAATCCTGTTCGTGACGCCAAAGTTGAGTCGCACAGAGCCACAGGTTTTGGGGTACTCGGCACCAAGCCCGTCGACTTCTATGGGGGATGTGACGGGTAGCACAGCTCAGTCCGTGACCTGGTCGCTCACTGGAATGTGGGATATTTCCAGGGGATGATAGAATGTTTGTGTAGTTTGTCGTGACTCCACCTGTAGTACCTGGTCAGGGTGACCAGCGCTGCTGTGCAGGTCCTCTGGCAGGGATGGTGTAGTGCAGCTAGGTGATAAGTCTTCTACAGGTAAGACGGTATCCTTCCAGGGCAGATAGATGTGAGATAGAGCAATGGTGCAGAGTGATGTAGCAGAGTGGAGTATGCGACGTAGTAAGAAAGCAGGAAAGGAAACAATTCTTACTACAAAGACATGCAGCATAAGGCTGCCTCAACCCCTCTCATCCAACTAGCTACACCCTGTTCTAACCAGCCTGAGCTAGACCATCCCATTGGGTCCGCCTACACTCAGCTGGCATAGTGTACTGTTGAATGCAGTGGTTGGAGTCAATGGGGTGTTTCCTCCTTACCTGAGAGTAAGTTGTCACACCGATGGGTGCGATGCAACATCTCTGTGGCGACTGGACTCTCGGGTGCTTCTGTCTTTTCACAAATGCCGGCTTTACCCGGCAATTGAATCAGAGGCTATTTTACTATGTAGAAGTGAATAAACTATAAATATATGTATTGTAGCCTTCCAGGGGTATTAGCTCTAGAATCGCTGTCTGGGTAGACAGAATGGCACGGAAACAGTTCATTCAGACAGCAATTATGGTAAAAACTGGCCGCAACCAGTTTTATTAAAGTCCACAGCACACAGATAAAAAACAAAGCATAAACAAAAGACCTAGGCTTGTCTAGCCACTAATTACACTTATATAGATTTTCCCTTTCTATCAGGAACCCGGCTCTATCAGCCTAGGCCCAAAACAACACATATGATATATGTTACCAGTATGGAGTTTCCCAGATACTCCTCCTTATGTCTGAAGGTCCACCCGACGTCCAGACTTGAGAGAGATCCACTCCTATTCAGTAGTCATCATCCTGGAGGTTCACAGAGACACTCCTGTGTCCGGGGTACCTCTAACCCAGACTGAGACAGCTCCCCTCCTCTTCAGTAATCATCAGCATGGAGGTTCACAGAGACACTCCTGTGTCCGGGGTACATCTAACCCAGACTGAGACAGCTCTCCTCCTCTTCAGTAGCTTATCTGCATGGATTCTCACAGAGACTGCTTCCTGCGCCGGGACACCTCCCTGTGTCCAGGCTAAAGACAGCTCTAACACTCTTGGAGACTGTTTCTTGTGCCAGGACACCTCCCTGTGTCCAGGCTAAACTAGCTCCCTGACTGTGTCCGCAGACACCTATTTCTGGCTTCCTAATTACCACCTGAGTGGCCACAGGTTTGAGCTGCAAGCGTGTACTTGAATGGATGGTGTAATGACCTTTCTCTACCACTAGGTCTACAAAACCACACATTTCCCTTATACCTAGGTGAAATGTACACCCCATTCAGCCCATATTCCTTCACTGTCTCACATATCCCCTCCCTCTTCTCCAGACCGGAGGGCTGGTCATACAGACCGAAGGACTGGTCAACAATCCAACAGAGACAGTGAACTCCGGACACTGCATCAGCACTATACACAGGTAGGTCAGGGACACTTGGTTCCCGAGAACCACCATCCTTGTCTCCCAACATCACCTGCAAAGGAATTTCATCTTTATCACGGTCATCACCATTATCAGTATCATCACTATTATGATTAGCATCATCATTATCATCATCATCATTATGATCATTATCATCATTATCATCATCATCATATAAGTTTTAAGCTTGTGGGTTGAACACATAATATATCCAATCACCTCAACCCACAGTTCACACAGAGACTATGTACTTGTCCCTTGCTCTGTTCAGCCCCGGAATATTAGTCAATGACATTCGCTCATTCCTTAGGGACCTACCGTCTGTCATTGTCACAGACTTCGTCCAGTCACATTTCTGGGACGTAACCTTGTCAGGTCTTGCCTGGGTATCTAAGGTCCGGTTAGACTCTGTACTGTCCTGTACTCTATCGGGTCGTCTGTATGGGCCTCTCAAACCTGAGTTACTGGAGGTCTCACTACCTCTAAACCCACGCCCACTACCCTCAGGACATCTTGCAAGGTCCCTAACTTCAGCCGTAGCTGTTCTGTTATTTAGGGGGCCCTTTCTCTGTCGGGTCTCACTATTCTTAGACGGCTGCCATCTTCTGCTGCTCAGATGATGCTGTCTATCTACTTGCTGTCTAGCGAGATTCAATTGTTCTACCTCTCGCAGGTAGGTCACACGGTACGCCACCAGCATGCGCACATATTCAAGACTTTCTTCCGTTCCGATAGCGTAGAATGACACCATGCCGTCTTCATCTGGTATCCAGTCCCGACGATCACGTGGACTGCTTACTTTCACCACACCAGACTTTTTCACCATTATCTGCATGGCTCGGCCATTTCTCCCAATTAGCTTTCTCACCAGAACATGAGGCACCCGGATGACCTCTTCCTGTAGACTGTGAGCTTTTCTCATAAGCTTTAGTTGTCTAACGGTTTGTTCTGTCTTCAACCGGAGAAACCGCTTTATGCGAATACATCGCCAGTGCATGTCACTTAGGATTGCCACCCTCTTCACTGTAACTTCAGTCATGGACAAGACCACCAGCTGTTTAGCTCCTGAGGTCGAGTACACCTTACAGGCTCCCACGGCCTTCCTAAACGCTTCATGTACAGACTCACGGGTGCATTCTTCTCTCAAGTCATCGGGTACATCTACGAGGCACTTGTACCGACACGTTTCTGTCTCACCAGTGGTTTCCAGACGATCAATCAGCTCAGGGTTCAGGGACAACTGACTTTCAGCTTCTTCCCCCTTTACACTTCTTCTGAGCTGACTCACAGCTACAATTTCGTGAATTTCCGTCCGGACCACTTCCATTTCACAATTATCTTCCGTTACCACACTCTTAGCTCTCCTCAGGTCTATCTTCTCCTGGCCAAGGGAAGCGAGTGCAACGTGGTTGCCCTTTTCTTTCTCCAAGGAGGCCTTGTTCAGCGAGTGACACTGTATCAGGCGACTTTTAAGCCCGAGAACTTCTTCCTCTAGTTCCGCCATTCGCCTCTCAGCAGCCCGTCTCTGAAGCTTCTCTTGCGTCCACTGGGCTTGTAACCACTCCTTGAGCTCCTTGATCTCGGCTCCGACATCCACCGAATCATCCGAACTCACCGCACTCGAGGAAGTATCTGCTTTACACCTCTCATCTCCAGTGGCCAACTCCTGGACCTGGTCTGTAGCTTCTCTGATGGACTCCTCCATCTTTTCCCGCTCAGCTTCCATTTGGCTGAGCTTTTCCTTAAGGCGCATCTCCACCTTCTGGAGAGTATCACAGGACATCTGTAGCTCCTTCACCTGAGCTTCCAGACCTAGGGTCTTTCTGCGCAGATCACCATTTTCATCACGGGTGTCCTGCAGAGTGGTCTCAACCACCTGGCGCACTTGCTCTGCATCCATCTTCTCCTCTTCTAGTTTTTCTTTGACCCTGAGGAGATCTACATAATCTCTCTTCATCTGTTGCAGTTCCCTACTGCGTTCATCACACTCCTTCTTGGAGTCACACAGCTCCTGGTTGAGCTGTTCACGTAATCGTTTTAGGATTTGTTCACTTCCAGAAACTCCATCCTGCAGCGCCTCCTTCTCACGCTTCAACTGCAAAACCTCTTCCTTGATTTTGTGGCGGTCCTCTTTAATGGCAAAGAACATATTCTGCCACAGGATAACTTCCTCGTTGCTTCCTTCTAGATCTCGCTGGTCTGAGGACACGTCCTCCAGGTTTTCACATAATTGCAGCATGTCACTCTGATACTGCAGCCGAATAGGTTCCAGCTCTTGGCCATGACTGGCCCCCTCCTTTTCTACCTCTAAAGGAGAATCCATACTTGAAGCATAGGCAGACAGTACTACATTCTCTTCATTTTCATTTTCAGCGAGTACTACCGGAACAACCTTTTTGTGGCCCTTGCGCCGTCTACGACGAGAGGAGGACTCTCTTCCCTCGTCTAGCCTCTCCTGACTGAACTCACTTTTTACTTTCATAGTGTCCCAGTCAGCTACAGGGTCTGTGTCACTCCCCATGGTGTTGTGGACTAACAGGTCACCTCCCACTTTGACGTCACCCCCTTCTACTGGAGCTACCCCGTTATCAACGGTCACTTTGTCATTTTTAGGAGGTACCAACCCACCACCAGTAACAATTTTCAGTTTTTCACACTCTACACTCTTGTGAAAATCCGCCCCTTTTTTAAACTCCGCCCCCTTTTTTCCAACCACACCGGCAGGGTAATTTTTACACAAAAAATCAGCAGTAGTCTTAGGACTCAGTTCACAACATCTCTTACCACCTCCCCGGGCACTCTGTGACAACACTGGCACCCCCGGAGAGTCCATAGAATGGTCCACTGCCGCCATTCCATACGGTGCCCATGGTTCCCGCACCATGTCCAGTTGCATGTCCAGTAGACATTTCTCAAATATGCGGTCCGACTTGTCAGACCCATTCGCTGCTCCGTTCACAGCCATCGCGGAGCACTGTTCACACCAGAACTTCACCGCTTTCCCTTGAAAAAATCTTCGTGGCCCCGCCGAGCCACAGCAAACTGGATTTGAGTGCGACGACAATCTTCACAACCCCGCCGAGTTGCAGCAAGATGCCTTCGTGACCCCACTGAGTCACAGCAAGATGCCTTCGTGACCCCACTGAGTCACAGCAAGATGCTTGTATCCACACTCGTCTTCCATGCTGTCAGACTTCTCTGTCTCAACAACGGCAGTCTTCACTCAAGACATACACTCTACAGTCTTTTCCACAGAAAAATTCAGCTCTGCTGTGCAGACACACTTTTTTTTTTTTTTTTTTGCAAAGTCTATTAGGGCTCCTGTCTCTTTAAGACTGCTCCAAACAGACGTTTCTGCTGACACACTTTTTTTTTTTTCTCTGTTGCTATTTCAACAGACTTCACCTTTATTGCTGTCTCTCGCCACTGTGCCGCATGCACACTCCAGCACTAACTGTACCAGCCACTGCGCTGCCCCAGCATTCTCCACCAATTGTAGCCTTCCAGGGGTATTAGCTCTAGGATCGCTGTCTGGGTAGACAGAATGGCACGGAAACAGTTCATTCAGACAGCAATTATGGTAAAAAACTGGCCGCAACCAGTTTTATTAAAGTCCACAGCACACAGATAAAAAACAAAGCATAAACAAAAGACCTAGGCTTGTCTAGCCACTAATTACACTTATATAGATTTTCCCTTTCTATCAGGAACCCGGCTCTATCAGCCTAGGCCCAAAACAACACATGTGATATATGTTACCAGTATGGAGTTTCCCAGATACTCCTCCTTATGTCTGAAGGTCCACCCGACGTCCAGACTTGAGAGAGATCCACTCCTATTCAGTAGTCATCATCCTGGAGGTTCACAGAGACACTCCTGTGTCCGGGGTACCTCTAACCCAGACTGAGACAGCTCCCCTCCTCTTCAGTAATCATCAGCATGGAGGTTCACAGAGACACTCCTGTGTCCGGGGTACATCTAACCCAGACTGAGACAGCTCTCCTCCTCTTCAGTAGCTTATCCGCATGGATTCTCACAGAGACTGCTTCCTGCGCCGGGACACCTCCCTGTGTCCAGGCTAAAGACAGCTCTAACACTCTTGGAGACTGTTTCTTGTGCCAGGACACCTCCCTGTGTCCAGGCTAAACTAGCTCCCTGACTGTGTCCGCAGACACCTATTTCTGGCTTCCTAATTACCACCTGAGTGGCCACAGGTTTGAGCTGCAAGCGTGTACTTGAATGGATGGTGTAATGACCTTTCTCTACCACTAGGTCTACAAAACCACACATTTCCCTTATACCTAGGTGAAATGTACACCCCATTCAGCCCATATTCCTTCACTGTCTCACAGTATATATATATGTCACAATGACATGTATATATATATATATATATATATATATATATTTCTATGTGTGTATATTTTGTGTTTACAAGGAAAGAAAGTGTTTTTTTAGTTGCGATATTTTGTTCCCATAGACTTACATGGGACTTCCGGTATCGGTATCGGGTATCGCCGATATTTTAGTGATATCGGCGATACCATTCCGATCCGATATTTTTGGATATCGGAAAGTATCGCTCAACTCTACCCACGGCCCTGGTGGGCGGCTCAATGGAAGGTGTCATGGGGTTTCCGCAACGGAGAGGTGCCAGAAGACCGTGGCATCTGATAGCTCCTACTTCTGCACTGAGAAGAAGCACTTCTTTATTTTAATGGTGTTAATTCCTTTTGGCAGAACAGGGGTTAATCGGCCTTGTTGGAAATCCCTGAGCTCTCAGCTGAGCTCAGTTTGCCACTCCCATCCCCTTTATAATCTGGCTCTTGATTCAAATCCATGTCAGAGCTAGCATTTGCTGCATGGCTTAGTAGGAGAGGAGTTCATATGACAAGGAGTTCTGAAGGCGTTATCTGTGACTGTTGCGTTGTTTCTAAGTGTGGTAATTCCCTTCCCTCCTCTACTTTTGTTTGTTCCCCTTCTTTCACATCCAGGTACACACCTCTGTTATATGTGAGTAAATATTTTGTATGCCTGGTGTTTTCTGTTAACCCTCGTTTATGTTGCCTTGTTTGTTGGGTTGGTGTACTGCGGTGCGCGGTAGCTCCCCTCTTCCCTGGGTGGGGGAATAGAACAGACAGAGGGCTAACTCAGGAGATAAGGCAAGGGTGGTGGCCCCAGCATCTTCACCTTCAGAATTATCCCAGGGAATAGGGCGAACTATGGCGCCCCCTAGTGTCAGGGACAGGGAAGGAGCCCCTGGTCCCGGGTCACCCGACAACTGTATCGTGACAAAAGGTATCTGTAACATAGAGAAACGCAAATTTTTAACAATTTGTTATGAATCCCTCCCAGAGCTATTGATTATCTTCATAAAACCAATTCATAAATGTGGGTTATTAGTGAAGAATAGGGTTGAGCATTCCGATACTGCAAATATCGGGTATCGGCCGATATTAGCTGTATCGGACTTCCGATTCCGAGTACCGATATTTTCGTCATATCGGATACCGGAATCGGAATGTCACTGTCACTGTCAGTGTCCGTCGGTCGGGTCTGTCAGGAGTCAGCGGCACTTACCTGGCAGAAGATCTCCGGCGGTCACGTCCTGGACTGCTTTGATGGCCGCCATCCTCTTCTCCCTGGCGGTCACATGCAGTTTCTCGCGATAACTGCAGTGACTGCTGGGTAATCGCGGCCGTAAAGCAGTCCGATGACGTCACCGCCGGGGAAGCAGGTAATCAGCTGTGCTGCGTCGGGATGTCAGGCCCTGCCTGGCATTGCGATGTAGCAGAGCTGGATCGTCGTGGGACACTCGTTACTATGGACTGCGTCGGACAGGTGGTATACTGTTGGTTTTTTTTTTTTCTTTTTTTACAGGAGATCGATGGCGTCGCAGGAATGAGAGAGTAATAAAATTAATGAAAACTGTGTTGTCTCTTTTATTTCATTAAAATACTTTTTTCTGGCTGTGTCTTTTTTTAAACATTTAAAAACTTTGGGATTAATAATGGATCGGTGTCTTATTGACGCCTCTCCATTATTAACCGGGTTTATTGTCACCGTGCAATCAACGGTGACATTAACCCCTTATTACCCCGCTTGCCACCGCTACAGGGCAAGTGGGAAGAGCCGGGTAAAGTGCCACAATTGGCACATCTTTTGATGCGCCAAATGTGGGGCTGCTGTAGCCTGGTATTATCAGGCTGTTGAGGGCCAAAATCCATGGGCCTTGACAGTCTTTTAATACCAGGCCGCAGCAGTCTGCATTTTACTTGGCTGGTTAACAAAAATAGGGGGACCCCTACGCCGTTTTTTTTTTTCGAGGGGATCCCCTATTTTTGTTAACCAGCCAAGCTAAACAGACTGCTGTGGCCTGGTATTATCAGGCTGGCAAGGTCCATGGATATTGGATCCTTACCAGCCTGAAAAACCAGGCCTCAGCAGTCTGCTTCATCTGGCTGGTTAACAAAAATAGGGGGGACCCCACGCCAATTTTTTTTCGAGGGGATCCCCTATTTTTGTTAACCAGCCAAGATATGCAGACTGCTGTGGCCTGGTATTATCAGGCTGGCAAGGTCCATGGATCTTGGCTCCTTAACAGCCTGAAAAACCAGGCCTCAGCAGTCTGCTTCATCTGGCTGGTTAACAAAAATAGGGGGGACCCCACGCCAATTTTTTTCGAGGGGATCCCCTATTTTTGTTAACCAGCCAAGATATGCAGACTGCTGTGGCCTGGTATTATCAGGCTGGCAAGGTCCATGGATCTTGGCTCCTTAACAGCCTGAAAAACCAGGCCTCAGCAGTCTGCTTCATCTGGCTGGTTAACAAAAATAGGGGGGACCCCACGCCAATTTTTTTCGACGGGATCCCCTATTTTTGTTAACCAGCAAAGATAAGCAGACTGCTGTGGCCTGGTATTATCAGGCTGGCAAGCAGGGTCGGACTGAGCCACCGGGACACCGGAGAAAACCACCGGTGGGCCCCAGCTCCTGCGTGGTGGGCCCTGATTTGAAAGGATAGGTCGCACAGCACGCCGATACAGTTACATTCTGCGGCAGAGCAGGAGAATCGCTCTCCCTGCTCTGCCGCCCGGAAGCTATGGGGCCTGAACAGGCGGTGGGGGGGCCCGGTGACAGCAGTGGGCCCCCCACCCGTCATCGGAGGGTCAGCTGTATCGGCATCCAGCCGATACAACTGACCGCATAGAGAGAGAAGGAGCGAGTGCTCCTTCTCTCCCATAATCCCCCTCTCAGCGTCTGACAGCGGGCACGATGACATCACCTGCCGCGCCCGCTGTCAGACGCTGAGAGGGAGAACAGTGAGCAGCACAGGAGCCGGGAGGTGAGTATTGTTTCTTTTTTTTATTTAATGGGGGTGCATTATACTACAGAGGCTGTATATGGGGGGTGCATTATACTACAGAGGCTGTATATGGGGGCTGCATTATACTACAGAGGCTCCATATTGGGGTGCATCATACTACAGAGACTCCCTATGGGGATGCATTATACTACAGAGGCTGCCTATGGGGGTGCATTATAATATAGCGGCTGCCTATGGTGGTGCATTATATTATAGACTCTGCCTATGGGGGTTTATTATAATATAGAGGCTGCCTATGGGGGTGCATTATACTATATTGAGGACTATCTGGTGTATTATGCTGTATGGATGCTATCTAGGGGCCATCATACAGTGTTGGACCCATTAAATAGTTTGGGGACATTAAGGGGTCAGTATATATCCAGTGAGGGGGCATTATTCTGTGTATAGGGGAGATGTACAGGGGGAGACTTGGGACATTATTAAATGTAAAGTGGACACTTATTATTATAGGGGAACTCGGGTTACTGTGACTGTCAAAGGGGCACACAGGGCATTATTACAGTCTAGGGACAAAATGTGGGCACTGTTTTCTAGGGCACTTGCACCCGGCATTACTATATTCTAGAGGGATGCTTTAAAATTTAGAGGTCACACAGAACCACACAGCAGGTGCAGTAATAGGGACACATACGGCAGCAGCAGCTCAGTATTGGGGTATCAGGTGCAGTAATAGGGACACATACGGCAGCAGCGGCTCAGTATTGGGGTATCAGGTGCAGAAATAGGGACACATATGGCAGCAGCGGCTCAGTATTGGGGTATCAGCAGGATGAGGAGTTTGTGCAGGTTGAGAATAGTCCAATTGGTGACCGTGACAGTGCTAAAAATATGAGAAGTGAAATGTGTCTTTGTTGTAATCTCTGCAGTCGAGTCCTGGCTGAAGAAGTCGTCATGTCGGTCTGGGCCAGATGGAAAAGACATGAAAAGTGAACAATTCCATTAGAAAGAACATCAGCGGTAAGTCATTATCTGTACCTGTGCTGTAATCTATTATATGTTCTGTAGGACTGGTATTATTTACCACAGACCATATGGCGGTAATATCAATATTGGTCTTTTTATATATAGATTATTTTGGCAACAGTGCGGTCATTTGCTGAGGTTCTCTGATTAGGGGCCCACTCAGAAGTTTCGCCCCCACTAAACCAAAACCCTAGCTACGCCTATTGCTCTCTCTCTAGTCTTTCTTTCTCGCTCTCTGTTCTTTCCTTCTCGCTCTCTGTTCTTTTTTCTCTCTGTTCTTTCTTTCTCTCTCTCTTTTCTTTCTTTCCTCTCTTTCTTTCTCTGTTTGTTCTTTCTCTCCGCTGCTCTTTCTTTCTTTTCCTCAGTACCAGCCACTGTGCCCTCATTACCAGTCAGTGTGATCAGCAGTGCTAAATGAGTACGCTTGGGGCGAGGATATGGGTGTGATTAGCTGTGAAATGGGTGTGGTCGGGGCGTGGCCTAAAATTTGCAGCCTTTAGCCCTTTTTCCTGTCTTCAAAACTTGGGAGGTATGCTGTATGACCTCCCTACAACTTCTGGCCATGCTCCTGATGAGCGCGACGGATGGTCTCCTGAGGGATCTCCTATCACACCTGGACTAAAGCATCCACCAACTCCTGGACAGTCTGTGGTGCAACGTGGCATGCCCTAAAATTTGCTGCAGCATGCACAGCGTGCCACAGCCTTTGTCCCTCTTTCCCTTCTTCAAAGGTTGGGAAGTATGATGGTGGGCCCCAAGAATAATTTTTCTCTGGTGGGCCCAAGGTACTCCAGTCCGACGCTGCTGGCAAGGTCCATGGATATTGGCTCCTTAACAGCCTTAAATACCATGCCTCAGCAGCAGCAGGGGCGTACATAGAAATCATGGGGCCCCATAGCAAAAGTCTGAATGGGCCCCCCCCCAAAAAAAAATCCAGAGCCATTGTAAATGTAAAGTGCCAGCACAGTGAGGGGATACATTAAACAAAAAAATGTATTATGCCCCCATAGATTGTGCCCCCATAGATGCTCCATAGATCATGCCCCATAGATTGTGCCCCCATAGATTGTGCCCCCATAGATGCTCCATAGTATAGGCCCTTATGCTGCCACAGCTGCTGCAACCCAAAAAAAAAAAAAGAACATACTCACCTCTCGTCGCTGGGGGCCAGGTGCCGGTGTCCTGAGCAGGGGGTGACACCAGGTGCCGATGTCACCGCTCGCTCAGGGCCCCGGCACCTGAGATATTTACCTGTCCTCTCTCCACTGCTGAGTGCCGCTGTCTTCGGGGTCCTCCAGCAGTGAATGATCAGGCAAAGGGCGCGGCGCGCACTAACGACGTCATCGCGCCCTCTGACCTGAACATTGCAGTAAGAAGACGCGAGCAACGGTGGAACGGGACAGGTAAATATCCCTTATACTCACCCTTCCGCCGGCGCGGTCTCTGCAGCCCCTGCTCTTCTCCCGCGGTCTCCGCCGCCAGTGTTCAGCGGTCACGCGGGACAGCTCATTAAAGTCATGAATATGTGCATATTCATGACTGTAATGAGCGGTACCACCTGACCGCTGAACACAGGCGTCGGAGATCGTGGGAAAAGAGCAGGGGCTGCAGAGACCGCGCCGGCGGAAGGGTGAGTATATAGAAGAGCTGCGCTCCCCCTCCTCCGCCGACCCCCTGGTAGTACTGTGTCAGCACAGCTACCCGACCGTCACGGGCCCCCTCACCTGTCCGGGCCCCATAGCAGCTGCATGGTCTGCTTCATTCACGGTACGCCACTGCTCAGCAGTCTGCTTCATCAGGCTGGTTAACAAAAATAGGGGGGACCCCACGCCATTTTTTTTTCGAAGGGAACCCCTATTTTTGTTAATCAGTTCCCTCTGACGTCACTGATTGTGTCCCTGGCTGACCTGAAATGAAAGTGGAAAGCAATCAATTAAGCTTTCCACTTCCTCTCCTGTCAGCCAGGAGAGGAACTCATTCATTTGGGGGTTTACTGTGAGGCTGCAGCATTAGCTGCGGTCCCTGCAGTAAACATTAACCCTTTCTGAAGGATTACACCGTGGGACCTGACTGTGCATGGGATAGGTAAGAATAATTTTGCTTTTTTATTTTATTTTTATTACAGGAAATGGTTTTTGCAGTAAAATAAAAGATGGTCAAAAACATGTGTCTTTATTTCATTAAAATGATTTTTAATTAAAGTGTGTGTGTTTTATTTTTATTTCATGCAATAGGATTAATAATTGATAGTTGTCTAATTGACAGCTCTCAATTATTAACCTGGCTTAAGGTCACCTTTCAATAGCAAGGTGACATTAACCCCTTATTAACCCATTCGCCACCGCTACAGGGCAATGGGAATAGACGGGCAAAGTGCCAGAAAGGGCGAATCTAATTATAGATTTGTCTTTTCTGGGGTGTCTGGGGGCAGATGTTAGTAGCCAGGGGGGGGGCAAAAATAATGGTCCCTCTCTGGGCTATTATTATCTGCCCCCACTCGCTGGCTTTGTCTGTCTGGTTGCGAAAATAGGGCGGGAGCCCACGCATTTTTTTTCAACAATTTTACACCTCATATATATATATACATGTCATTGAATTTGTGACACTTATATATATATATTTATATTTATAGTTCATACACTTCTACATAGTATAATAGCCGCTAATTCAATTGCCGGCTTTTGTGAAAATGCAGAACCCGACATGAAATGACACATGGTTTACATAGAGTTAACCATGTCATTTCAAGTTGTTTGATCTATTGTTTTCACTAACAATTACATGAGTGGCTGTGTGCAACATTTCACACCTGTAGGGGTTAATTAAAGGTGTAAATTCGTAGCAAAAAAGTCCGTTTTTTTTACAACGAATTTACACCTTTAATTAACCCCTACAGGTGTGAAATTTTGCACACAGCCACTCATGTAATTGTTTGTGCAAATCAGATATCAAACTACATGAAAAGACATGGTTAACTCTATGTAAACCAAGTGTCATTTCATGTCGGGTGCTTCTGTCTTTTCACAAAAGCCGGCTTTACCCGGCAATTGAATCAGAGGCTATTTTACTATGTACAGTAATGGCCAAAAGTTTTGAGAATGACACAAATATTAATTTTACAAAGTCTACTGCTTCACTTTTTCTAATGGCAATTTGCATATACTCCAAAATGTTATAAAGAGTGATCAGCTTAACAGCAATTACTTGCAAAGTCAATATTTGGCTAGAAAATGAACTTTATCCCCCAAAACACATTTCAACATCATTGCAGCCCTGCCTTAAAAGGACCAGCTAACCTCTTTTCAGTGATTGCTCCATTAACACAGGTGTGGGTGTTGATGAGGACATGGCTGGAGATCAATCTGTCATGATTAAGTAAGAATGACACCACTGGACACTTTAAAAGGAGGCTGGTGCTTGGCATCATTGTTTCTCTTCTGTTAACCATGGTTATCTCTAAAGAAACACATGCAGTCATCATTGCAATGCACAAAAATGGCCTAACAGGGAAGAGTATCGCAGCTAGAAAGATTGCACCTCAGTCAACAATCTATCGCATCATCAAGAACTTCAAGGAGAGAGGTTCCATTGTTGCCAAAAAGGCTCCAGAGCGCACAAGAAAGACCAACAAGCGCCAGGACCGTCTCTTAAAAGTGTTTCAGCTGCGGGGTCGGGCTACCAGCAGTGCAGAGCTTGCTCAGGAATGGCAGCAGGCAGGTGTGAGTGCATCTGCACGCACTGTGAGGCGGAGACTCTTGGAGCAAGGCCTGGTCTCAAGGAGGGCAGCAAAGAAGCCACTTCTCTCCAGAACAAAACATCATGGACAGACTGATATTCTGTAAAAGGTACAGGCAGTGGACTGCTGAGGACTGGGGTAAAGTTATTTTCTCTGATGAATCCCCTTTTCAATTGTTTGGGACATCAGGAAAACGCCTCATTCGGAGAAGACAAGGTGAGAGCTACCACCAGTCTTGTCTCATGCCAACTGTTAAGCATCCTGAAACCATTCATATGTGGGGTTGCTTCTCAGCCAAGGGAATCGGCTCTCTCACAGTCTTGCCTAAAAACGCAGCCATGAATAAAGAATGGTACCAGAATGTCCTCCAAGAGCAACTTCTCCCAACCCTCCAAGAGCAGTTTGGCGATCAACAATGCCTTTTCCAGCATGATGGAGCACCTTGCCATAAAGCAAAGGTGATAACTAAATGGCTCAGGGAACAAAACATAGAGATTTTGGGTCCATGGCCTGGAAACTCCCCAGATCTTAGTCCCATTGAGAACTTGTGGTCAATCATCAAGAGATGGGTGGACAAACAAAAACCTAAAAATTCTGACAAAATGAAAGCATTGATTGTGCAAGAATGGACTGCTATCAGTCAGGATTTGGTCCAGAAGTTGATTGAGAGCATGCTAGGGAGAATTGCAGAGGTCCTGAAGAAGAAGGGTCAACACTGCAAATATTGACTTGCTGCATTAACTCATTCTAACGGTCAATATAAGCTTTTGTTACTCATATGTTTGCAATTATATTTCTGTCTGTGATAAAAACATCTGTCAAACACACACATAAAAACCAGAGGGCAGCAGATCATGTGAAAATATAATATTTGTGTCATTCTCAAAACTTTTGGCCATGACTGTAGAAGTGTATAAACTATTAATATATGTATATATATGTCACAATGACATGTGTTATATATATATATATATATATATATATATATATATATATGTATTCTATGTGTGTATATTTAGTGTTTACAAGGAAACAAAGAGGTTTTTTTAGTTACGATATTTCTGTCCCATAGACTTACATTGGATTTCCGGTATCGGTATCGGGTATCGCCGATATTTTTTGGATATCGGCGATACCATTCCGATACCGATACTTTTGGATATCGGAAAGTATCGCTCAACTCTAGTGAAGAAGGACCCCAATGGTATTATGTTAGAATGCATTGCGAAGTTATAACTGACTGTAAATCTTGCAGTTTGGCAAAGTGGAGATTATCACAATGGCTGGGTTGTGCTCATGAAAAGCTTGAGATCCACAAAGTATTAGCAAGCTTCTTTTTTGTTCACACCAACGTGTTTTGTCGCCTTTGGTTTTTTACCTTGAGAAAGGCGCCAAAACGCTTTGGTGTAAATGAAAAACCTTGCTTACACTCTTCGGATCTAATGCTTTCTATGAGCGCAGCTCTCACATCGTGATAATCTCCATGTTGACACACTGCTAGATCTACAGTCAGTTATAATTTTGTGATGAATTTAAATAACATCATTGGGGTCTTTCTTCAATGACAATACAAGTTTATAAATCAGTTTTATGAAGGTCATCAACAGCTCTGGGAGGGATTCATAACAAATTGTTGAAAATTTGTGTTCTTTCCTTATATATGTTTATCCTATGTATTACGGCTGGCCACCTGCCCACATTTTGACATGTTAAGAAAACCTATGCATGAATGTGGTATATCATTAGTGTGATGCTTAAAGAAATCATATAAGGTCCCCTTTACACATCTGCATAAAAAATGTAAGCATGAGAATTTCCGTTTTTACTATCCATGTGGTTCTCTGTTGGCCAACCCTGTGTACATGTGTACCATTCATGTGCCATCCGTGTTTATGTGTGTGACATCCATGTGCCTTGTGCCAGAGTATAATACAAAATAAAAATTACTTATTTTTATGTGTTAAAGATGTGCAAAAGATGATAGCAAGATAATAGATATGTCAGATATATAATTAGTTCATCGCATGTGTATCTTACTGTATATCTATTAATCTAATAAATAAATGAAATAAATGTTGTGGGGTCTCTCCCATTTTTGGCATCCATCAAAGCTAAAGCAGACAGCTGAGAGCTGATATTATCAGGCTTGGAAGTTCTATGATTATTGGGCCATTCCCAGCCTAAAACTACCATCCTGCAGCTGTTGCAGAAATGGTGAATCACATGAAATGCTTCAATTCTGGCCCTTTGCCTTGGCTCTTCCCTATTGCCCTGGTACTTTGACAATGGGGGTAATGGTGCTTGGGGTTGATGTCAGCTGTGACATGTCCAAAAACACAGCTGACATCAAACCCTGGTGCTAGTGATGGGTGTTGTGAATGGACTTGAAATGAGTTCTGAGCAGAGGCTCCCTCTGGTGGTTACAAGCGGTACTGGACTGTCCAGTGAAGATTGTGAGGAGTGGGAATCAGGTGTTACTGACTGGTCTTATATAAGGGAGTCGCCTTCCCATCAGGGTTGCCGGTGATCAATTGTTCTGGTCTCAATCCTTGAGTCCTGTTTCCTTTGTAGCCTGCTGTGTCGTGTCTGCATCTCCTGCTAACAGATAAGACATTTTCTTCTTTTTGTTTTTGTGCTTGATTTTTGCATTTTGTCCTGCACTTCTGTGGGGGCCTTCAGGGTCCCCTCCGGGGGCTTTTGCCCTCTCAGTTTAGTTCAGCCACTGATGTTTGTACTTTTGCTTTTTCCAGTTTTTTCAGTGGCTGCTGTTTTGATTTTGTTACACCAGAGAACTAATTTAGGTGGTAGAGGTCGTGTGATCTCAGGTGATTTTGAAATTAGTAGAGTTGGTGCTTTTCAGGGTTTTTTTGGGATTGCAGTAAGTGCCCTTCCTATCCTTTTCTATTTAGGTAGTTTGGGCCCCAATGTTTGCTCATACTATTTTCTGTCTGTGTCAGTATTTCATCTTGTCTAACCGCCATTACATGTTTGGGGGCTTTCTATGTTCTTTGGGGATCTGCTCAGGGGCAGATAGCTTTCCTCTTTCTATCTTTAGGTGTAGTTAGTTTCTCAGGCTGTGACGAGGCGTCTAGGACCAACGTAGGAACGCTCCACGGCTGCCTCTAGTTGTGGTGGTTATTCAGGGTACTGCAATCTCATAGATTCCAACTTCTCTGGTGTATTCCCTTTTTTACCTGCACTCCTCAGCTACCGAAACATAACAGATGGGGAGTTGTCTATCGGACATCCCCATTATTAATCCAGAAAAAAAAGAATAACATATAAACAAATACTGCATTGAATTAGACACTCCCCCACACTTTCCCTGGTTTACCACTTTATATAAAAAGAAGAAAAAAAATTCCATGCAGGTCCAACGTAGTCCACTGAATCCATTGTAGTCCAACGAATCCAGTGAATCCACACTACAAAGCCTGTGTAGGCTTTTCAAATAACAACTTCCGGGTCACGCAGCACTACGTGAGACCCGGCAATTCTGAAATGGCTGCAACATGTACCGAAGACATGTAAATGTGCAAGGGGCCTTATAGTGCATGTAGATGCCGTACACAACACCACACGATCAATGTCTGTAGGGCTCCTATACTAGACAAGTTCTGAATCTTTCTTCTGTCAGCTCTCATCTGGTATGTGTCTTTTGTTATTTGCATTGGAGAGGAAGTGAATGTTTCTTCCAGGTCGTAACGCAACATTGTTTCTATTACAGATGCTTTACATATATTAGAATGTACTCACTTCCTACTGTTGATTTACCCATGGAAACCTGTACTTTAAAGCGGATCTGTCAAAAGTAGCCAGTTTTTGCTCTTATTATATTCCCGCTGCTCACATGAGTAATCCATTCTTCTGTTGTTTTGTTTGTTTTTTTTTATTTGCCATGTGGTCACAGGAAAAAGGGCTTTTTATTTAGCACAAGTTTTATAGTCTTTACAAGTTGGCGTGGCTCAGAGGGTAATAATGCAGAGCTGCCTAAAATGATGTCGCTAGAGCTCCTGTGAGCCACGCCCAACTTGCGGGGCCGGCGTTAAGGGCAGGCAGACCAGGCAGCTGCCTAGGGCTCCCGCTCCCTCAGGGGCCCCCAGCTAGCGCCACATCACTGCTATGGGGCCCCTATGAGGCAGGGGGGCCCGCCTGCCACCAGCACCGACTCCCCCCCGCCGCTGCCGCATTGAACTATACTGGTGACTGCTGGTACAGTTAAAAGCAATGATTGAGGAGAGAGCGTCAGCTGATGCTCCCTCTCCCATCATTCCCCTCTGCCTGTGACACTGCGGGTGCGCGATGATATCATCACGCACTCACTGTGTGCCAGGCAGTGCAGCCGCTGAGACAGGAGCCGGGAGATGCGCTTGCATGAGAACAGGTGAGGATTGTGGTTTTTTTTTAATATTTCAGTGAGTACTGGACTGTGGGGCCATTCTGGGGGGCTGTGCTATATACTATGTGGGCTGTGCTATATACTATGTGGGCTGTGCAATATACTATGTGGGCTGTGATATATACTATGTGGGCTGTGTTATATACTATGTGGGATGTGTTATATACTATAGGGGTATATTATATTCTATGGGGAGGCTGTGTTATATACTATGTGGCTGTGTTATATACTATGAGAGGTACATTATGCATTATATTCTATGGGGAGGCTGTGTATATACTATGGGGGGTACATTATATTCTATGGGGAGGCTGTGTTATATACTATGGGGGGTACATTGTACATTATATTCTGTCAGGGAGGCTAAGTTATACACTATGGGGTACATTATATATTATATTCTATGAGGAGGCTGTGTTTTACACTATGGGGGTACATTATATTCTATGGGGGAGGCTGTGTTATATACTATGGGGGCTACATTATATTCTATGGGAGGTGGGCTGTATTATATTCTATTCAGGGCAACATTATATTCTATGGGGGGCTGTATTATATTTATTATCTTCTATGAGGGGTGATTGCATCATACTCTATGAAAGGGCTACATTATGCTATTTATACTATATGAGGGGGCTACATTGTATTCTATAGGGGGGCTGACTTATATTCTATGGGGGCTAGATTATATTGTATGGGGGCTTCATTATACTTTATGAGGGGGCTACATTATATTCTATGGGGGCTGCATTATACTATATGAGGAGGGCTACATTGTATTCTATGGAGGGGCTATATTATACTATATAAGGGGGCTGCATTATATTCTATGAGGGGCTGCATTATATTCTATGGGGGTTACATTATATTCTTTATATTCTGTGGAGTGGCTGCATTATACTCTGTGAGGTGGTTGCAATATACTATATGTGGGCTGCTTTATACTGTATCGAGGACTATGGGGAATACATTATACTATATGAAGAACTATGGGGTGCATTATACGTTGGGAAGTGAATTGTACTACATGGATGACTATGGTGGTGCATTATACTATATGGAGCACTATGAGGAGTGCATTATACTATATGGAGGGCTAAGCAGTGTATTTTAATATATGGAGGACTGAGTGTATTTTAATATATGGACGGCTATGAGGAATGTATTATACTATTTGAGGACTATGAGGAGTGTATTATACTATATGGAGGACTGAGGAGTGTATTTTAATATATGGAGGACTATAGAGAGTGTATTATACTATATGGAGGACTATAGGGAGTGTATAATACTATATGGAGGACTGAGGAGTGTATTTTAATATATGGAGGACTATAGGGAGTGTATTATACTATATGAAGGAGTATGGGGAGTGTATTATACTATATGGAGGACTATGGGGCATATTATATTATATGGAGGACTATGGGGTGTGCATTTTACAATATTGAGGACTGTGGTGCACATTATAATATATGGAGGCCAATGGGGTGTATTATACTAAGCAAGCAAAATGCTGCATATTCATCGAGTGATTGGATTGTTTATGCTGGAACAAAAATCATTGTTCTCAGCAGCACATCGCCGGTGTAAACTGTAGATGTGCTGCTGATAACATGATACTGTATGGTGATCTATTAGTGATCCATTAGTGATTGTTCTGTCCCCAGCATTCTTTCTCAGATGGTGGAAAGAGGCCGGTAAACAAGTGTTCAACGAATTCAATATTGTCGATCACACTCATTTAGCGTCCTGAACTCATCGCATGCAAATACAACCAAAATGCTTCTGTGTGATGTGCAATATATTAGCATTTGGGGCCCCATTTTAAACTTTGCCTAGGGCCCCACTTTCCTAAAACCAGCCCTGCCCCCTTGGCAAAGACTATAAGGGTGCAGTCAGATGGCCGTATAAATCTGTCACGCTGTTACTGCATACAGGAGGTCTGGGGTCTATGCTGACCCTAAGCTGGGGTCCTGACTAATCCCTCTACCTGGAGGTACTGTTGATGGTACAGAGGTCCAGGCCGCCAGCGTAATCCCTACCTCCTGACGATCCCTGAACCTCAGTGATCCAGTCCTGAGAAGGACCCTGATCACACAGCGGGGACTGGTAGGTATATGCCTAAACACAGTAATAAACGAACGAGACAGTACAAGGGGTAAACTAAAATCCACCTTGCATACAAAAGTCATACCACAGGAAACAGAGGGGACACCAACGGGTACGGAGATAAATGATAAAGCGAGGAGGGGAAAAAAGACCACACAGGTACTCTTAACTTCAGCCTTCACCATACAACGATCCGCTCTGCTGGTCTGCATGAATGCTTTCACCGACACTTCCCCAGCAGACAGGCAGGTATTTGAAGGAAACCAATTACCACAACATTAATTGCAGCTGAGCGAGGCTGGTCTAGTCCAGCACAGAGAGAGGAAGACTTAACTCCCTCTCTGCCGAAAAAACACCCAGCACCAGAAACTCAGCTGTGAGAAGTCAGGGTGTGCAATCGCGACGATCTTCGCAGCGACACACCCGTGACAAAATCGCACCGAGATCGGAACGCAGTGCGTGGACTGACGTCGGCTATCCCGACCCGAATGTGAAAGCTTCATGTATTTTTGTGCAGCTGTCACACTTGGGTCAAGAAAGCCACCAGCCAATCCGTACACTGCGTTCCGATCTCAATCCAACTTATTCGGACATCTAACTGCACCCATAAAGTTAGCAATTAAACAAAAAGACCTATATCTCTAAGAACATATGGCGGATTAAAAAAAAAAAAGATTAATTAGGGAGCCCTGACACTTAAAGGGAATCTGTCATCGTCAGGTTTTTGCCAGCTAATCTGAAAGCAGTATAATGTAGGGGCAGAGACCCTGACTCCAGAGATGTCACATACTGGGCTGCTTACTGTGGTTTTGATAAAATCACTTTAACAATAGGAGCTTATCATTAGAGGACTACATGCTGCCAGATAATCAAGCATATTCATGTACAACCTCGCCTCTACTAGTGATTGGAAACTTTTTGTGGACATTGTGCATAGGCAGAAAGCTGTCACAGTGCTATGAATGGGGTTATACAGAGTTAAGCATTCAGAGAACTGGTAGATCTGCAGGAGAGAAAACAGTGCTTTTATCAAAATGACAGCAAGCAACCCAGAAAGTGATTCATCACTGAAATCCGTCTCTCTGCTCGTAAATTATGTTTTTCTCAGATGGGGCAGCATAAACCTGCTGACAGGTTTCCTTTAAAGGGAATCTGTCACCCTAAATTGGCGGGATATTTAAATGATGGCAGTCAGGTCAGATGGGCGGTGTTTTGGGTACTTGCCTTAACATGTTGTTCGCCGCTGTCTCCATTATTTCTGGGAATTGTAGTCATTGCCCTCCATATAACGCGCCTGCGCATTGCAATCTTGAATTGCGCACGCGCAGTATGCTTTGCCCGCAGATTGCAATGCGCAGGCGCGTTATATGGAGGGCAACGACTACAATTCCCAGAAATAATGGAGACAGCGGCGAACAACATGTTAAGGCAAGTACTCAAAACACCGCCCATCTGACCTGACGCCATCATTTAAATATCCCGCCAATTTAGGGTGACAGATTCCCTTTAAGCCCAGCCAAGCAAGCAGAAGCCAGAGGCAAGCTGCCCAGTAGATGGATATCCCCACTTTTTTTCCAAAATGAGATTGTATATGAATCAGGGGCAGGCAGGATCACCTACTGTGAGCAATTTAACCAGATGGAGAGCTAAGCTAAGCTACAGTCCGGGTAACAAGGGATGAGATGAGTGAAGTAGAATATAGACCTGTGCAAAATAAAATGCAGATGCGCAAATGAGGCTTTAGTTAATAGTCTATCATTTAGGAAGAAATTTACAGCATTGTGACTTCACTTCTTGAAACATTTGCCATTAAATTTAAACCGTTAAAGCTTCCTTGGCATGCTTTAAGAAACTAGCAAAACACCAGTAATAAGAGCTTATGCTCAGAGGTTATCCAGAGAAGTTGTCCATAAGGTCAGAGACTGAGATGTGTCTAAGATGTACGCCTGTACTTATTCAGTTCCATCTGTTAGTCGGTGGCATGAATGACCATCACGTGCAGATTTAGGTCTATTCACAGAATTATGTTATCAGGTAGGGACACAGTGGAGATTACCCAACAGATTAAGAAAAATCCTCATTTGCATTGAGGCGAAAGAAAACAGATTACATAATATGGTAAGGGGTTGTTCAGACCACCATGGGTATGTAGTAATATCTGTTCAGTATGCAGATTGTCAACACTGTACTGTATATCATGGAAACACAAAACCACAGCAGTGTCTAGATGAGCTGAATCTTTCCATATGTAAGAATATTTGTGTATTCTGACTACCTGCATGCTCTTTTCTAGCAATGTATATGTGCACCCTGATATACCGTATATTTATTTTAATGGCTTTCTGCTCAATTTCGACCCATGGCAACTTGATGGTGATTGATCTGTAGGAAGATTAATCTTGTGCAAGCCTAGATAGGTCCACCAGACCAGGGTCTTCTTTGTCTTTTCTCATGATAGTATCAAGCCATCGAGTTGTTGGTCTTCATCTTCGCCTTGTTTCTTCTTCTTCTGACCATGACATCCTTCTTCAGTGATTGCTCTCTTTCTATGATGTGTCCAAAGTAGGCAAGTTGTAGCTTGTGATCCTTGCTTCTAGTGACATGTCCGGTTTGATTTGTTCCAAAACTGATTTGTTTGTTCTTTTTGCCTTCCATGGTATTGATAACAATACCAGCACCACATTTCTTCTGTCTTCTTTCTTTGTCATCCAGGTTTCACCTCCATATTTTAGTACCCTAACATACTTAAAAGATTTGTACAAAGACATACCAATTTCATTAGCTATTGTCCAAATGTCCTTTAATAAGCTTAAGCCCCCAATAAGCATTAAACTAACTGCAGGTTTTGCCGACAGTATTATCTGTATGGGGCTCTGGACAGATGATTGTCGGGATATGAGGATCCAACATGTCTTATTTCAGGCTGATGAGCTTTTTGTTCTCCCAGTAATAAGCTGCCCCAAGAGATGTCTGACAGTAGCTCTCTTAGAGAACACAGGAGCACTTGGCCGTTTAAGCACTTCTCTGTATGTGAGACACAGCTGAGAGAGTTGCCAGCCAAGTGATCAGCCGGACCTTCGAAAAAGCCATTCAAGCATCTATAAGAATTTCATAAGTTTTTACATTTTTTGACGAGTCATGCTTATGGAAAGACTCAATATTTATATTGTTAACACTTATTTTTCAAGACTTCTGTCCTTCGCTCTGGCAGCTGGATATCAGCTTTTTGGCCAAATCCCGAGTGATGACAGCACATTCTTGCCTAACCAGTGCTTGGAGTTGACCACAATTTCTGTTTTTGTTTTACCACCTGCTTTTTGGGGATTGCCCACAGGTTTTCAATTTGATTGAGACCTGGAGAGTTGTCTGGCCATGGACCCAAATTTTCATGTTTTTTTCAACAAGCACTTAGTTATCACTTTTTCCTTGTGACATGGTCTCCATCATGATGGGTAAAGCATTGTTCATCACCATATTGTCCTGCACTGCTGGGAGAAGTTGCTGTTGGACAATGTTCACATCACATTCTTTATTCATAGCTGTGTTCTTAGGCAAAATTATGAGTTAACCCACGCCAAGTATAAAATATGACCCAACCCATGAATGATCTCAGGATTCTTTACTAGTGGCATGATGGTAGTGCGCTCCTTTTTTTCTCTGGACAATCAAAATACTGTTCTGAGCTGTGCACTTTGCTTTCGGGAGCATCAGTGGAGTTCATGGGCATTGAAGAGTCAGGATTCCACGAGTTGGACAGCTTCAGAACCATGCTTGCAACCTTTATAGCAAAGAGCTTGATAGCTCACACTCCTTGCTTAGAAAACCAGCCATCTCAAATAAAACTGCAAATGCGACCACTATCCTAGGCAACCAGTAGTAATAAAGTCATGCCCAGTATGCCTCCATTTCAGTGCTGGCTGAGGAAGGTAGAGCTGCCCTGTTCTGGCTGGCATGGAGTATTGAAGTTGAAGCTGCACCAGCTTTTTGTTCCGTGAGACACTATATATGGAAATATTACCGTATTATTTGTGCATGTTAATTTCTTTTTAAAGGCCAATTCAAATAAGACATTTACTCAAATTAAACTGAAAAATAATCATGTTGATGCTATCAGTAAAAATTATAATAGCAAGAATATGAGCATAAAAGATAATTAACATTCTTATTAAAATAACAACAGGCTGAAAAATTCAGCATTTACAATGTGTGCAGTATGACAGACTACTGTCGCCAATGGTAATTACAAATATGCTATGCTGCAGATTTCAGTTCAATTTTGCTGAAGCATTTTCTGGACTTTGCATCTTCTTCCCACAATCTTCTGGCTTGAATTCAGGTTCTTCTACTTTCTTTCACAGTACGAAAATAATACAGAATGGGGATAACTGGAACTTAAACTGATATGTATTATGTGCCTGGTACTGTACAATATAATAAAATATAATAAAATAAATTATAAAATGATGATGATAATGAATTTTGGGGCTTTGCACATGTCATATTTTCACTAAAATTTCACCTAACAGAAACTGAATATGGTAGAAATATGTGAATTAACTCATCAAAAGCGTGTTCACTAAGGTTGTAGAATAGGGGGTTCATGATCCAAGGGCCTTATGCAGTTTAGTGTATCATAGGGTTTTTAGCCTTTTGAAAGCATAGACTTGCCTATTTGTGTCCTGATTAATTTATAACAACAGATGTACAGTACAGACCAAAAGTTTGGACACACCTTCTCATTTAAAGATTTTTCTGTATTTTCAAGACTATGAAAATTGTACATTCACACTGAAGGCATCAAAACTATGAATTAACACATGTGGAATTATATACTTTACAAAAAGTGTGAAACAACTGAAAATATGTCTTATATTCTAGGTTCTTCAAAGTAGCCACCTTTTGCTTTGATGACTGCTTTGCACACACTTGGCATTCTCTTGATGAGCTTCAAGAGGTAGTCACCGGAAATGGTCTTCCAACAATCTTGAAGGAGTTCCCAGAGATGCTTAGCACTTGTTGGCCCTTTTGCCTTCACTCTGCGTCCAGCTCACCCCAAACCATCTCGATTGGGTTCAGGTCTGGTGACTGTGGAGGCCAGGTCATCTGGCGTAGCACCCCATAACTCTCCTTCTTGGTCAAATAGCCCTTACACAGCCTGGAGGTGTGTTTGGGGTCATTGTCCTGTTGATGAAAATAAATGATGGTCCAACTAAACGCAAACCGAATGGAATAGCATGCCGCTGTAAGATGCTGTGGTAGCCATGCTGGTTCAGTATGCCTTGAATTTTGAATAAATCCCCAACAGTGTCACCAGCAAAGCACCCCCACACCATCACACCTCCTCCTCCATGCTTCACAGTGGGAACCAGGCATGTAAGTCTCCATCCGTTCACCTTTTATGCGTCGCACAAAGGCACGGTGGTGGAACCAAAGATCTCAACTTTGGACTCATCAGACCAAAGCACAGATTTCCACTGGTCTAATGTCCATTCTTTGTGTTCTTTAGCCCAAACAAGTCTTTTCTGCTTGTTGCCAGTCCTTAGCAGTGGTTTCCTAGCAGCTATTTTACCATGAAGGCCTGCTGCACAAAGTCTCCTCTTAACAGTTGTTGTAGAGATGTGTCTGCTGCTAGAACTCTGTGTGGCATTGACCTGGTCTCTAATCTGAGCTGCTGTTAACTGTGATTTCTGAGGCTGGTGACTCGGATAAACTTATCTTCAGAGCAGAGGTGACTCTTGGTCTTCCTTTCCTGGGGCGGTCCTCATGTGAGCCAGTTTCTTTGTAGCGCTTGATGGTTTTTGCAACTGACTTTTAAAGTTTTCCCAATTTTTCGGACTGACTGACCTTCATTTCTTAAAGTAATGATGGCCACTCATTTTTCTTTACTTAGCTGCTTTTTTCTTGCCATAATACACATTCTAACAGTCTACTCAGTAGTACTATCAGCTGTGTATCCACCAGACTTCTGCACAACACAACTGATGGTCCCAACCCCATTTATAAGGCCAGAAATCCCACTTATTAAACCTGACAGGGCACACCTTGAGTGAAAACCATTTCCGGTGACTATCTCTTGAGTGAGGCTCATCAAGAGAATGCCAAGAGTGTAAAAAGCAGTCATCAAAGCAAAAGGTGGCTACTTTGAAGAACCTAGAATATAAAACATAATTTCAGTTGTTTCACACTTTTTTTGTTAAGTAAAAATTCATAGTTTTGATGCCTTTAGTATGAATGTGCAATTTTCATAGTCATGAAAATTATCAAAAACATGGCTACCAACCAGTAATAAAGAATGGTACACCACACAATGGTATAAACAAATACAAAGTGTCTTTATTATTAACAATATTAAAACCGTTTACACAGAAAATGTAAAGATCATAATAAAAAAGGAACGTATATCCTCCATAGGAAAAGACCTCACTTCAGCACAAGTAAATAATCATTGATCCCATTTATCTCCATATGTCATATAACACAATTGGGGGATGGTTACTGCACTAAATCTCATATGCCACCAAATAGCATAACGCTTAATGTGACTATTTCCGGCCAAAATAACCCCTTCAATGCAGTGGAAGACAAGGAGAAAAATGCATTAACAAAAAAATCATGCATACCGATAAGGCTGGTGTCTGTCCATGGTCCTCCCTCTGCCCTGACGCGCGTTTCGCTCTGCTTCCTCGGGAGGCGTGTCAGGACAGGGGGCTATCCGGTTTATATAGAGGCATCCCCCAAAACCACTGGTCACAAAACAATGCTCTTACACCTGCATCAAATTACCAGACTCTGCTGGCACTGCATCGCTTTCAAAGGTCCTGTGAGTAATGATAAGGTGAGCTCATCGGCGCATGCGCTAGATCACGTGAGACCAGTCAACCAATCCTGAGAGGTATCAGGCGGTCACGTGGAATCAGAGACGCAGGTCCTTCTACTGAAGACACGTATGTTCCCGAACCACCCCTGACCGCCCATATCTCTCGACCGCTCAGTATCCAGCGCATGCGCTCTGCTCAGGATTTCAAAAAAATCATCTAAACAGTATCTCAACATATTAATAATTATTTGGTAACCAGTGGCTTGGAACAATAAAAAATACAATACAATTACAGACAAACATCACTTATATACAAAATCCAAAAAATACCGAAATGCACAAATAATTAATTAACATAATTCATAATTATATCTTATAAAACATAAACAGTGTACTTAAAAACATAATAATTAATAAATAAAAAATAATAAATGTGTATGTGTAAATAATAACAAAGTGACTAACATCCATAATAAACCAAAAAGGGATGCCATATAAATAAAATAAATTAAATATGTATACATAATAAATCAATAATAATATATAGTGTGTAAAGTGCTAATAAACATAGGGAATAAATAAACTAATACAATTACAACACCACAATCATACTAAAGTTAAAAAATTAGTACTATACAGTGCCTACAAGTAGTATTCAACCCCCTGCAGATTTAGCTGGTTTGATAAGATGCAAATAAGTTAGAGCCTTCAAACTGCAAACGAGAGTAGGATTTATTAACAGAAGCATAAATCTTACAAACCAAAAAGTTATGTTGCTCAGTTGAATTTTAATAAATTTTAAACATAAAAGTGTGGTCAATTATTATACAACCCCTATTGTTAATATTTTGTGGAATAACCCTTGTTTGCAATTACAGCTAATAATCGTCTTTTATAAGACCTGATCAGGCCGGCACAGGTCTGTGGAGTTATCTTGGCCCACTCCTCCATGCAGATCTCTCCAAGTTATCTAGGTTCTTTGGTGTCTCATGTGGACTTTAATCTTGAGCTCCTTCCACAAGTTTTCAATTGGGTTAAGGTCAGGAGACTGACTAGGCCACTCCAACACCTTGACTTTTTCCCTCTTGAACCAGGCCTTGGTTTTCTTGGCTGTGTGCTTTGGGTCGTTGTCTTGTTGGAAGATGAAATTCGACCCATCTTAAGATCCTTGATGGAGGAGCGGAGGTTCTTGGCCAAAATCTCCAGGTAGGCCGTGCTATCCATCCTCCCATGGATGCGGACCAGATGGCCAGGCCCCTTGGCTGAGAAACAGCCCCACAGCATGATGCTGCCACCACCATGCTTGACTGTAGGGATGGTATTCTTGGGTTGTATGCAGTGCCATCCAGTCTCCAAACGTCACGTGTGTGAGTTGGCACCAAAGATCTCGATCTTGGTCTCATCAGACCATAGAACCTTGAACCAGTCTGTCTCAGAGTCCTCCAAGTGATCATGAGCAAACTGTAGACGAGCCTTAACATGACGCTTTGAAAGTAAAGGTACCTTACGGGCTCGTCTGGAACAGAGACCATTGCGGTGGAGTACATTACTTATGGTATTGACTGAAA
>JARQOD010000001.1:465193208-465231355 GCA_033576555.1 Oophaga sylvatica
AAGGATGGGGTAAAAGGAAAGAAAGATACAGGAAAGCTGTATACATATATTTTTTTTTCTTAAAAAAGTAAATTGGAACAGCTGAGCCTTCGGGGTTGGTGGGAAAGGAATGTTCCCAAAGTAGACGTTTTCTTCTTTTTTACTGTCTAGGATCCCTTCTTCCCTTCTTTTTTTTCTTGGACAAAAAATGTAGAAAGGATCAAAGACCTTTAGGAACGCCCAAATACTATATTATCACTCAGTCTTTTTCATTGCGAGGTTTACATTTGATCACGATAGGCCCATTTTATGTAATGTCATTATTTGTCACAGTTAGAATCATTAAGCATGACATGTACAGGACAGTCAATTTAAAAACAGTGCATTTTACAGGCAGAAGACTTTAAATTCTAGATATCAACCCTTCTTTTTCATGCCCTGAGATTACTACAAGAATTGATTGTCTGTTACGGTGTTGTTAAAAAGCTGGCCTTCTGTGAACTTCGGAGATTAATGTGGCACACGATTTCTATATGAGCATCCTGATCTCAATAGGACATTTTTTTTCAAAGAACATCCAGGAAGTGTGGTGTATTTGGCAATCAATAACTAGCTGTACACAGGACTGACCTTGTAAAAAAAAATAACCATCTGTACAATCATCGTACAATGTAATAAAAAAGAAAACCCAAAAACATATAGGGGTGGATACGTGAGCACTGTGCTAGCTGAATCGTAAGGATGATTGGGAACAAGCAGCGTCACCATTATGTTTACAACCTGAGATTATCTCTATGTTTGTAGGTATTATCTTCTCTAGACTTTTGATCCAGTTTAGTTATGCAACAAATCTATTATTCTACAGTTTGTGCTTATATCAATGTAACTGCTGTAAAAAAACACTTTGGGTCTTGTGCAGGCAAGAAAATAAAATTGAGCAAATGCCCAATGCAATGCAATTTTGGAACCATAAGTCCAATGGTTGCCTTTCAAACCATGAAAGTATGCAGTGAATGTAAGCACAAGGGTACATTATGTACCCACAGATCAGGCACTGGGCTAAGTATAAAGTCAATAGCGTAATGTATCCTTATATCAGTGTTTCATTATCCATTTACATTTCGTACCACATATCTTTCTTCTTCACTACTCATATGTAAGATGTCAAGGCCAGATGTAATACAGTTCTCATTTAGCATCATCGGTGTATCACAGAACAATGCACAATGCCCTTCTGGCACTGCAGGTGCCGTAAAAGGGGGTGACTTGATCTCTACTGAAGGTGCATTCAACAGTTAAGGTTTACGGTAGAAACAAACAGGCATATTTTCACTGGCGGATGTGGAATATCCACAATGCAAAAATAATAATAAAAAAAAAAAATTGCTTAGTCCATGCAGCCCCATTTCATGCTAGAAGAGCACATTACTATGGTACTCTGATACAATAAAGAACTTTTAAGCTCGCTGAGATACATACAGTACATCTATATCATGGTTTAGCTATAAAGTTGAGCCATTTGTATAACGTGGACATTGACTATAGAGCCATTTGGCAAGTTGTGGCCCTATGGGTATACCTAGGTTACAAACAAGGAGCACCTAAGGTGTCAGAGCCGTTCTAACTTTTGAATTCTGTATTTTTCTGAACAAATACTTTTTCCTTTATCTTTTTAAGGTTATAGTGCAGTACCCCATAAAGCCTAGCTTCACACCGGAAACCTTAAAGGAGACCTATCACCAGGTCAAACGTGGCTAGATTGTACTTTTTATTTTTTTTTCCGCTACTCCACTGAGTGTGCCATTTTTTTGTTTTTTCTAAAATTTACCATACTGTTCCAACAATATGGGCCTATTTATATAGTGCTAATTTGTATGGTCGTCCCTTGGGGCGTTGCTCACAAGGTAAATATGTAGAGCAGCCTAAAGATACACCCCCAAAGAATCCTAAAAGCAACTTGGTAAAAACTCTAACAATTAGCACTAAATAAAAATCTCAGGAACCAAACGGTGGATTGAAAAAAAAAAATACCCCCAGAATACTCAGGGAGAATAGGGGGAATAAAATGATTGCAAAAACTGTCCACTTTTACCATAGTATGTAGTGAATATCGGCATGTTTTATTCAGTGAATGTAGCCATTTTTCGTCTTACTGATCTGTCCAACTTTTACCTGGTGACTGGTCGTCTTTATAGAAGCACACCAATCAACATTTTTTTCCTCTTAATATATTGCAATCATCATATTAAATAGCACTGTGTATCTACAACTGCTAATTTTGTCTTTCCACCCAATTGAGCCTTCTCTTTTCTCTGCTCCATGTAGGAACAGGAAGTCTCCCTCTCTTTAACTCCTGACCCAGCTGCTGTGCTCCTCCCCCTGCTATGGACTTTATAGTGATGTAGAATTTTAGTTCTAATGATGACTCATGCAGAGGAAAAAGATATCTTGTTTCTACATAGAGCATAGAAGGACTCAACTAACTTGTTTTTAATCACGTGATGTCTTAGACCTAATGGAAAACAGAATAATTAACTGGGTAGAAAGGCAAAATGAGCAATTGTAAGTACACAGTTCTATATAATATGATGACTGCAATATATTGAGAGGATACAAATTTTGAGGGAGTGTTTCTTTAAACTAGAATCGATCACTAAATAAAATCCATCTCTGGATGATGATCATGGGGGTTGCGCATTTGGGAACTGACCACTGATATTCTATAGCTGCACCATGAGGCATAAGACCTTCCTGTACCAAATGGAAAACATAAAGTTCATGTTTGTTTTACGACTTCAATCTAAAGTTTTTACTATAAGCGAAATATCCACTTAAATGTAAAAAAATATACACTTTGGTATCCATTTCAAGCCTTATAAGATTTTGAGTAGTAGACATGAAAATGATGTGGGTCAAACCTCGGCCTGCTACAATAGGGAAGAGGTTGTCATCTCAAAAACTAATTTGCCATCATCATCTTTTTTTTTTCAATTACAGCAGGAGACAATTGCAAGTGAGATGTCATGTCAGACATCTAGAGGCTGTGCGTCCTTTGCAAACCAAACAGTTGGATCTGATCATACTACAACTCTATATATGTATATATATATATATACACACTGCATATGCGCATTCATAAGACGCTGGAACCAGAATCTCCGTTTATCTGCCTCCTTATAAATGTATTAATTTGTAACCAGAATCAAAAAGCATTTTAGAGTTAGATTAGAAAATTGCTCAGATTATGTAGGTCAATACCCTGCAGTGTCTGGAAACAATGTGGACATATTCATTTCTTGTTTTTTTTTTTTGTTTTTTTTTTCTTCCCAGAGTGTGACTGCGCTCAAGAAGAATGCTTCAAGAAATCTTTAAGCCTCAGCATAACATGAACGAGGGAAGCAGGACAGCACACTAAGCAATCTGCGTGTCAAGGTCAAAGAGGATTGCACCATCACAGTGATGCAGCCAGAGGTATTTAGAGAAGACATCTTCTAATATTGATGAATTAAAATAAAAAAAAAATCTGCACTGCATTAATGACCCAGCAGAAAGACTGCACTGTAGGTACATATTTGGACTGGGATGAGAAGTGGTATAGTTTTGCTCTCTAGATACGTTCTCGCCTACTGCAGATGTAACCGGATGCTCATATTCACATGAGAAAGTGTTTCTATGAGCTTCATTTTAAAAAGACATATACCTCGGAAATAAATTGGGTACTGAAGTGCACCCATTTTCTGAGCTAGAATTATATGTTTGGATGAGTGGAGATTTGAGCACTTTTTTGTTCTATCGGATTCCTATTTTTGGGTAAATACAAGCAGGCTAGAAATTGAACATGCAAAAAGGGTGCATGCACCAGGAGCCACTTTATTTTTATTTTTTGCTCCCCATACATTCCATGTGTGTGGCTTAGACTGGGAAGCTTTTTTTATGACATGCAGGGAATCAGTAGGTTATTTTAGGCTTGTAAAAATCAGTAATATACCATTTATTATTATTTTCACAATATTTTCATATATGTTTTATGGCAGGGTCTTAGATTGAGGTGAACTGAGAAGTTGTACAAACCTGTGCTTCTTTTCAATTGTTATAAAGAGAAGGCATGAAAAGTGTCTGGTGGGCTCGTTCAGAGTATGGATTATGGAAATACATGAAATATTGTTGTTTTTTTATATTATATTGAGCTGATTAGCATAAAAAAAGTTAATCTGCTCCATAGAATAAAAAAAAAAATTCTGTTTCGGTCGCGGAGTGATTACCAGGACTATGTTGAACCTACCTGAAAAGTAGATTCAGTGCACGAGTGTGGCTGAGTTGGCAGTAGTAGGATTTTTTTTAAGACACCTCCTTACAGATCACTCCAGTTAGTCGGTTTGTGGAGTAGGGTGATGTGAGGGATGTTTCAGGGATTGCTTTTTTGGGTATGGACTATTAAAGGTTTGAGAGCCACAGTTTGCCTCTCGCTTGGTTTTGCCTTTTTCGGTCTCGGTGCTAGTAGTAGCATTGTCAGTGATGTAACAGTTTTTCTCTGCAATTTGTAGGTAGCAATTGGTAATATAACCGCACCTTCTGCGACTCTGAGATATACAGGAGGCTTTTGAACTTAGCATTCTGTATTGCTATATGGAAGGGTGTGCTATCAAATGTAGTACTGAAACATAACAACCAGCCAGAGACTTCCGCCAATTAAATCACTGGCATCTGCTACTGATTGATAATAACTTTTCCAGCCAGCACATTTCTGCATTGCAATGGCAATCAAGTCCAAGGGCATTCCATTAATCAGACACCCTCCCCTCCCTCTCCTCATGCTGCATGGGCCCAGCTTTCAGTTGCTGATTTTTTTTATTTTTTGTTTTTATAAATCCTTCCTCAATCCTCACACATAGGCTGAGTCACTAGATTGAGTCCTGCCAAAATTAGGCACACCCATCCTGGGCAAGTCTTTGTTTCTGATTTCATAAATGGATTTTCTTTTGGCCTGTACACCTCGAACTGCCATCTTGATTTTTTCTCCAACCCAAGTGATTCAATTCGGCTAAGTTAAGAATAACGCACAGGCCGCTGACTGCAAACATAAAAACCAGAAAGACCGTCTTCTCTGTCGGCCGAGATACGTAGCACTCCACCTCTTTGATGCAGGGATACCGATCACACTCGTACTGGGAGGGCACGTTAAACCCATATAGGAAATATTGTCCAACAAGAAAGCCAATTTCCAGAGCGTTTCTAAAAACCACCTGAATTATATAAAATCTTGAGATCCCTTCCTGGCGCCGCATCTTGGATTTTGTGGTTCTTATGGATGGGTTTGGTATCTCCTTTATCTCTAAGCAGTCTGGTTCAGCCTCCTTGGTTGAGTTCTCTGTGTTTTGTAGGACACCGTTAACCAAGGTGTTCTTGATCTTTTTGCTATCTTCCCTTTTTACAGTGTCCTGGTCTCTATCCAGGGTGAGATATACTGTGGAGTATCTTCTTTCCCGCTGTTTAGCAGACTGGTGGACAGAATAAGTGATAAAACATAGGCTTGGAGTGCAGACCAAAATGATCTGGAACACCCAATATCTGATATGAGAGATTGGAAAAGCCCTGTCGTAACACGCCTGGTTGCACCCTGGCTGAAGAGTGTTGCAGACAAACATCGTCTGCTCATCATCGTATACAGTCTCTCCTACAATGGCAACTATGAGTATCCTAAAGATGACAACCACAGTCAGCAGGATCCTGAAAGACAACACAAGGGGTTAAGCAAGTTCTGCTAATGAACAAGCATACATCTAAAGAAAGATGCTGATAATTACAGAGCAGACAGTTTATTCTACCATAAGGTAAATTTATCATGGCTGTCTCAGGGACAGGTTTTGGCACAAAATGGATTAAGTAATAAAAATTTTTAACTGTTACTTGGCTCAACCACTATTGTTCATCCCAAAACAGACACACATTTACTCCGCTGTTAAGGAAGGCAATAATTATCAGTCTTAGATATGGAGTACCTGAAAAATATCATTTTTGAAAATCCTCTATGGGTATGTGCACACTGAGTCTTTTTGTTGAGTTTTTAGAGTGGAAACTGGCCACGTGCACATGGAGTCGCTTTGGAGCAGAAACTGAGTGGAAACTCCTCAAAAATTTGGAGTTTCCACACCGTTTCTGCTTCAAAAACTCCTGGAAAAACTCCATGTGCACATAGCCACTGACTGTAAACTAAGTTTTTGAGGAGGATTTGGATTGTTTCTGCTCCAAAATATCAGCAAAAAGACACTGTGAACATAAGGTTTTGTGCATGCAGAATTAGATTTTTTTTGCCTCGTTTTGGGAGCAGAAACTGAGCCAAAGTGAAATGTTTTTGAGGAGTTTTCAGTTGGAATTTTTCCACTTGGTTTCTTCTCTCAAAACTCTTTGCACATAGCCTTAGGCTACGTTCAAATGCTCACACTATTTTTTTTTAACAGTTTATTTTTTTTTTAGCAGATCCTTTCCAAATTCTTCCCCCCACACCCAACACCCCCCCACAAAAAAAAACACTTTAAAAACTCTTTCAATTAATTTCTATGGGAAATCCACTTTACTGTTTGTATTCGAAGTTTATTGATCTTTTAGTTTTTTCCGAGGATGAAAACCGCCATGGTGGGAAAAAAATAAAGTGCGTGTCCTGAAGGAAACCTCTAAAAACTAGGCACCATCCAATCAAAAGGTGGGAAAAAAATCGCTTCCTAAACCTCTTCAGGAAAAAAAAAACCCATCCCAAAACAGGAGAGATTCCAGAAGCAGTTTCCGCTTGAAAAACTTGTAGATTTTGAGCTTCTCAAAAAAAAAACTCAGTGTAAACATAACCTTAGAGTGAGACCAGACAGTGCGGCTGAACGAGTGATGCCAAAAATGGGTGATCAATAACTAAGCCATAGCGCATGAGTGGGTATGTTTTAGCCAAGTGTGTTCACTATTTGCTCACTGTCACATGTTGCATTTGCTATACCTGCAGATTGGCGGGTTTTTTTTTAACCTGATAAGCAATAAAAACAGATTGATTTTTATACCCTTGCCGTGTGGCTCAAAATCGCATGGTTGTCAGCAATGCAATAGTTTTAGCTGCAAACAATTAAAAAACTGTACGTTCCACATCGTGCCTAACAACAAATAATAAAAAGTTGCCAGATTAAAAAGATTTTAAAAAAAAATTAACGTTACTATTTTCCTTTCCATTAATAGTTACAGCTTTTTCTGTTTTTTGATGATCCCTGCACTTTTTATTTGCTTATTATGTTGCGTAGGGACTGAGATTGTTTCAGTGACTATACAGGACTGTAATTAATGTATGCTGCTATATTAAAAACATCCCATCAATCATCTGCTGCTTTGTAAGACAGGTCATCTATACATGTAAGTAATTGCTGTCATGTAAACCTACGTGATATTATGTACTTTGCCTGTTTATTATACCATATAATGAACCATGTTCATCCTCCATGTGACATATTTCCAAGCGATCATCAGTGCACTTAAGGCAAAATCAAGGTTCATCCCCGGTGCGGTGCAGATCTGCTGTACCCGCTACTGAAGTCCGGCTTTCTAATGGTTTGTTTCAATACACTGGAAACCTCCTTCTATCTGCATAATGTGTCTAAGTTGGGTCCATTGTACATATTTGCATTACCTAATTAATGTTTAACTTATCTTGACAGCTGTCCATAAATTCCAAATAACATGGTGCTTTTAAATCGAGAGATTAAAAAAAAGAAATAATAACGAGAAGTCTTGGCGCTAATGTATTTAATTCATTACAGTGCAAGCAATCTGCAAGGAAGAACTCTGTCCTTGCAGCTTGCAAAATAATTTCGAAGTCGTGCGATACAGCTGCTTCCTTAACGCTTTCATCGCCAGGAGGTTCAGCAGCACAGTGAGTGGCAACACTTGACAGGGCCCCCTGGCAATTAAAGGGTCAAGCTAATCTGACAGCGACAACATACAATGAAGCACCTTAGGCGGCGTGCAGATATTTTTGGTTCGGATAATTGGCCATGGGATATTTTTCTTTTTCCCAAGCATCTTTGCGGAAAAGGTTGTTCTTTCATATTGATGTGTATGAGGAGCTGTCCAGTGCTGAAGCTGTTCCTGCAGGGGACCTCTCATTGGCTGCACTCACAGTGCACTCTGTCATTGCCTGGGAAAAATCCACTCTGCCATTCTTGTAATTTTTCTCTTCTGGTGTGCATGATAGCGGTAACGGATTTCCATGTTTTAATTCTCCCTATATGACCGTATAGTAAGATATTTAGTGTAAATGTCACATCCTTAGTGGAAACTGACTCTTGCAATGCATGTAAATCCTGCAATCATTTGATTTGGGCACTTGTGAAATTAATGGCTTGGTGTCTTTACCACTACTTTTTTATGTGGCAGTTAAAAGCAACCCATATATTTGCACTTGGCACAATAATCATCTCGTACTCTCTGATTGTAGGATTGTTTCTATTCCTTCATGTCAGACACCTACATTGTTCATTAACCCCGTTCTGTAATACTAGCATCTTATACTAGTCTTCTACTCTCTCAAGACATACGATTCTAGAAATATTAGCACTGAATTGCTTTCTTTCCTTCTGGTCACATTTTATGATAGGGAGACAACATTACTCTTTTATCTGTAAGTTTCTGTAATACAAATTGCTCATAAACTCAAAGGGAGCAGTTTGCGGATGTCCTAACTTTTTGGTCTTGGTTTTGTATATCAGTAAGGTAAGGATTTTAGCAGTATTGTTGATTGTAAGTCAGTATTTTTCCATCTGGTACTTTATATGTAAAAGCAAGTGCTGTAGTTTTATCTAAGGTTCTGTCTTAATTATGCACATTTATTTATTACTGATGTTTATGGCTTGAAAATAACATTACCCTTGTAGGTGTACGTTTTTGTAATATAAATTGCTGGTAAACTAAGAGCGAGCAGTTTACTGGCGTCCTAACTTTTCGGTCTTGGATCTGTATATCAGTAAGGATTTTAGCAGCATGGTAGATTGTAAGTGAGTATTTTTTTTATCTGATACTATATATATATAGGCCCTGTAGCTGTATCTAAGGCTTAATTAATTAAGGCTGTCTTAATTATACATTTTTATTAATTACAGATGTTCTACACCTTAAGGGCTCTGAAGACCTCAATAATTATTATTACTTCACTACCCAAGTTGGTAGAAGACTGTATAGGTGCATATACCATCATTACCATAAAAAAAAAGTCTAGCGCAGCAGTAGCCACATTGCCAAGCGCATTTTGTTTGTGAAAAGATATATAATAATTAGGCATGACAGGGTAAGAGGAATATTGAACTTTAAACCCTTTCATGTGTAGATCATTGCCGCGTCTCCGTGATAGTATACAAGCAAGAACTTAGAAAATGAAGAAATCAGAGCCAGCTCTGTGTTGAGTTTTTATCCGCAGCCTCTACAACATTTCATCTTTTGTAAGATATTAACGTACTCTTTTCCGAATGTTTCATTTCATCATGTCGATAAACTTTCCATATCAATGCTCTCCCTTACTAGCCCCAGCTGGTACCCACCAACCCCCAAAGCTTAGATGCAGCATGCACCTGATACTAATGAGAGACATCAATCACATTTCAGGCAGCATGGCCAGTACTGGTTTGGGGTCTGGTGCTGATCTTAGTCAGCAAACTCTACAATGGACAAATACCCAATATTTTAAGATGAAAAATCGCCTCCCTCTCCATGCAATCCGGTAAAAAAATATATATCCTGTGTTTTCAGAAACTAATGCTAACAACAAGCTTTAGGTAGTTTACAATCAACTGTACAAAGCATTAATAGAAGTCATGAGAAATGTTCTAAACGAAGATCCTATGGTCTATAGGGTTGCTAGTTCGATTCGATAAAGATTCCACTTTGCAAAGTCTTTTTTCGTTTTGGAAGAATTCTTACCTTCCTATCATAGTACTGTGCTGTTGCACAGCAGCTTCTAGAAGTCTTTCTAGTATAGTCCATTCTCCCATTGCTGTACATTGGAGACCTGGTTCAACGGGAGCTTTTCACCTTCTCCGGGGAAGCCACCGAGTGTAGGTGACCTGTACTCAATGTAATCTCAGCGTGATGATCGGAGGTGTCCCTTCTCAGGAAGGCTGCACACACTGTCTTACTGCCTGTAATCTCCCTTTAAGTAGTCTCTGCTTACGTCATGCAGACAGGTCCCTGGACAGAAGCCAGAGACAGCCAGTGGGATCCTGCTAAATGTTATTATAGCAGAGAAAAAGAAGTGAGAGGAGGAGGAAAGGGTGTAATGCAGAGATAACAGATTAATTTGTGATCGAGCGATTCTGTTTAATCCGTTCCCCAGACTGCAAATCCAAAAAACAAGAAGAGAAGACAGAGCTGATATAAAGTGTGAGCATGGATTGTACAGAAAGTGGAAGGGTGGCAGGGAACGATTGCTGTTAACTCTTTATATGCTACTTTTCCAGTATTTATATTTTATTCCTATAAAATAGTCAAAATTCCATCCCTGCAGTGCTAAATTTAATCAGAATTGATTGTTTCTATTACAGTCTGATTGCCGTATGTGGAGTCGGGAAGGAATTTTTTTCCCCAATGTGAAGCTTACTGTTTGCCACTTGGGTTTTTTTTGCCTTCCTCTGGATCAACAAGTTAGGGCAGGTTAGGATATGATATGGGTTGAACTAGATGGACTAAAAGTCTTCCTTCAACCTTAATAACTATGTTACTATGTTACTGTAACAGCCAAAAAAGAATGTGATATGAAGGAGTCAAACACCGAGATAACTACGGTAAGTGCAGTTCTTTCCAGTTCTGAAAGAAAAGTTATAGCTCTATCATGAGCCTGAAAAATGTAAATCTGCATAGATTAGACAAACGTGGATTAATATGTGTTCCCTAAAGTGATTGTACCGTCCACTACTCAGATAAACCCCTTTTTTAATATTATATTTCCCAGTGTAATATAACAGATTCGGCTACTGCACTGGCGCCATCCAACAGTCAGTGCAGAGTCTACCATGGCTTGCATGACCTTGTTATACCAAGTGATCACTGCATCCAATCAGCGGTCGCTAATGGGCTACTCCATACACATTTCGTTCAGATGGACCTGGGACACTAACGGAAGTATGTGAGCAGCAGCCCATTAGTCGCGAATGATTGGCTGCAGTGCTCACTTGGTATAACAATGACATATTATCCCTGAGAAACCCTGCACTGACTGTTGGAATGGCGCCGATGCTGGAGGCGGAAGTGGATTTAAACTGGTGTGATAGCACCAAAAATCTGAAATTTCCACAGCTTCGCGTTGCACAAAAATGTTTGTGACTTTTCAAACTTTTATATCACTTCTTTGATGTAAAAGCTTTGATGAATTGCCTTGTAAGTTTTCAACTTATGAAGTTCAGAGTAAATAATTATTTCTTTAAAATCAGAGTTGAAACTCATCTATGGAGTAACAGTCCTGGCTGAAGGGCAGAAACTATCTAATACTTGTTGAATGGAGATAATCGAATCAATTTGATAAAATTTAAATTCAAGTAAAATTTTAAGAAATTCCAAGGTCTTACAAAATTTTAAAAATTCTTAATTTGATTCACACATATCGCATATAATGAACCTGTCACAAAAGAATGACATGACCTCAGGTGTGACAGCGCGGACTTCCCTATAATGTTTTTCAGCTATCACATCTCATGGCATAGCACAGCCAATCAGGAGGGACTATCCTAGCCTATATAAAAAACCTGGTAGGGAATGCAGCAGCTATTTTAGGTTGGCTTTAGGTTGAGAATACGTCAGAGATTCAGCTGACATCAGTGAGATAGAGGTAAAAGATATGCTAGCATCAGCAGCGCCAGTCTCAGTGTGTGTTATGAATGTGCTAGAGATGGTTTTCTGAGCAGAGGTTCCCTCTGGTGGTTACAGACAGTACTGAACCTTGCAGTGAGGAATGGCAATCTGGGATTGCTGACTGGACTGATATAAGGGAGGTTCCCTCCCATGATGATCACCGGTGATCAATTGTTCTTGTCTCAATTGTGGTTCCTGGTTCATTTGGAAGTTTGCTGGAGTCTTGCATTCATCTGCTGCTTTCAGATAAGATATTTTCTGCTTTTCTTTTTGTGCTTGCTTTTTGCATAATTTTCTGCACTTTTGTGGAGGTCAGCCAGGTCCCCTCCTGGGGCCTGTGCTCCTCTCAGTTTATCTGTAGCCACTGTTATTTGTTCATTTGCTTTTTCCTGTTTTTTCAGTGGCTGCGGCTTAGTTTTGTTACACCAGAAATCTGATTTAGGTGGTGGAGATCGTGTGATCTCAGGTGTTTTTGCAATCAGAAGAGTTGGTATTTTTTAGGGTTTTTTTGTTGGATTGCAGTCAGAATTCTTTCCTGTACCTTTCTGTCTAGACAGATTGGGCCCCAGCGTTTGCTCATTCTATTTTCTGTCTGTGTCCGTGCTTCTATTTGTCTAACCGCCATTACATGTTTGGAGGCTTCCTATTTTCTTTGGGGATCTGCTCCGGGGCAGATAGCTTTCATCTTTCTGCCTTTAGGTGTAGCTATCTCTCAGGCTGTGACGAGGCGTCTAGGATCAACGTAGGAACGCTCCACGGCTACCTCTAGTTGTGTGGTTAGTTCAGGTTACTGCAATCCAATAGGTTCCAGCCTCTCTGGTGTATTGCCGTTTTTGCTTTTTCTCCTCAGCTACCTAAACATAACAGTATCACCGGCCAAAACTGAAAATTATATGGTACTCACAGAAGGGAAAAATAGTGTGGAAAAAAAAAAAAAGTTGTCAGAGTTGATAGAGATTTTTTTTTTCTGTTTGTTGCACTTTTCCCTCTTTTTCTCTGGGTGCTGAGGATTTTTTTTTCTCTCAATGGAGTTTGCACAGTTGTCTGGCCACGTGGATCAGCTTGCCACTGAGGTTCGGAGTATTGCTACCTATCTTGCTGGTTGCCAGTTGTGGAACCTAGGATTCCCATGCCAGATTTGTTTTTGGGGATCGGGCTAAATTTCTGAATTTCAAAAATAACTGTAAGTTGTTTTTTGCCTTAAAACCTAAGTCCTCAGGAACGCAGCACAGCAGGCTCAAATTGTCATCTCTCTACTGCGCGGCGACCGTCAGGATTGGGCTTTTTCCCTGACACCTGGGGATCCTGTTTTGAATGATATTGATGTATTTTTTCTGGCTCTGGGGTTATTGTACGATGAACCTAATGTCACTGATCAAGCTGAAAAAACCTTGTTGGCATTAAATCAGGGTCTTGAAGACGCTGAGTTGTACTGTCAGAAATTCTGAAAGTGGGCAGTCCTGACCAAATGGGATGATGATGCTTTGGCAGCCCTTTTTCGGAAGGGGCTGTCAGAGAATGTAAAGAATGTTATGGTGGGATTCCCTGTCCCCTCTGGTCTCAATGATTCTATGTCATTGGCTATTCAAATTGACAGACATTTGCGTGAGTGCAGAGGTATGCGTGAGATAGTGTTGCCTTGTGAGCCAGCTCCTGGGCCCATGCAGTGTGATGGAGTGACTTCTGGGGCTCAGCGTCATGAGTTTCGAAAGCGCAATAGGTTATGTTTCTACTGTGGTGACGCCTTTCATGCTCTTTCCGTCTGCCCTAAGCGGGGAAGACGTTTTGCACGCTCAGTTGTCTTGGGTAGTGTTCAGACTAAATTTCTGTTGACTGTTACCCTGATTTGCTCCCTGTCCACATTTTCTGCTCAGGCTTTTGTTGATTCAGGAGCAGCTATTAACCTGATGGATTTTGACTTTGCCAAACGTTGTGGGTTTTCCATGATACCCCTGCGGAAGTCTATTCCCCTACTGGGCATTGATTCTACCCCTTTGGCTGAGAATAAACCCCAGTTTTCTACTCAGGTGATAATGAGGGTTGAACCAGATCATCAGGAGAGTTGCAAATTTCTGGTGCTGCATAATCTGCATGACATTGTTGTACTAAGTTTCCCTTGGTTACAGTCTCATAATCCTGTTTTGGATTGGAAATCTGTGTCTGTGACCAGTTGGGGCTGCCAATGTGTTAATACTGACACTCCTGTTTTTTCTGCCTCTCCCCAGTCTCAGGATGTCCCTGACTTTTTGACTGATTTTTCGGATGTATTTAGTGAAAGTAAATCTGCATCCTTGCCCCCTCACAGGAGCTATGATTGCGCTATTGAATTAGTGCCTGGTGGTAAATTTCCTAAAGGCCTTTTTAACTTGTCTGTACCTGAACACGATGCTATGCGATCTTATATCAAGGAGTCATTGGAGAAGGGTCATATCAGACCATCCTCTTCACCCTTGGGTGCCGGCTTTTTCTTTGTGGCCAAAAAGGATGGTTCATTGAGGCCGTGTATTGATTATCGTCTCTTGAATAAGATCACTGTGAAGTATCAATATCCGTTACCCTTGATTTCTGACCTGTTTTCCAGAGTGAAAAGTGCTAATTGGTTTACCAAGCATGACCTCAGGGGGCGTATAACCTTATTCGCATTAAGCACGGGGATGAATGGAAGACGGCGTTTAATACCCCAGAGGGGCATTTTGAGTACCTAGTGATGCCCTTTGGGCTCACTAATGCTCCTTCCGTCTTCCAATCCCTCATGAATGATATTTTCAGGGATTTTGTGGATAAATTTATGATTGTTTATTTGGATGATATCTTGATTTTTTCCAATGACTGGGACTCTCATGTGAAACATGTTCGGACTGTGTTCCAGATTTTGAGAGAGAATGCACTGTATGTGAAGGGATCAAAGTGTCTTTCTGGCTTACAGAAGGTCTCATTTCTGGGATTAATTTTGTCTCCATCTGTTATTGAAATGGACCCGGTCAAGGTTCAGGCCATCTGTGATTGGGTCCAACCTACTTCAATAAAGGCTCTTCAGAGATTTTTGGGTTTTGCCAATTTTTATCGTAAATTTATTGGTAATTTCTCCGGTATTGTTAAACCATTGACTGATTTGACCAAAAAGGGTTCTGATGTGGTGAATTGGCCTTCTGAGGCAGTTTCTCTGCGTTTCAGGAACTTAAGCAGAGATTCACTTCTGCTCCTGTTCTACGGCAGCCTGATGTTTCTCTACCGTTTCAGGTGGAGGTTGATGCCTCTGAAATTGGGGCAGATACCGTTTTGTCCCAAAGAGATCCAGAGACCTCTAAGAGTAACCCTTGTGCCTTTTTCTCTTGAAAATTTTCTCCAACTGAACGTAATTATGACGTGGGTAATCGGGAGTTATTGGCCATGAAGTGGGCCTTTGAAGAGTGGAGACATTGGCTGGAAGGAGCCAGACATCAGGTGGTGGTCCTCACGGACCATAAGAACCTGGTTTATCTCGAATCAGCCAAGCGACTTAATCCTAGACAGGCCAGGTGGGCCTTGTTTTTCACACGTTTTAATTTTGTGGTTTCTTTTCTTCCTGGCACTAAGAATGTTAAGGCGGATGCCCTCTCGAGGAGTTTCTTTGCGGACTCTCCTGAGTTATCTGATCCTGCTGTTATTTTGAAAGAGGGTGTAGTACTTTCTGCCATCTCGCCCAATTTGAGACTGGCTCTGGAAGGGTGTCAGGAGGATAAACCTGAGCGCTGCCCTATTGGGAAATTGTTTGTCCCAGACCAGTGGAAGAAGAATGTGATGTCTGAGATTCATTGCTCTGCGTTGGTTGGTCATCCCGAGATTTTTGGTACCAGAGACTTGGTGAGTCGATCATTATGGTGGCCTACTTTGTCTCATGACGTCAAGGAATTTGTGCAGTCCTGTGGGACTTGCTCTCGTTCCAAGCCTTGTTCTCGCTCTAGTGGTTTGTTAATGCCATTACCTGTGCCCAGGAGGCCATGGACCCATATCTCTATGGATTTTATTTCCGACTTCCCTGTTTCTCAGAAAATGACCGTTATCTGGGTAATTTGTGATAGGTTTTCCAAGATGATACATCTTGTGCCATTACCTAAGTTGCCTTCCTACTCCGAATTGGTGCCTTTGTTCCTTCAGCACGTGGTTCGGTTACATGACATTCCAGAGAACATTGTGTCTGACAGAGGAGTCCAGTATGTTTCCAGATTTTGGAGGACATTTTGTTCTAAACTTGGTGTTCAATTATCTTTCTCCTCTGCATTTCATCCTCAGACCAATGGACAAACCGAGAGAACAAACCAGACATTGGAGACTTATTTGAGATATTTTGTGTCTGCTGATCAAGATGACTGGGTCTCTTTTTTGCCTTTGGCTGAGTTTGCTCTTAATAATAGGGTTAGCTGTTATGATTTGGTAGCTGAGAAGAGCAGGCAAAAACGGCAATACACCAGAGAGGTTGGAATCTACTGGATTGCAGTACCCTGAACTAACCACCACAACTAAAGGCAGCCGTGGAGCATTCCTACGTTGGTCCTAGACGCCTCGTCACAGCCTGAGAGGTTAACTACACCTAAAGATAGAAAGAGGAAAGCTATCTGCCCCGGAGCAGATCCCCAAAGAACATAGGAAGCCCCCAAACATGTAATGGCTGGTTAGACAAGAGGAAATACGGACACAGACAGAAAATAGTATGAGCAAACGTTGGGGCCCAATCTACCTGGACAGAAAAGGATAGGAAGGACACTTACTGCAATCCAAAAAACCCTAAAAAATACCAACTCTACTAATTGCAAAAACACCTGAGATCACACGACCTCTACCACCTAAATTAGTTCTCTGGTGTAAAAAAACTAAGCCGCAGCCACTGAAAAAACTGGAAAAGGCAAATGAACAAATAACAGTGGCTCAGATAAACTGAGAGGAGCACAAGCCCCAGGAGGGGACCTGGCTGACCTCCACAGAAGTGCAGTGAACAATGCAAAAAGCAAGAACAAAAATAAAAGCAGAATATATGTTATCTGATAGCAGAAGATGCAGGCAAGACTCAGCAAGCTTCCAAGTGAACCAGGAACCACAGTTTAGACAAGAACAATTGATCACCGGCAACCATGATGGGAGGGAACCTCCCTTATATAAGACCAGTCTGTAACTCCTGATTGCCAATCTTCATTGAATGGTTCAGTACTGTTTGTAACCACCAGAGGGAGCTTCTGCTCAGAATTCATTTCTAACACATTCACAACATCTAGCTCTGCCACCTTGATGTCTCCATTTTTCTGCAATTCTGGGTTTCACCCTCGATTTTCTTCGGGACAGGCGGAGGCTTCTGTCTGTCCGGGTGTTGACTCTGTTGTGGAGCATATGCAGCAGATTTGGGACCAGGTAGTGGAGAGGTTGTCTCTCTCTCAGGAGAAGGCCCAATGGTTTGCCAACCGGCATAGGACTGATGGTCCTCGGTTTAAAGTGGGGGACTTGGTTTGGTTGTCCTCAAAAAATATCCCTATGAGGGTTGCATCTCCAAAGTTTAAGCCTAGGTTCATTGGACCTTATAAGATCATGGACATTCTTAATCCTGTTTCCTTCCGTTTGCTTCTTCCAGGGACATTTAAGATCCATAACGTGTTCCACAAGTCCTTATTGAAGAGGTTTGTCGAGCCAGTGGTTCCTATGGCTGCGCCTCCTGACCCTGTTTTGGTTGAGGGCAATCTGGAGTATGTGGTTGAGAAAATATTGGATTCTCGTTTTTCTAGACAAAACTCCAGTATTTGGTTAAGTGGAGAGGTTATGGTCAGGAGGACAATTCTTGGGTGCTTGCTTCGGACATCCATGCTAGGAGACTTATCCGTGCCTATCACCGAGCTCATCCTGATCGGCCTGGTTGCACAAGTGAGGGTTCGGTGACCCCTCCTCAAGGGGGGGGGTACTGTTATGAATGTGCTAGAGATGGTTTCTGAGCAGAGGCTCCCTCTGGTGGTTACAGACAGTACTGAACCTTGCAGCGAGGAATGGCAATCTGGGATCGCTGACTCGACTGATATAAGGGAGGTTCCCTCCCATGATGGTCACTGGTGATCAATTGTTCTTGTCTCAATTGTGGTTCCTGGTTCATTTGGAAGTTTGCTGGAGTCTTGCATTCATCTGCTGCTTTCAGATAAGATATTTTCTGCTTTTCTGTTTGTGCTTGCTTTTTGCATAATTTTCTGCACTTTTGTGGAGGTCAGCCGGGTCCCCTCCTGGGGCCTGTGCTCCTCTCTTATCTGTAGCCACTGTTATTTGTTCATTTGCTTTTTCCTGTTTTTTCAGTGGCTGCGGCTTAGTTGTATTACACCAGAGATCTGATTTAGGTGGTGGAGATCGTGTGATCTCAGTTGTTTTTGCAATCAGAAGAGTTGGTATTTTTTAGGGTTTTTTGTTGGATTGCAGTCAGAATTCTTTCCTGTACTTTTCTGTCTAGACAGATTGGGCCCCAGCGTTTGCTCATTCTATTTTCTGTCAGTGTCCATGCTTCTTCTTGTCTAACCGCCATTACATGTTTGGGGGCTTCCTATTTTCTTTGGGGATCTGCTCCGGTGCAGATAGCTTTCATCTTTCTGCCTTTAGGTGTAGTTATCTCTCAGGCTATGACGAGGTGTCTAGGATCAACGTAGGAACGCTCCACGGCTACCTCTAGTTGTGTGGTCAGTTCAGGTTACTGCAATCCAATAGGTTCCAGCCTCTCTGGTGTATTGCCGTTTTTGCTTTTTCTCCTCAGCTACCTAAACATAACAGTGTGATTGTTAGTGGTATGTTGTAGCTGGCTTCTGTCCTGCTGCATTTGAATTTCAATTACACTTTTTAATCTTCATTCTTAATGCACTAGAAAGCAGCTGCATGGCTGCGCAACATTTTTATACAGAAATAATTCTGAAATCGGTATCGGTCAGAGACAATGTTTGTTCTTGTCACAAGTGATTGTACTGAGTTTTTGCAGTTCTAGGGCAATTGTTTTTCCGGGGAGGAAAAATTGTTTTTATATATGCAAAAGAAAACTTCAGACATTTACTGTCACAGGTGTGTCACCACGAAGATCGTCGCGATTACACAATCTGACTTCGCGCAGCTGAGTTTTTGGTGCTTGGTGTTTTTCGGCAGTGAGGGAGTTAATTCTTTCTCTCTCTGTGCTAGATGAGGTCCGGCCTCGCTCAGCTGCAGTTAATTCTGCAGTAATGAGATTCCTTCAAATACCTGTCAGTCTGCTAGGAATGTGTCGGTGAAAGCATTCTTGTAGACCAGCAGAGCGGATCGTGGTATTGTGAAGTCTGAAGTGAAGAGTACCTGGTGTGGTCTTTTTTCCCCTCCTCGCTTTATCATTTATCTCCGTACCCGTTGGTGTTCCCTCTGTTTTTGTGGTGTGAGTTTTGTATGCAAGGTGGATTTTAGTTTACCCCTTGTACTGTCTCGTTCGTCTATTACTGTGTTTAGGCATATACCTTCCAGTCCCCTGTGTTGTGATCGGGGTCCTTCTCAGGACTAGATTACTGAAGGTCAGGGATTTGCAGGAGATAGGGTTACGCTGGCGGCCTGGACCTCTGTACCATCAACAGTACCTCCAGGTAGAGGGATTAGTCAGGACCCCAGCTTAGGGTCAGCATAGACCCCGGACCTCCTGTATGCAGTAACAGCGTGACATTTACCTGTGACTGTTACATCACAAAGTATACATGTAGCAAACTTTTTTTTTCTTTTTTGCACATCTATTTTGCTGGTTAAATTTTACATACTCTCAATTCAGCGCCCTATTGCAGTTGCTGGCTTTTTCGTCTTGCACCTGCCTAATTTTATTTATTTTCTCATTTTTGGGAAAATCAGTAAATGTGGCGCCCCTGAGGGTTCAGTCGCCTCAGAGGTATTGCACCTCATCCAGAGGACCTCATCAGGTAAGGAGGGAGCACCACCCAGGGTTCTGCACAAGTTCACCTGTTTCCTGATTATAAAAACTGAGAGATCATGGACCAGGTATGATCCACAAACTTCTATTGTAAATAGTTTAGCACCTCTTTAGGTGCTCCTTCTTGGTTTAACTTAAAAGACTGTAGGGTGCGCTGACATCCTATATCATTGCACAACTGACCTCAGAACAAAAGCCCGTTTGGTGTGGCCGAAGTAGTGGTCCAAAGTGGAGACCAGACATGCCTTGTAGCCCGCCCAAAGCCTACATTGAGGGTTTGAGACGTATCCCTCATGTTGCACTAAGAAAATACCCCGGATGGGGCTTGCACTAAAAGAAGAAGAGAAAATTTTATTGAACTTGAATGAAAAAGTTTTGTTGCACTTACACTGAAAATGTCTTATAGCATTTAAAGTTGAATAAATTAATGTGAATATTTATGAAGAAGAATTTGATAGCACTTTTAAGGAAAAAGAGAAGTTACCCATTGTGACCAAAGAATGTCGCAGAAGGGACACCGGCCCCTTGCCTAGTGGAGAACTTTAAGACTCAGCTAGCAAGCCAGTGGCAGTTGCATCTTTAGGTGCTCAGCTACAGAACCGCAGTTATCTTCTCTGAAAAGGTAGCCATAAGGGAGCAAGGAGACGCAGAAAGGATGTCATCCGACAAGGTCCGCGGCTACTGGCTTGGGACACTGATTGCGAGGTGTTGGACAGGAAGGAAAGGTGGAAAGTCAGCACAGTGAGACGACTGAGAAAGGAACATATTGAAAGGAGTCCTGGAAAGGTGTATCCTGATCCACCTTGGAGTTTGCTGAGCCCCTCACCTGGAGGACACGGCACCCAGCGGGCATCTGTGTACACAAGAACCGTGAGTTAAGCTTTGGAAACTGCATCCAGCTGTGTCCTCTAATCATTCCTGCGTCACCCATCCAACACTGCTACATCTGTCAACATTACCATCTTCTACATCCTATATCTGCCCTGGGATTAAGCTCTGCCTGTGGAGAGCTATACCAACTCTGCTGCATCACCATCAGTCCCAGAGGATCTGCACTGCAGCGCTGGTCACCTCTGACCAGAAACCAAAGGTGGCGTCACGAACACTTTATTACAAACCCTATTATCCCTGTAAATATATCCCTTTTATTGGACGCCCATGGCCATGGACCGGGTCACTGCCACTGTGACACTTCCCCTTTAAGGCCGGCATCACACTAGCGAGTTTGATGCAAGTTAGTCGCACGACTTACTCGCATCAACACCTGGCACGGCCGCCCGCTCTCGGACCAGAGTGCGCGGCGGCATAGAAATACATGCAGCCGCGCACTCTGGTCCGAGAGCGGGCGGCCGTGCCGGGTGCTGATGCGAGTAAGTCGTGCGACTAACTCGCATCAAACTCGCTAGTGTGACGCCGGCCTAAGAAGCGGCCTAGTACCGAGTACCCCACTGCCCTAGCGGACGATCCATAAAAAATGTAGACATACTGTAAAAGTGTGTCTGCTTTTGTCTTACTAGCTCAGTTTGACAACTCTACACGCCTCCTACCTTATTTTGCTTTCTGTACATGTATCAAACTACAGTACTTAACAAATTTTTATTACTTCCTTTTTGGCAAGCGTTAAATAATTGGAAGTGAAAAACTAATTGTAGTGTTGACAAATGTATACTAAAAGAAAACAAGGAAATGGATGGGTAGCATAAGAGAAAAAATATCTATAAATGTGTGTGTGAATATATATATTATCAGGCGTGAGATCCGCTTGCAGCAGCAGAAACACCACCACCACTGGCAGCAGTTATCCTGGCAGTAGCACTACCAAAAGCAGAACAAAATTGGCTTCCTTTTGGCTCTGGCATGCATGTTAGTGGGGAGGAAGACGAGGGTTTTATAGAATGTATGGCACATCACTCATTTCAGATACAGCATGATGATGTTACCTCAAACAGCGACATTATCAGTTTGAGTCAGTGGTCAATACAAAATGGTCTGCCTGGTTACAACTAAGAGTGGTAAATTGTGGATTGTTTTTAACTCCTTCACCCCTTCACGCCTTCATTTTTCGTTTCCGTTTTTTCCTCCCCTTCTTGCAAGAGCCATAACTTCTTTATTTTTCCAGCCATATAGAGTTATGAGGGCTTGTTTATTGCGTGACAAGTTGTACTTTTGAATAACACCATTAATTTTACCACATTGTGTACTGAAAAACAGGGAAAAAAATTCCAAATGCTATAAAATTGCAAAAAAAAAAGTGAAATTACACAATGGCTTTTTTTATTTTCCATATTCAATATATGATAAAACTGACCTGATAACATTATTCCCCAGTAGCAGAAACCAAATATATATATATATATATATACATATATATACTGTATATGTATTGTGAGACATGAGGAAATGTGTGTTGAATGGGTGTACATTTCACCTAGGTACTTTGCTGACGGGTATAAGGGAATGTATGCTTTGTAGGCCTAGTGGTAGAGAAGGGTCACTACACCTTACATTCAGTACACACTTGCAGCTCAGGCCTGAGGCCACTCAGGTGTTGATTAGGAGACCAGAAGTAGGTGTCTGCGAACACAGTCAGAGAGCTCGCTTAGTCTGGACACAGGAGGGGTCCAGGCACAGAAGGTGTCTCCAGGAGTATGAGCTGTCTCAGTCTGGGTGCTCGATGTACCCCGGACACAGGAGTAGTCTCTGTGAGAATCCATGCGGATAGCTGCTAAATAGGAGGGGAGCTCGCTTAGTCTGGACAAGGAGTCCAGGCACAAGAAGCAGTCTCCAGGAGTTTGAGCTATCTCAGTCTGGGTGCTCGATGTACCCCGGACACAGGAGTAGTCTCTGTGAGAATCCATGTGGATAGCTGCTGAATAGGAGGGGAGCTCTCTCAAGTCTGGACGTTGAAGGTGCCTTCAGACACAAGGAGGAGACTCTGTGAACCTCCATGCTGGTAAATGCTGAACATATGTGTTGTTTTGGACCCCGGCTGTTAGAGTCGGGACCCGGATAGATAGGGAAATCTATCTAAGTGTAGTAAGTGGCTAGACAAGCCCAGGTCTTCTGTTTATGATTTGTTTTATGTCTTGTTTGCTTTTGACTTTAAATAAAACTGGTTGCGGCCAGTTGCACCAGTACTGCTGTGAATGAACTGTTTCCGTGCCACTCTGTCTACCGGACGGCGATCCCAGAGCTATATCCCCTGAAAAGCTTACAATTGGCGGAGAATGCTGGGGCAGCACAGTGGCTGATACAATTGGTGCTGGAATGTGCGTGCAGCACAGTGGCTTAGAGACAGCAATAAAGGTGAAGTCTGTTGAAGCAGCAGCAGAGAAAAAAAAAAAAAAAAGTGTCTGCACAGCTGAATTTTCTGTGGAAAAGACTGTGGAGTGTGTATGTCTTGAGTGAAGACTGCCGTTGTTGAGACAGAGAAGTCTGACAGCATGGACGACGAGTGTGGATACAAGCATCTTGCTGTGACTCAGTGGGGTCACGAAGGCATCTTGCTGTGACTCGGTGGGGGTTACGAAGATTGTCGTCGCACTCAAATCCGGTTTTTGGCTGCAACTCGGCGGGGTTGCGAAGATTGTCGTCGCACTCAAATCCAGTTTTGCTGTGGCTCGGCGGGGCCACGAAGATTTTTTCAAGGGAAAGCGGTGAAGTTCTGGTGTGAACAGTGCTCCGCGATGGCTGTGAACGGAGCAACGAATGGGTCTGACAAGTCGGACCGCATATTTGAGAAATGTCTACTGGACATGCAGCTGGACATGGTGCGGGAGCTGTGGGCACCGTATAGAATGGCGGCAGTGGACCATTCTATGGACTCTCCGGGGGTGCCAGTGTTGTCACAGAGTGCCCGGGGAGGTGGTAAGAGATGTTGTGAACTGAGTCCTAAGACTACTGCTGATTTTTTGTGTAAAAATTACCCTGCCGGTGTGGTTGTTAAAAAGGGGGCGGAGTCTAAAAAAGGGACGGATTTTCACAAGAGTGTAGAGTGTGGAAAACTGAAAATTGTTACTGGTGGTGGGTTGGTACCTCCTAAAAATGACAATGTGACCGTTGATAAGGGGTAGCTCCAGTAGAAGGGGGTGACGTCAAAGTGGGAGGTGACCTGTTAGTCCACAACACCATGGGGAGTGACACAGACCCCGTAGCTGACTGGGACACTATGAAAGTAAAAAGTGAGTTCAGTCAGGAGAGGCTAGACGAGGGAAGAGAGTCCTCCTCTCGTCGTCGACGGCGCAAGGGCCACAAAAAGGTTGTTCCGGTAGTACTCGCTGAAAATGAAGAGAATGTAGTACTGTCTGCCTATGCTTCAAGTGTGGATTCTCCTTTAGAGGTAGAAGAGGAGGGGGCCAGTCATGGCCAAGAGCTGGAACCTATTCGGCTGCAGTATCAGAGTGACATGCTGCAATTATGTGAAAACCTGGAGGACGTATCTTCAGACCAGCGAGTCCTAGAAGGAAGCAACGAGGAAGTTATCCTGTGGCAGAATATGTTCTTTGCCATTAAAGAGGACCGCCGCAAAATCAAGGAAGAGGTTTTGCAGTTGAAGCGTGAGAAGGAGGCGCTGCAGGATGGAGTTTCTGGAAGTGAACAAATCCTAGAACGACTGCGCGAACAGCTCAACCAGGAGCTGTGTGACTCCAAGAAGGAGTGTGGTGAACGCAGTAGGGAACTGCAACAGATGAAGAGAGATTATGTGGATCTCCTCAGGGTCAAAGAAAAACTAGAAGAGGATAAGATGGATGCAGAGCAAATGCGCCAGGTGGTTGAGACCACTCTGCAGGACACCCGTGATGAAAATGGTGATCTGCGCAGAAAGACCCTAGGTCTAGAAGCTCAGGTGAAGGAGCTACAGATGTCCTGTGATACTCTCCAGAAGGCGGAGATGTGCCTTAAGGAAAAGCTCAGCCAAATGGAAGCTGAGCGGGAAAAGATGGAGGAGTCCATCAGAGAAGCTACAGACCAGGGCCAGGAGTTGGCCACTGGAGATGGGAGGTGTAAAGCAGATACTTCCTCGAGTGATGTGAGTTCGGATGATTCGGTGGATGTCGGAGCCGAGATCAAGGAGCTCAAGGAGTGGTTACAAGCCCAGTGGACGCAAGAGAAGCTTCAGAGACGGGCAGCTGAGAGGCGAATGGCGGAACTAGAGGAAGAAGTTCTCGGGCTGAAAAGTCGCCTGATACAGTGTCACTCGGTGAACAAGGCCTCCTTGGAAAGAAAAGGGCAAACACGTTGCACTCGCTCCCTTTGGCCAGGAGAAGATAGACCTGAGGAGAGCTAAGAGTGTGGTAACGGAAGATAAATGCGAAATGGAAGTGGTCAGGACGGAAATTCACAAATTTGTAGCTGTGAGTCAGCTCAGAAGAAGCGTAAAGGGGGAAGAAGCTGAAAGTCAGTTGTCCCTGAACCCTGAGCTGGTTGATCGTCTGGAAACCACTGGTGAGACCGAAACGTGTCGGTACAAGTGCCTCGTAGATGTACCCGAGGACTTGAGAGAAGAATGCACCCGTGAGTCTGTGCATGAAGCGTTTAGGAAGGCCGTGGGAGCCTGTAAGGTGTACTCGACCTCAGGAGCTAAACAGCTGGTGGTCTTGTCCACGACCGAAGTTACAGTGAAGAGGGAGGCAATCCTAAGTGACATGCACTGGCGATGTATTCGCACAAAGCGGTTTCTCCGGTTGAAGACAGAACAAGCCGTTAGACAACTGAAGCTTATGAGAAATGCTCACAGTCTGCGGGAAAAGGTCATCCGGGTGCCTCATGTTCTGGTGAGAAAGCTAATTGGGAGAAATGGCCGAGCCATGCAGATGATGGTGAAGAGGTCTGGTGTGGTGAAAGTAAGCAGTCCACGTGATTGTCGGGACTGGATACCAGATGAAGACGGCATGGTGTCATTCTACGCTATAGGAACGGAAGAAAGTCTGGAATATTGCGCATGCTGGTGGCGTACCGTGTGACCTACCTGCGAGAGGTAGAACAATTGAATCTCGCTAGACAGCGAGTAGATAGACAGCATCATCTGAGCAGCAGAAGATGGCAGCCGTCTACTGAGGGTAGTGGGCGTGGGTTTAGAGGTAGTGAGACATCCAGTAACTCAGGTTTGAGAGGCCCATACAGACGACCCGATAGAGTACGGGACAGTACGATTGACCACTGGGAGAGAAGGGGAGACCTGACAAGGTTACGACCCGGAAATGTGACTGGACGAAGTCTGTGACAATGACAGACAGTAGGTCCCTAAGGAAGGAACGAATGTCATTGACTAATATTCCGGGGGGCTGAACAGAGCAATGGACAAGTACATGGTCTCTGTGTGAACTGTGGGTTGAGGTGATTGGATGTATTTTTGTGTTCAAACCTACAAGTTTGGAAGGGGGGGGAATAGGTAATGCAGCCCTGGGCTGGCGTTCCTGTAATGGCTCAGTGTGTGTGTTTTGACTGTCCATGTTCCTTCCCCCAGCTGACTAGTCACATGACTGTGACATCACACAGGTCCTTTTACACACACACAAGTCTGAACAGATGACTATGACATCAGCTCAGGTCCGTGTGTGGGTGTGTGTGTAAGGGTATATAAATCCTGCTTAATTGGAGACAGATGAGGCCTGTTTCCTGTTCCCCTGGTGTAGGGGACACCGTTTGTGTGAGGCCAAGTGAAGCCTGACTGCCTGAAAGGTCAGAGACTGGATCCTGTGTGGATGCTAGGGGCCTTCGAAGCTAATGATGGCCAGGCTTCAGGTGAAGATGAAGTTGATGATGACTATGACTGGTCCGGAGTTCACTGTCTCTTTAGGATTGTTGACCAGCCCTCCAGTCTGGATGACCAGCCCTCCGGTCTGGAGAAGAGGGGGGGGATATGTGAGACAGTGAGGAAATGTGTGTTGAATGGGTGTACATTTCACCTAGGTACTTTGCTGACGGGTATAAGGGAATGTATGGCTTTGTAGGCCTAGTGGTAGAGAAGGGTCACTACACCTTACATTCAGTACACACTTGCAGCTCAGGCCTGAGGCCACTCAGGTGTTGATTAGGAGACCAGAAGTAGGTGTCTGCGAACACAGTCAGAGAGCTCGCTTAGTCTGGACACAGGAGGGGTCCAGGCACAGAAGGTGTCTCCAGGAGTATGAGCTGTCTCAGTCTGGGTGCTCGATGTACCCCGGACACAGGAGTAGTCTCTGTGAGAATCCATGCGGATAGCTGCTGAATAGGAGGGGAGCTCGCTTAGTCTGGACAAGGAGTCCAGGCACAAGAAGCAGTCTCCAGGAGTTTGAGCTATCTCAGTCTGTGTGCTCGATGTACCCCGGACACAGGAGTAGTCTCTGTGAGAATCCATGCGGATAGCTGCTGAATAGGAGGGGAGCTCTCTCAAGTCTGGACGTTGAAGGTGCCTTCAGACACAAGGAGGAGACTCTGTGAACCTCCATGCTGGTAAATGCTGAACATATGTGTTGTTTTGGCCCCGGCTGTTAGAGTCGGGGCCCGGATAGATAGGGAAATCTATCTAAGTGTAGTAAGTGGCTAGACAAGCCCAGGTCTTCTGTTTATGATTTGTTTTATGTCTTGTTTGCTTTTGACTTTAAATAAAACTGGTTGCGGCCAGTTGCACCAGTACTGCTGTGAATGAACTGTTTCCGTGCCACTCTGTCTACCCGGATGGCGATCCCAGAGCTATATCCCCTGAAAAGCTTACAATTGGCGGAGAATGCTGGGGCAGCACAGTGGCTGATACAATTGGTGCTGGAATGTGCGTGCAGCACAGTGGCTTAGAGACAGCAATAAAGGTGAAGTCTGTTGAAGCAGCAGCAGAGAAAAAAAAAAAAAAAAAAGTGTCTGCACAGCTGAATTTTCTGTGGAAAAGACTGTGGAGTGTGTATGTCTTGAGTGAAGACTGCCGTTGTTGAGACAGAGAAGTCTGACAGCATGGACGACGAGTGTGGATACAAGCATCTTGCTGTGACTCAGTGGGGTCACGAAGGCATCTTGCTGTGACTCGGTGGGGGTTACGAAGATTGTCGTCGCACTCAAATCCGGTTTTTGGCTGCAACTCGGCGGGGTTGCGAAGATTGTCGTCGCACTCAAATCCAGTTTTGCTGTGGCTCGGCGGGGCCACGAAGATTTTTTCAAGGGAAAGCGGTGAAGTTCTGGTGTGAACAGTGCTCCGCGATGGCTGTGAACGGAGCAACAAATGGGTCTGACAAGTCGGACCGCATATTTGAGAAATGTCTACTGGACATGCAGCTGGACATGGTGCGGGAGCTGTGGGCACCGTATAGAATGGCGGCAGTGGACCATTCTATGGACTCTCCGGGGGTGCCAGTGTTGTCACAGAGTGCCCGGGGAGGTGGTAAGAGATGTTGTGAACTGAGTCCTAAGACTACTGCTGATTTTTTGTGTAAAAATTACCCTGCCGGTGTGGTTGTTAAAAAGGGGGCGGAGTCTAAAAAAGGGGCGGATTTTCACAAGAGTGTAGAGTGTGGAAAACTGAAAATTGTTACTGGTGGTGGGTTGGTACCTCCTAAAAATGACAATGTGACCGTTGATAACGGGGTAGCTCCAGTAGAAGGGGGTGACGTCAAAGTGGGAGGTGACCTGTTAGTCCACAACACCATGGGGAGTGACACAGACCCCGTAGCTGACTGGGACACTATGAAAGTAAAAAGTGAGTTCAGTCAGGAGAGGCTAGACGAGGGAAGAGAGTCCTCCTCTCGTCGTCGACGGCGCAAGGGCCACAAAAGGTTGTTCCGGTAGTACTCGCTGAAAATGAAGAGAATGTAGTACTGTCTGCCTATGCTTCAAGTGTGGATTCTCCTTTAGAGGTAGAAGAGGAGGGGGCCAGTCATGGCCAAGAGCTGGAACCTATTCGGCTGCAGTATCAGAGAGACATGCTGCAATTATGTGAAAACCTGGAGGACGTATCCTCAGACCAGCGAGTCCTAGAAGGAAGCAACGAGGAAGTTATCCTGTGGCAGAATATGTTCTTTGCCATTAAAGAGGACCGCCGCAAAATCAAGGAAGAGGTTTTGCAGTTGAAGCGTGAGAAGGAGGCGCTGCAGGATGGAGTTTCTGGAAGTGAACAAATCCTAGAACGACTGCGCGAACAGCTCAACCAGGAGCTGTGTGACTCCAAGAAGGAGTGTGGTGAACGCAGTAGGGAACTGCAACAGATGAAGAGAGATTATGTGGATCTCCTCAGGGTCAAAGAAAAACTAGAAGAGGATAAGATGGATGCAGAGCAAATGCGCCAGGTGGTTGAGACCACTCTGCAGGACACCCGTGATGAAAATGGTGATCTGCGCAGAAAGACCCTAGGTCTAGAAGCTCAGGTGAAGGAGCTACAGATGTCCTGTGATACTCTCCAGAAGGCGGAGATGTGCCTTAAGGAAAAGCTCAGCCAAATGGAAGCTGAGCGGGAAAAGATGGAGGAGTCCATCAGAGAAGCTACAGACCAGGGCCAGGAGTTGGCCACTGGAGATGGGAGGTGTAAAGCAGATACTTCCTCGAGTGATGTGAGTTCGGATGATTCGGTGGATGTCGGAGCCGAGATCAAGGAGCTCAAGGAGTGGTTACAAGCCCAGTGGACGCAAGAGAAGCTTCAGAGACGGGCAGCTGAGAGGCGAATGGCGGAACTAGAGGAAGAAGTTCTCAGGCTGAAAAGTCGCCTGATACAGTGTCACTCGGTGAACAAGGCCTCCTTGGAGAAAGAAAAGGGCAAACATTTTGCACTCGCTCCCTTTGGCCAGGAGAAGATAGACCTGAGGAGAGCTAAGAGTGTGGTAACGGAAGATAAATGTGAAATGGAAGTGGTCAGGATGGAAATTCACGAATTTGTAGCTGTGAGTCAGCTCAGAAGAAGCGTAAAGGGGGAAGAAGCTGAAAGTCAGTTGTCCCTGAACCCTGAGCTGGTTGATCGTCTGGAAACCACTGGTGAGACCGAAACGTGTCGGTACAAGTGCCTCGTAGATGTACCCGAGGACTTGAGAGAAGAATGCACCCGTGAGTCTGTGCATGAAGCGTTTAGGAAGGCCGTGGGAGCCTGTAAGGTGTACTCGACCTCAGGAGCTAAACAGCTGGTGGTCTTGTCCACGACCGAAGTTACAGTGAAGAGGGTGGCAATCCTAAGTGACATGCACTGGCGATGTATTCGCACAAAGCGGTTTCTCCGGTTGAAGACAGAACAAGCCGTTAGACAACTGAAGCTTATGAGAAATGCTCACAGTCTGCGGGAAAAGGTCATCCGGGTGCCTCATGTTCTGGTGAGAAAGCTAATTGGGAGAAATGGCCGAGCCATGCAGATGATGGTGAAGAGGTCTGGTGTGGTGAAAGTAAGCAGTCCACGTGATTGTCGGGACTGGATACCAGATGAAGACGGCATGGTGTCATTCTACGCTATAGGAACGGAAGAAAGTCTGGAATATGTGCGCATGCTGGTGGCGTACCGTGTGACCTACCTGCGAGAGGTAGAACAATTGAATCTCGCTAGACAGCGAGTAGATAGACAGCATCATCTGAGCAGCAGAAGATGGCAGCCGTCTACTGAGGGTAGTGGGCGTGGGTTTAGAGGTAGTGAGACCTCCAGTAACTCAGGTTTGAGAGGCCCATACAGACGACCCGATAGAGTACGGGACTGTACGATTGACCACTGGGAGAGAAGGGGAGACCTGACAAGGTTACGACCCGGAAATGTGACTGGACGAAGTCTGTGACAATGACAGACAGTAGGTCCCTAAGGAAGGAACGAATGTCATTGACTAATATTCCGGGGGGCTGAACAGAGCAATGGACAAGTACATGGTCTCTGTGTGAACTGTGGGTTGAGGTGATTGGATGTATTTTTGTGTTCAAACCTACAAGTTTGGAAGGGGGGGAATAGGTAATGCAGCCCTGGGCTGGCGTTCCTGTAATGGCTCAGTGTGTGTGTTTTGACTGTCCATGTTCCTTCCCCCAGCTGACTAGTCACATGACTGTGACATCACACAGGTCCTTTTACACACACACAAGTCTGAACACATGACTATGACATCAGCTCAGGTCCCATGTGTGGGTGTGTGTGTAAGGGTATATAAACCCTGCTTAATTGGAGACAGATGAGGCCTGTTTCCTGTTCCCCTGGTGTAGGGGACACCGTTTGTGTGAGGCCGAGTGAAGCCTGACTGCCTGAAAGGTCAGAGACTGGATCCTGTGTGGATGCTAGGGGCCTTCGAAGCTAATGATGGCCAGGCTTCAGGTGAAGATGAAGTTAATGATGACTATGACTGGTCCGGAGTTCACTGTCTCTTTAGGATGTTGACCAGCCCTCCAGTCTGGATGACCAGCCCTCCGGTCTGGAGAAGAGGGGGGGGATATGTGAGACAGTGAGGAAATGTGTGTTGAATGGGTGTACATTTCACCTAGGTACTTTGCTGACGGGTATAAGGGAATGTATGGCTTTGTAGGCCTAGTGGTAGAGAAGGGTCACTACACCTTACATTCAGTACACACTTGCAGCTCAGGCCTGAGGCCACTCAGGTGTTGATTAGGAGACCAGAAGTAGGTGTCTGCGAACACAGTCAGAGAGCTCGCTTAGTCTGGACACAGGAGGGGTCCAGGCACAGAAGTGTCTCCAGGAGTATGAGCTGTCTCAGTCTGGGTGCTCGATGTACCCCGGACACAGGAGTAGTCTCTGTGAGAATCCATGCGGATAGCTGCTGAATAGGAGGGGAGCTCGCTTAGTCTGGACAAGGAGTCCAGGCACAAGAAGCAGTCTCCAGGAGTTTGAGCTATCTCAGTCTGGGTGCTCGATGTACCCCGGACACAGGAGTAGTCTCTGTGAGAATCCATGCGGATAGCTGCTGAATAGGAGGGGAGCTCTCTCAAGTCTGGACGTTGAAGGTGCCTTCAGACACAAGGAGGAGACTCTGTGAACCTCCATGCTGGTAAATGCTGAACATATGTGTTGTTTTGGCCCCGGCTGTTAGAGTCGGGACCCGGATAGATAGGGAAATCTATCTAAGTGTAGTAAGTGGCTAGACAAGCCCAGGTCTTCTGTTTATGATTTGTTTTATGTCTTGTTTGCTTTTGACTTTAAATAAAACTGGTTGCGGCCAGTTGCACCAGTACTGCTGTGAATGAACTGTTTCCGTGCCACTCTGTCTACCCGGACGGCGATCCCAGAGCTATATCCCCTGAAAAGCTTACAGTATATATATTATTTAAGTGGTTAAACCAAATTCAGAAATTTGTACAAAATTGTTTTTCCTTTTGTTGCCATTTTTCAAGACCCGTATCATTCTCATTTTATCATACTTTATCTGCCCTGTTGAGGACAGAGCAGAGTACTGCAGTGCGCAGGCGCCAGGAAATGTCAGAGAGGCCCAGCGCCTGCGCACTGAAGTACTTTACCTCAGCAGTACCTCAACAGAGCAGATAAAGTACGCCTGCGCAGGAGCGCGACAGAAGCAAGGAAGAGGACATCATCGCTAGAAGATGGGAGGCGCCGGACCCAGACCGCTGTAGACAGAATGCTGTAGATAAGCCCCTGATGGAGGTGGCTTCAGCTGATATACGAAAAATGGTGTGAGAGATTCCCTTTAAGTGATACAATATTAATATAAAATAATTATTAATATGTTAATATTGAGCAGGATTAATTTCAGCCTATTAGTTAGACCCACCACAACTATTATCATCTCTTATGTGGCCCCTCATAAACATTAATTGCACTCCACTGCTCTAGACCAAAGCAGAAATTACACTTTAACTACACCTGTGTTCCTTTTGTCATCTTTTTTTTCAGTCCACGTTCCTTTTACAAAAACATAGCAAAATAATATATTACCTGAAACAAAAATCGGTGATTACTGATACCTCATCTAAGTAATCTATTGATATAAGCAGAGACAGAATTGCAGTTAGGCCGGGCTCACACTAGCGATGAATACGGACGAGGGCTATGTGATAAAACATTGCATAGCACTGGGACAAGTATTCACCTATGGGGCAACTCCCATCAGCGTTTTATTTCTCTGCCGTTTTTTACATGCGAGTGAAATCGCAGCATGCTGCGATTGTCACTGATACTTGGCCGAGTCTCAGCTCACTTGCACCCATACAAGCCTATGAGTGCGAGTGAGACAACGCACATCACTTGGATATTATCCGAGTGCAGTGCGATATACGCTGACCCTGGCAATGGAGGAGATAGAGAAATTAGTTTCTCCGCCTCCTCCACAGCTGTGCTCCGATACGATCTGTGAGAGAGTCTCAGAGCACAGTAGAATGACACTCGGCTCCAACTCGCAGCAGAGCAGCAGCCAAGGGTCATTAGCATATCGCATGCGATGCACTCGCATTGGATGCCATACGCTAGTCTGACCCCGGCCTTAGTCTTCAGTCGTATGACCATATTTGCTATCTAAGTGCTGTCAATGGAAAAAACTGGCTGCATTTGGACCAATGTTACTCAATTGGGCTTGACAGATTTTTTTTATATGAAATGGAAGCATGCACTGGTCTATTCCGTACTTCAGGTAAGACTGACCTGTTAAAGTCTGCGAGCGGAAAAAAATCTGATCTTATCCATAGAGCATCCAATTATTACAGAGACATTGCAATTATTAACAAAGAAAGCTGAATTTTGTCTTGTAAAATTTAACTGTTGATATAAAATTGTTTCTCATGCGGATATTAAAAATGGATATATGAATAGCATTCATATTGCATACAAACGATAAATTATCTGTTTTTTTCTCGATGAAAATCAGACAATTTTTTTTTCTACACTCATGAGAACTTAGACTTAGGGCTACTGCAGACGTCCGTGGATTTCTGTCCAGTCACGGACCGCAATGTCTCCCAGCCCGAGCCTCACTGCCTCATAGAAATATATAAAACTGTCACATTCGGATTAGGAGACCCATGGCTAGTCCGTGATTGGATTGAGATCCATGGACGTCTGCATTAGAGAGCAAACTTGCTCGAAAAATATTTGCAAATCTCAAATTTAGCACAAATGTAGCTAATTCACATTTGTGTTCGGATTCCCAAAGATTTTCCCTTAAAGTCAGCAAAATTCAGGCACAGTTTGGTAAATGATCTCGTATCCACTAATGCTTTTGTTAGAACATTGGTTAGGATAGTGTTGCTGTATCATCATACCACACCACTATCCTAGCCAATGTTCTAACAAAGGCATTAGTGGAAACGAGCGGGGGGACGTGTTGTCACCGGTGTGTCAGATGCAACAGACAGTCGCTCGACAACTGGCTGCAGAAGGTCTCTGCGTTTGGCATTGCAGACGCCTTCTTAATTCTTCTGACTGTTGGACCCAGCGGCAACCTCCCTCCGGCTCTAATTGACACACCTGGACCTTGGTGTTTATAAACTCCCAGCCTGCTTCAGGAAGTCGCCGGTGAATTCACTTTTTCCCTTGTGAAGGCTTGGAGCTGTGCTAGTCGGCAAACTTCCTCTCTGCTGCTCTTGGAGGATGTTTGGTGTGATCTCCCTGGAGCCTGCTCAAGCTAAGTTACTCTCTCCTAATTTGTCTCCCATGTTGTCTTTAGCTATCAGTGGGGACTGATCAGTGCTCATCCCCCCTCCCTATGCAGGTCCTAGCTCTAGGTATATACAGGGCTTAGGTTTCCTGCTCAGCGATTGGTGTGGAACCAATTTAGAGATGGTAGGGTAGGCAAGGTGTTATAAGATCTGCCAAGGGGTCTGCACTCCCCATCCCCTAGTGTTTGGGTTTCCTTCCCCTCTTCCCATCGTGTTGCACTTAGTCTTTCCCACACTGTGCATGACACGTGTTTGATGAGGGGAGGGGGAGCGGAGAGGTCAGAGGAGCGAGGGACTGTTATTTATTTATTTTTTTTCTTTTAACTTAATGTGTGGAGATTCCGGCAGCCAAGGGCTTCAGTCATTGGCTGCCAAAGTCACATGCTCCTCTCCATATAAAAAATAGCCATGTTGTTTTGGCACCATTTTGTCAGTGTATCAGTGCAGAGAAAGGCTGCTCCTGCTGCAAATTGTCAGATAGATAGGTGGTTTATTGTCACCTAGCTCACCTGTGTGAACTCGACCTTCCAGCATCTAACGTGTTTGTGTTAACATTGTGGTGCATGCAGGAGGTCACATTTCCTAATCTACAGTAAATCGTTTGTGCTAATACTGTGGTAAAGGCACCAGGCCACATTTCATCATCTAAATTGTTTGGGCTAATACTGTGGTGCAGGCACCCACTCAGGGACCACAAAATTTCATAATCTAAATAGTTTGGGCTAATACTGTGGTGCAGGCACCGGGCCACATTTCATCATCTAAATAGTTTGGGCTAATACTGTGGTGCAGGCACCAGGCCACATTTCATAATCTAAATCCCTTGTTCTAATACTGTGGTGCAAGTGTAACAAGGTGGCACAGGGGAGGAGGGTAGTTATTGCCGAGTCTCTTAAAGTTACAGTCCACCAAAAAGAGTCCACTGAGCAAACGGTCAGCGAGCACTCCGGCCCCTTGTACATAAAAAGCGGACAGGAACAGTCAAATCTAATCCCAGCCCTGGGTCTCAGTGGGTTACCTCAGTCCTGCGGCTGTTCTCCACAATATAACGATGGCCTCTGTATGAACCACGCTTCACACTGTATAGGGCCTAACAGTGGCAACTTGTATTTTTATAATAAAAGTAAGGAAATAAACAAGAGACGGATGGTTCCTATTCTGTCCCTAACAATGACCACGGCCAAACCCACCACAGCCACAGCAGCCAAAAGGGGAGATAGTCCATATGCCAGAATCTGGACACTTCAAGTCCCTTCGGCGGAGCACTTATGTAGTCTTAGTGCCCGTTGTACTGCTCAAAGGTCTGGAGAAGCAGTCTTTACCCCTCCTGGGGTCCTAGCAGCAGGCTTTACCCCTCCTGGGTCCAGGCAAGGCTTCCAGCTGCAGCTGAGCTTCTGTCCGGGCTCTGACCAGGAAGCAGGAGCTTCCTGCTCCCTAGAGGCTGCAAGTCCAGCCCACAAAATTAACGTGTGCTGGCCCTGCCTCTAACACATATAGGAACATTGTAAGGGTAAATCATTAGGGCATTGCAAACATAACACTCTAATACAAACAATGGGGGAATACAGGAATATTACACAGATACACAAGGCAATAAAGATACAGACATTGCTACTAAATGGGTACACCGTCCGGGTACCGCACCAAGTGCACAGGACCACCACTTAGGACAGAGGGGGAGCAACGGGGTTCTCCACCACCTCCTTACACAAGCACCAGGCCACATTTCATAATCTAAATCATTTGTTCTAATATTGTGGTCTAGTCAGAAGTCCACATTTCAGAATTTAAATCCTTTGGACAAATTGTGTGGCCCAGCCAGCAGTATACATTTCAGTGTCTAAATCATTTGTGCTAATTGTGTGGTCCAGATGTCAGTCCACATTTCAGCATCTAAATCTTTTGTGCTAATTCTGTGTTCCAGCTACACTATCTCAGCAAATAAATACAGATTGTTAATTTACTGACAGGTGTGGGCCTAAGGTTGTAAAACAGCTGGTTAAAAGAGGGGAAGGGTACATCCAAAATGAGTGGGGAAAAATACGAGGTTGTGGTGGAAAAAGGGATAGGCTTGTTGTTCGATGTGTACATGGGGTAGGTGGTAATGTTACTGAAAGCTCTACTGAACAAACACCTCTCATCCTATCCAAAGAAAATTTACATCTTTTGTTACTGGACGGGCTACCCATCTACCTTTCTTTGGCACCCGCACCGTGGTATGCCTCATAGATGAGGGCCAGAAAGAGCATGTGCTCGAGTGGATGGCAAGTGTCACATCAAGTGGCCTCTCCTCCTCAACATCACACACAGTAGAGTCCTCAGAGGTGGTGTCGAGCCCGAGGGGCCGTGTGGTCTCGGTACCGGGCCCGTTAACTTCAATGGGAGATGTCACGGCGGCGACGACCTGGTCCGTGGCCCCAGGCAGTCAATTAAAAGGGGGTAGAATTCAATGGGAGTAAAGTTTATGAAGTGGTTTGTGACGCCAGTTGGAGTGTTCGACCGTAGTATAGCCGGCACTGCAGAGGATCCCTGGGGAAGTAGATGGTGATGGCAGTGCAGATGTTAAAACCCTCTCCAACCAGAGCAGGTTCCCCAGAGATGGTGAAACAGATAGTAGGCACAAAGTAATGAGGCAGGAGTCAAGGAAAGTCACTTTCGTATTTACTGAATTCTGGTGCAGTTCAGAGGAGATATTACAACGATCACCGGTTACAGTCTGCTCTGGACAATGGGAGTTATCTTTCCCTGCCAGGACTCAGTGCATCCTCCTGCTAATCTAATCCCTTCTGGGACCGAGGCTTTCTGGAGTTTAGAACTTCCACTATTGCTTCTACTCACCGTGCCTTTCGCCTTCAGCAACTTGCAGTTTGAGTCCTTTGTGACACAACTTGCACTGTCCTTCACTGACTCCTGGTCACTGCTGTAATTCTGAGGGAAAAACACCTTTCTGCTGGTTGTGTAATCCCACGCAGTCTCTCAGCTTATCACCAGCCCTGAAAGCATAGGTGATCTAGGGGCTGGCTCCCTGCCTGTTAGCTATCACTCTGGGATCAGCCACATGTCATCATGGCATCCCAGTGTTCTCCTTCTTCTACCCACACCAAGAACAGCAACAACGCTCCTCCCCCCTCCAAGTTAGGGTATGTCTGCAAAGCTCTCAGCTTCGGACACGTAAGGGAGTGAGGCAAATTATGTGTGTATGTCCAGCAGAGAAGGCATAACTCCCATTGCTCACAAAACACATACAGAACGGTACATTTTTAACTAGTGTTGAGCATTCCGATACCGCAAGTATCGGGTATTGGCCGATATTCGCTGTATCGGAATTCCGATACTTAGTTCCGATATTTTTCCAATATCGTATACCGGAATCGGAAGTTCCCATAATTCTTTGAGAGGCAATGTGATTTTAGTCAGCCAATGAGGAATCTTATGAAGTGTGGGCACATCCTGTAATGTTGCGGTCATCTTAACTAATGGCATGGCTGTGATTGGCTGCTGAAATGATGTCAGAATGCACTATAAAAGGCGCCGCCGCCATTTTAGCGTCACTGTGCTGTGAACTCAGTTAGGGACAGAACGCTGCTGTGCTGACTCTGAGGGACAGTTAGAGATTGCGATTTAGTGTACTGTGCTGTAGGCAGGCTAGCACCAACCGCTGTGTAAAGCTTCCTTTTGCCTTGCAGTGTTGTTTTAACAGCTCTGTGCAAGGTGTGTGTGAGAGTGCAGGTGACGCTGCAGTTTGCTCTGCATCCACCGCTGTTTGTAGGCATCTGCACGTGTCACTCACTGAATCTTTTTTTTTTTATTTTGTGGAATTGGTGCAGCTCCATTATATTTG
>JARQOD010000001.1:465231455-465384306 GCA_033576555.1 Oophaga sylvatica
GGAAGGAGGGGTTTGGGTTCCTGGAGAACTGGGCCGACTTCTCAGTTGGCTACAGGTTCTATGCTAGGGATGGGCTGCACCTCAATGGGGAGGGTGCAGCTATGCTGGGGGAGAAATGGCTAGAAGGTTGGAGGAGTCTTTAAACTAGGGACTAGGGGGGAGGGTATTCATTTTATAGGAGGGGAAGGCAGTGCAGATAGAGACCTGGGCACAAATAATGAAATTGGGGGTGGGGGTGGCATGGGGGGTGGGGTTAGAACAGTTAATAATTTAAGAAAGAATAGAGGTTCAGAGAGATACATAAAGTGCATGTATACTAATGCTAGAAGCCTCACCAACAAAATGGCGGAATTAGAATTAATTTTGTTGGAACATAATTATGACATGGTGGGGATATCTGAGACTTGGCTGGATGAGAGCCACGACTGGGCGGTTAATTTACAGGGCTATAGTCTGTTTAGAAATGACCGTAAAAATAAGCGAGGTGGGGGTGTGTGTTTATATGTAAAATCATCCTTAAAACCCATCCTGCGTGATATCTGTGAATCTAATGAAGATGTAGAGTCTCTGTGGGTGGAGATTAGGGGAGGGGGGAAAAATAATAAATTACTGATAGGGGTTTGTTATAAGTCTCCTAAAATAATGGAAGCAACGGAGAATATCCTCATAAGCAAATAGATGAAGCAGCAACTCAAGGAGAAGTCATTATTATGGGGGACTTCAACTACCCTGAAATACATTGGGGAACAGAAACCTGTAGTTCCAGTAAAGGTAATAAGTTTTTGGCAACTATGAGAGACAATTACCTTTCACAACTAGTTCAGGACCCAACAAGAGGGGGGGCACTGCTAGACCTAATATTAACCAACAGGCCAGACCGCATATCAAATATAAGGGTTGGGGGTCACTTGGGTAATAGTGATCACAAAATAATAAGCTTTCATGTATCCTTTAATAAGATGTGTAGTCGAGGGGTTACAAGGACACTAAACTTCAGGAAGGCAAATTTCCAACAGATGAGAGATGATCTTGGTGCAATAAACTGGGACGATATCCTGAGACATAAAATACACAAAGAAAATGGGAGACGTTTATTAGCATCCTGAATAGGACCTGTGCACAGTATATACCCTATGGGAATAAACATGCTAGAAATAGGAGGAAACCACTATGGCTAAATAGAGCTGTAAGGGGCGCAATAAGGGACAAAAAGAAAGCATTTAGGGAATTAAAGCAAGTAGGTAGTGATGAGGCATTAAATAAATATAGAAGACTGAATAAATTCTGTAAAAAGCAAATCAAGACAGCAAAGATTGAGGCAGAGAGATTCATTGCCAGAGAAAGTAAAAATAATCCCAAAATATTCTTTAACTACATAAATAGCAAGAAACTAAAAAATGATAGTGTTGGTCCCCTTAAAAATAGTCTGGGTGAAATGGTGGATGAGGATGAGGAAAAAGCCAATATGCTAAATGACTTTTTTTCAACTGTATTTACACAAGAAAATCCCATGACAGATAACATGATCAGTGATAAAAAAATTTCTCCATTAAATGTCACCTGCTTAACCCAGCAGGAAGTACGGCGGCGTCTAAAAATCACTAAAATTGACAAATCCCCGGGACCGGATGGGATACACCCCGAGTACTGCAGGAATTAAGTACAGTTATAGATAGACCATTATTTTTAATCTTTAAAGATTCCATAATAACTGGGTCTGTACCACAGGACTGGCGTATAGCAAATGTGGTGCCAATATTCAAAAAGGGGGCAAAAACTGAACCTGGAAATTATAGGCCAGTGAGCTTAACATCTACTGTGGGTAAAATCCTGGAGGGTTTTTTAAAGGAATACTATATTGGAGTATCTGAGGCTGAATAACCTCATGACACAGTATCAGCATGGGTTTACGAGGGACCGTTCTTGTCAGACTAATCTGATAAGCTTTTATGAAGGGGTAAGTTCAGGACTGGACCAAGGGAATGCAGTGGACGTGGTGTTCATGGACTTCTCAAAAGCTTTTGATACAGTGCCACACAAAAGGTTGATACATAAAATGAGAACAATGGGGATAGGGGAAAATATGTGTAAGTGGGTTAGGAACTGGCTCATGGATAGAAAACAAAGGGTGGTTATTAATGGAGCACACTCGGACTGGGTCACGGTTAGCAGTGGGGTACCACAGGGGTCAGTATTGGGGCCGCTTCTCTTTAACATATTTATTAATGACCTTGTAGTGGGCATACAGAGTAGTATTTCAATATTTGCAGATGACACTAAACTCTGCAGGGTAATAAATACAGAGGAGGATAATTTTATATTACAGGAGGATTTATGTAAACTAGAAGCTTGGGCTGATAAATGGCAAATGAGCTTTAATGGGGATAAATGTAAGGTCATGCACTTGGGTAGAACAAATAAGATGTATAATTATGTGCTTAATTGTAAAACACTGGGCAAAACTGTCACTGAAAAAGACCTGGGTGTATGGTGGACGACAAACTCACATTTAGTGGCCAATGTCAGGCAGCTGCTGCCAAGGCAAATAAAATAATGGGATGCATTAAAAGAGGCATAGATGCTCATGAGGAGAACATAATTTTACCTCTATACAAGTCACTGGTGCGACCACACTTAGAATACTGTGTACAGTTCTGGTCTCCGGTGTATAAGAAAGACATAGCTGAACTGGAGCGGGTGCAGAGAAGAGCGACCAAGGTTATTAGAGAACTGGGGGGTCTGCAATACCAAGACAGGTTATTACACTTAGGGTTATTTAGTTTGGAAAAACGAAGGCTTAGAGGTGATCTTATTACAATGTATAAATATATGAGGGGACAGTACAAAGACCTTTCTAATGATCTTTTTACTCTTAGACCTGTGACGGGGACAAGGGGGCATCCTCTACGTCTGGAGGAAAGAAGGTTTAGCCATAATCACAGACGCAGATTCTTTACTGTAAGAGCAGTGAGACTATGGAACTCTCTGCCGTCTAATGTTGTAATGAGTGAATCCTTACTAAAATTTAAGAAGGGACTGGATGCCTTTCTTGAAAAGTATAATATTACAGGCTATATTCACTAGTTTCCTAGATACTGCGTTGATCCAGGGAGCTAGTCTGATTGCCGTATGTGGAGTCGGGAAGGAATTTTTTTCCCCAATGTGAAGCTTACTGTTTGCCACTTGGGGTTTTTTTGCCTTCCTCTGGATCAACATGTTAGGGCAGGTTAGGATAGGATATGGGTTGAACTAGATGGACTTAAAGTCTTCCTTCAACCTTAATAACTATGTTACTATGTTACTATGTTACTATGTTACCGTACTACGGCCTCTCTCAGCACTGCAGCGAGCCCACGGTCCTGCATTTGTGGTCATGTAAAAGATTGTTTCCTCCTACACATGAGTATATGAAAAGATCCAGCTCCGAGAAAATAAAGTAAAATTGCTATGGAGGACGTGCGCACACTTCGAACAACTACGTGTTCTTAGACTCAGGAATAATATGAATGAATATTCCAGAGTCTAAGAACACGTAGTTGTTCAAAGCACTCACAGGTCCTCCATAGCGATCTTCCTCCAGTATTCACTGATTGGGGTATGGACTTCAATAATGATTTTAATGGACCTAATAAAGATTTGAATTTTACATTATTTTCTCGGAGCTGGATATTTTCACATACTCAAGTTATTTCTACGTCGAGCAGAGACTTGACCCGCGCTACGAGTTTCAATGAGGACTTAGAAGGATGAGCTGGATATCTCTTTTTCTACTTATTTCCTCCTACACATGACAAGGCTAAGAGGTTGAACTCCACCATCTCCAATCTGTTGCCTTTCCACCTGGTAGACACAGATGGTTTCCGAAAGCTTATGGCCGTCGCAGTTCCCCAGTATCAGTTGCCCAGTCGCCATTACTTCTCTAAGAAAGCTGTGCCTGCACTACAGCAGCATGTCGCAGACAACATCACCCGTTCCTAGACTAAATCTCTGTCTGCCAGGGTGCATTTCACCACAGACACTTGGACAAGTAATCATGGCATCTCACTGACTGGGCACTAGGTAACTCTAGTGGCTGTGAGTGCAGGTGGGGAAGGTGCTGCTCCACAAGTCTTGGAATCTGCAAGGCTTGCGGGACAAACCTCTGTATTTCAAACTTCCTCCACTGCTTGTGCTTCCTCCTCTACCTTCTCTAGGGCCACCACCTGCGGCTTCAACCTCTACCTTAATGAGACATGCGTTCCAACAGTGCTGAGTGAATCCTCACCACCTCCATACTGCTCAGCCAGAGATTACTGCAATCAGGCAGTGTTAAAATTAATATGCCTTGGAGATCGCAGTCAGAAAGCTGAAGAGTTGTGGACAGCTATCCAGGCCGAGTTTGAGCAATAGCTGTCTTCGCTGAACTTGCATCCATGGAAAGCTGTGTCCGATAATGGTGTGAAACTAGTGGTGTCCCTACATCAAGGCAAGCTCACATACGTGCCTTGCATGCCTCACGTCCTCAACCTGGTGGTACAGTATTTTCTCTGCCACTATCCTGGCCTGGGTGAACTGCTGCAGAAATCACAGAAGCCTTGTGCTCACTTCCGCCGTTCACACACCTCAGGTCATCGACTTGCATCGATACAGAGGTCTTTGTCCATGTCAGTTAACAGGTTGATATGCGAAATGCCAAAATGATGGAATTCTACTCTGCACATGTTGCAGCGACTGTGGCAGCATCAACGAGCACTGATGCAGTATGTTATGTTGTATAGCCTGAGCCAACACAGTACTGATGTGGTGAATATTACATTTACGGGGTGGGCACAGATTAAGGACCTCTGCATCCTTCTGCACAGTTTTGAAATGGCTACTAAGATGGTTAGCGTTGATGATGCCATCGTCAGCATCACTATTCTGGTCATCTATATGCTGGAGCAGACTTTAAATAGCCTGCGGAAGGAGGTGGTGGTCCCAAATTAAGAGGAGGAAGCAGAGGAGGATGCGGAAGGGATAAAATTGTCTCAAAGTTCCAGACTGTCGTCACACAGGTAGGTGCCAAGGGAGGGTGGATTACTGCGATCGAGGGGGGCTGGTGATAACAGACAAACTATTATTATAGGTGCAAGATCCGAGGAACAAATGGAGGAGGAAGAGGTGATGGACAAGCAACTGTCAGGAGATGAAGAGGATAATCATCCCATCTCTGTTGTTCATGGTTGGCGAGAGGGGATGGAGAAAACAATCACCAGTGTTACCAACCCAACCACACAGCTTGGGCTTAGACCTCATGGAAGAGCCTGACATATGAGTGCGTTCTTGCTTCAATATCTGCAACATGATCCCGTACAGATATGCACTGACTACTGGGTTCCCCTCTGTTAGATCGATGTTATAAGAGTAGATTTTGCCAGATGCTTCCCATCTGTCATACAATGTCCAGTTCCAGAGAAATGTTTTCCCACAGGCGTGTCCATTTCATTCCTGATTGTATGTCTGTGTAGATTCATCCTTGTCTGTAGTTTTTGCATGGTTTCTCCAATATAGATAGCTCCAGGGCACCTCGTGCATTGTATCATGTACACTACATTGGAGAATGTACATGAAAAGGAACCCATGACGTTATAGTCCTGATTTGGTACGCAGACTATATTTGTTGGTAATATATGGGTACAAGTTTTGCATTTTTTATTGTTACATGGGAATGTGCTGGTCACTGATGATGATGAGAGGACACTTCTGACAAGGAGATTCCTTAAGTTAGGGGGCTGTTTGTAGGAGAGAAGTGGTAGTTCTGGGAATATGTCTTTCAATTTGTGGTCTCTGTGGAATATTGGTTGGAGATCAGCACCAATTTTCCTCAGGATGCTCATGTGGGGGTTGTATGTGGCCACAAGAGGTACCCTGTTGTTGTCCTCTCTCAGTTTGTAATCCAGGAGCCTGCTTCTTGGGATTCTTGTAGCCCTGTGGATCTGTTCATCTATTACCAGTGGATGGTATCCTTGTTGTAGGAATGTATTACTCAGAGATAGCAGCTGTAGTTCCCTGTCTTCACTGTCTGAACAGATCCGAATATATCTCAGAGCTTGACTGTAGATGATGGATTTTTTTGTGTGTCTTGGATGAAAGCTGTTCCATCTAAGATATGCTGGACGTCCTGTGGGCGAAATGAACACGCCTGTGGGAAAACATTTCTCTGGAACTGGACATTGTATGACAGACTTAAAAGTCTTAATTCTTAAAGGTAATTTTAAAGATGACAGAGAGAGAAAAATTTGGGAATTCAAACTTATAAGGATGTTCAATACTTTGACACTAGGACTTATTTAACACCTGGATTTATGACTCATACATGGACACTATTCACACTTCCGGAGAAGGACTTCAGATAACTAAAGGTATGCCACACTAAACAGCGTCGCTAACGAGATCGCTAAAATACGTCACTATTTAGCGATCTCGTTCGTGACGCTAACGTGTGTGGCATGTAGCAACGACGTGCCCCTGCTGTGATCTCGCTGATCGTTCACTAGAGTTCTGGACCGTATTTAGATCGTGGCGTCCGCTGGTGAGCCTATATCGCTGTGTCTGGCACCTTTTGTAGCGATGTGCGCTGTTTTTTACATCGCAATGACCGTTAAGTCGTTAATGAGATCGCTAACCGTTTATGCGTCATTAACGAGATCACTAAGTGTGGCAGCTACTAGCGACATTAAAACGATCACAAAAACGATCTCATTAGCTTGCGTCGTTATTGAGATCGCTAACGAGATCACTAAGTGTGGCAGTACCTTAAGAACATCATCCCACTGCCTCTCCATTTGTTAGAAAATACTAATTCGATTTCCTTGCTTATCTTTAAGAGGCATCACACCTCCCACCAATGTCTTAGTAACCCTTAAATGTTGTGCCCTTTTTTTCATTAAGCTATTTGTAATCTTGCCTGAAGAAGGAGCCTGTGTGCTCTGAAAGCTTGCGAAAATATAATTTTCTGGTTAGCCAATAAAGGTATCACTCTAAGAATACTCTTGTCATCTTTGGACGGAAAAGTATTCACATCGATTTTTCTGGCTAACACGGTACCACAATATAATTTATTATTGTACATCACTATGGAAAATTGAAACTTTAATTCCATGCCCCTCTCCTTTTTAGTTGGTTATACTATTTATTATTGGGATTTTTATGTAATTTTTTGTTGCTATTTTAATAAATGAGGCTGCTGTGGCCTTTTTATATCCAACGTCACACAGTGGTGTTTTATTTTAGGTAAGAGGTTGGGAGAGGGTTAATTGTGGGTCTTATCTTTAAGGTTGGGCTGTTTAGCCATACAACTCCAGAGTTGTGTTATCTTTAATTTTATCCCTTTTAGATATCACTTCAACTTCAACTTGCTTAACTGTTCACAATAACAGTAATTTTGACCAGGGATGCTCAAACTTTTACATGCCACTGTACATTCAAGTAAGTACTATATTGCAGGTCAATAACTGGGTCAATACAGTATAATATGACACAGCAATGTGACTAAATACAATATGCAGCATTCAATTATTTGCACTGTTATAGCAGTTAAACGACTGTTAATGCCTTTATGTCTTAACTTGAGTACTCACTCTGAGTACTAGGCCCGCCCCCATCGTAACCTCTGTAAACACGTTTGATCGTTACACTGGCCCTAGAAGGGGTCACCGGTATTTCCAGCTAGGCCGCAAGTCCTAGATATCCGAATCACTAGGTATATAGTGTGCTCGTTGCATTGGCCATCTCTGTTCTCTGAAGCATGGCCCCAGCCCACACCCTGTACCCTAAGGTTTTGCTGGAAATAACGGCCTACATGAATGGTCCTCTGTTACAGCAGGATCATCTCTGAAGCCTACTTTGGATCTGGTCATGGTCTTCTACTGGCTCTGCTTGCAGTCTTCTACTGGCTCTGCTTACGGTTTTCTACTGGCACGAGGCACGGATCTTCCTCACAGCTCAGACAGCGTCGCACTGGAGCACCTTGGGCCCACCAGAGAGAATCAATCTTGGGGTCCATGATGTAGCTACGTAGAAATATATACAAGACCACCAATTGTGTGGTAAAACACATTAATATCTGGTTATAATATAAGGTAGTACAAGTCTTAATAATGTAGCAGATTTGGGGTAGCCCACCTCATAGAATATAAAGCAGCACCCTCATAGAATATAATGCAGCTCCCTCATAGAATATAATATAGCCTCCTCATATAATACAAAATAGCCCCCCTCATAGAATATAATGTAGTCCACCATAGAATATAATGTAGCCCTCTCATAGGGAATAATGCAGCCAGCGTGATATATTATAATGTACCCCCCTCATATAGTATAATGTAGCCCCCTCATACTGTAGAATATAATGTAGTCCACCATAGAATATAATGTAGCCCTCTCATAGGGAATAATGCAGCCAGTGTGATATAGTATAATGTAGCCCTCTCTTATAGTATAATGCAGCCCCATTGAATATCAGGTAACCCCCTCATAGGGTATAATGCAGCCCCTTCATATAGTATAATACAGCCCCCAACAGAATATAATATAGCCCCCTAAAAGTATAATGCAGCCCCCTCATATAGTATAATGCAGCCCCTCTCATATAGTATAATGTAGCCCCCACAGAATATAATGTAACCCCCACACAATATAATGCAGCTCCATCATAGCGTATAATACTGCCCCCCTCATAGGGTATAATGCTGCCCCCTCATAGGGTATAATGCTGCCCCCCTCATAGGGTATAATGCACCCCCTCATAGGGTATAATGCTGCCCCCCTTATAGGATATAATGCTGCCCCCCATAGGGTATAATGCTGCCCCTCACAGGGTATAATGCTGCCCCCCTCATAGGGTATAATGCTGCCCCCATAGGGTATAATGCAACCTGGACTCACTGATATAGACAGATAGAGATAGATAGATAGATAGATAGATAGATAGATAGATAGATAGATAGATAGATATAGATAGATAGATAGATAGATGGATATAGATAGAGAGATCAAGAGAAATAGATATAGAAATATAGATAGATATAGATAGATAAATAGAGATAGATAGAGATAGAGAGATATAGAGATAGATAGCCATAGAGATAGATATAGATACATATAAAGATACAGTAGATATAGATACAGTACATAAAAAACAAACCAACCACAATACTCACCTCTCCTCCTCGCTCCCATGCTGATTCCGGCAGCGACTCTGCTTCGGCATCAGGAGCTGCGCTGCCGTCTGCCAAACACACAGCGATGCGCGATGAAGTGACGTCATCGCGCACCGGCTTTGTTAGAGGCAGAGGGGACTGTTGGAAGAGGAGCGTCATCTGACACTCTCTCTTCCATGACAATTGAGGGCTGTGCGCATCGGAGGGCGATGCACACCGGATGGCCCCCCAACTTACTGCTGCATAGTGGCCACGTGGGCTGAGGGCCCCTGGTGGAGCAGGGGCCCTGATAGCGGGCAATGTTAGCCGGCTGCTGTGGCTAACACTGTCACTGACCAGCAACCGTTATTAAAGTGAAATGATATTCACCCCTCTCCATGCCCATGGGGGCGTGGGGAGCAGCGGGAACAAGCTTTAGCCGCAACAGCTAGCTCCTGCCTCCTGTCACCCACTACTGCTCTGCTAGCACAGGGGCACACATAGCAGCTGCGTGATGTGCCGCTATTAGCGACACGCCACTGGCTGGGGGCCCCTGGATCAGCGGGACTCTAGGCAACTGCTGATCCTGTATGCCAGCAGGTGCCAGGGCCCACCGGAGAATCCTCCGGTTCTCTGGTGGGCCAGTCCGACCCTGAGCTCATGCCTTCTCTAGCATCTAATTGCTCTTGGATCCTTCTGTGGAAATGGTGGCTATAAGCCACGACCTATCCTGATTCAGGTTCTGGCTCCAACTCTGCCCTTTCTGGCCCAGCCAGGCCTTTTTTATTGGTCACTGCAACACAGGTGTCACCTGACCTGGTGTTGTCTTCAATTTCTTCCTGTGGGAACATAGGTTCCCACTTCCCACTATCAGATTTCTACTACTGGAATTCTTTCTTTACTTTCACTTTCACCTTTGACCAGCAGATGCCGATGTTTGCTTACAGTTATGCAGCAAGGCAACAATTGTACTTGTCTTCTCTCTTGTCCTTCTCCATACACTTGTATAAAGTCATGGAGTGTCCTCAGTATTCAGTATTGTTGAAGGACATGTGCCATGTTTTTCGGACTATAAGACGCACTGGACCATAAGACGCACCTAGGTTTTAGAGGAGGAAATTAGGAAAACAAAATGAAGCAAAAAAATGTGGTCAATTTTGTACTTAATATCCCCTATTCTGATATACATGGCCTCCTCATCCCTATCCTGGTATGCATGGCCCCCTCATTCCTATTCTGGTATGCATGGCCCCATCATCCCCATCCTGGTATGCATGGCCCCTTCATCCCCATCCAGGTATGCGCAGCCCCCTCATCCCCATCCTGGTTTGCACGGCCCACTCATCCCCATCTTGGTATGCATGGCCCTCTCATCCCCATGCTGGTATGTATGGCCCCCTCATCCCCATCCTGGTATGCACAGCCCCCTCATCCCCATCCTGGTATGCACTGCCCCCTCATCCCCATCATAGTATGCACGGCCTCATCATTCCCATCCTGGTATGCACGGCACCCTAATCCCTATCCTGGTATGCATGGCCCCCTTATCACTAGCCTGGTAGGCATGCCCCCTCATTCCTATCCTGGTAGACATGGTCCCCCTCATCCCTATCCTGTTATGTAGGGCCCCATCTCCACCTTAGTATACATGGCCCCATCCTTATCATGGTATGATTGACCCCACCCCATCCCCATCCTGGTATGCATGGCCCCCTCATCCCTATCCTGCTAGCAGGGGCCCCAACCCTGTCCTGGTATGCATGGCCCCATCCATATCCTGGTTTGATTGTCCCCATTCCCTTTCTGGTATGCATGGCCCCCATCAGAAAAATATAAAGAAATATAAACCATCCTACTTACCTTCCAGCGCTCCATCGCAGCATCTTGTTCCGATGCCAGCAGCAGATTTATGCTTGTAAGCAGTGCATGGCAGGGACGTCATGCGCTGCTTACAAGCCGAGGACAGCTGCCAGAACACTCACTGCTCTCCACGCCGGGACTATGTGCGTGGAGGGCAGTGAATGTTCATTGCTCTTTAATAGTGGGCACAGTTTTAACCGCAGCCGCCTTAACGCATGCCACTACTAAAGGAATGAATATTCACTGCATTCCATGCCTATGGAGTGGAGAGCAGTGAATATGCATTGCCTTAAGTAGCGGGCACACGCGAATGACCAGCAGCTGCAGAAAGTCGGCTGCTGAGACTAACAGCATATCCGCTAATAAAGAGCAATGAATATTCACCGCCCTCCACGCCCATGGGCGTGGAATGCAGTGAATATTTATTTTTCTTTAGCAGGCACAGGATTTAGCAGCAGCCGCCGGCTCCTGCCTCCTGTGACCTGCTGCTGCCGCTTCCCCACCTCCCCACCACAGCCAGAGCAGGTACATCCGGAGTAGGAGTGATATGAGAGCAGCCTGTGGCAGGAGATTGCATGTGGATCAATCAAGAGGCTGAAAAGTTGGCAGTTATTTCAGGAAGGCATTGTCCACCTTTGGGATATATTTTATTTCGGATTTATGGATTTTTATTTCTACTTATTTGAACGTAATTGGGACTAAAAAATCATGTTTACAATCGAGTTTCCTTAACCCCTTAGTGACAGAGCCAATTTGCAGCTTAATGAACTGGCCAATTTTTAAAATTCTGACCACTGTCAATTTATGAGGTTATAACTCTGAAACATTTTAACGAATTCCACTGATTCAGAGTTTTTTTGTGACATATGGTAGGTCATGTTAGTGGTAAAATTTCTTTGATATAACTTGCGTTTATTTATGAAAAAAACGTAAATATGGCGAAAATTTTCAAAATTTTGTAATTTTCAAACTTTTAATTTTTATGCACTTAAATCAAATATGTCACAAAAATACTTAATAAATAACATTTCCCACATGTCTACTTTACATCAGCTCAATTTTGAGACATTTTTTTGTTAGGAAGTTATAAGGGTTAAAAGTTGACCAGCGATTTCTCATTTTTACAACAAAATCTACAGAACCATTTTTTTTAGGAACCACATCACATTTAAAGTCACTTTGGGGGGTGTACATGACAGAAAATGCCCAAAAGTGACATCATTCTAAAAACTGCACCCCTCAAGGTACTCAAAACCACTTTCAAGAAGTTTATTAACCCATTACGTGCTTCACATAAACTGAAGCAATGTGGAAGGAAAAAATTAAAATCTTGCTTTTTTTACAAACATTTTACTTCAGAACCAATTTTTTATTTTCACAAGTGTTAAAAAAGAAAATGAACCACAAAATTGGTTGTGCAATTTCTCCTGAGTACGCCGATACCCCATATGAGGGGTTAAACCACTGTTTGGGTACACGGCAGAGCTCGGAAGGGAAGGAGCGCCATTTGACTTTTTCAATGCAGAATTCGGCTGAAATTGAGATCGGACGCCATGTCGCATTTGGAGAACCCCTGATGTGCCTAAATCAGTGTTTCCCAAACTCCGGTCCTCACGGAACCCACGGGTCATGTTTTCAGGATTTCCATAGTGTTGCACAGGTGAGAGAATTCCTGATGCCTTGATGATACTTCCACCATCTGCGCAATACAAGGGAAATTCTGAAAACATGACCCGTGGGGTCCGTGAGGACTGGAGTTTGGGAAACACTGGCCTAAACAGTGGAAATCAACCACAAGTGACCCCATTTTGGAAACTAGACCCCTTAAGGAACTTTTCTAGATGTGTGGTGAGCACTTTGAACCCCTAAGTAGTTCACAGAAGTTTATAACGTAGAGCCATGAAAATAAAAAATCATATTTTTTCCACAAAAATGATATTTTCACACCCAAATTTTTACTTTCACAATGGTAACAGGAGAAATTCTTGGACCACAAAAGTTGTTGTTCAATTTGTCCTGAGTATGCTGGTACCCAGTATGTGGGGGGGAACTACTGTTTGGGCACACGTTGGGGCTCGGAAGGGAAGCAGTGACGTTTTGAAATGCAGATTTTGATAGAACAGTCTGCGGGCGTTATGTTGCGTTTGCAGAGCCCCTGATGTGTCTAAGCAATAGAAATCCCCCACAAGTGACCCCATTTTGGAAACTAGACCCTCCAAATAGCTTATCTAGTTGTGTTGTGAGCACTTTTAACCCCCAAGTGTTTCACAGACATTTATAACGCAGACCTGTGAAAATAAAAAATCATTTTTTTTCCACAAAAATGATTTTTTAGCCCCCATTTTTTATTTTCCCAAGGTTAACAGGAGAAATTAAACCCCAAAAGTTTTTTTTCAATTTGTCCTGAGTATGCTGATGCCACATATGTGGGGGATAAACCACTGTTTGGACGCACGGCAGAGCTCAGAAGCACCGTTTGACTTTATGAGCGCAAAATTGGCTGGAATCAATGGTGGCGCCATGTTGTGTTTGGAGACCCCCTGATGTACCTAAACAGTGAAAACCCCCCAATTCTAACTCTAACCCTAACCCCAATACACCCCTAACCCTAATCCCAACCCTAACCATAACCCTAATCACAACCCTAACCCTAATCCCAACCCTAACCATAACCCTAACTACAACCCTAACCCCAACACACCCCTAACCCTAATCTGACCTTAACCATGACACTAACCACAACCCTAACCTCAACACACCCCTAACCCTAATCCCAACACTAATCATAACCCTAATCACAAACCTAACCCCAACACACCCCTAACCCTAACTTTAGCCCAACTCACTTTAGCCTAACGCTAACCCTAACCCTAACTTTAGCCCTACTCACTTTAGCCTAACTCTAACCCTAACTTTAGCCCAACTCACTTTAGCCTAACTCTAACCCTAATGGGAAAATGGAAATAAATACATTTTCTTTATTTTATTATTTTTCCCTAACTAAGGGGGTGATAAAGGGGGGGTCCATTTACTATTTTTTTTATTAGACCCTATCACAGTGACCAAAATCAACCAATAGGAAAAATCTCCCTATTGTTGCCTGGTGCTGGCCGGCAGGTCTCGGCGGGCGCTCGCCATTTTCTTACTGGAAGAAGATGCTGGACGACGTGGGGGGGGAGTAGGACCCAGGGACACCGGGAGGTACCGGGGGGTATCAGGGACCCTATTTCTCTCTCCTCTGATGTGCGATCACATCAGAGGAGAGAGAAATTAAATGTCACATCGGACTTTTTTTTTTTTTGCCGGTCGCTGTTATACGGGTAATAACGTCGATCACAACACCGGGGTCGGTAAAAACTGACCCGATTCATTTTCTCTGGGGTCTCGGCTACCCCCAGCAGCCGAGACCCCAGAAAAATTCCGACTCTTGGGGGGCGCTATTCACTTTTTCCACAACGCCGTGACTGGTTAAAAGGCGTATCGGCGGTCGTTAAAAGGTTAAAAGTTTTGCATCGTTTACCTTTTAAAGTCTCTGTGTTTCACTGGCTGCAGAATCATTTAACTAAGGATCCATCAGTCAGCTCGCTTTGATTGTCTGATAGGGAGTTCATAATTCTTTTATATGTCTTTTTCTGAGCTCCTGTCAGCTGATTTATGATCACAGATCACATGAAAGTTGAATGTTCTGGAGAACAGTGCCTCTAAAAGCCAAATGGTGCAAATTTTGTAATGAAAGCTGTTTGTAAAATTTATTTGCAGCCCCCAATACTAGAAAAATTATTTTAAAAAAACTGCATCCTCACAGATTGACAAACTTTTTAAGTAGCATAGAATCTCCGTATCCTTTCAAAATAAATATAAAGTAACGTTTTGAAAATTTTAAGTGTAAATGCATCACCAGATGTGATTTGTAACCACCAAGTTTATAGTGCCCTTTAATGTTTTTCTAACCACCAAACCCATTGTGCTACTTCATGTATTTGTAACCCCCAAGTTTATTGTGCCACTTCATGCGTTTGTAACCACCAAGCTTATTGTGCCACTTCAAGAATAAAAGGTAGCACACTGTAGCGCTATAGCTTGCGGACACAAAAATATGAAAAATATGAAAAATGAATTGCATCACTGCCTTAGAAATATGAAAAATTGAGAAGTCTTAGCGCATAAAAAGGCCAATTTATGTGTACCTGGTAGCCACGTTAAGGCTCTTCTCGTATACCAGGTCCTAACTATGCCAATCCTCACTTAGAAAAGTCTGTCTGCATGGGAACATATGAATCCTCTCTCCAGACTAAAATCTACATCTCTGTGGAGGGGTAATGAACCTGCTATAATTAAAACGCCTGTGACCACCAGGTGGAGTGCTCAGCTTTTGTGTCCACAAGCTATACCTATTATTCTTGAATGTATATGAGTTGGTGACTCTAGGTTTTAGCACCTGTTCAGACTAGATCTATGTTTGGATGTGCCGGTCAGTTTTTGATATGTATTCATTTACCTTCTACCTGAGCACTCCACCTGGTGGTCACAGGCGTTTTAATTATAGCAGGTTCATTACCCTCCACAGAGATGTAGATTTTAGTCTGGAGAGAGGATTCATATGTTCCCATGCAGACAGACTTTTCTAAGTGAGGATTGGCATAGTTAGGACCTGGAATACGAGAAGAGCCTTAACGTGGCTACCAGGAACACATAAATTGGCCTTTTTATGCGTTAAGACTTCTCAATTTTTCATATTTCTAAGGCAGTGATGCAATTCATTTTTCATATTTTTCATATTTTTGTGTCCGCAAGCTATAGCGCTACGGTGTGCTACCTTTTATTCTTGAATGTATATGAGTTGGTGACTCTAGGTTTTAGCACCTGTTCAGACTAGATCTATGTTTGGATGTGCCGGTCAGTTTTTGATATGTATTCATTTAACTTCTACCTGAGCACTCCACCTGGTGGTCACAGGCATTTTAATTATAGCAGGTACATTACCCCTCCACAGAGATGTAGATTTTAGTCTGGAGAGAGGATTCATATGTTCCCATGCAGACAGACTTTTCTAAGTGAGGATTGGCATAGTTAGGACCTGGAATACGAGAAGAGCCTTAACGTGGCTACCAGGAACACATAAATTGGCCTTTTTATGCGCTAAGACTTCTCAATTTTTCATATTTCTAAGGCAGTGATGCAATTCATTTTTCATATTTTTCGTATTTTTGTGTCCGCAAGCAATAGCGCTACGGTGTGCTACCTTTTATTCTTGAATGTATATGAGTTGGTGACTCTAGGTTTTAGCACCTGTTCAGAATAGATCTATGTTTGGATGTGCCGGTCAGTTTTTGATATGTATTGTGCCACTTCATGCATTTGTAAACACCAAATCTATTGTAACACTTCATGTACTTGTAACCAACAAGCTTATTGCGCCACTTTGTGTATGCGTAACCACCAAGCTCATTGTGCCACGTCATGCGTTTGTAACCACTAAATTTATTGTGCCAATTCATGCATTTTTAACCACCAAGAGTTTGTGCCACTATTCTGCAGAGAAGTTAGCATTAGTGTTGAGCGATACGATACCGCAAGTATCGGGTATCGGCCGATATTAGCTGTATCGGACTTTCGATACTTAGTTTCGATATTTTCCATATATCGTATACCAGAATCGGATTTGTCACTGTCACTGTGAGTGTCCGTCGGTCGGGTCTGTCAGGAGTCAGCGGCACTTACCTGGCAGAAGATCTCCGGTGGTCACGGCCTGGACTGGTTGATGGCCGCCATCATCTTTCCCCGGCGGTCACATGCAGTTTCTCGCGATAACTGCAGTGACTGCTGGGTAATCCCGGCCGTAAAGCAGTCAGTCCGATGACGTCACCGCCGGGGAAGCAGGTAATCAGCTGTGCTGCGCCGGAATGACAGCCTCTGCCTGTCATTCCGATGTAGCAGAGCTGGATCGCCGTGGGACAGTCGTTACTATGGACTGCGTCGGACAGGTGGTATACTGTTGGTTTTTTTTTTTTCTTTTTTTTACAGGAGATCGATGGCGTCGCAGGAATGAGAGTATAATAAAAGAAATGAAAACTGTGTTGTCTCTTTTATTTCATTAAAATACTTTTTTCTTGCTGTGTCTTTTTTTTTATACATTTTAAAACTTTGGGATTAATAATGGATCGGTGTCTTATTGACACCTCTCCATTATTAACCGGGATTATTGTCACCGTGCAATCAACGGTGACATTAACCCCTTATTACCCCACTTGCCACCGCTACAGGGCAGTGGGAAGAGCCGGGTAAAGTGCCACAATTGGCACATCTTTTGATGCGCCAAATGTGGGGCTGCTGTAGCCTGGTATTATCAGGCTGTTGAGGGCCAAAATCCATGGGCCTTGACAGTCTTTTAATACCAGGCCGCAGCAGTCTGCATTTTACTTGGCTGGTTAACAAAAATAGGGGGACCCCTATGCCGTTTTTTTTTCGAGGGGATCCCCTATTTTTGTTAACCAGCCAAGCTAAGCAGACTGCTGTGGCCTGGTATTATCAGGCTGGCAAGGTCCATGGATATTGGATCCTTAGCAGCCTGAAAAACCAGGCCTCAGCAGTCTGCTTCATCTGGCTGGTTAACAAAAATAGGGGGGACCCCACGCCAAATTTTTTTCGAGGGGATCCCCTATTTTTGTTAACCAACCAAGATATGCAGACTGCTGTGGCCTGGTATTATCAGGCTGGCAAGCAGGGTCGGACTGAGGCATCGGGACACCGGAGAAACCTACGGTGGGCCCCAGCTCCTGCGTGGTGGGCCCTGATTTGAAAGGATAGGTCGCGGGGCAGAGGGGGCGGTGGCCCCGGGGCCCGCGCTCTGAGGGGGCCCACCCGGAGCTACGATACAGTTACATTCTGCGGCAGAGCAGGGAGAATCGCTCTCCCTGCTCTGCCGCCCGGAAGCTATGGGGCCTGAACAGGCGTTGGGGGGGCCCGGTGCCAGCAGTGGGCCCCCACACCGTCATCGGAGGGTCAGCTGTATCGGCATCCAGCCGATAAAGCTGACCACATAGAGAGAGAAGGAGCGAGCGCTCCTTCTCTCCCATAATCCCCCTCTCAGCGTATGACAGCGGGCGCAATAACATCACCTGCCGGCGCCCGCTGTCAGACGCTGAGAGGGAGAACAGTGAGCAGCACAGGAGCCGGGAGGTGAGTTTTTTTTTTATTTTTTTTTAATGGGGGTGCAGTCGAGTCCTGGCTGGAGAAGTCGTCATGTCGGTGTGGGCCAGATGGAAAAGACATGAAAAGTGAACAATTCCATTAGAAAGAACATCAGCGGTAAGTCATTATCTGTACCTGTGCTGTAATCTATTATATGTTCTGTAGGACTGGTATTATTTAACACAGACCATATGGCGGTAATATCAATATTGGTCTTTTTATATATAGATTATTTTGGCCAACAGCGCGGTCATTTGCTGAGGTTCTCTGATGATGGGCCCACTCAGAAGTTTTGCCCCCACTAAACCAAAACCCTAGCTACGCCTATGGCTCTCTCTCTAGTCTTTCTTTCTCGCTCTCTGTTCTTTCCTTCTTGCTCTCTGTTCTTTTTTCTCTCTGTTCTTTCTTTCTCTCTCTTTTCTTTCTTTCCTCTCTTTCTTTCTCTGTTTGTTCTTTCTCTCTCGCTGCTCTTTCTTTCTTTTCCTCAGTACCAGCCACTGTGCCCTCATTACCAGTCAGTGTGATCAGCAGTGCTAAATGGTTACGCTTGGGGCGAGGATATGGGTGTGATTAGCTGTGAAATGGGTGTTGTCAGGGCGTGGCCTAAAATTTTCAGCGGCGCGCAACACGCGCTGCAGCCTTTAATCCTCTTTCCTGTCTTCCAAATTTGGGAGGTATGCTGTATGACCTCCCTACAACTTCTGGCCATGCTCCTGATGAGCGCGACGGATGGTCTCGTGAGGGATCTCCTCCCACACCTGGACTAAAGCATCCACCAACTCCTGGACAGTCTGTGGTGCAACGTGGCATGGCCTAAAATTTTCTGCAGCATGCACAGCGTGCCACAGCCTTTGTCCCTCTTTCCCTTATTCAAAGGTTGGGAAGTATGATGTTGGGCCGCAAGAATATATTTTCTCTGGTGGGCCCAAGGTACTCCAGTCCGACGCTGCTGGCAAGGTCCATGTATGTTGGCTCCTTAACAGCCTTAAATACCATGCCTCAGCAGCAGGGGCGTACATATAAATCATGGGGCCCCATAGCAAAAGTCTGAATGTTCCCCACCCCCCCAAAAAAAAAACCCAGAGGCATTGTAAATGTAAAGTGCCAGCACAGTGAGGGAAGTTGAGTCGCACAGAGACAGGGGTTTTGGGGGTACTCGGCACCGATCACGTCGACTTCTATGGGGGATGTCACGAGTAGCACAGCTCGGTCCGTGACCTGGGCGATCACTGGAATGTGGGATATTTCCAGGGGATGATAGAATGTTTGTGTAGTTTGTCGTGACGCCACCTGTAGTACCTGGTCAGGGTGTCCAGCGCTGCTGTGCAGGTCCTCTGGAAGGGATGGTGTAGTACAGGTAGGTGAAAAGTCTTCTACAGGTAACACGCTATCCTTCCAGGGCAGATAGATGTGAGATAGAGCAATGGTGCAAAGTGATGTAGCAGAGTGGACTATGCGACGTAGTAAGAAAGCAGGAAACACTTCAAGTTAAACGTTGCATAATAAAATTTTTAATAATAACATTACAAAAGTGCAAATAGCATTAGTGCCGAAGTTCGTGGAGACTTCTTAGGACTACCCCCACCGGGGTAACTTCACAGTGTCCTTTACTTGTGCTTGTGGAGGACCCGCTCCAAACCTCCAACTGTGGTCTTGGGTGGGCTGCAAGACTTTCCTTGAGCAGACCTCACTTTCGGCCACACCAAACGGGTTTTTAGTTTCTGAGGTAGTTGAAAATAGTGCACAGTTAAGTTTTTTGTAAAACCAAGATGGAGCACCGAAGTGCCAACTATTTACAGAAAAGTTTGTGAGCCAGTACAGTTCATGGCTTCAAAGTTCAACATTTTCATTACACTGAAACACCATTACCCAACCTGGGTATATTAAGGCAACAATAAACTTGTTCTTCTGAACATTCACCCGTCCGGGTACATCAAACCATTACCCAATCTGGGTATATTATGGCAACAATAAACTTCTTTTTATGAACATTCACCCATCCGGGTACATCAATAATTTAACTATTTACATACAGAGACCCTGTCCGGGTTATTTAGACTTCTTTGGCTGGCCTCTTACAGGTACCACCTGGTACTCTTCTGGAGCTTGCCAAACATCCGTGACAGGAGGGTCCACCCAGACCTGATGACGTCGTGTGGCCTGTACAGTGACGTCGTGACCCGCTATCTGGGTCTGTGTGGCCACCTCTGGACTCCTATGTCCCGGACTGAATGAACCCCAGGGGGCCTAACAGGCGCCGGGTACGGGCCAGCTATCATTATCATGTCCATAGCTGGGGCTGCTGAGGAGACCACTGAGGGAGGCTGGGGAGATTTACGGCGTGGGGTGGGCACTTGTGCAGAGGCCTGGTTGGGGGAGGCTGAAGGCTCGTAGGGTCTGTCAGTTTCCTGACACTCTGGGGAGTAGGGGTCGCACCTGGTAACATTTAGGGCGTACCATCCATTGTAACCCCAGTGTCGGGTGTAAGTCACCAAGTCTCCTGGCAACAGGTCCCTCCCAGGGTGTCCTTCTGGGAGGTGAGCCTCCACGTCCCGCCGGGTTACAAAAACTTCTAAATAAAGTCCAGGCTCCTGGATGAAGCCCCAACCACCTTTTAACTTAAAGTTCCGTACTTCACCCTTACGCCGCGGCTCCCTCACCGTACTTTTATCCTTTCTCATACGTGCCTTCTCTGCCAGGTCCTTCTCCAGGTGACGTTGCCGAAGCTTTTGGGATTCTCTCTGCTCCCTTTGTCGCTCTGCTTCCCGCTCCCGACGTCTCCACTCTTCCTCCTGACGCCGGTTGTAATTCGCCTCCACCAGCAGCTCCATGTCTCCACCATCAAACGCCAGCTTACGATGTCCGGTTTGCGGCAGCTCTCCTGGCGCCCCCCAGTCCTGGCGGCGCTCACCTGTGGCGGAAGCAGCCGGCTCTGGAACAGATGACGGTCGGGGCTCCGGTACAGGCAGGTAAAGCTCTGGTGCCTGCGCGGCCTCCTCCATGAGGACGGGTGTCGCTTCTTCTGCCTCAGCGACGGGGGCAGACAGCGGGATCTGGGGTGCTGGTGCGGCGTTTTCTGCAGGAACGGGTGCCTCCACTGTGATACTGGCAACCGGTTCAGATTGCAAGGGCTGGGATGCCAACACGGCCTCCTCTACTGGAACGGGTGCCTCCACTGAGATACTGTCAACCGGTTCAGATTGCAAGGGCTGGGATGCCAGCACGGCCTCCTCTACTGGAACGGGTGCCTCCACTGAGATACTGTCAACGGTTCAGATTGCAAGGGCTGGGATGCCCGCACGGCCTCCTCTACTGGAACGGGTGCCTCACCTTCCGGTACAGACACTTCAGGGGGTAAGAGGGATTGGCGCCGCTCCAATTGTAGTTTTAGGGCCCGCCAGCTCGCTTCCATCCTGGCGACCTCCTCCCGGTGCCGGGCCAGGTCTCTCAGGGTATCCTCCGCTTCTTCCAGCGTAGGAGGGTTTCCAGGCCGGGTGCCAAACGGTGGCTCCGTGGTGATCGAGTCGCTTCCGTGGGGGGAGAGCTCTGACTCCTCCATCCCTTCCCACTTCTGCTCATGTCCGTTCGCTATCTCTGCCAAGTCACATGTGTCATTAGCATCAGGAGAGGCGCCATCTTTTGTAGGGAGGCGGGACCTTCGCGTTCGTTTCCGCCCACTGAGGAGGATGAGGAGGCGGAACTCCAGAGCTGTGGGGCACGATCTTACATTGCAGTAACATTTAGAGTGTGCAGACATCGTTTTCGCGCCACGGAGTGAGTGTACGCCCACGAGAGCACGCCCTTATTCTTCACCTGTGCCTCGTGGCGCAGATATGACGGAAAAATGGCAAATACAGTCTATGATGATTTTTGCAATTCTCAAGCAAAAAAACAGTTCAATTAAGGCACACAGGACTCGCTTATAGCGAGCTTCTGAATCCTGTTCGTGACGCCAAAGTTGAGTCGCACAGAGCCACAGGTTTTGGGGGTACTCGGCACCAAGCCCGTCGACTTCTATGGGGGATGTGACGGGTAGCACAGCTATGTCCGTGCCCTGGTCGCTCACTGGAATGTGGGATATTTCCAGGGGATGATAGAATGTTTGTGTAGTTTGTCGTGACACCACCTGTAGTGCCTGGTCAGGGTGACCAGCGCTGCTGTGCAGGTCCTCTGGCAGGGATGGTGTAGTGCAGCTAGGTGATAAGTCTTGTACAGGTAAGACGGTATCCTTCCAGGGCAGATAGATGTGAGATAGAGCAAAGGTGCAGAGTGATGTAGCAGAGTGGAGTATGCGACGTAGTAAGAAAGCAGGAAAGGAAACAATTCTTACTACAAAGACATGCAGCATAAGGCTGCCTCAACCCCTCCCATCCAACTAGCTACACCCTGTTCTAACCAGCCTGAGCTAGACCATCCCATTGGGTCCGCCTACACTCAGCTGGCATAGTGTACTGTTGAATGCAGTGGTTGGAGTCAATGGGGTGTTTCCTCCTTACCTGAGAGTAAGTTGTCACACCGCTGGGTGCGATGCAACATCTCTGGGGCCGACTGGACCCTCGGGTGCTTCTGTCTTTTCACAAATGCCGGCTTTACCCGGCAATTGAATCAGAGGCTATTTTACTATGTAGAAGTGAATAAACTATAAATATATGTATATATATATGTCACAATGACATGTATATATATATATATATATATATATGTATTCTAAGTGTGTATATTTTGTGTTTACAAGGAAAGAAAGTGTTTTTTTAGTTGCGATATTTTGTTCCCATAGACTTACATGGGACTTCCGGTATCGGAATCGGATATCGCCGATATTTAGTGATATCGGCGATACCATTCCGATCCGATATTTTTAGATATCGAGCAGTATCGCTCAACACTAGTTAGCATATCTGTTCTGTTTTGGTAGCTGAGGAGAGTAAGCAAAAACGGCAATACACCAGAGAGGCTGGAACCTATTGGATTGCAGTAACCTGAACTAACCACACAACTAGAGGTAGCCGTGGAGCGTTCCTACGTTGATCCTAGACGCCTCGTCACAGCCTGAGAGATAACTACACCTAAAGGCAGAAAGATGAAAGCTATCTGCCCCGGAGCAGATCCCGAAACAAAATAGGAAGCCCCCAAACATGTAATGGCGGTTAGACAAGAAGAAATACGGACACAGACAGAAAATAGAATGAGCAAACGCTGGGGCCCAATCTGTCTAGACAGAAAAGTACAGGAAAGGATACTCACTGCAATCCAAAAAAAACTCTAAAAAATACCAACTCTACTGATTGCAAAAACACCTGAGATCAAACGACCTCTACCACCTAAATCAGTTCTCTGGTGTAACAAAACTAAGCCGCAGCCACTGAAAAAACAGGAAAAAGCAAATGAACAAACAACAGTGGCTCCAGATAAACTGAGAGGAGCACAAGCCCCCCGGAGGGGACCTGGCTGACCTCCACAGAAGTGCAGGGAACAATGCAAAAAGCAAGCACAAAAATAAAAGCAGAAAATATCTTATCTGATAGCAGAAGATGCAGGCAAGACTCAGCAAGCTTCCAAATGAACCAGGAACCACAATTGAGACAAGAACAATTGATCACCGGCAACCATCATGGGAGGGAACCTCCCTTATATCAGACCAGTCCGTGATCCCAGATTGCCACTCCTCGCTGAAAGGTTCAGTACTGTCAGTAACCACCAGAGGGAGCTTCTACTCATAAACCATTTTCAGCATATTCATAACAGTACCCCACCCTTGAGGAGGGGTCACCGAACCCTCACTTGTGCACCGTCGATCAGGATGAGCTCGGTGATAGGCACGGATCAGTCTCTTAGCATGGATGTCCGAAGCAAACACCCAAGAATTGTCCTCCTGACCATAACCTCTCCACTTAACCAAATACTGGAGTTTCTGTCTAGAAAAAGGAGAATCCAATAATTTCTCAACCACATACTCCAGATTGCCCTCAACCAAAACAGGGTCAGGAGGCGCAGCCATAGGAACCACTGGCTCGACAAACCTCTTCAATAAGGACTTGTGGAACCCGTTATGGATCTTAAATGTCCCTGGAAGAAGCAAACGGAAGGAAACAGGATTAAGAATCTCCATGATCTTATAAGGTCCAATGAACCTAGGCTTAAACTTTGGAGATGCAACCCTCATAGGGATATTTCTTGAGGACAACCAAACCAAGTCCCCCACTTTAAACCGAGGACCATCAGTCCTATGCCGGTTGGCAAACCGTTGGGCCTTCTCCTGAGAGAGACAACCTCTCCACTACCTGGTCCCAAATCTGCTGCATTCGCTCCACAACAGAGTCAACACCCGGACAGACAGAAGCCTCCGTCTGTCCCGAAGAAAATCGAGGGTGAAACCCAAAATTGCAGAAAAATGGAGACATCAAGGTGGCAGAGCTAGCCCTATTATTAAGGGCAAACTCAGCCAAAGGCAAAAAAGAGACCCAGTCATCTTGATCAGCAGACACAAAACATCTCAAATAAGTCTCCAAGGTCTGGTTTGTTCTCTCGGTTTGTCCAATGGTCTGAGGATGAAAAGCAGAGGAGAAAGATAACTGAACACCAAGTTTAGAACAAAATGTCCTCCAAAATCTGGAAACAAACTGGACTCCTCTGTCAGACACAATGTTCTCCGGAATGCCATGTAACCGAACCACGTGCTGAAGGAACAAAGGCACCAATTCGGAGGAGGAAGGTAACTTAGGTAATGGCACAAGATGTATCATCTTAGAAAACCTATCACAGATTACCCAGATAACGGTCATTCTCTGAGAAACAGGGAGGTCGGAAATAAAATCCATAGAGATATGGGTCCATGGCCTCTTGGGTACAGGTAATGGCATTAACAAGGCTTGGAGCGAGAGCAAGTCCCACAGAACTGCACAAATTCCCTGACGTCACGAGACAAAGTAGGCCACCAAAAGGACCGACTCACCAAGTCTCTGGTACCAAAAATCCCGGGATGACCAGCCAACGCGGAACAATGAATCTCAGACATCACACTCTTCTTCCACTGGTCTGGGACAAACAATTTCCCAATAGGGCAGCACTCAGGTTTATCCTCCTGACACCCTTCCAGAGCCAGTCTCAAATTGGGTGAGATGGCGGAAAGAACTACACCCTCTTTCAAAATAACAGTAGGATCAGATAACTCAGGAGAGTCCGCAAAGAAACTCCTCGAGAGGGCATCCGCCTTAACATTCTTAGTGCCAGGAAGAAAAGAAACTACAAAATCAAAACGTGTGAAAAACAAGGCCCACCTGGCCTGTCTAGGATTAAGTCGCTTGGCTGATTCGAGATAAAACAGATACTTATGGTTTGTGAGGACCACCACCTGATGTTTGGCTCCTTCCAGCCAATGTCTCCACTCTTCAAAGGCCCACTTCATGGCCAATAACTCCCGATTACCCACGTCATAATTACGTTCAGTTGGAGAAAATTTTCAAGAGAAAAAGGCACAAGGGTTACTCTTAGAGGTCTCTGGATCTCTTTGGGACAAAACGGCACCTGCCCCAATTTCAGAGGCATCAACCTCCACCTGAAACGGTAGAGAAACATCAGGCTGCCGTAGAACAGGAGCAGAAGTGAATATCTGCTTAAGTTCCTGAAACGCAGAGACTGCCTCAGGAGGCCAATTCACCACATCAGAACCCTTTTTGGTCAAATCAGTCAATGGTTTAACAATACCGGAGAAATTACCAATAAATTTACGATAAAAATTGGCAAAACCCAAAAATCTCTGAAGAGCCTTTAATGAAGTGGGTTGGACCCAATAACAGATGGCCTGAACCTTGACCGGATCCATTTCAATAACAGACGGAGACAAAATGAATCCCAGAAATGAGACCTTCTGTACGCCAAAAAGACACTTTGATCCCTTCACATACAGTGCATTCTCTCTCAAAATCTGGAACACAGTCCGAACATGTTTCACATGAGAGTCCCAGTCATTGGAAAAAATCAAGATATCATCCAAATAAACAATCAGAAATTTATCCACAAAATCCCTGAAAATATCATTCATGAAGGATTGGAAGACAGAAGGAGCATTAGTGAGCCCAAAGGGCATCACTAGGTACTCAAAATGCCCCTCTGGGGTATTAAATGCCATCTTCCATTCATCCCCATACTTAATGCGAATAAGGTTATACGCCCCCTGAGGTCAAGCTTGGTAAACCAACTAGCACTTTTCACCCTGGAAAACAGGTCAGAAATCAAGGGTAACGGATATTGATACTTCACAGTGATCTTATTCAAGAGACGATAATCAATACACGGCCTCAATGAACCATCCTTTTTGGCCACAAAGAAAAAACCGGCACCCAAGGGTGAAGAGGATGGTCTGATATGACCCTTCTCCAATGACTCCTTGATATAAGATCGCATAGCATCGTGTTCAGGTACAGACAAGTTAAAAAGGCAACCTTTAGAAAATTTACCACCAGGCACTATTTCAATAGCGCAATCGTAGCTCCTGTGAGGGGGCAAGGATGCGGATTTACTTTCACTAAACACATCCGAAAAATCAGTCAAAAAGTCAGGAACATCCTGAGACTGGGAGAGGCAGAAAAAACAGGAGTGTCGGCATTAACACATTGGCAGCCCCAACTGGTCACAGACACAGATTTCCAATCCAAAACAGGATTATGAGACTGTAACCGAGGGAAACCTAATACAATAATGTCATGCAGATTATACAGCACCAGAAATTTGCAACTCTCCTGATGATCTGGTTCAACCCTCATTATCACCTGAGTAGAAAACTGGGGTTTATTCTCCGCCAAAGGGGTAGAATCAATGCCCAGTAGGGGAATAGACTTCCGCAGGGGTATCATGGGAAACCCACAACGTTTGGCAAAGTCAAAATCCATCAGGTTAATAGCTGCTCCTGAATCAACAAAAGCCTGAGCAGAAAATGTGGACAGGGAGCAAATCAGGGTAACAGTCAACAGAAATTTAGTCTGAAAACTACCCAAGACAACTGAGCGTGCAAAACGTCTTCCCCGTTTAGGGCAGACTGAAATAGCATGAGAGGCGTCACCACAGTAGAAACATAACCCATTGCGCTTTCGAAACTCATGACGCTGTGCCCCAGAAGTCACTCTATCACACTGCATGGGCTCAGCAGCTGGCTCACAAGGCAACACTATCTCACGCATACCTCTGCGCTCACGCAAACGTCTGTCAATTTGAATAGCCAATGACATAGAATCATTGAGACCAGAGGGAGCAGGGAATCAATCCATAACATCCTTTACATTCTCTGACAGCCCCTTCCGAAAAAGGGCTGCCAAAGCATCATCATTCCATTTGGTCAGGACTGCCCACTTTCGGAATTTCTGACAGTACAACTCAGCGTCTTCAAGACCCTGATTTAATGCCAACAAGGTTTTTTCAGCTTGATCAGTGACATTAGGTTCATCGTACAATAACCCCAGAGCCAGAAAAAATGCATCAATATCATTCAAAACAGGATCCCCAGGTGTCAGGGAAAAAGCCCAATCCTGAGGATCGCCGCGCAGGAGAGAGATGACAATTTGAACCTGCTGTGCTGCGTTCCCTGAGGACTTAGGCTTTAAGGCAAAAAACAACTTACAGTTATTTTTGAAATTCAGAAATTTAGCCTGATCAACCAAAAACAAATCTGACATGGGAATCCTAGGTTCCACAACCGGCAACCCAGCAAGATAGGCAGCAATACTCCGAACCTCAGTGGCAAGCTGATCCACACAGCCAGACAACTGTGCAAGCTCCATTGAGAGAGAGAAAAAATCCTCCTCAGCACCCAGAGAAACAGAGGGAAAAAAAAAATCTCTGACAACTCTGACAATCTTTTTTCTTTCCACACTATTTTTCCCTTCTGTGAGTACCATATAATTTTCAGTTTTGGCCGGTGATACTGTTGTGTTTTGGTATCTGAGGAGAGTAAGCAAAAACGGCAATACACCACAGAGGCTGGAACCTATTGGATTGCAGTAACCTGAACTAACCACACAACTAGAGGTAGCCGTGGAGCATTCCTACGTTGATCCAAGACGCCTCGTCACAGCCTGAGAGATAACTACACCTAAAGGCAGAAAAATGAAAGCTATCTGCCCCGGAGCAGATCCCGAAAGAAAATAGGAAGCCCCCAAACATGTAATGGCGGTTAGACAAGAAGAAACACGGACACAGACAGAAAATAGAATGAGCAAATGCTGGGGCCCAATCTGTCTAGACAGAAAAGTACAGGAAAGGATACTCGCTGCAATCCAAAAAAAACCCTAAAAAATACCAACTCTACTGATTGCAAAAACACCTGAGATCACACGACCTCTACCACCTAAATTAGTTCTCTGGTGTAACAAAACTAAGCCGCAGCCACTGAAAAAACAGGAAAAAGCAAATGAACAAACAACAGTGGCTCCAGATAAACTGAGAGGAGCACAAGCCCCCCGGAGGGGACCTGGCTGACCTCCACAGAAGTGCAGGGAACAATGCAAAAAGCAAGCACAAAAATAAAAGCAGAAAATATCTTATCTGATAGCAGAAGATGCAGGCAAGACTCAGCAAGCTTCCAAATGAACCAGGAACCACAATTGAGACAAGAACAATTGATCACCGGCAACCATCATGGGAGGGAACCTCCCTTATATCAGACCAGTCCGTGATCCCAGATTGCCACTCCTCGCTGAAAGGTTCAGTACTGTCAGTAACTACCAAAGGGAGCCTCTGCTCAGAAACGATTTTTAACACATTCATAACACATATCTGTTCAAAGTGAATCTGTCAGCACGATTTCGGAATGTAAAGTGATGGCTGTAATGGGGCTGTAGTGGGGCTGTAATACTGACTACATTGACATCTTTGGTGAAGAAATCCACTTTGTTTTTCTTCTTTAATCACCATTTGAAGTTTTCTGCTAATTAGATTTTAGATTTCAGTGCATAGGGGCCAGACTGTGCACTAGGTCTTCTTTTCATGGTCTGTGATTCCCCGGCCCCACCACCTGCCTCTGGTCTGTGATTCCCTGACCATTCTGCTGCCTCCAGTCATCGAATGACAGGCAATTGCTGAGATTTCAAATAGAGGAGGCAGGTCATTCTATGGCGGGAGGCAGGTGGAGGAGCCGGGAATTGCAGACACGGAGGAGAAGACCCAGTGTACAGTCCCGCCCTTGTGCACCCAAATCTAATAAGCAGAAAACATCAAATAGTGATTAAAGAGGAATCACAAAGTGGATGTTTTCTTCACCAAAGGTACCATTGTGATCAATTCTAGAGCTCCATTACAGACATGTATTTCCTTTATATTACAAAATGACAGGTTCTCTTTAATCTCTTTAAATGGTTCTCTTAAAGGACACGGCACAACCACCCCTTAAAGACTAACCATAGTGGAGTTGGATTTTTGCATTAGGAAGATAAGTGATGGATTGATTCAATTTGGAAGAATTTTTCTTTTATTTGCTCTGCAAGGTACGGTAATCTCTCCTTACCTTTATTTGTGAATTGCATAATCCAGGTTTTTAGACTTGCTGAAACATTGATATGTCACTTAGCAAATACAAAGTATGCACCTTTTTACTAATGTACTTTTAAGAGCAGCAAGGCTAATTTTCTGGCATCTGTTATGTAGTTTCTCAGTTTATTGCATGCATTCTTTTACCAGCTAGAGACTTGGATGTACAGATGATCACTGTAACACATACATAAAATCAATCTTTGTGCCTTGCTACGGTACTTGGAATCCTACAACATCTTACTATCATTGTACAGTATGCTGAAGCTTATTAATGACTTGCTATTCCAGTAAGAAGCTGTGGTTGCAGAGCACTATCCCCAAGGGTTGTGATGGCTAGCGGGGAGTGGTGCATTATGGGAACATAGCCCTTACCCTTTCTGCGGCTCCCAATGTCACCTTTGGCTTAAAAACACTAACCAGAACAAGCTTATCAGCCCACAGAGTAGCAGAAGTGGCTTGGTAATGCTGTTGAGAAAGTGATCTGATTCCGTCTACATTTCATTCATGGGCTGCAAGGATTAAGGGAGGTTTATCCAGCCTGGCCTACATAAGTGCTGCTTTCTAATGAGACAATATTGTTCTCGAACAGGGTCACATAAGGGAGAGAAGTCAGAAGGATGGAGCCTGGAGAGTTCAGGCTCTCGACATAATTTAGGATTTATGCACACTAGCATTATTATTCACACGATTCCGAAGAAAAAAGTAAACATATGGCAGCTGAGGGAGAAAACGGATGAAACTGACGTGGATGGTGGCTTTGGTTTTTCTTTGTATTTTAGAACAGTAGCAAGTTATGGATGACAATGGATGGAAAGCAGGTCTAGAAATGCCAGTCCTCTCATAGTTGCTTGGAAACAAATTTACCTAAAATCTGACACCTTGTAAACAACCTGTTTTCAAGTGAACGGTCCATCTCCACAAACAGAAGTCCTTGAGGCTTCCTCTGTCACATTTTTACGTGTTATTTTGTACAATTTCTTAAGTTAGCCAAACACAGTAGGAGAAAAGGTGACCAAAATCCAAAAATTCTGGTGGGCAAAACACCCCCATCTTGTGTGTGGAGGTGAGCTGAAAATTAATTTAGGTGTGTTGTTCTGGGCAGAACTATCAAAGGAAAGGCTTCTTCTGGTTATGAACAAATTAATGGGATCCTATCAGTGGATCCATGCTCACCAACTCATAGGCAGCATGAATCAGAGCCTTGGGAGCTCTAGTAGATTGACAGGTCTCTCCAATCTGTGTACATAGCCAGATAGATGTCAACTACAGTGGTGCGGTGAGATGCCGGCCCAAGGCGACACCAGATTAATGGTGTCTCTGCCTAAGGTCCACATCCTGATGTTATGTTTCAGAGAAAAACATACCTGACTACATTTGTGCAGCCAGGCTCTGATTTATGCTGCCTGTGGTTTGGGCAGCATGGATTAATTGATAGGTTCCCTTTAATAATAAACTCAGAAAAAGTTACAGAGCCAAATTTTAGGAATATCGGAGACCCCTAATTTAACAAAAAGTCAGAGTAAAAATATCTCTTGGCATAAAGATGTTCCTGGGGCCGTGGGAGAGGGATCTCTTCCTGTCAGACAAACAGGGGTCAATTGACCGTGTCCTTTTTTGGACGCGTTATATTGACAATATCTTTTTTGTCTGGCAGGGCACCTCCATCGAACTTCTACAATTTATATCTGTTCTGTACAGCAATGATCGGAATATACGTCTTACCCCGCTGTGGGATAAAGAGAAAATTGATTTCTTAGATGTTACTATTAGGAAGGACAGTTCTGGTCTAATCCAGACTGATATTTTCCGCAAAGGAACGGCGACGAACACTCTGTTACATGCCTCTTCCTGTCACCCATTACATATGATTAGGGCCATTCCCGTAGGGCAATTTCTTTTCCACGGATGAGGATTTTAAAATTCAGGCAGAAGAATTAAAATCACGTTTCTTAGCACGGGTTATAGTAGGCGGTCTATAAAAAAGGCATACCACCGTACTAAATACTCTATCCGTAATAATCTCCTATACAAGAATAAGGCCCGTAAGTCCAAAGCAGAAAATATGCCAAGGTTCGTCACATCTTACCATCCCCAACATGGTCATATACGAGGGGCTCTTGAAAAGGCTTGGCCTATCCTTAAGGTGGACCCAATCATCAAAAAATTTCTTCCAGATTATCCATCCATTACATTGAGACGGGCGAGAAACTTGCGTGACTTACTCACCCGTAGTCACTATTCTAGTCAACCTATGCCCACTTTTCTGGATGAAATATCGGCCAGGGGTGGTTGTGCTCCGTGCGGTAGATGTGTCGCCTGCCTCAACATTGAGCGGTGTACCTCATTTTGCAACTCTGATGGTACCAAATCATATACGGTTAAACAACGTATCACATGTACGTCCAGATACGTAATATATTATGGCACTTGCCCATGTGAACTAATTTACGTAGGGCTGACCACGAGGCAACTCAAGGTCCGCACTAGAGAACATGTGTTGGGGATACAACAGGCAAGGCACGGACACTTCCACCCTTAAAACCTTGCCACGACATTTTAGGGAAATTCATCAATGTGACAGTACCCTACTTAGAGTACGTGGCATTGATACCCTTAACATCAACATTAGGGGAGGTAACCTATCCAAACGCTTGGCCCAGCTTGAGACCAAGTGGATTTGGACATTAAAGACGATCCATCCAAAAGGTCTGAATGAAAATATGTAGTTTGTCCCCTTTTTGTGATCCCCATTCTGGTGTGCAATTATGCATGGTTTATGCTTGCATATGTGTTTTTATATTGTTTTTAATATATATATATATATATATATATATACGTATATATATATATACAGTGGGTTCAGAAAGTATTCAGACCCCTTTAAAGTTTTCACTCTTTGTTTCATTGCAGCCATTTGTTAAATGCAAAAAAGTTAATTTTTTTTCTCATTAAATGTACACTCTGCACCCCATCTTGACAGATAAAAACCAGAAATGTAGAAATTTTTGCAAATTTATTAAAAAAGAAAAACTGAAATATCACATGGTCATAAGTATTCAGACCCTTTGCTCAGACACTCATATTTAAGTTACATGCTGTCCATTTCCTTGTGATCCTGCTTGAGATGGTTCTACTCCTTCATTGGAGTCCAGCTGTTTTTTATTAAACAGATAGGACTTGATTTGTAAAGGCACACACCTGCCTATATAAGACCTCACAGTTCACAGTGCATGTCAGACCAAATGAGAATCATGAGGTCAAAGGAACTGGCCAAGGAGCTCAGGGACAGACATGTGGCAAGGCATAGATCTGGCCAAGGCTACAAAAGAATTTCTGCAGTACTCAAGGTTCCTAAGAGCACAGTGGCCTCCATAATCCTTAAATGGAAGAAGTTTGGGACCACCAGAAGTCTTCCTAGACCTGGCTGTAAATCCAAACTGAGCAATCGTGGGAGAAGAGCCTTGGTGAAAGAAGTAAAGAAGAACCCCAGGATCACAGTGACTGAGCTCCACAGATGCAGTAGGGAGATGGGAGAAAGTTCCACAAAGTCAACTATCACTGCAGCAATCCATCAGTCAGGCCTTTATGGCAGAGTGGCCTGATGAAAGCCTCTTCTCAATGCCAGACATATTAAAACCCGCATAGAGTTTGCTAAAAAAAAAAACACAAGAAGGACTCCCAGACTATGAGAAATAAGATTCTCTGGTCTTATGAAATGAACATAGAACTTTTTGGTGATAATTTTAAGTGGTATGCATGGAGAAAACCAGGAACTGCTCATCACATGCCCAATACAATCTCAACAGTGAAACATGGTGGTGGCAGCATCATGCTATAGGGTGTTTTTCAGCTGCAGGGACAGGACAACATGTTGCAATTGAAGGAAACATGAATGCAGCCAAGTGCCGTGATATCTTGGATGAAAACCTCTTCCAGAGTGCTCTGGACCACAGACTTGGCCGAAGGTTCACCTTCCAACAAGACAATGACACTAAGCGCACAGCTAAAATAACAAAGGAGTGGCTTCAGAACAACTCTGTGACCATTCTTGACTGGTCCAGCCAGAGCCCTGACCTAATCCCAATTGAGCATCTCTGGAGAGACCTGAAAATGGCTGTCCACCAACATTCACCATCCAACCTGACGGAACCGTAGAGGATCTGCAAGGAAGAATGGCAGAGGATAACCAAATCCAGGTGTGAAAAACTTGTTGCATCATTCCCAAGAAGACACATGGCTGTATTAGCTCAAAAGGTGCTTCTACTCAATACAGAGCAAAGGGTCTGAATAGTTATGACCATGTGATATTTCAGTTTTTCTTTTTTAATAAATTTGCAAAAATGTCTACATTTCTGGTTTTTATCAGTCAAGATGGGGTGCAGAGTGTACATTAATGAGAAAAAAATGAACTTTTTTGCATTTACCAAATGGCTGCAATGAAACAAAGAGTGAAAAATTTAAAGGGGTCTGAATACTTTCCGTACCCACTGTATATATATATATATATATATATATACACATATATATATATATAATATATATATAATAATATATATATGTATATATATATATATATGTTTTATTGTTTAGATTTCCGTCATTGGTAGTTTCTGTACTATTGAATTTCGGCTTGAACATGTTGCGGAGGGTGACTTTAAGTCTGCAATATGTCCTTTTCCATTGTTCATTGAAAAATATATATTTGTATGTTGTCAATTTACATATATATAGATATGTGTTGCATACATATGTAATTCTTTCTGTGTTTCCTTTACATGTACAATTTTGTTGTTTATGTTTTGTTTTATGTGATGTAGTATTCAGTACCATCTTCTTTCTCTATGCCTGATATGTATTTATCCATGTTATGGTAATATATACTGTGTATGGTCTATATAATGTTTATACATTCCTTGTGCATGTGATTTACTTACAATTTATTCTAGTACTACATTGCCTGTTAGCAGACATTCTTTGTATGCATGTTTTCTTTGATCAATAGTTATATTTTGCCCTTGGTTAAGCCCTGAGTATCAATGGCCGCGATATTGTATATCTATGGCACATGCGCCGCTTATTCCGCTGCCTGTTCGGCGTTCCGGCTTCCCGACGTCCGACGCCCGATCACGTGGGGCCCCACGTGTTTCCGGTGCCGGCATCTGGGGAGGGCGTGGATACTGGCGGCAGATGTGGGTGGTGCATGTATCCTTCGGCGTCTCCCTGTTGCCTGATCACGTGTGTCCCGCTTGTTTCCGGTGTCGGCGTTCAGGGAGGACGCCGATCTTGATGGCTGATTTGGGCATATATTACATAAATGACAGCTATGTGTAGTCTCCCTATAAGCCCCTGAAGAAGGAGCGTGGCTCTCTGAAACGCGCGTCGGGGTGGGTTGACGGTCCCTCATTCTCCACCTAATCAGGTATATCATTGTTATAATTGTCTCTTGGCTGCTTGTCCATGTTATTAACAATAATAATGTGCATTTGCCCTACTGGATTGCAGCATGTACTATTCAAGTAATTTGCTTGGGTATATACTTATGTGGGTCTATTGGTTCCTGATTCCCGTCTTTGTATGTGCTGGCATTATTATGTGTATTAGCCCTTGTCCGTACCATTGTACCTATCTATTTTAATGAATTTTGCTATCTAATAAAGTATATTATTTTATGGGATTTCTTTGACTACTTGTCAGTTGTTTCTTAGCATGCTCTTATGCAGTTTTTCCCTTTATTGGTCCATGAGGTATATTTACATATATTGAGTGATACGGGGCAATTGTCTTCTAATATATTATTTCCCATATATGTGATGGTTACTACAATTCTTTTCTGTTATACGTTAATTACTGTGTTATGCACAGGTTTATACTTTGTTGTAAAGATGGACTACCGAGCAAGAGAAAAAACCTGGCTCAATCAAGTCGATCAGGTGTTTGGTACTGGGGGGGCACTACGCAGTAGACAGGTGAACACTGATGGGACGATAAATTTCTGCAGATGAAGACGTTACTTTCCAAGCGGTCCAGGTTGTGGTGGAACAGGTTCTTTTTGGAGAAATATGTTACCAATAAAATGGTTCCGAGACTATTGAGGGTGAAAGTCATCCCCACCTTTCCTGTGGATGATGAATGTTTAAGACTAAATGAGAGGAGGCATGTGACATGTGCTCGTCTACATTTTTGCATCTTCTGATAAATTTGAACTCTGCTAACATCTCAGAGTTGGATAAATCTATTGATATTGCGCAGGCGGAAATACGTAAGGACTGTCCAGCCGATAAGGTGCAACAATTTGAGTCCGATTTGGACAAGACAATGGATCAATTGGTTAAAAAGATTCAGGATAACCAATTGTCCAAATATAATAGAGACCTATGTGATTACCAGACTAAGAAGGTATACCTCTGGCGAAGTAAAAATAGCCCCAATCTACGTAGGACATCCTCTTGTGTCTCTGTTTCTTCGTCTAGTGGTCAATCAGACGTCTCTTCGGCTTCAGTCAATACACTTGGAGCTAATGATGTACATAGATTGCGTGATCATGCGTACCATCCCTATAGAAGACGTCTGATGAACACAACTGAAGTTAACCGGAGAGACAATAAGGTGATTAATTTAAGTGATCATGTACTCACAGAGGTTGATCTTTCTTTATGGGTAAGGGTCTGTACTTCTCTCCCACTCAAGGGTATGACAACTCCGCTGTGAAGGAATTACATATATTTGCCCGATCATTGTTGTTTAGACGACATTTTTTCAATGAAGAATTTTCACATCTTTTCCCCACAGAAGAGGAACAAGAGGCAGTGAGAATTTTGGAGGAGTTGGCGATTGAACACAGTAATGAAGGAGGTAAGATCCCTCCATCCATCCGTCCGCGGTCTGTTAATTTCCCTCCTTTTACTTCTCGTCCCAGCATTGATATGTTTGTTCGGGTGGTGACTGAGGAATTGAACAACATTCCTAAATTCGGTGGAGGTGATAATCTAACCAAAGAGGAGAGAACCCGGTTGCGGTTCCTTCAAAATTTATCAGATGTAGTGCTGAAGCCGGCTGATAAAGGTGGTAATGTTGTGGTGTGGCCCAAGCTAATGTATGAGAGGGAGGCTTCAAGACAGCTTAATAATTCTGTATGTTATAGGAAGCTTACATAATAATAATAATAATAATAATAATCTTTATTTATATAGCGCCATCATATTCCGCAGCGCTTTACAGTTTAACAGTTTCAAAACACAAGTCATAAGTAACAACGTTAACAATACAGTAATTAAAGCAAAATAAGACGGCCCTGCTCGTGAGAGCTTACAATCTACAATGAGGTGGGGGAGATACAAAATACAGGTGTGTATATACAATGGTGCATTTACAATGATGGTCCAGCCATCTTAAGGGAGTGAGGGATGGATGGAGATAGTGAATGGGCTACACACACACACACACTTACACATAGAATGACTTTGATTAGTGAATGTGATAGGCCGCTCTGAACAGATGTGTTTTGAGGGAGCGCCTGAAACCATGCAAATTGTGGATAGTCCTAATTTCTTGGGGTAGAGCATTCCAGAGGATTGGCGCAGCGCGGGAGAAGTCTTGGAGTCGGGAGTGGGAGGTACGGATTAGTGCAGAGGTTAGTCGAAAGTCGTTTGCAGAGCGCAGCAGTCGGTTAGGCCGATAGATAGAAATGAGGGAGGAGATGTAGGGGGGTGCTGCAGTGTGGAGAGCTTTGTGGGTGAGAACAAGTACTTTGAATTGGATCCTATAATGAATGGGCAGCCAGTGTAAGGACTGGCGAAGAGCGGACGCGTCCGAGTACCGATTAGCCAGATGGATAACCCTGGCTGCTGCATTAAGGATGGACTGGAGAGGGGATAGTCGAGTAATGGGGAGGCCAAGTAATAGAGCGTTACAGTAGTCCAGGCGGGAGTGGATCAATGCTACAGTGAGGGTTTTTGTTGTTTCCATGGTGAGAAAAGGGCGGATTCTAGAGATGTTCTTTAGGTGTAGACGGCAAGAGCGGGCAAGAGATTGTATATGGGAGGTGAAGGAGAGATTGGTATCAAACATAACACCCAGACAGCGAGCCTGCTGCCGGGGTGTTATTATGGTGCCGCCCACTGAGAGGGAAATGTCAGATTTAGGAAGGTTAGTAGACGGCGGGAGCAGAAGAAGTTCAGTTTTGGAGAGGTTGAGTTTCAGATAGAGAGCAGACATGATGTTGGAGACTGCGGACAGACAGTCGGTGGCATTCTGTAGTGCAGCGGGGGTAAGGTCGGGGGATGACGTGTATAATTGTGTGTCATCAGCATAAAGATGGTACTGAAAGCCAAATCTGCTGATGGTCTGTCCAATTGGGGCGGTGTAGAGAGAGAAGAGAAGGGGGCCAAGGACTGAGCCCTGGGGTACACCGACAGTGAGAGGGAGAGGAGATGAAGTGGAGCCAGAGAACGAAACACTGAAGGAGCGGTCAGAAAGATAGGAGGAGAACCAGGAGAGAACAGTGTCCTTAATACCTAGAGAGTGGAGCCTGGACAGTAAGAGACGGTGGTCAACCGTGTCGAAAGCTGCAGAAAGGTCGAGTAGAATGAGCAGAGAGTGGTCGCCGTTACGTTTTGCTGTCAGAAGGTCATTGGTCACTTTGATGAGTGCAGTTTCAGTCGAATGTAGGGGTCGGAAGCCGGACTGTGAAGGGTCTAGGAGGGAGTGAGTGGAGAGGTAACGGGTGAGGCGGGAGTAGACTAGGCGCTCCAAAAGTTTGGAGATGAAGGGGAGATTGGAGACCGGTCTGTAGTTGTTTGTGCAGGAAGGGTCAAGAACGGGTTTCTTTAGTAGTGGAGTAATGATGGAGTGTTTGAAGGAGGATGGGAAAATGCCAGAGGAGAGTGAGAGATTGAAGATTGTAGTTAGGTGAGTTGTGACAACAGGAGAAAGAGACTGGAGGAGATGTGAGGGGATGGGGTCGGTAGTGCATGTAGTCGGACGAGAGGAAGAGAGGAGTCTGGAGACTTCTTCTTCTGTGATGGGATCAAATGTGGAAATTGAGCCAGGGGAAATGCAGGGTGGGATGGGAGTCACAGCACTTGGTGGTTGAGAGCAGATTTCCTGACGGATAGTATCTATTTTTTCTATAAAGTGGGAGGCCAGGTCATCAGCACAAATGTCTGTGATAGGGGCTTGTGCTTTTGGCCTGAATAGGGAGTGAAAAGTGTCAAAAAGTTTCTTGGGGTTGTTGGCTAGTGAGGAGATCAGTGTGGTGAAGTAGGTCTGTTTGGCGAGGTGAAGGGCAGCATTATAAGTTCTTAACATGAATTTAAAGTGGATGAAGTCTTCTGGTGTGCGGGTTTTTCTCCATAGGCGTTCAGCACTCCTAGAGCATCGCTGGAGAAGGTGAGTTTGCGATGTGAGCCAGGGCTGTTTTACTGTGTGTTTGGAAGTTCTGAGGGTGAGCGGTGCTACTTGGTCAAGGGTGCTTCTAAGAGTGTCATTGTAGTGCTGAACAGCCAGATTAGGACAAGAAAAAGAGGAGATTGGGGACAGCGAAGAGTGTAGGGAGTCTGAAAGTGTCTGAGGGTTAATGGCTTGCAGATTTCTGAATGTGCGGTAGGTAGGAGTTCGCTGGGGTGGTGGAGGATTTGTGAGCGTGAAGGAGAGAATGTTGTGGTCAGAGAGTGGAAGCGGTGAGTTATTTAGGTGGGAAATTGAACAGAGGCGGACAAAGACCAGGTCAAGGGTGTTGCCATCCTTGTGTGTCTCAGAGGTTGAAAGCTGTGAGAGGCCTAGAGAAGTGGTTAGTGATAGAAGCTGAGATGCAGATGTGGAAGTAGGACTGTTAATGGGGATGTTGAAGTCTCCAAGGATAAGGGTTGGTAGTTCTGAGGACATGAAGTGCGGCAGCCAGGCTGAGAAGTGGTCAAGGAACTGGGTGGATGAGCCTGGGGGCCGATATATGACCGCTATTCTGAGGGAGAGGGGATGGAAGAGCCTGATGGTGTGGACCTCAAAAGAAGGGAATGAGAGTGATGGAATTGGGGGGATGACCTGGAAAGTGCATTGTGGGGACAGGAGTATGCCAACTCCACCACCATGTCTGTTTGTGGGTCTCGGGGAATGGGAGAACTGTAAGCCACCATAGGAAATGGCAGCAGGGGAGACCGTGTCAGAATCCTGAATCCAGGTTTCAGTGAGGGCCAACAGATGAAGAGAGTTGTTCAGAAAGTAGTTGTGCAGGAAAGATAGTTTATTGCATGCAGACCTTGGATTCCAGAGGGCACAGTTGAAAGAAGGAGATGAGGGAGTGCAAGTAATATTAACAAGATTATTATGGTTTCGAAATGAGGTAGGGTAGGGATTGAGGTTGGGGGATGGACCAGGGTTGGGGGAGATGTCCCCTGAAATCAGTAGGAGTAGGAAGATAAAGAGCAGGTAGTTGTTGGATTTATAAATAGTTTTTTTCTGAGATATGTTTGGGCAAGATGGGCTGAGTTTTCTTAGGAAGGTGAGGAGTGCATGGGAACTGTACATGGGAGAGGGAAGTATGGAGGGGCTGATGTATATGAGTCGTGATGGAGGGGGGATGGGGCAGTGAATGTGGATGGCAAGGGAACACAGGAGGATAGAGATAGAGAACATAATTTAAAAGAAAGCAAAGTGTGGGTTACCTGATTCCTGCCCTGATTAACTGCCATGGATAACTGCCTTTTACTCGATGCTTGTCTTTCGTGATGCTTTGCTTTCTGTGATGCGTGCGCCCCCCTTACTGCGTGCGCCCCTTAGACTACTCCTAAATATATAGTCCACACTACAGGGTCAGGAAAGTGGGATTGTGGGGGCTGTTTTGGGATAATTTGCCAGCTGGGGCCAGCACATCAGGGGGTGGTTAGATCATCAAAGGCTACCTGGCAACATCTACATGCTTTAGCACCTTCCACCTGATAGCATCTAGAGAGGCCCAGTCACAGGGATATAAAGCAGTAAGTATTTTAAACACAGTGCAAAAATGAATTATTCCAAAGCCTTATTAACAGGCACATTAAACTATGTTGCAAGATGGTAAAGCAGTGCTTGGCAGCAAGTAGAGGTATGGAGTGCACACCATTAATAAATAGTGCAGCATTCAACACAGATAGCAGAGGTGGGGATTCTATTCAGCTGTTTGCTTCCACTGAATGCAGTTCATACCATTAATATATAGTGCAGCATTCAACACAGATAGCAGAGGTGGGGATTCTATTCAGCTGTTTGCTTCCACTGAATGCAGTTCATACCATTAATATATAGTGCAGCATTCAACACAGATAGCAGAGGTGGGGATTCTATTCAGCTGTTTGCTTCCACTGAATGCAGTTCATACCATTAATATATAGTGCAGCATTCAACACAGATAGCAGAGGTGGGGATTCTATTCAGCTGTTTGCTTCCACTGAATGCAGTTCATACCATTAATATATAGTGCAGCATTCAACACAGATAGCAGAGGTGGGGATTCTATTCAGCTGTTTGCTTCCACTGAATGCAGTTCATACCATTAATATATAGTGCAGCATTCAACACAGATAGCAGAGGTGGGGATTCTATTCAGCTGTTTGCTTCCACTGAATGCAGTTCATACCATTAATATATAGTGCAGCATTCAACACAGATAGCAGAGGTGGGGATTCTATTCAGCTGTTTGCTTCCACTGAATGCAGTTCATACCATTAATATATAGTGCAGCATTCAACACAGATAGCAGAGGTGGGGATTCTATTCAGCTGTTTGCTTCCACTGAATGCAGTTCATACCATTAATATATAGTGCATACAATCCCCTCTCTACTTTTAGCTCTAAACTTGATGCTATACTTAAAAGGGCAACCAACGATGGCATGATCACCAGTGAACTGGCTTCAGCACTTAAAGTGAAAGAACCTACCATTGCTACTATTGATCAATGGCCGCGATATTGTATATCTATGACGCACGCGCCGCTTATTCCGCTGGCTGTTCGGCGTTCCGGCTTCCTAACGTCCGATGTCCGATCACGTGGGGCCCCACGTGTTTCTGGTGCCAGTGTCTGGGGAGGGCGCGGATACTGGTGGCAGATGTGGGCAGTGCATGTATCCTTCGGCGTCTCCCTGTTGCCTGGCGCCTGATCACGTGTGTCCCACGTGTTTCCGGTGTCGGCGTTCAGGGAGGACGCCGATCTTGATGACTGATGTGGGCGGTATTATGAATATTGGGGCAGGTCCGGTACATATTATATAAATGACAGCTATGTGTAGTCTCCCTTTATGCCCCCTGAGGAAGGAGCGTCGCGCTCTGAAACGCGCGTCGGGGTGGGTTGACGGTCCCTCATTCTCCACCTAATCAGGTATATCATTGTTATAATTGTCTCTTGGCTGCTTGTCCATGTTATTAACAATAATAATGTGCATTTGCCCTACTGGATTGCAGCATGTACTATTCAAGTAATTTGCTTGGGTATATACTTATGTGGGTCTGTTGGTTCCTGATTCCCGTCTTTGTATGTGCTGGCATTATCATGTGTATTAGCCCCTGTCCGTACCATTGTACCTATCTATTTTAATGAATTTTGCTATCTAATAAAGTATATTATTTTATGGGATTTCTTTGACTGCTTGTCAGTTGTTTCTTAGCATGCTCTTATGCAGTTTTTCCCTTTATTGGTCCATGAGGTATATTTACATATATTGAGTGATACGGGGCAATTGTCTTCTAATATATTATTTCCCTCATACATATGTGATGGTTACTACAATTCTTTTCTGGCATAAAGATGGCTATTACTTAATCATTTTTAGCATAAATTAGGTGTTTGGTGGTCTTTTTTGTGTGACTTTTTAAATTTATCTTTAAAGCACCACTCCAGTGTGTTTTTTTTTCTATTGCAGGGCTGGAGTGGTGTCATTAATCTAACTTCCCAGCCCTGAATATCATAGTTACCAGCCGCAGTCTTCTTCTGTTATCAGCGCTGCTCTGGTCAGTCTCCAGCAGTTAGTGACCTCCAGTATTTGCTGAGTGAAGCGGAGGTCACTACTCTCCGTGAATCTATGAAAGCCAGAATGAGGGTCTCATAGGCTTATACTGAGAACTTGTGACCGTTACATCTGACTCTGACTGGTCAGTCAGACGATGTAGTCACAAGATGGCAGTGCGGAACTGAAGCGGCGCCAGGAAGAGATGAAGATGCTGCTGTTAAGTAAAATTTTGGGGTTAGGGAACTTAGATTTGCTGCATCACTCCAGTGATTACATTTTTAAAAAATGCTGGAGCAGTGGATTAAACTTAAAGTAATCATTGTTTTATTTATTTTATCATAAATCAATAGTACATGTGAAAATAAAATACTTTGAAATTTATCTTATCAGAGAAATCCACTTTCTTCTCCTTCTCGACTGATCATTCACAGGTAAAAACTTTCCCCAATGATTACAAACTTTCCCATTACTGAGATAGGAGATGGCAGTTGGTGCTTATAAAGTTCTCCGGAGAACTGTAATTGTAGTTTCAGGGGAACTTGCAGCAGAATCTCTGTATTTGCCCCTAGCTCTTTTTCATAGAATTTTAAAAGCACCAACCACCATCTCCTATATCAGCCCTGGGGAAATCTGTTGTCCCTGAATACAGATTTTTGGGCTCATACCCACTTGCGAGAAATACGGACGAGTGCAATCCGATAAAAAATCAGATTGCACTCGGACCAATGTTATTCAATAGGTGACATCTCATTTGCAATTTATTTTTTCCTCTCATCCGAAATCGGACTGAGAACAAAATCGCAGCATGCTGCGATTTGCTGCTTATCTCGGACGAGACTCATCAATGCAAGTCAATGGATGGGAGAAAAAAATCGCACAGCACTCACACCATGCGAGTGCTGCCCGATTTTTACATTTTTACGCACCGGTATCCTTTCAAAAGCCGCCAATTCATATGCGGCTATACAGTAAAATCACACTGACATGTTATAATATAAAAGATACAATGTATATATACAGTATATATGTGTAATTGACACACACATATATATATATATATATATATATATTATATATATATATAGTAAGCTTTTCAGGGATATAGCTCTGGGATCGCCGTCCGGGTAGACGGAGTGGCACGGAAACAGTTCATTCACAGACAGCAGTTCTGGTAAAAACTGGCCGCAACCAGTTTTATTAAAGTCCACAGCAAACAGAACATAATCAAAACCAAATCATAAACATAAGACCTGGGCTTGTCCAGCCACTTACTACACTTAGATAGATTTCCCTCTCATCCGGGACCAGACTCTAACAGCCTAGGCCAAAACAACACATATGTTCAGCATTTACCAGCATGGAGTTTCACAGAGTCTCCTCCTTGTGTCTGAAGGCACCTTCAACGTCCAGACTTGAGAGAGCTCCCCTCCTATTCAGCAGCTATCCCATGGATTCTCACAGAGACTACTCCTGTGTCCAGGGTACATCGAGCACCCAGACTGAGACAGCTCATACTCCTGGAGACTCCTTCTTGTGCCTGGACTCCTTGTCCAGACTAAGCGAGCTCTCTGTCTGTGTTCGCAGACACCTACTTCTGGTCTCCTAATTAACAGCTGAGTGGTTTCAGGCCTGAGCTGCAAGTGTGTACTGAATGTAAGGTGTAGTGACCTTTCTCTACCACTAGGTTTACAAAGCCATACATTTCCCTTATACCAGTCAGCAAAGTATCTAGGTGAAATGTACACCCCATTCAACACACATACTCTCACTGTCTCACATATCCCCCCCTCTTCTCCAGACCGGAGGGCTGGTCATCCAGACCGGAGGGCTGGTCAACAATCCAAAAGAGACAGTGAACTCTGGACCAGTCATGGCCCTCATCAGCTTCATCTTCACTACTGTCATCTGTATCTTCACCTGAGCCATAGCCAACATCAGCTTTCTCTTCATCTGAAGCATCTGCACTACCCTGTACCCTCCCAGGCCTATGCTCTCTGCGGGCCTCGGGTATCCTGCACGGTTTCATCTTGACCTTAGGGCCGGGCTCAGTTTCGATATAGTGCCTGGCCAGAGAAGTACAACCCGGCACATCAGAACACTTCTGCTGACTCTTCCTCAGAAACTCACGTACCTCCTGTCCCTGGTGCACTGACCATGTGTCACCAACTATCACAGAAGGTATAGGGGGTTTTTCACTTTTCTCTAGTTCCCCTTGAACCCTCTTTAGCACATCTATTTTCTTGAATATCGGTTGACTCATAAAGTCTATTTCACAGACCTTAAGCTCCGCTGCCATGGTCTCTGACCATTTTAAGCTACACTGTTCAAATGATTGGAACTGTAGAAGGAGCTGATCGTTTTTCTTTTGCAGTACACATAATTCATCCGCTAAGTCTCCAGCTGAATTGTAATGTTCTACCGTAACAACAGCATTCTTATATAGAGCCTTAGACTTATTGAGCAGCATTTGCTCTTGCAACGAAGAGATTCTCTGTATCCTTCCTTTTACTTCATTGACCTTCTCACGAAGATGCTCATGGCTTTCATCACACTCCTTCATCACAGTTTGGAGTTTTTTCTGAGAAGTCATCAATTCATCTGGTACCTGTTGGACGTCTTTTATGTCTTCGGCCCCTTCTTCAGGCTCTTCTGGTAGAACATGCTCAGAAGCCCTACCGTCAGTCTTACATTCTACCTCTTCAGTCACATCATTATGGTCTCCAATATTTCCATTTATTCCGGCTTTCAAGTTCTCCTTGATAGCTGCATCTGTATACTCAGAACCCGCCGGATTCTTCTCTTCCACCACGTTCTGCATCCCATCTGAGCTCCCGTGTGTCTGCAGCGGCAAGGGAGTGACACATCGCTTTTCCCATTTGTTGGGACGTGGCTCCGATGTAGACTCCATGAAAGTGCGCTTGAGCTCACCAACGCCAGCCTGATGTCTCAAAATCTCATCTTGTGACTTATCCAGATCCTTGGTGTCACTCGGGAACACCGCTGGGGCTCCGGGCGCCGAACTTCCAGCCTGAGCTTCACGAGTTGCAGCTACTGATCCGAACCACAACCCGTCCACGCCGCTGTCTTCGGCAGAAACAGATTCCTGGACAGAGTCAGTCCCCATATCTTCAGTCTTGTTCCTCACAGCTTCACTTGAGACCTCAGCTTCTGATGAGGCATCTGGCTTGGTGACTACCACTTCTATGGCTTTTTCCACCTCTGCAGCATCTCCCTCAGAGTCCTTGGCACGATACAGATCCATACCATACCTTGGTAACTTCACATTTCCAACAGCATCTACTTGGGCTGTGTTCAGTTTCAGAGTCCTGCCTTTAAAGCTCAGCTCTCCTCCTTTCACCTTAGTCTTCGCCAGGGAACCGGCCAACTGTAAAACATCTTCAGATGCCATCTTCTGTCCGACTGCAAGGTCAGCATCAGCCTTCCTCTCAGGACTCTCAACCTCCTCTGCTACCATGCCTTCCTCATTCGCACTGGTTGCTTGATTGTCATCAGATGATTCACTATCACTACCACTATCCCTGTCTGACCCCTTTTTCTCAGCCACATCTGGCTCACTTTCAAGGTTATACACTTAATTTTCATTCACATCCTGCTCACTGTCAGGGTTATACAATTCATTCTCATTCACATCTTGATCTGGAACCTTAGTTAACATGTCATCCACAACATTAACTTCACCATCTGGTCCCTGGTTTCCCTCAGGTGGTCCCTCAAGTATGTGACTATGTGACAACCCCAGCACTATACTTCCATATAGCTCAGGTACTAGGAGCTGGCTCACGACCTCTCCCTGGACTTCAGTGTCCCTATACAACAGGTGAGTGTTTATGGCAACATGAGGAAACCTCTCCTCAGAGCCAGGCTCTTGGGAAACCTCATTTAGAACATTTATATTTTCCTGGGCCGTTTTAAGAGAGGGGTCTCGCCACTGCTCACTCTCAAAATTGTCACAGGACACAGGTAAGTCAGGGACACTCGGTTCCCGAGAACCACCATCCTCGTCTCCCAACATCACCTGCAAAGGAATTTCATCACTATCACAGTCATCATTATTATCAATATCATTATCATGATTATGATCAGTATCATCATCACTATCATGATCATCATCATTATCATTATCAGCATCAGCATCATTATCATGGTCATCGTCATTATCATGATCATCATCATCATCATCATTATCATTATCATCATCATCATCATCATTATCACATAAGTTTAACGGCCCACTAGCATTGTGTTCCGCCCCTCGGGACTGCGCACCCTCAGTAGGAGCTTCATCACACTGTCCATCAGAAACATTTTTCCCCCAGAGATCCTTAGACCGGGGAAAGTCATTACCCAATATGACGGGGTGCACCAGGTTCTTCACTACCCCACTTCACATGAAACCTCCCCGCGTTTGGGGATCAAGTCCACGGCAGTCTCTGGGTAGACTTTGGTGTCTCCATGGATGCACACCACACTCAGGTGTTTATCAGGGATGAAGTCCCTATCAATCAGGCTGTCACATACGGAAGTCACTGGACTCTCTGAGTCCAAGAGGGCCTGTGCTGGGCAGTCATTTACAACCACCGGGGACCCCTGTGGTCCAGTCTCTTCGGCTGAGGTGGACACACACACAGGCTCTGCGCAGGGAGAGAGGGATCCGCCAACATCACAACACATAGGCTCCCCCTCTATTGGACAGTTGGCTGCAATTTCACGACATCTCCAACACTGTCCATCACACTCTCCCACCCACACGACCCCAACAGCTGGAAAGCTCTTACCGGGAGAGTTCGGCGTCCAGGAACTCCGAAGTGACGACCTCTCAGACGGCTGGTCACGGAGGCAGTCCTTGGTGGCGAAGGCCCTCTCCATCAGGCTGACCAGACGATTGGCGTCCTGGTGGTCTCCTTGTCCGACCTCTGGCTGTACCTCAGGAGGACGTGCTTGGGTGTAGCGGTCCACTATCACCTTTTCAACTCCATAATCAGGTTTGCTGACTGCAGACTCCCAACTGCATCTCCAGTCATGAACTCCCCTGGCACGGGCTGTCACCGTAACACCCAGCCGGGTAAGAATCTCCGCTTTCAGCTTGGCATAGTCTTGGCTGTCCTGCTCGCTCAGGTCAGCATAGGCCCTTTGGGGTTCTCCAATCAGATAGGGTGCGACCATCATGGCCCATTCAGATAGGGGCAGATTCTCCTTCTCTGCCAGTCCCTCAAACCTAGTGAGATATACCTCCACATCATCACGAGGTGTCATCTTTTTCAGGGACCGTCTTACCACCTTCTTTACAGCGGACAATGCAGGTGACTTTGCAACATTACTTTGGGACGATGCGCTGCAAGTCTTTTGTAGTGCTGCAACCTGCTCAAAAAACAACCGGTTATTCTCCTGCTGCTGCTGCAGGAATTGCTGCTGGGCCTGCTGCATGCGCTGCTGGTGCTGCAGGCGCTGCTGCTCCATGCTCTGCTGCATGCTTCGCTGGGCCTGGACCAGGTACTCAACGAGCTCCTCCATACTGCCGGACTTATCTGTCTCAACCACGGCAGTCTTCTGTTGCACATTAACTTGCGCCATTTGTTCAAACAGCGCCTCCATGCTGTCAGACTTCTCTGTCTCAACAACGGCAGTCTTCACTCAAGACATACACACTCCACAGTCTTTTCCACAGAAAATTCAGCCTTGCTGTGCAGACACTTTTTTTTTTTTCTCTGCAAACTCTATTAGGGCCACTGTCTCTTTAAGACTGCTCCAACAGACGTTTCTCCTTTATTGACACACTTTTTTTTTTTCTTTGCAAAGTCTATTAGGGCTACTGTCTCTTTAAGACTGCTCCAATCAGACGTTTTTGCTGACACACTTTTTTTTTTTCTCTGCTGCTGCTTCAACAGACTTCTCTCCTTTATTGCTGTCTCTAAGCCACTGTGCTGCACGCACATTCCAGCACCAATTGTAAGCTTTTCAAGGGATATAGCTCTGGGATCGCCGTCCGGGTAGACGGAGTGGCACGGAAACAGTTCATTCACAGACAGCAGTTCTGGTAAAAACTGGCCGCAACCAGTTTTATTAAAGTCCACAGCAAACAGAACATAATCAAAACCAAATCATAAACATAAGACCTGGGCTTGTCCAGCCACTTACTACACTTAGATAGATTTCCCTCTCTATCCGGGACCAGACTCTAACAGCCTAGGCCAAAACAACACATATGTTCAGCATTTACCAGCATGGAGTTTCACAGAGTCTCCTCCTTGTGTTGAAGGCACCTTCAATGTCCAGACTTGAGAGAGCTCCCCTCCTATTCAGCAGCTATCCGCATGGATTCTCACAGAGACTACTCCTGTGTCCAGGGTACATCGAGCACCCAGACTGAGACAGCTCATACTCCTGGAGACTCCTTCTTGTGCCTGGACTCCTTGTCCAGACTAAGCGAGCTCTCTGTCTGTGTTCGCAGACACCTACTTCTGGTCTCCTAATTAACAGCTGAGTGGTTTCAGGCCTGAGCTGCAAGTGTGTACTGAATGTAAGGTGTAGTGACCTTTCTCTACCACTAGGTTTACAAAGCCATACATTTCCCTTATACCAGTCAGCAAAGTATCTAGGTGAAATGTACACCCCATTCAACACACATACTCTCACTGTCTCACAATATATATATTTCATAGAGATATACAGTACAGACCAAAAGATTGGACCCACCTTCTCATGTAAAGATTTTTCTGTATTTTCATGACTATGAAAATTGTAAATTCACACTGAAGGCATCAAAACTATGAATTAACACATGTGGAATTATATACTTAACAAAAATGTGTAACAACTGAAATTATGTCTTATATTCTAGGTTCTTCAAAGTAGCCACCTTTTGCTTTGATGACTGCTTTGCACACTCTTGGCATTCTCTTGATGAGTTTCAAGAGGTAGTCACTGGAAATGGTTTTCACTTCACTGGTGTGCCCTGTCAGATTTAATAAGTGGGATTTCTGGCTTTATAAATGGGGCTGGGACCATCAGTGGTGTTGTGCAGAAGTCTGGTGGATACACAGCTGATAGTCCTACTGAATATACTGTTAGAATTTGTATTATGGCAAGAAAAAAGTAGCTACCGTATTTTTCGGACTATAAGACGCACCGGACCATAAGACGCACCCCAAATTTTGGGGTGAAAATAGCAGAAAAAAAGATTTTTACAATATGGAGTCCATCTTATTGTCCGAATTTTAAGGTACCTGAGGGCCGGCGGTGGTACAGCAGGGTTGCGGCAGTGGTGTGGCAGAGGTGCGGTGATGCTGATACTCACCGTCCTCAGGTGTGGTGACGCTGCGGCACGGAGAGCAGAGCCGGGTTTGTGGCAGTGGTGTGGCGGTGGCAGAGGTGCGGCATTGCAGAGGTGCGGTGGGCGGCGTGCACCTGAGCAGGGTCCCTTCCTCAAGTGTGGGGACGCCGGGTTTGTGGCAGTGGTGTGGCGGTGGCAGAGGTGCGCTTTGTAGAGGTGCGGTGGGCGGCGTGCACCTGAGCAGGGTCCCTTCTTAAGGTGGTGAGGTGATGCCGCGGCACGGAGAGCAGACAGGAGTGCAGAGCCGGATTTGTGGCAGTGGTGTGTCGTGGCGGTGGCAGAGGTGCGGCATTGCAGAGGCGCGGTGGGTGGCGTGCACCTGAGCAGGGTCCCTTCTTAAGGTGGTGAGGTGATGCCGCGGCACGGAGAGCAGACAGGAGTGCAGAGCCGGGTTTGTGGCAGTGGTGTGGTGTGGCGGTGCAGAGTTGCGGCATTGCAGAGGTGCGGTGGGCGGCGTGCACCTGAGCAGGGTCCCTTCTTAAGGTGGTGAGGTGACGCCGTGGCACGGAGAGCAGACAGGAGTGCAGAGCCTGGTTTGTCGGTGGTGGTGTCCATCTTTCTGAGGCGGCGCATGCGCAGAGTACTCTGCTTCCTGGGGCTTCAGGAAAATGGCTGCCGCGATCTCTATCTGCACACGCGCAGTCTCCCGCGGCCATTTTCCTGAAGCAGAGTACTCTATCTGCGCACGCGCCACCTCAGGAAGATGGCCGCCACCACCGGCAATCCCAGCTCTGCACTCCGGTGACGCGGCGTCAGCTCACCACCTGAGGAAGGGACCCTGCTCAGGTGCACGCCACCCACCGCGCCTCTACAAAGCCGCACCTCTGCCACCGCCACACCACTGCCGCAACCCCCCGGTAAGCTTGCATTCGGGCTATAAGACGCACCCCCCATTTTCCTCACAATTTTTTTGGGGGAAAAGTGCGTCTTATAGTCTGAAAAATATGGTAAGTAAAGAAAAACGAGTGGCCATCATTACTTTAAGAAATGAAGGTCAGTCAGTCCGAAAAATTGGGAAAACTTTGAAAGTATCCCCAAGTGCAGTTGCAAAAACCATCAAGCGCTACAAAGAAACAGGCTCACATGAGGACCGCCCCAGGAAAGGAAGACCAAGAGTCACCTCTGCTTCTGAGGATAAGTTTATCCGAGTCACCAGCCTCAGAAATCGCAGGTTTACAGCAGCTCAGATTAGAGACCAGGTTAATGCAACACAGAGTTCTAGCAGCAGACACATCTCTACAACAACTGTTAAGAGGTGACTTTGTGCAGCAGGCTTTCATGGTTAAATAGCTGCTAGGAAACCACTGCTAAGGACAGGCAACAAGAAGAAGACACTTATTTGGGCTAAAGAACACAAGAAATGGACATTAGACCCGTAGCGGCATGCTTTTCCATCCGGTTTGCGTTTAGTTGGACCATCATTTATTTTTCAACAGGCTGTGTAAGGGCTATTTGACCAAGAAAGAGAGTGATGGGGTGCTACGCCAGATGACCTGGCCTCCACAGTCACCAGACCTGAACCCAATCTAGATGGTTTGGGTTGAGCTGGACCGCAGAGTGAAGGCAAAAGGGTCAACAAGTGCTAAGCATCTCTGGCAACTCATTCAAGATTGTTGGAAGACCATTTCCGGTGACTACCTCTTGAAGCTCATCAAGAGAATGCCAAGAGTGTGCAAAGCGGTCATCAAAGCAAAACGTGGCTACTTCGAAGAACCTAGAATATAAGACATATTTTCAGTTGTTTCACACTTTCTTGTTAAGTATATAATTTCACATGTTAGTTCATAGTTTTGATGCCTTCAGTGTGAATTTACAAATTTCATAGTCATGAAAATACAGAAAAATCTTTAAATGAAAAGGTTATCCAAACTTTTGGTCTGTACTGTATATATTGCAGAATAGGCGATAATTCAATTGTCGGCTTCTGTAAAATCATTGCAGAACCCGACAGGATATGACACATGGTTTACATACAGTAAACCATTGTATATCATTTCAATTTGACTACTAATTTTATTAGTGTATGTGTGTAAAAATTTGGAGATGTAGGTGTTAAATTAAAGTATTTATTCATGGAAAAAAATTGCGTGGGCTCCAGTGCAATTTTGTCCGCCAGAGAGGGAAATCCAGTGACTGAGGGCAGATATTAAAAGCCTATAAAGGGACCATGGTTTTTGCCCCCCAGCTCAAAAAATCTGCCCCCAGCCACCCCAGAAAAGGCGCACCTGTTAGATGCACCAATTCCAGCAGTTAGCCTCTCTCTTCCCACTGCCGTGTATTGGTGGCATATGGGATAATAAGGGGTAATGTCACCTGGTGACATTAAGTCTGGTTAATAATGGAGAGGTATCAATAAGACACCTACCCATTATTAATCCAATAGTATGAAAGGGTTAAAAAAACACACACACATTAAGAATAAAGTCATTTAATGAAATAATTAAACACACAGGCTTTCCATCTTTATTACACTCCCAATCCAAGCGAAGCCATCGTTCTCCTGTAAAAAATAAAACATAAAAAAGCAACACTATCCCATACCTGTCCGCTGTACAGTCAAGTCCCATGCCGCAATCCAAATCAAGGGGTTAAATAGTTTACAACCGGGAGCGGTGCTAATGCCACCGGCCCAGCTGTAAACCACTGTGGAATGAAGGTTAAGCTGTCTGTGCAGCCTCCCCGCCTGACCGGACATGAACTCTGTAGCATGGGAAAGTTTCTGAACATTTTCCCAGGGTGTCGAGTTCACCTCAGGTCAGGCTGGGCCGCTGCGCAGCCTCAGTGAGTACCGCTGACATCACTATATACTGTATATTATTTGGTTTTAAAATGATGTGTACAGTTTTGCTTTAAAATGTGATTTTAACATGAGCTTTTAGGCTAAGTTCACACGTTGCGGAATTGCCGCGGAAATTTCCGCGGCAATCCCGCACTTCTCCCGCAGGAAATACGCACGTTTTTTGTATGCTGATTCCCGCCAGAATAATAGCGTTTTGCAAGCGTAATTAGCTTGCAGAATGCTAGCGTTTTCCTAGCGATCTGTAGCATCGCTTGGAAAACTGATTGACAGGTTGGTCACACGAGTCACACATAGTGTTTGACACGTGTGACCAACTTTTTACTATTGATGCCGCCTATGTCGCATCAATAGTAAAAAGATCTAATGTAAAAATAATAAAAAAAATAATAAATAATGATATTCTCACCTTCCGGCGTCCCCCGCAGCCTTCCCGCCTCTCAGCGACGCTCCCGGCAACTCGCGGTCCCAAGGATGCATTGCGACAAATCACACCGATGACGTGGCATCTCGCGAGACCGCTACGCCATCTGGGTGATTCTCGCAAAGGACTCTTGGGACCGGAAGTTGCCGGGAGCGTCGCTGAAGGCGGGAAGGCTGCGGGGGCCGCCGGAAGGTGAGAAATATCATTATTTTTTATTTTAATTATTGTTTTACCAGGGATATGGTACCCAGGGCCTGGAGGAGAGTCTCCTCTGCTCCAGACCCTGGGTACCATCCGCACATGAACCGCTTACATTGCGCATAGTGGGCATAGCCACATGCGGAAAGTAAGCGGTTCAATGCATTCCTATGGCGGCGGAATCACCGCGGTTACGCTAAATTAATGAACATGTTGCTTTTTTTTCCGCGAAGCGTTTTTTTCGTGGAAAAAAACGCAACATGTGTACAAAACATGCGGAATCAATTAAAACGTATAGAATGCTTAATGCTTGCGTTTTGTTCGCGGTTTAACCACGGAAAATAGCGGAAAAAACGCGAAAAAAACGCAATTATTCCTGATCGTGTGCACTTAGCCTTACAGTAGAGAGAACTGCTGTATGTAAAATCTCATGTTAAAATCGCATTGCATACGGCTTGCATATGCATGTCATACGGATGTTCCGCACGGAAATCGCATGACACTCGCTTGACACTCGCATATCACTCAACCGTTTTTTTCGGTCCGGAAATCGGACTTTTTTTTTCACACAGATGGGTACTTACCCTTTACCTAAGAATTGAGAGTGAAAATTAGACCAGAAGGAGAAAAAAAGAGAAAAAAAATTTTTCTGATAAGATATATTACAATGTTTCTTATTTTCATGTGTACGATTTATTTTTAAGATAAAAATTAATACGACAGTTACACTTTGGAGAGGTATTACAGTTCCAGGCACTTCTGCATCGGGAGTTAAAGGGGGCCAGTGATCTCATGTCTACTGATATCTGCTCAGCCGTTTGTGTACATGACAGCAATGACGGGATAACGATACACGTCAATCACCAAGTACCTACTAGAATAAGAGGAAATACTTGATGGCCATTATACTTGAATTTTAAGAAATCCTAAAACTTTTGTTAACATAATGTACACACAAATATGACTAATAATGAAGTGTTGTCACTTATGTGAAATAGTGGCAAGTTGGTAAATTTACATTGCACGTTCATAAATGATGTGGCTAAACTTTGTTGCTTGGTGACATTTTAACTGCAGAAAATAAACTGGGCTTGTTAAGAAATTGTGGAATTTTTCTGATGGCTAATGACTAAAAATCCTTTTGTAAGATCGTTACGTTAGCAAGTGAACATAAGACTTTAATGTCAAACACAGCTACATGCAAGGAGCACCGTGTCCAATAGAACTTTATTATTCCAAATTGACATCTGTGGATAATTTTAGAATTTTTATTCTACCAGTCAAAATGAAGGTCACAACAGTTGACTTCGTGTTTTAGATCTCATTCAGACGATTGCGTCTTCTATCGGTGGTGATCACAGAAAGAACAAGTAACACTTTATAGTCTAGGGGCTGTGTTCACATGTCCGTGTTTTTTTTTTTTTTTGCAGACCAAGTGTGCTTGCAAATATCACTGAGGTGTGTCCGTTTTTTTTTCCAGTATCATGGATGTAAATCACCCATACAAGTCTGTTAAAATCACGGACAGCACACGGATGCCATCATTGCACAGTCTGTGATTACAGTGGTTGACCGGCCTTAGACTATAAGTCTGCAGTCACTCTGTGTGACTGCAGACTTGTAAATCTTCTCATTGTGCACTGCGCGCTGTGTCGATTCTCCAGGCAGGCATGTAACCGCAAGTATGAGATTTGCATACATGCAGTCACGTGCCGACTAGACGTGCTCAGTCTTGCTTAATGCAAGTATATGTGGAATGTTGGACAAGTCAAGTTGAAATGTGTCCAGAAGTATACAAATTGCATACTTGAGGTCACATGATCATCCACTCCCACCACTGGCAACGAAGAATCATAAATATATAGACCATAAATATAGAGTGACGCAGACTTGTAGCCCTAAGACTGAACAACCCCTTTATCATTTGCAATTTTTATATTTTTTATATGTGAAAATCATTGATGAAACACAGATGGTAAACACTGACAATGACCAAACACTGATGACACTTTGACTATTTTTTTGCGCAGGTAAAAAATCACAGACTTCTGAATGAGGCCTTAGATAATAAGTTTTCCTTAGATATGAGTTAGGTATATGCAGTTCGTACAATCCAAATTGTATGTTACTGTCTATATTATCAAGATTTGTTTCTTCACCTTTTAAGAGTAAAGAATGCTACTAAAAGTGAATAATAAGGCTATCGTTAGCAGCTTTCTTCAGAGCATTTAATTTCTAAGCAAATTTAATATCATCTCCATAGCAACTCCTAATGTAAGGTCTTCTGAATGTGGAGGTCATCTCTAACGCATCCATTGCAAGAAATCTGTTTATTTTGTGAATTAAAAAAAAAAAATATATTATATATATTATTATATATATATATATAAATATATATATATATATAAAAATATGGAACAGCACAATACCACATGGCAGGTGCCCACGCCTCCTCAGCAGTGTCCCATACTTGCCATGTCCAGACCAAAACATATAGGAAGGCAGCACTCCAAGTTGCAATGGTGAAAAAAGTGGAGTTTATTTAGATCCACATAGCATAGCATTAGCAGCGCTCCGGCTGTAAACTGATTAACCCCCTGAGATCGATTGTGCCGTGGGACTTGACTGTACGCCGGACAGGTATGGTTATATGGTTGGTTTATTTTTTTTACTTTTTTCTAGGAGATCGAGGGCTTTGCTGGGAATAGCAGTTTAATAAAGATGGCAAAACTGTGTGTTGTATTATTTCTTTAAAAGACTTTATTCTTAATGTGTGGTGTTTAATTAACCCTTTACTTACTATAGGATTAGTAATGAATAGGAGTCTTATGACATGTCTTCATTACTAATCCAGGCTTAATGTCACCTTACTATAGAAAGGTGACGTTAACCTCTTATTACCCCACTTGCCACCTCTACAGGGAAAGTGGGAAGAGCCCCACAAAGCTCCAGAATAGGGCATCTAATAGATTAATCTTTTCTGGGCAGCTGCAGGCTGCTGTTTTTAGGCTGGGGGGGTCCATATTCAAGGCCCCTTTCCAGCCTGAGAATAGCAGCCCGCACCTATATAGTTTTGCCGGGTTGGTTCAAAAACTAAGAGGGACCCCATTTCAGTTTGTTTTTCATTCATTCTCCCTGCTCGCTGTTGCTGGCAGAGCAGGAGAGAAGAATGACAGGCAGCTTCAGCACCACAGGCAGGGGAACAGCACTTACTGTAGCGCTTCTTCCCCTGCGGCCGTCAGTGTGGTCCTGATGCAGCACAGTTACCACATGTTCCGTGAGACTTGACTGTACGCCGGACAGGTATGGTTATATAGTTGGTTTATTTTTTTTACTTTTTCTAGGACATCGAGGGCTTCGCTGGGAATAGCAGTTTAATAAAGATGGCAAAACTGTGGTACGAATGTACCAAGTATACACACGGACACATGGACACGGATATCTCCGGTACCGATTTTTCCGGTACCGGAAATATCTGGACATGTGAAAGAGGCCTAAGCTTGTATCTCTATACATGTTGGTTATTCCATCTTTTATATCTAAAATAGGGGACTGGTTTCTCCGAAATGCGTTATTGAAGAAAATAAAGTTCACACCATGGTTTTTAAACGCTGGAGCCAAGTATTTTTTCTCCTTATGGTTATTCTATTTCATTCAGTTTTTATATAACCCGTCTTCTGCCACTAAAGCAAGCTGTTTGGGGATTCTCTGCTTAAAGAAAATATCTTATTTCAGTAGCTAACCCTACCCAGATATGTGTAACTGGTGGGACAGCCATGGCCGAGATTGTCATCCGCACACTGCCACACAACAGGAAAATAGTGTTCCTGGCTTGTTGTGTGTGCTGTTACCTTATATGCCGTTCCATACTGCACACTGCCACTTGATATGACAGGCCAAGACCCAATGAGGAAGAGATAAATGACGGAAACTGATGTCCAAAAATAAACTTTTCATTACAGAACAACCTGATGAGAAGAATATACATCAGAAAGCAGGCGCAACACTTATAATATACTTGGTCTGCACAATCCAGAGGCAGGAACTTCATGGTTACACGAGGCAGTGCATCACTTCTGTTACATGTTTCATCAGTTCAGCTATCCGTTATGGGAACATCCATTTTCCCCTTTGAGGAGCACACTTGTTGAGGTATGTCGCTATGGCCCCCGCAGCTAGTCTCAAATCCCAACTGACTTGTGAGAACCTCAGTGGCTGAGGTGCATCCATCGCTACAACTCCTCACTACTATTCTTAAAGTCCATTCGATGAGGGCCTCATGCTCCTTGCTTTGCCACTGTATCTTCAGCTTTATAAAGGAGAACTCATGTCACAGTCTGGCTATATTCTTTTGTATCAGGCCTGGCAACACTCTAGCTTCTTATCAAGTATAAATAATATTTGCATTTATCCTGCTTGCCTGAGATACTTAGTCCTTACTTTAGGCCCCTTACCTGACATAAGAAATCCTTTAGCCACTTAGTACTTGGTTCCTTCAGGACATGCTATCCAATTATGGTCTCCTTTTTTTCACACAAACACCCATTTCAATGCAGGTCTGCAAGCAACTAGACCATAAGTCATTTTCCTTCTCAATACTTTTCCCTATCTGTCTATAAACAGGAAACTGCATTTCCTATTCCCACTTAATCTCATACTGGGCTGTCCCCATTAGTTAACCCTGTCTGCAGCTAACCCACTGTGGTAGAACACAAATCATTTATAACAACAGTCAAACTATGGCAATGCATTATATAATCATCTTCAAGGGGGCTATAGGCAGCTCCTCTCATTTTACATTTGAACTTTGACAATATAAAGAACCAGTATACCTGCCTCCTTCGCACACAACACTAACGAATTCATGCAGTGATATTTTTGACTTATTCATGTAGACTGCACCAGGAGATTGAGGATAATGAGTGAGAGCATAAAGGGATCACTTTAAAAGGGGTTTTCTTCTCTCAACATTCTGCATGCCAATGGTGTGCCTATGTTAAAAATAATACACAGTACTCAGCCTCCCTGAGTCTTGCAATTCATTTCCACTCTTCTGGTGAATGATTACAGGCTGCAGCCAACAGCACTGCAGACAATCACTTGGCTTATTGGCTAATGCCAGTTAGCACTACTGAGCCAGAGATTGGCTGCAATCGGCAAACAATCTCCGAGGCAGCAGCGGAGATGCAATTCTGAACCTGGGGAGGGCGAGTACTGACTATTTCAATAATTTTTAACACAGGCACACTAATGGTGTGCAGACTACTAAAAGGGGAACATTTCTTTAAGGATGATGTTTACTGTTAGGCTGGAGTCACACACAACCACAAAAAATCGGTCCGTTTTAGACGGTCGACAATCGGATCAAAATAAAAACATCACACATCCTTCTGGCATCCGATTTTCCTTCAAAGATGCGATTTAGTCGCATGTGTGTGTACCTTGTAACATCAGATTTTCATCCGACTTGCGAGATTTTCTCGCAGGCTTGCAAAACTGACATATAATGGATCCAAAAGAATAGTATTTAAATGCCAAAAGAAAGAATAGATATATACACATAGAGCACATATATATTATATATATATATTATAATATATATATATATATATGTCATTGTGACATATATATATACATATATTTATAATTCTTACACTTCTACATACTGTAATAGCCGCTAATTCAATTGCCGGCTTCAGTGAAATCACAGAAGCCGACATGAAATGATACATTGTTTCCACACATTTAACCATGTAATTTCATGTATTTTTATATATGTTTGAAACATACAATTACATGAGTATATGTGTGCTAAATTTCAGACATGTAGGGGTTAATTAAAGGTGTAAATTCGTTGAAAAAAAATGCGTGGGCTCCCGCTGTATTTTCTCCACCAGACAGACAAAGCAAAGCGAGTGGGGGCAGATAATATTAGCCTAGGGAGGGTACATTTTTTTTGTGCCCCCCCTGGCTACTAACATCTGCCCCAGACACCCCAGAAAGGGCAAATCTATAATTAGATTCGCCCTTTCTGGCACTTTGCCCGTCTATTCCCATTGCCCTGTAGCGGTGGCGAATGGGTTAATCTCACCTTACTGTCACCTTGCTATTGAAAGGTGACCTTAAGGCAGGTTAATAATTGATAGCTGTCAATTAGACAACTATCAATTATTAATCCTATTGTATGAAAGAAAAATCAAACACACACAGTTTAATAAAAAATAAGTTTAATTAAATAATCACACAGTTTTTGACCATATTTTATTTTCCTGCTAAAACCATTTCCTGTAATAAAAATAAAATAAAAAAGCAAAATTATACTTACCAATCCGATGTACATTCAGGTCCCACGGTGTAATCCTTCAGAAAGGGTTAACAGGTTACAGGTCGCAGAGAGCTAATAATGCTGTCTCAGACCTGTATTCCCCTGAATGAATAAGTTCCTCTCCCAGCGAAAGTAGAGGAATAGATTCATGAATGGAGCTTAATTGATTTATTGGCAATTTAACTTTAGTGACCTGACCTAAAGGGAAAGTGGACACAATCAATTAAGCTTCATTCATGAAACACATCCTCTCCTGTCGCCAGGAGAGGAACTTATTCATTCATGAGCTTTGAGCTGAGCATGCAGGATTACTTGCACTGCTTGGCTCAAAGCTAGTTAACCCTTTGTGAAGGATTACAGCGTGGGACGTGACAGATCGGCGGAATAGGTAAGAATAATGTTGTTTTATTTTTTTTTCTTTATTTTAGGAGATCAATGGCTTCGCACGGATTAAGTGTAAAATAAAATATGGTCAAAAAAATGTGTTTTTATTTCATTAAAATTATTTATTCTTAAAGTGTGTGTGTTTTTTTGTTTACTTCAATAGGATTAATAATTGATAGTTGTCTAATTGACAGCTATCAATTATTAACCTGCCTTAAGGTCACCTTTCAATACTAAGGTGACAGTAAGGTGAGATTAACCCATTCGCCACCGCTACAGGGCAATGGGAATAGACGGGCAAAGTGCCAGAAAGGGCGAATCTAATTATAGATTTGCCCTTTCTGGGGTGTCTGGGGGCAGATGTTAGTAGCCAGGGGGGGCACAAAAAAAATGTACCCTCCCTAGGCTGTTATTATCTGCCCCCAGTCGCTTTGCTTTGTCTGTCTGGTGGAGAAAATACAGCGGGAGCCCACGCATTTTTTTTCAACGAAATTACACCTTTAATTAACCCCTACATGTCTGAAATTTTGCACAAATACACTTATGTAATTGTATGTTTCAAACATATATAAAAATACATGAAATTACATGGTTAAATGTGTGGAAACAATGTATCATTTCATGTCGGCTTCTGTGATTTCACAAAACCCGGCAATTGAATTAGCGGCTATTACAGTATGTAGAAGTCTAGGAACTATAAATATATATATATTATGTCACAATGACATGTAATATATATATATATATATATATATGTGTTCTATGTGTATATATCTATTCTTTCTAGTCTTTATTAAAGCTGTCAGTGTGATTTTACAGTATAGCCGGGGATGAATTGCCGGCTTTTCTAAAGGACACCGATGAGATTTCATCGCAAGTCACACAGTGTGGTCCGTTTGTAATCCGATTTTTCATCGCTCCCATAGACTTGCATTGGCGATTGTCGACCGACAATCGGTGACAATCACAGCATGCTGCGATTGTACACGGACGTTTAAAACGGACCACAAAAAATCTGATACTGGGAGCTGCTCCATAGATTAACATAGGTCCGACTGCAATGCGATATTTCATCGCATTGCAGTCGTCCGATTTTGTCGCCAGTGTGACTCCGGCCTCATAGTTGCAACACAATGTACAGGAGCATGTTACTGGCACATGAGGTCAGGCAATCAGATTCCCATAAATATAAGCTGGTGAGCTCTTTTCTTTTGACACAGCAAAATAATTTTGCCACAGTGCATAGAATTACATCTCTGTACATTAATAAATATATAAGATGCTGTAAACAGCTGTGACCCCCAATCCATGCTGATGTCTGTAGCTCGTATTATCCACTGAAGGGTTTTGCTCACTCTGGACTTATCAAATCCACTCAGTAAAAACCTTCTGACAAGCGAGTTTTCGTGCCATGAAAAATGACCAGCTTTAGGCAAATTTGCTATTTCCAGCAGTTATTCCAGCAAACGCTTTGTGTTCAGGTTCTTATCTTCTTCTCAAGCTCAGAACACCTGAGGTTCACTGGTTACAGTGTGGAAAACTCTCATACCCGTGTGATGGGTATTAGTCAGCATGAACAAGAGTGTCTGCATCCCAGTTATCATCTATCATGCTAATGTCTGCCATTGTACAAAGCAGCCTCCTATTATACAGATTTACAGGGAACCTGTCATGTTGACTATAGCATCTGATCTGAGGGCAGGAGGTTATACAGCAAGAGAAGCTGATCAGACTGATAGACATTTCTGTGGGAAACGTTTCAGTAAAATTTTGTGTTTTATTAATTGAAATTCCTGGTGTTTGTCTGCATATGAGTCCAGTGGGCGGTCCTATTAGTGATTGACAGTCTTCCCTGTATGACTGTACATGCAAAGATAGTTGTCAATCACTAGTTGTCTGCATATGAGTCAAGAGGGTGGTCTACAAGTGATTTAAAAGCTATCTCGGCATGCATAGTCACACAGGGAAGACAGTCAATCACTAGTAGAACCTCCCACTGGACTCCTATGCAGACAAACACCAGGAATTTCAATGAATATGACAAATTTTACTGAATTTTTTTTCCAACAAACCTACATACTGTTATGCTCAGCTACTCCTTCTCTATTCCATGCTGTCCACAGATCCAACCGCATATAGAACATGACAGGCTCCCTTATTTATTTTACTCCCTTATACAGCGCCATTAATTCCACAGCGCTTTACAGACATTATCATCATTGTCCCCATTGGGGCTCACAATGTAATTCCCTATCAGTATGTCTTTGGAGTGTGGGAGAAAACCGGAGAACCCACACATACTGAGAACAGGGAGAACATACAGACTCCTTGCACATGTTGTCCTTGGTTGGATTTGAACCCAGGACCCCAGCGCTGCAAGGCTGACTACTGAGCCACTGTGCTGCCCTAAACAATATCCATATTTCATTTTGTTAATCTATATGGCAATTCTTTTTTGTGTAGTTCATTGCAGACTGGGTGGTCTTCTAAAATTCCACATCAAAATCCATATTCAGATTTTTCCTTTAACTTGCCGTGATTTTACTTCCAAGTCTGTGGGTGATTTGCTTCAAACAATTCCACCATGTGCACAGAACATTCTTAACAATAACTGTAATATGTGCACAGGGCAGTGAGAACGGGAAGTCTGTGAGTTGTAGTCTCAGTCAATAGGTACAGAATGCTGTGTGCAGTCATTTTGGAAACTTCTGTTGGACAATGTAAATATCAGCTTGGAAAATTTGTGAGACTAAGGTATAAGAATTTGCAATCCTTATATGTTAAATCACCCTAGTAGCTCATTTTTACACTTTATGGAAATGTACGGAGAGTTTTACTGTAAGAAAAACCTGACCTATTTGTCAAGCAAATGCATAAAGAGAATCTATCAGCATTAGAGCAGCATAATATAAGGTAAGAGAGCCTGATTCCAGTGATGTATGACTTACTGAGCTGCTTGGCGTAGTTTTGCTAAAATCTCAGTCTTCTCTCCTGTAGCAGTGGTGAGAATTCTAAGTTCTGTATAACCCGACCACACCACTGATTGGCAGCTTCTTGTGTACACTGTCAGCAACCTGCCAATCAGTGGCGAGGTGGAGTTATACATACTGGCCTGACTTCTGTGCACATGACATCTATTCCTGTAGTGATAATCTCCTGCTGATAAAACACTGATTGTATTGAAACTACAACACACAGCCTAATAAATTACATATCCCTGTTATCAGGCTTTCTTGATCCAATGTTATGTCACTCTCAGATTAAATAGCAAAAACCTGCTGACAGATTCCTTTTAAAGCAAATGTACACTGTGGGATGTTGCTTACTGCAGGATGAGTTAACTGAGAATCCATAAGTGATTATAATAATTTTATCAATCTTTTCCTGAGCGCCTTTAATCTGATTTAGATCCACATCAAGGTTCCGCTGAACTTCGATGACACAGAACCATAACACTGAACAGAAGAGTTCAGAATTAGAGATAAGCGAACCTGTTCAGAAAACGTTCACCAATTTCAAATTCGGCACGAACGTGGCACATTCTGATTCATATTAGCTTTCACAAGTACTTTTAGCCTGCAAAATTCAGTCACAGTTCGGTAAATCAATGCTTTTGTTATTAATTTGGCGAGGATACTGGTCCTGTATAATGAGCGGGGGGATATGTTTGATTAGGCGAGGGGGTGTGGAGAGGTTAGAGGAGTGGTACTCTCTTTTTTTTTTCCTTAACTTTGTAAGTTGATCCCACCAGCAAATCAGGGTGTAGAAAAAAATCCACAATGTGATGACGCAAGGTCTTCTGTGATTGGCTGCCGAAGTCACATGTCCCTGGTCATATAAAAAGCGGACATCTTGTTTTGCTGGCGCTATTTTCTCAGTGTCACAGTGCAGAGAGATACTCCTGATAGTGCTGCAAGTGAACTTGTCAGTTAGCTATATAGGATCCTGTCTTGTGTGAAATCGATCTTCCAGCCTCGAACTAGATTGTGCAAAAACTGTGTGGCAGTCTCCGGAGGCCCCATTTGCTTCTCCAAATCATTTGTGATAAAACTGTGTTTCAGTGTGAAATCAGAAGGCCAGAGTTCCACTTAAAAATCATTATATATACGTATATATATATATATATATATATATATATATATATATATATATATATATATATATTGGTGTTATTCAGGCACACTATTTAAGAAACTAAAAAGTGATTGTTCATTTAGTGACAGGTGACTGACAGATGGGCCTAAGGTTGGGAAACAGAAGGTTACATGGAAGGCTACTTACAGCATGAGTGGGAAAAAGCAAAGTTGTGGCGGAAGAGGATATAGGCTTGGTGTTCGATGTGTACATGGGTTAGGTGTTAATGACCACTGATGACATCTGTTACTGGACGGGCTACACGACTTCCTCTCTTTGGCAGCAATGTAAGGAGGTGGCGGAGAACCTCATTGCCTCCCCTCTCTCCTAAGTGCTGATCCTATGCACTTAATGCAGTACCTGGATGGTGTACCTGTGTCTTAATGTGTTACTGTGATGTGCTATGTTTGTAACGTGTTCTTTTGTGAACTTTCCCTTTAAATTGTTTATATGTATTGCATTAGTTTAGGGACAGCAAACAGTTAGTTTGTGGGCTGGACTAGCAGCCAGAAAAGGCGACAGGAAGCTCCTGCTTCCAGTCAGTGCCCCGGGCATGCTTGCCCAGAGCAGGCGCTAAGCAGCGACCGGGAACTTGACGGACCTCTGGACCCACGAGCAGTGAAGTGGGCGCAGGACTGCATGGTGCCCCGTCAAGGACTCGAAGTTTCCAGGAATCGGACTGGGGACTGTTTCTGTGGACTGTCACTGTTGCTGCCGCCATTACTGCCGCTGATATGGTGGTGAAGAGTAAAAGGGAAAGAGCAGGAAGTTTTTTCAGATTTGCTGCAACTACTTTTTCTACCTCGTTTATATTAAAATAGTTTCACTGTTGGATTATAACTGTGTCCCTGGATCATGTGACTGTGGAGAAGAAGCAATGACTGTGGAGAAGAAGTAAATCGCCTGGAGTTACATCTGTCCTGCCCTGGGTGCACGCTGACTGTTTGCTTATTGGGCTCTGTTTGTGGACTGTAGCTTTAAATGGACTCCGCCATAACTACCACCCCGTGCCACCTTGTTAGAGCCGCACAGCGGTACAGCTTGTAGATTAGGCTCAGAAATAGCATGTGCTACATTGGATGGCAAGCGCTGCATCAAGTGGCTTCTCCTCCTGTTACTCCATCTGAACATCACACATAGTACAATCCTCAAAGGTGGCACCCCAATCACTCTTGTTTCACAAATTTCCAAATGCTCAACAGACTGTGGGTAACCACAGATGGTCCATTCTGAAGAGCTGTTCACACATTTTATTCAATGGGCATCAGAGGTCTGTTCTAAAGATTCACAGATTACTGAGGAGGAAAGCATCTGCACTGATGCCCAAAATTTTTTCATGTTGGATCCGGGGCCGGATGAAGTAGGGTCCGAGCAGAATCCGGACCCTCATCACCAGACGTTAACCACCAAGGGTGGAGACTCAAATACCAGAGACACACACAGACTGGATTGTGGTTTCAGGGCAAGAAGAGGAGGAGGGTTGCAAAAAAATAACCTAGTAGAAGCAAAAATTGCAATAATTTGACAACTACATGCATGAAACGGCATATGCGTGATCAACATGCCAGTACCGGTTGCCCAGTCACCATTACTTCTCTAAGAAAGCTGTGCCTGCGCTACACCAGCATGTCGCCCACAACATCACCTGTTCCATGAAAACATCTATGTCTGACAGGGTGCTTTTCACCACTGACCATTGGATGAGCAAACATGAACAGGGGTGTTACATTTCATTGATTGGGCACTGGGTGACTCTGGTGGCTGTGCAGGCAAGCAGTCAAGGGGTGCTGCTTTACAAGTCTTTGAATCCCCAAGACTTTCGGGACAAACCACTGTATCTAACAGTTCCTCCACTGCATCTGGCTCCTCCACTTCCAATAGGGCCTCCACCTGTGTCCTCAACTCCTCCCTTAATCAATCACGCATTCCAACAGTGCAGATAGAATATCCCTTACCTCCGTACTGTACAGCCAGGGCGCACCGCACTCAGGCAGTGTTCAAATTAATATGCCTTGATGATATCAGTGACACAGCTCAAGAGTTGTTGACAGCTAGCCAGACCAAGTTAGAGCAATGGGTGTCTCCACTGAACCTGAAGCCAGGGAAGGCCGTGTGCGATAAAGGTGAAAACCTGGTGGGGGCCCTGCACCTGGGAAACATCACACACGTGCCTTGCATGACCCACATAATCAGCCCCATAGACTATCACAGGTATGAGTGTTATCCAGGAAAAACACAGATAACATTAGTACATGAACAACTGACGTGTGAATGAGCCCTTACACAAATAAGCAATTATACAACACACTGTATACTTGCATCCTGACCCAGTATATTAATTGCTGCCTTGCAAACCTTTTAGGCCATGTTGCCATATGGTGTAAATACTGTGTGGGTTTTTTTTTCTTTTTTTGTACATTTTTTAGTGCATTTTTTCACATTAGAACTTAATGGGGAGCCTGAAATGAATAAATATTAACTCTCTCCTAACCCTGAAGCCATGGTCATCTTTGACTACGAAGGACGAACATCATCATATATAGTATATACTGTATGTGTGTATGTATATATATATAAACACAGTTGCGTTTTAAATCACAGAATTAAAACTTGGGCGTACCCACCGTGGGGTGGGTGGGGCAGCTGCCCCCCCCAGAACAGCGATGGCGAACCAGCACGCGTGCCAGAGAGGGCACACAGAGCCCTTTCTGCTGGCACGACTCATCGCCAGCCCTAACCTGCTCCGTCCTTCCTCACACGGCATTCAGCAGAGCGGCTGGATGACATCATCATTCAGCTCCGCACCGCTGTGGGCCAGTGAGAGGAAGCGCGGGAGAAGAGGAGAAAGCGCGGGGAGGACGCTGCCAGCCAGGACAGCTCAGAGCAGCGGAGAGCAGCGGTGAGGTGTGTGTGTGTTGAGCAGAGAGCAGCAGTGTGGTGTGTGTGTGATAGGAGTAATGGAGAAGTGTGTGTGTGTGATGGGAGTGATGGAGAAGGCAGTTATGGGAGTGATAGGGAGGGCAACAATGGGAGTGATGGAAAAGGCAATGATGGGGATGATGGGAGTGATGGAGAAGGGGATGATGGGAGTGATGGAGAAGGCAGTGATGGGGATGATGGGAGTGATGGAGAAGGCAATAATGGGAGTGATGGAAAAGGCAATGATGGGAGTGATGGAGAAGGGGATTTTGGGAGTGATGGAAAAGGCAATGATGGGAGTGATGGAGAAGGGGATGATGGGAGTGATGGAGAAGGCAGTGATGGGAGTGATGGAGAAGGCAGTGATGGGGATGATGGGAGTGATGGAGAAGGGGATGGTGTCTGACTAGGTGGTTCGTCCCTGTATCTCTGCCCACTACCAGATAATGTTGCAGATTGTTTAAGTTCACTATACCGGCCAGTATTATTGCCTTACTTCTGCCTTATTATATGGCTTACCATATGGCTACTTATTATGAGTCTTGATGTGTTATTGGTGGAATCTACAGATATGTGGTTATCCTTTGGTCTGATTAACCCCTATATATTTGGGCTGTTCTAGGCATTAACGCCTGATATATTTCCCCATGTCATGAAATCGCTACACGAACTGCAGTGTTTGATAGCTAAACCTATGACCTTGGACTTATCATTTGTACTCATCTAGTTTAATACATCTGATTCTGCCTGTTTGTGGTGCATGTTTCGATTATTGTGACTCCTGATACTATTATTATATGTGATATTGGGTCATCACCTTGTCAGCACCTGTTCCATGTTACATCTGTAGGTTGTGCAGATTTTTGCACTTCATTGTCCACCCTCTCTCTTCCTGCCCGAATGTCCGTGATTTACTATTATATATGATTGTACTATTAAAGTGTGTTTAAAAAACTTTGTATTTTTTCTATTCTTGGACTGCTTGGTCGCATTTTTTGAGGTTTCCTCATGTGTTTGTGTCAGTAAAGGGCCGTGTGAGTGGCTCAGTTTCACTGTGTGATAAGCACCCATAAGCTTGAAGCCCCCTGCTGAACAGAAGAGAAGACTGCAAAGATAAGTTTAAAATCAATGAATTGTTTAGATAATAGAATTGCTCATGGCGGTATTTGTCCTTGTATTTGGTATTATTCAGTCACTATGTGATCTGTTCATGGTGTGGTGGTATTTCTCCTTGTATGTGGTATTATTGGTCTTGGTATAGGGGATTGTGTTGTGTATGGCGGTCATTTGTTCATTTTTGTTTCGTTTCATTCACCTTTTTCGTTCTAAAATTTTAGAACCTGAACGACCATGGCTTGCCCCCCCTAGTTTTGATCCTGGGTACGCCCATGTACTTAAAAATAAAATAATGTGTTAACAATGTTGCTTCAAATCAGCACCAAAAATGCATCAAGTAAAGGGGGAAACATATGCAATAACAATCTTCTCTGATTATTGCATTTGTTTTATATTATGGTGCACATATCCAGGGCCAGGACGAGGAGACGAGGGGTAAGCAGGGTAAGCACCCGCCTAGGGCAATACCTTATGCCTCCTCCTGGGGGGGCACTTTGGGGGAAAAATGACGTTCCTGAATGCCTGTGGCTAAACGGCACCTTCTTCTGGCTGTAGACATTCAGCACGATGACAGCTGGGGCGCATGCACAGTGAGCAGTGTCACTCACTGACACTTCTCACCCCTTTTTCTACTTGCATCCCGGCCATCGCTACCTCCCTGCACTCAAATGTATTAACATCTGTCAGACATGAATACACTTGCTGTGAGCGCTACCCGGTACAGGAGCAGAGGAGCTGTAATTAGCTCCCTACTCCACCAAGGAACGCAGGGGAGGTGACATGGCACGATGCAAAGACATCATTGTGCTAACCCTGAATGGTTATGGTAAGGGGGCATTGTAAAATGGGGCAGAGTATGGAGAGAGGTTAGCATGGCAGGGAGACGGTGTGGAGATCTAGAGAGTGTAAAGGAAAACAGTGGAGAGCAGACAGCCATGATATAGGTCGTGGTTCATAAGGTGGTGGATGGTGTGGTGGTTATACGTATATGATGCCAGACAATGGGGTGATTACAACTGATAATTATAGACAATGTGGTGGTTATAGATCTTTAAGGTGGACAGTTTGGAGGCCATATACAATTGGAGGCTTATTTAGAGCACAGATATTTTTATGCTTTTGTAAAGGTTCGTCGATGCAGTAAAGAGCAGGAGGCAGAGAAGGGGTTAGCAAGAATTTACTTAAACAATTACTGAGTAAGAATTCGGGGAAGCCTCCACGCAGAGAGATGAAAGCACTGAACTCACATAAACAGATACACAATAAACGAAATGAGAAGGGGAGAAATGAAGGTAATGACTTATCAATTGGAGTTCTTGTTGGGGGACGGTTGGAACAACTCCCGTCGGCGTCGCAATCCGTGGACAAAGACTCTGGCTCTGCTGCGTAGGAACGAGATGCACTGTCTCCTGACCGTGCCAAAGTACCTGGATCTGTTGGCCTTGGGTCCGCTGATCTTGGGTCTGTTGACGCATGGATGCAGTTCCTTCTGCTGGTTCCTCGGGAGTGACGCAGTACACCGGGAGCACAACGCCGCACAGGCCGCAGGAGCGACAAGGCCTCGCGCGGAATCACAAAGTTCAGAAAAAGATGGGGCATCTGCTGCACTGCATGTTATGGGTCAGGTTTGTGGAGGGGCACCTGGTAATGGATGTAAGAATCGGTCAGTCTGTAAAGGTCTTGCGTAAGGGTATGTAGTTGAGAGGGAGTCAACCTTCGTCCTGCTCTTGTAGTCGCCTTTCCCCCAAGTCCTGCTCTTTCCCACGCTCAGCCCCTTTTATGTCCTCCACTCCCCTTCTGTGAGGTGCTTAGGCCCTTCCCGCACAGACAAGTCATCCCCCTGCAACAGTGATGACGGCCCCGATAGTTCCAGCTCCAGAGCGTATCTCGAACCGACAACCCTGTACCTGTTCATCTCCTTACACTCCCCCTTTCCTTTCACTCGCCATTCTACGGGCGAGGCATCCTGGAATACATTACGTCTGTGTTGGTCTTTCCCAGCAGCTTGTTGCCAAACGAATTGATCCTGGTTGTATCGGTTAGGGGGCTGTCCAGCCGTTGTACATTCGGAGCGACGTAGATTGGAAGGAGTAGTGGAGTCCTCGAGTGTGGTTGTACCCAGCTGTCCTGATGTTGGAGAAGCCGGGTCCGTGCCCGAGGTAACATTTCCTTCTGAAGTTCCAGGGTTCTGATTCTCGGACATGTTCTCAAATTGTTGTTCAGGACCTTCTTCCTCTTCATCTTCCTCTACTGTGGGAGGGACCACCTCAGGAGTCTCAGATGTTTCTTCCTCTTGTAAGGGATCCTTGGACAGGCATGGCCGGAGCACTACCCAGGAGGGGGCGTTCCCCTCTCCTTCTGGTTGAATCTCATAGACGGGTCCTCTTCCGCCGACCCGGCGCTTCACTTGGTATGGCCATCTCTCCCATCGATTCCCCAGTTTGTCCCGTGGACGATTTTCCCTTACCAACACTCGGTCCCCAACCCAAAGATCTGTCCCTTCACCGAGGAAGTTTCTCAGGGTGCTCTAGCTTCTGAAGTCGAGTCTGCACCAAATGATGTAGGGTCTGCAGCCGATGACGATGTTATCGAACCCAGGTAGACACCCCCGTCCATGGGTAGTCCTCCCTGGGTCCAATTCCAGCTCCGTGACTTCTTTCCCTTCGCGGCCGAACAACACAGAGTAGGGCGTGAAATCGGTGGTCTGGTGCACTCGATTATTATAGATCCACACCAGCTCAGACACGTACTCAGGCCACCGAGCCTTCCGATCCTCCTCCAAGGTTCTCAGCATCTGTATGAGGGTACGGTTAAATCGTTCACAGGCCCCATTTCCTTGTGGATGGTACGGTCTGATAGATCTGTTGTAGCTCATCCATGACTCTCCATAAGAAGCAAGCTCCATGATCAGAGTGGATCAGTTGCGGGCATCCATAAAACTGAATGAAGTTTTTACAGATGGCATGGGCAGCCGACTCCGCCGTTTGATCTCGAGTGGGTGTTACTACAGTGAACTTCGAGAAGTGATCAATCATCACTAGACAGTGGTCGTATCCCTGATGCGCCGGTCCGATGGTCAATTAGTCAACAGTTAGCAGTTCCAGGGGTGCTGACGTCACAATAGTCTGCGTCAGGGCCCTTTGTTCTGGAGATTTGGCCAATTCACATGCCTGGCAGAGTTTACAAGCCTCTTTAACCACTGTTCTTAACCAAGGATGGTAGACAAAATACTGTAGCCATTGAAAGGTTTTCCGAGCACCGATGTGAGCTTCTTTTTCAGGAGCTTCAGCAGTGATTTTAGATAGTCCCCAGTTCTTTCCGTAGCTGGACCTTTCGATATAACAGCCCTCATCTGGATCGCTCCCACTGTTGAAGTATTTTCAGCGCTTCTGAAGTAAGAGTGCTTCTTTGCTCTTGTCTTGGCAATTGTTTCACAGTCATCCATTGACGAAACAGAGCGAGTTCACCGTCCTCCTGCTGTAAGCAGACTCACTTGTCTCTGGACCTGCCCAAAACTACTTCACGCGGGGAGGTTCACATTTGATCCAGCGTAGCAGCCACCATCTCAGCAGTCTTTCGAAATCGGGGAACTTCCTCATCCTCCATTATCTCATCTTTGCTCTTCCCAGGTGTTGCATGTCTTGCTCTGGACAAGGCGTCAGCGTGGGTGTTTTCAGCCCCCCTACTATAGGCAATCTTATACTGAAGCTTCGCCATACAAGCGACCCAGCGTTGTTCAAGGGCCCCTAACATAGCGTTCTCCAGATGCACCAATGGATTATTATCGGTGCGCACCAACACTTCTGAGCCAGACAGATATTCCGCGGACCTCTCCATCATAGCCCACACCAACGCCAGCAACTCCAGCCTGAAAGAACTGTAGTTGTCCGGTTGCATTCGGAATCGTGAAGGGACAGAAAAGTCCGCATAGGCCAGCACCGGGGCGTCAGTCAGCGCTCTCTTCAAGTCCCGAAAAGCTTTTTCCTGTTCATCTTCCCAGCGGATGGGCCGGCCTTTTGCATTCGGGGGTACCCCTTTCAAAAGCTCGAGCAGGGGCTGCAACACACAGGCGAAGTTCTTCACAAAACGACGGTAGTACCCCGTCAATCCCAGGAACGCTTGAACGCCTTTCACGGTCTCAGGTATTGGCCACTCCTGAATCGCCCTGATCTTCTCCCGAGACGTTTCCACTCCATCCACTGAGACAACATGACCAAGATACTCAATCTGAGTCCGGAACAAGTGGCACTTCTGGGATTTCACCTTCAGTCTGTACTTCTGCAGGCGGCTCAGCACTTACTCTAGTCTCCGCAGGTGATCTTCAAATGAGGAAGCATACACTATGATGTCATCCAATTATATGAGCGTGGCATCAAAGTTCAGGTCAGCTAAGCACCTCTCCATCAGACGTTGGAACGTACTGGGGCGTTGGCCAAGCCGAAATGCATCCTTTCGAATTCGAAGAGACCCATAGGTAGAATAAAAGCCTTCTTCACCCGGTCCTTCTCCGACTTGGGCACCTGCCAGTACCCGCTAGCGAGATCTAATATTGAGAAGAATTTGGCTTTCCCCAAAGCGGATAAAGACTCTTCAATCAGAGGCAGAGGGTATGAGTCCCGCACGGTGCAGGTGTTAAGTTTATGATAGTCTACACAGAACCTCAATGTTCCATCCTTCTTCCGTACTAACACGATGGGGGCCGCCCACGGACTTTGGCTCTCCCTGATGACTCCTGCCTGTAGCATCTGACCTAGCATCTCTCGAACATCCTGGTATAACTGAGCGGGAATTTGCCGGTAACGTTCTTTGATAGGCGCTGTGTTTCCTGTTGGTATTTCACGAGTAATAGCCGTAGTACAGCCAAAATCGTCCTCGTGACTCGCAAACATGGACCTGTAGTGCCCCAGTGCCGCCTCCACTTGTTGTACTTGAGCAGGCGTGAGTTTGGACAGTTCGGCACGCATCTACTCTAATATGTGTCGCCCCTCATGGATGTATTGGGGCTCCGGCGTTGGAGAAGTGGTGACCGTCACTGATTGCTGACCACCTGTCTAACTGACAACTGTATGGCCTGGGGCAGAACGATTTCCTCAGGCATCCACACTATCTGTGCTACTTTGCTCCTGGGTGGCATTACTACTTCTTGATCTGTCAAGTTAACGCAAGGTACAAGCACTGTTCCATCTCATACAACTGCCAGGGTTCTTGCCACCAACAGTCCTGCTGGCAGTGGTTCAGTTAAAGGGGGTTCTAGCTGCACGTCCACCCCCTCCAATGTGGCGTGGACTTGAACAGGAAGGGTCAGCACTGTTTGTCCCAGTGGTAGGGTGAGTTTAGCGGAGTTCAGCACTGTCACCTTTTCCAAAGTTTCTCCATGGCTAGAAGACTCCTGATCTTGAGGTGCATGAAGCAGTCACTGGAATACTTGATGCTAGGGGTATGTGTGCTCCACTGCTTCAGGGACAAGTAAGCAGGTTCATCCAGGAGCAGTTTTCCGAATTTTTTCAGGACATTCATCCCCAGGGTGACAGTATGACTGAGACCGGCTTCGCCCAACACTATACCGTTCCGTCCAAAGTCTTGGCCGCCCAGAGAAACTTGCATACACACCACCCCTGCGACCGGGATGGGCAGGTGGTTTGCTGTGGTCAGCTTTACTACCAGGCCCCATTCGGGCCAAAGAATCTCCGAAAAGTGTCGATGGAAATATGCTTCGGGCATTGTCGTCACTTGAGACCCAGTATCCACCAGACAAAGCACTGCCCGTCCGTCAAATTCATCCCAGACCAGCGGGCACATAGACACCAGGTTTGTGTGACTTTCACCACTTCTTCCTTTCCATTCTGGCTCCGGGCGTCTTCCCCCAGGCTCGTAGCCCTCTAGTTTAATGACCGGCGTGGCCGAGATCCGCCCCGCCGTGGGCATTCCCGGGCTATATGCCCTATCTCTCCGCAGTGGAAGCAGGTGAGAGACCTTGGTCGACGGGACCTTCTGGCATCCACACCACTTCGGCCCCCCGCTGCATTCGGGTCAGTTTCAACTTTTTCCTTCATCTGAGCCAATTCTCCTTGGATATTCAGCATCTCTTTTCTCATCTCTTCAACCTAGGGTGGTTCAGTGACTGTATTTACTGCTGCTTCCCCACTCTGGACCTTCCCTACTGGGACCATCACCCTCTACTCTTGTTCACATAAGCTTTTTGTAGTGCGGCAGGATCCAGTAACCTTGAAACTTATAAATGCTGTGGATGTGATAAGGAAATATGAAGATGCCGTTAATGTGACCAATACTCTGGATGTGACTGACACTCTGATTGTGACAAAGTGGCAGAAAATGGCGCGAAGATAGAGGACAACTGTAACTTCACTCTTTGTGGGCATCCTGACCTGAAGTTGGCGTGAAATTACACCTGTCAGAGACCAAGTAATAGCTCTGAGATGCATCCCCCGGTCCACCCATGGTGGGCGCGATGGAAGAGAAGAAGACCTGGCCCCTTGCAGCGGATTCCACAGGGATGGGCGGAGTTCGATGCAGAACAGGTGGAGCAGCTGGAAGCGGCCCCACCCTGGAATGGGTGGGGTCCAGAAGAAAACCCCGTGTACAGCTGTGCGGCACCATTGCAAGATACGGCACCGGCAGCGATGGACCACTTGTGTACACGGAGCTGCAGCGGCATAGGGCGCGTTGAGTGGAAATGGCAGCAGGAGGAAGAAAAGGCCCGACTTGGAAGGCTGAGGGGCTGGAACAACGTCGTCGGGAGCAGGAGGCTGGTGAACTGGAAGCAGAGGCTGCCCCGGAGGAGCCCACGTCAGAAATGGAGGAGTCTGAGCCAGAGTGCGCAGCTGCTGTGGCGGAAGGATCTGATAGTCGTGGGACGGTCGCGGCTGGGATGCTGGAGCCGATGGCAGTGAGTGGATCTTGGCCCTGACTCCGGAGATCAGGTCCATGCTCAGCAACACCTCGTCCCTCTGCTTGTCGCGGTTCCGTCAGGCGACAGAGTGCCCCTTTCCTTCCCCCGGACAGGCTTTAAGGAGGTAATCCAGGGCAAAAAGCAGCGGGTGAAGAAGGTATGGGCAGAGCTGCGCCGACCCGGAGGGGGCTCTATGGTCGGATGTCGTACTAGTGGGCAGCTAGTGTGTACGGATGTGGTTCACGCTATGGCTTTATCCGGGAGGTGGACACGAATGCGAAAGTGTACGTGAACGCCAGTTCAGTGAAATACGGAAGGCCCCTGAAGGAAGGAGATTGGGTCTCCTTCTTTAAAGAAGATGGCCCTTGGGGGTATTATGCCGTGGCTGTTAATTTGCATGAGGAGGATGACTTGGAGCTTGATATGGGCCCGGAACAGGCACAGTCAGCACCCTGTTCCCAGGCCACTGCACAGCCAAGCTCTGCCCATGCGGTTGCAGAGTCGTCAACGGTGAGAACGCAGGCATGGAGCCTGAAGTGTGATAAAGCAGCAAGGGATGCTGGTCGCAGAGATGTCTGAACTTTAAAAGAAGGAATAGTGCTCATTGCACAATATAAAAATAAATGGGACTTTTCCACGTCCCTGTGGGCAAAGGAGCCCTGGAGCATCAATGTTGGGTGCAGTGAGACCGGTACAGGCCGCCGTCATACGTTTTCTTTTCGTCCCATCCCCGTTTCTTTTTGCGCCTGTTGCGCTCCCCCTGCTGGAAGGCAAGACTTTAACCCTATGGAGTTACGGGCCCAATGACTGAACAATTGACGAATAGGTAATACCCGTATGCTTAAAAGGCCATACTCCATACAAAGGAGGGGGGAAGCCCTCAAGGACTGAGGACCTGATGGACAGGTCAAGTTGATTTGAAATGGACTGTATCTATTCCCGGGTCCTATAGGTGGATGGGACCGGGACTCAATGGACTTAAGGTTCTACTTGAAAGACTGTCGCTAAGCACCTGTTTTAGAGAAAAAAAAGATTTTGTTGTGGAACAGAGACTTTTCTTGACCATAAATAGTTTTTTTCTCAATGTGTTTGTTTTATCAACAGACTGTCGACTATTTACCTCCCTGCGTGGAGTACTGTGCTGTACATACTAAAGTTTTAAGTAATATATGGTTGGGGATGACCATTCTTAAAGGAGGGGGGAGTGTAAGGGGTTAAGTAGACTGGTACCTGCCCTTCCTCCCTAAGCACGTCTCGGTTAAAAGCTGGTATTAAATGTTTAATGTCTTGCTGTGTATGTCCAATATGTATACATTGTTATGTCCTGTAATGCTGTCATGTTATATACCGAATGTACATATGTTGACATGTAGGGAAAGTGTAATGATAGATTTAGCCCACTAGAGGGGGGCACAATAGTGTAAGTATAGGAATTAGTTAATTTAGGAGGGGCCAACTGTGGGTAAGCCAGGAAGATTTCCTGATTTTAGTTAGTAGGGCCTGAGAGCCTGCACAGGGCAGTTGGCAATGCAACATTCAAGCACCTAGCTCAGTCATCCAGGGCCTATGGGCTGAAGGTTACAGCAGTAAAGGAATATAGGGCAGCTTCAAGATGTGGCAGCCAACTACGTGGGCAGATGCCCTTATGTCTGAGGTGAAAAAGACAGGGGAATTCCTGAAGTTAGTTGGGCTGGCCAGAAGTAATGCTGCGGTGCCGAACGAGTCGGCACAACCCTGGGACATTCTGGAAAAAGTGAGGGAAAGCACAGGGAAAGGAAAGGATGTACTCTGTGATGAAACCTGTGTTATGTCTGTGACTGAGCTGGACGTACTGAGAATGGAACCAAGTAAAATCATTTATTTTAAGTTGGAACTGGACTCTGTCTCTCTTTGTGTGAAGCTGCCCGAAGGAAATCCTCAGCAGATCCGAGAGGACACTGATGTAACAGAAAGCGGGAAGAAAAGTACGCTACAAAGGGGACATTGTGTATATATGACAGAGGGCCAGGGCATGCATAAATAGCCATCATTGCGGGCCATGACTATGGCCCTGGACTCTCTTACATATACATGTACTGGTGTTGTATTTATTTACTGACAGTGGTTTTTGTGATGTATTCATGTATTGACTGAGGTTTTGGTGACCTATTTATTTACTGATTATAGTTTTGGTGCTGTGTTTATTTGCTATTGATGATTCTGGTGTTCTATTTATGTAATGATGATGATTTTGGTTTCATATTTAGGTACTGATTGATGGTCCTGGTGATGAATACAGTACCAAAACCATCATCACTGCATGAATAGATCAACATGAAAGAACAACCATCACTACATGAATACATCACCAGAACCATCATTAAAACAATAATATATCACAAGAACCACCACCACCAGTACATGAATACGGCCCCAGAGCCATCATCAGTATAGGAGTATGGCACTAGAACCATCATTAGTACAGAAAAAAAGCACCAGAAACACCATCAATTTTGTTGCAAACAGGACTGACGTAAAAAACATCATAAGTAACCCTTTATCTATAATAGGGTCTGTTAAGTTTCCATCAGGGTATCCACCGATTATTGTTGTTATATTAATTTCCATAACTGTCCTTGTGTCTGACATTTAATATATAGGATGTCAGGGATGAGTATCACTATTTGTCTCTTTTATTTTGTAAATGGTTCCCAAACCATGAATGATTCCATAGCTAACTTTAAAAATGCACTCTCTGTTAAGCCTCATTCTTAAAGCACATTGCTTTTTTTTTACTTTTGATGGTATAATTTGGTTAAAAAGGTAACAATTCTAGTGGAAGTGGTTGTCAGAACTTGTTAACCCATCAGAGGGAGGGGGGTTAGGACTCCTTTTACTTTTTAGTCTCCAACCCATTCCTTTTATTTGTGGGCTGAGAGTTCATCGGGCAGGGGGGTGCCATCGGCTTAATCAGCCTAATGCACCAAAATACCTTGTCCTGGCCCTGACTATATCATATTTGAGGAAAATATGTGGATAAAAAGCAGCAGAAAACCGCAGCAATTACAATACGTGTGAACACTGTTTTTTTTTGTTGAATATGTATTTATTAACACACATGTATAACACATATCAAGGGTATGAACAGTAACAAAACATGTCACATAATATAAGCCAAGCGTCATCATATCAGGTCATGTCCAATAAAACAGAGCACAATATATATGAATGAAACAGCGTGATCGAGGATCACTACTAGTATTGCGTGAGATTTGGCACACAAATTGGGTTCCTGGACTAACGAACCCCAATAACATTCTACAAGAACAAGAACTAAGAACAAAATAAAACAAGAAGACACAGAAAATATAAAGGGAAATAAAGAAAAATAAGGGAATTAAATGAACCTAAATGAAAAATAAATAACTGGACAAAGAAAAAAGGAAGAAGGTTAAAGGTAAGGGGAAGGAAGAAGGGGAGAGGGGGCGCCCTCGGTCTCCGCCACAGCACACCACGTGGCAGAGAATCTTACATACAAAAATAGCACTCCAATGAGTCACTTACACTATGTAGGCGAAGTGTTATGAAAGGCAATCCACGGGGACCAGATGGTCTGGAATTTATCCCGGGTATGGTTGATCCATGCCGACAGGTCCTCCATGTCCCTGATATGGTCCACAGCAACAGTCCACTCCTCCAGAGAAGGCGCCACAGTAGACAGCCAATGCTTAGGCACTAGAAGTTTGGCAGCCGTCAACATAAAGGTCGCCAGTTTGTGCTTAATGGGGTTATAACCCGTCGCCGGCACCCAAAAAAGGACTGAGTCCCTGGGTAAATCACAAGGCAGAAGGCAGATATCTTTGATTTTTTGTCGTATCGCATTCCAGAAGGGCACAATGAGGGGACAATCCCACCAGATGTGAGCATAAGTTCCTGAACCAACCCACATCTCCAGCAGATGTCAGAGGTCTGCAAGCCATGGCGAAATAGGAAGGACGGGGTTCGGTACCACCTGGCAATCAGTTTATAAGAATTCTCTTTAATGCGAATGCACCTAGAAAATCCCAGTGCGTGTCTTTTAATACACCTGGCAACTCGTAGGGACAATGGGTGCCCCAGTTCCCGTTCCCAGGCAGCAAGGTAAGTAGGCTCAGTATCAGAGCGAAGAGACATAAGCCATTTGTAAATGGTGGAGATCACGCCTTTGACAGGACTCTGTGCCAGCAACAGCCGCTCCAAGTTGGAGGCAGCCCGCAAGGGACGATGTTGTTCCATAAAGGTCTGACAGACATGATGTACATGTGCTAGCGATAAAAAGTTGGCGTGTGTAGGTCCAAGGATGGATGACAGGCCCTCCGCCGAAGGGACATTGCCTCCAGCAAAAAAGGAATTGAGGGGCGTTACCAGTTTGCTCCACAAACCCTGAAAAGTCCAAAAACCCTCATTCGAGCAGGTCAACAAAGGAGTAAGCGTACAGGCATGAGCGGAGAGGGGAACTTACTCATAGTGTCATGATGTAGACAGTTCAGGCATGTGTGGAGCAAACCCTTCAGGAGAGGGGAGAAGCCGCGTGTACGAGGGATCTGAGTATGCACACCCCATAACTCAAGTGCCTCCCGAGGCGAAAGAAGAGCCGTTTCTAGGGAGGACAAGAAAGACCTTTTGTTCCAGCTGTTTATCTCCACCCAATGACGAAGATGGCAAGCGAAGTAATAGTTCTTTAGGTCGGGCATACCCACTCCACCTGCATCTGTGGGCAGAGTCAAAGTCGAGAAAGCGATACGAGCCGGACGTTGGTTCCATAGGAACCGTGAGAACAGAACGTGTAAGGCACGAAAAAAGGAATTGGGAAGGAATATAGGAGCTGCCTGGAATAAGTAGAGGAATTTTGGGACTATATATGTGGACAGATAATTTTTTCGGCCCAACCAAGACATGAACGGTATTCGTAGACGCTGGAGCTGTGTCCTAACCGAGGAGAGTAGGCATAGGTGGTTCAGAGCGTAGAGGCGAGAAATATCCCTCGGAATAAGAATGCCTAAATATTTTACATGGTCTGTCTTCCAGGTGAACGGTGACATTCGTTGGAGGCGGGTTAGAGTGTCCCTGGGGAAGCCGATAGCAAACGCGACCGATTTATTATAATTGATTTTGAAGTTTGAAAGAGTACCAAAATGGTGAAAAAGATCCAGCACAGTGGGTATAGCAGTCTCCGGGTTAGTGATACTAAGCATGATGTCATCAGCGTATGCGGACACGAGGGCCTCGCCTTTAGGCGTGGACGCGCCTCGGATGTCTGGGTGTGTACGAAAAGCCTGTAACAAAGGTTCCAGGCACAGAGCGAACAGACTGGGGACAAGGGGAAGCCCTGGCGGGTTCCATTGGATTTAGAGAATGGAGCCGAAAAAGAATTGTTCACCTTGACCCTGGCAGTGGGCGAGGTGTAAAGTGTAAAAATGGAGTCTATAAAGCGATCGGGAAAATTAAATAGGCGTAGGACCGACTTCATGTAAGACCAATCTATGCGGTCAAACGCCTTTTCGGCATCAGTACTTAACAACAACAAAGGCGTTTTTCGGGAAACTGCTCCATGGATTAGGTGTAAGATCTTTGTGGAGTTTTCCCTCCCCTCCCTACCCAGTACAAACCCAGTCTGATCGCTCTGCACCAGGAGGGGGACCAAGCGAGACACCCGGTTCGCCAGGACCTTCGCCCAGAGCTTCAAATCACAGTTAAGAAGAGATATTGGCCGATAACTACTACACTGTGCTGGATCTTTGTCTTCCTTATGGATTAAAGCTATATCCGCAGAAAGGGATTGGGGAGGAAAGGAGGAGCCAGTCATCAAGGCGTTAAAAAGTCGGGTGAGGTGTGGGAGAAGGGTAGCTTTAAACTTTTTGTAGTAAAGTATTGTCAGACCATCTGGGCCAGGAGATTTTCCCGATGGAGTAGACTTCAGAGCTTCCTCCACTTCCTCCACCGCAATTGGAGATAACAATTCCGCGTGATGGGAAGGTTTCAATTTAGGGAGGTTCACGGAGGAGACAAAGTCCACAATAGCAGGATGGGGGTCTGCAGTGGGGGCAGATTCATACATGGGGTTATGTAAGTTATACAAGGCGGTGTAATATTGATGAAAATCTTGCGCGATTTGCGCCGTCTCGGTGTGTGCGGCACCCGAGGGGCATCTCGTCTCAGCGATGAATGTACGCGGAGACGTTTCTTTGACGTAGGCGGACATAAGTTTCCCACCTCTGTCACCTGAAGCATAAAGACGGTGTTTCGCGTGTAAGAAATTTTTCGCAATTTTTAGGTTTAGGAGGGATTTAAGGGCCATACGCAAGGACAGGAGATCGGAGAGGTGTTGTTGGCACAGAGATCGCTTGTGGAGCGACTCCAATTTGCAAATTTGAAGGAGCAAGGCATCGGTTTGTTTCTCCCTAGATTTTTTTAAGTCTAGAGGCCAGTGAGATGAATTCACCCCTGACAAAAGATTTGTGAGTTTCCCAGACGATGGGGATTGGCATGCCTGGAGTGTAATTTCTATGGAAGAAATCCTGAAGGGGTATTTCAATGGCATTTATATTATCTTGAACGTCCAACAGTGTCTCATTGAGTCGCCAGGTGTATCCGAGACCACCCACCCCAGGTAAGGCCAGTGTTAAGGATACAGGCGCATGGTCCGATACTGTCATGGATCCAATATCCGCCGTAGAATAACACCCCAGGTGGCGTTGGGATAGAAAGAGGTAATCAAGTCTTTGGTATGAGCGATGCGGCGTAGAATAAAACGTATAATCCTTAGTGTCAGGATGGAGGACTCTCCAGGCGTCCACCAAGGACAGCTCCGCCAATAGCAGTTTAAGTCTTCTGAGATTCCGAAAAGAGATGGCGGAGCGGCCCGTGGAGGAGTCCACGAGAGGCTCCATAGTGAGGTTAAAGTCTCCACCCAGTACCACTAGCCCCGACATAAATTGCTGTAAAAGACGTAGAGTAGATAGTAACCAGTCGACTGTGCGAACATTGGGCGCATAAATATTAGCAAAAGTCACTAAAGTGTTTCCCAGTTTACCCTTCAAGAAAAGATATCGACCATCTGTATCTGCCAACTGCGCTTGCAACTCAAAATGAAGATTGCGGCAAAAAGCTATACTCACCCCTCTCGACGCGTGGGAGTCGCTGCAACTGTGGAACCATACTGGGAATGAAGAGCGAGACAGCTGTGGAACATGATCGTGGCGGAAATGTGTTTCCTGCATAAAAATAACAGAGACACCATCTTTTTTAAGGAGTCGCAAAACCTGAGCACGTTTCGCAGGCGCATTCATACCCTTAGCATTATAGGATTGTATAACAATATCACGTGGAGTCATCATGGAGGTGCACTGGGAGGATAGAGAAGCGATAAAGCGGTGCAAGGACAGAGAGCGACCCCAAGGAAAGAGGAGTGTGACAAGGAGGACACAAGAGGGAAAGAACACAAAAAAATCAAAACAGAGACAAAAAATAAAGCACCATAGGTAGCGGTGCTTGTAAACATTTGGAGAAATGTGAACTAGGCGGATCCACAAGGGGAGCCGGGAGACATTGCACCCCTCCTGAAGGAGGAGGGGCAGTGGAGGCGATGCAAGGGTCGCATAAGAGCCCACCTGCAATAACCTCCAGCCAGCCTGTGGAACCCAAGAAAACCTGGGTCATAGTGAAATGTATTTGCCCAAAAATGGGGAGGAGAGTGGGGAGAGAAAGGTAAGGAAGAAAAAGAAGGGAAGGGACCAAGAGAAGAACAGCAGGAGATGATGCCTTCCCAGGTGCAAGCAGAAGGGGCAGCGTATAGGAGAGAAAAAGGGGGGAGGGGGGAGAGAGTGAAGGGGGGAGAAGGGAGAGGATAGCAGACCAGACCCACATATAGCTACAGGTGGGGCGACTACCCGGACCAAGAAGGTGAAGAATAGGATAATGGAGGAGAGAGGCCGGGGGTCAGGAGGGTAGGGAAGGAGGATGGGGGAGAAAAAGATTGTGACCGTAAGGCGGACCGTGTCCTGTGTATCAGGATCCTATGATATAGTAGAGAAGGGCAAGGGTGCCCTAGTGTGGAAGGTGAGGGGAGATTATGAGAAGTAGGGTCAGGTCCCCCAAGGATGAGTGGAAGGGGGAACGGAGAGAAAAGGGAGAGGAAGGGAAAGGTAGCCGGAAAGAGGGAACAGTGAGAGGGGAGAGTGGGGAGGGAAAAGATAAAGGAATGCAGAGAATGGCAAGATAGAGGGAGGAGAAGAAAGTGCTGTGTAGTGTAACAACAGTAGTAACTGTAAATGAACTGCAGATGGCAGCAGTGAGCAATGTACCAGAAAATAACAGCATAATGAAACGTTGAAAAATTGCAGGTAATTTTAAAACAGACCACAGGGGAACAAAAGCCATCTCTGTTGTCCAAAATCAGCAATGACAACAGGTAGGTCCTGAAAATCAGAGAGGGCAGTGCAGTGCAATAGGTCATGTGAACAGCACACTACAGCAATCTACAAAGCACATAGGAAACCTAGATATCACATTGAGTTTCAAAGGTGAAAGAAGAGAAGATGGAGGAGGGGGAGGGGAAGAGGGACAAGGGTGAAGAGAGCACAGGAAAGCAGTCAGCACTAGCAACAATACGAGCCTGAGTGAACAGAATCATAAGTTGGATATAACCACAGTGAGTCAACAATTCAACAGGGAGGCTGCAAAGTGGAAAATGTAAACCTTAGGTTTCAGGTAGCAGGAGGGCAGGAGACCTCCAGAACAAAGGCATTACACCGGGTCTACCATGTCCTGGCAAGAACAAGAGCAGCAAGCCAGTCTGGTAACAGCTCAGTCTCCAGCCGGGTCATCGTGGGCAGATAGAGAGCGACGATGCGACTTGTTCTTGGAGCGGGTGACTTGCCAATCGTCCGGGCGCGGCTGGATCGGTGGTATGGACGACTCCGGAACAGGCAGCCAGGACGGCACAGGCAGTGAAGGGATGGATAAGGCCTTCCACAAAGTAGGTAAGTCCTCTGGATGACGTATAGTAACTTTCTTGTCGTGGCGTGTAACAAAGAGCCCAAAGGGGAACAACCATCTGTACTGGGCGTCATGTTCCTTCAGGTGGGTCAGAAGAGGCTTTAACAAGCGGCGCTTCTGGAGGGTAGAACTGGCCAGGTCTTGGTAGAAGGCCACTGGGGACCCGTCTAGCATCGGGGACCCCTGCTCCCTCGCAGCAGTGAGAAGCGCAGCAGTATGGTTGTAGTCCAGTATACCACAAATAACATCCCTGGGGGATCAGTGTCCCTGGGGCGAGCTCTGAGGGCCCGGTGGATGCGGTCCACAACCACAGCTTCAGCAGGTTCTTCCCCCAGCAATGCAGAGAATAAAGTGCGTGCCACAGAGCGCAGGGCCTCGGGGGCATAGGACTCAGGGATACCTTTCATTCGCACATTGCGGCGGCGATTCCTGTTCTCAAGGTCCTCGGCAGCACCGAGGGCCGCATTAAGATGCTTGGAGTGGTCCTGGAGCGTGGTACAGATGCCATCGCCGAATTCCACATAAGAAGTGTGGGCCTGCTCCAGCTCCTCCACACGGCGTCCCACATGCGACACCTCCACCTTAATGCTGGCTAGCTCCTGTAGCACTGGAGCAATGATCCGGCGGATGAAAGAGCGGGTGACCTGGTTGGAACGCTCCGGCCTGCGGGGTGATTGCCCTGAGCAAGCATCAGTGTCTATATCCGAGTCCTCTGTGTCAGACAGAGGGTTCCGGGTGTCATCTTAGGTGAAAGCACTGGTGCAGAAGCTGGCTTTCTCCGGAGATAATGATCCAAATCCCCCGTCTTTCTTGGGGGTTTTGGGGTGCCAGTGGAGTCTTTAGCCTTTTCTCTTCCTGATTTCCCCATTTTGGGCAGAATAAAACTGTGACAATGCTAAAGCTGGCTGGGTTGAAGAGAGGAGCTCACAGACTCAGCTCCTTCCTCATGTGCAGCTAGGCTCCGCCTCCGTGTGAACACTGTTTTAACAGGCGTTCCCATCTTGCGGGGACACAGTCCTGCTTCGGCCCTGAAAAGTTGCATTCGCCCCGCGTTATGGCAGAAGCTAGCTGTGAATAATACCAGGTTACCTAAACTTCTGGGATCTTGATCATAGGCCCAAATACCCCATCCTATTGATGCTGACGAGTAATTTATGATGCAATAAAATGGTGTAGAATAGCAGCATGTCGGAAGTAAATAGTACAAGTTATCACACTGGTTTATGGACTGTCAGAGTACTAGTTAATCAAGCTGTCATTCTATAGATGAATAATGTGTGAAAAACGAGAACAAGTTCCCTTTTGGCTTTACTTTTTCTGTGCCGTATTATTTATACTGAACTGTGGTTCCCTGATATCTTATCTTTTTCATTTCTACTCCTATAGTATGCAATTCTTTCTTAAAAAGAAAGTAACTGTAACTGTAGTCGGCACTGCATCTGTTTCCACCACGTGATCGTGGACAGATTTTTAAACAATCCAGTTTCCTATTGAATGACAGCAACCAGAGGAATTAATACAGAAAGGATATTTGCATCAGTAAATCAGAAGTTAGCGCATATTCATACTTGTGTGTGACAGTCCATGATCCATGGAACAGCCAGCAATCTCTCAAGCTGAATTCAACAGCCTCATAGACATATACAGGATGGCCCAAAAGTTGGTTCACAGTCAAGTCAATGAAATTCTTTGAGATTTTACTGGTACCTATATACGCTGACACACAACAAAATGGTCAACCCCTCTGTCTTGTTAGTGTTAGGGTTATCAGGGAGGTGGATCCTCTAAGCCTTAGTACCGAATGGGCACATGGACTCTCATCATTGATGCAGCAAGCAGGAAGGCACATGGGTAGTAAGTACTTGGCACACACCGGAATATCAGGAGCAACAGGATGGATGGCGTGGAATCCTGCAGGGATGAAGGCAATTTGAAAACACAAACACAAGAGTACAGATGGTGGAGCACACCAAACATAGAACTAGAGTCTCAATTCGAAGACAAAGGTGTTTGTGTAAATGGGCTTTAATACTGTAAGTGTTGAGAGATGTCATTGATCCACTCTGGGCAACCTACAAAACCTGACATGGAGCACAACAGAGGGAAGCAGACTCAGGGGAAGGAAACTGAGCATAGCATACCCAGGACAGTTGTCAAACAGTTAGTGCAGCTTTCCTCACAAGCTTACCAGAAATGGACAAATTAAGACTTGATCTTGGAGGCATTCATGGACGGTGATGTAGACTTGAATTTATCCCATACTGTGTGTCAAAGTGTCATTGACCAGTTGGAATGTTGCAACATCCCAGCCTCATACTGAAAGCGATCAAAAAATGTTATGTACCCCAAAATGTTACAAATAAAAACATTAACACTCAGGGGTGTAATAATAATAATATTAGAAAATACCTCCAATTAGAAATGTACTATAGTTCTTCTGATTCGCTATGTCTCTTTACTCATGTGCAGACATTGCCAGACCTTAAGTATCCATGGATACCACCACTGAGATAGTGACAGTTAGTTTATAGTGGTTGTAACCGTGGATATCTAAGGTCCTGCAATGTCTGCACATGAGGAAAAAGACATAGTGAATCAGAAAAACTATACTACATTTCTAATTGGAGGTATTTGCTAATATTATAATTATTACACCCATTCCATATTGGGATAGGATGTTGGAGATGGGAATACCCCTTTAAGGTCAAAATTCACTCCGTCACTAAGGGGTTAATCTCCCTTATTATGGCTTGAGGTCTCACCAGACCCCAAAGAATAATAAAAGTATGCATCTTCTGATCGGTCATATGAGTGCAACTCCCTAGGTCTCCCACACTAGACTAGGTCTTCCAGCTCTAGTGAGGCCTGACTGGGTTCTGTGCAAGTGTGCATATGCATGTGCAGAACCATCCCAGGCCTCTTCATAGACGGAAGTCCTGGCCTAGTATTCTGCCACCGATATATGTAAGAGACAGCTCTGATCCTTGTGAGTGACAATCTCCGATATAAGCAATGATAGATAGGAACTCACTATAACACTTCCTTCTTAATCTTAATCGTGCACAGATATCTTCTTGAGAAGGTGAACTTGAATGTAACTGAAAGGTTTATTGGCATTACAATACCTTGTGCAGATAAAAACATACAATTTCCTTCAGGCAAGAGGTATCAAGGTGGCTTCAGAAGAAAGAATATAGAAGTCTAAAAGGAATGCTGTGTTGAAGCTCCTAGCATGAATGATGAGGCACACAGAATGACGAAGCACAAGATGGATGCCGGAAAGGGAAAACAGTTGAGAGGAGTGAGAGAGAGAGCAAAGCATTATGGGAAATTGAACCCGAGACAGCACTAAACAATAACCACTAGGTGGCAGCAAAGTACACAGTAACTATGAAATGTCACATTAATACTGGCTGAGACAGCATACTCCCCGTCTGAAATCTTAGGATTTCACAATATAAACAACCTGTGCGATGTCCTTGAAGAAGAATATCGTAACCTGAAAAATAACAGCAGAAACTGGCAATGCAACAATAAAAACAGGTGTAGTCTAGTAAATGTGAACTGTCTACTGAAGTAATCCAATCGATCACCCATCTTCGGATTGGAGAAGCCGCATTATGCCAAACTGTCTCCAACCCATTTGTAATCCACTGGTCAAGATTTCAGATAAACTCTTTTGAGTTCGCCCTCAATGGAGCAGAGAGATCTCTTTCAGAGGACAAGAGTAAGACAACCTCAGATATAGGTCTGGTGAAGGTTTTTGAATTACTTTGTCTTGAGATCTTTACTTCAACCTTTCGTACTCTGCCATCTTCACTTGGGAAAATGTTGGAAATAAGTCCCATAGGCCATACATTTCTTGGTTCTTTCTGGTCCTTCATGAGAACAACATCTCCTACCTGTAAGTTAGGTTTCTCGTGTCGCCATTTTCTGCGTTCTTGCAAAAGAGGAAGGTATTCCTTTTTCCATCTTGCCCAGAAACAATTAGCCAAATGTTGCACACGTTTCCATTGTCTTTGGTATATGTTACTAGATGTAACATCTTCTTGTGGACTGGTAACTATGGCGAGTTTTTGAGTGAGAAGAATTGCTGGAGTAAGTATGGTAGGTGACTCTGGATCCACAGACAAGGGGATAAGAGGTCTTGAATTGACAATGGCAGTTACTTCGGCCAAAAAGATAGTTAAGGTCTCATGGGTCAACCTTGAAACACTAGAATCTGAAAGCATAGAATCCAATATCTTACGGGTGATGCCTATCATCCTTTCCCAAGAGCCACCCATATGAGAAGCATGGGGTGGATTAAAGATCCACGTGCAGCCAAGATCGGCCAAGTAATCTTGGATTGTGTTTGAGTTAATTTTCAACTCACGACAGGCACCTGTAAAGTTGGTCCCGCAGTCAGATCTCAATAGCTTTACTGGTCCTCTTATGGCAAGGAATCGTCGTGAGGCGTTGATAAAACTGGAAGTGTCCATTGACTCAATGACTTCTATATGTATAGCCCGAATGCTCATACATGTGAACAGTACTGCCCAACGCTTACTATTAGCATGGCCACCTCTAGTACGGCGTGCAGAAACTTCCCATGGTCCAAACACGTCTAAACCAACATAAGTGAATGGCGGCTCGGTGCTTGTCCGATCAGCTGGCAAATCTGACATTAGTTGGTGTTGTAATTTTCCCCTTGCTTTGCGACACTGAACGCAATGGTAAATTAAGTGAGCAATCTGTCTTTTTGCTCCTACGATCCAAAGCCCTGCTGCTCTTAAGGCACCTTCGGTGAAATGCCTGCCTTGATGCTTCACGCTTTCATGATAGTGTCGTAACAGCATGGTTGTAATATGGTGACGTGCAGGAATAATGAGGGGATTTCTAACTGAGTCCTCTAGCAATGGTGGAGCTAGTTCCGCGTGGTCATTGTGAAAGATTCTTTCCATAAAGGCCACAAAGTGATCTTTCATTTCAGGCTTGTTTCGGAATGTTCGTTGGAGTGAGTAGAATCTGGATAGAGCCTGCTCTCGGTTGTTAGGGAGTCTAGCTCTTGTATCTCGAAATGGCAGGGGTGCGATCCAATGGTTAGACTCGCCCTTGAAGAATCCACTATCCATTATTTTCATAAACTCCTTGTCTTCTATAGATAGAGCTATTTTGTCATCTTCACGTGTTGTGCAGAACACAGATTTTCCTATGTCATCATAGGCAGTAGGAACAATGTCGTACTCCTGAATGGTGTTTATAAACTTCTCCTTCACCTCGTAATGATGAGGACATGGTTTGAAGTGAGTTGTGCGACTATTGTTTAGCACATAGGTTTTGAAGGAGTTTACCCTGGATGGTTTGTGGCATTTTTCCATGCATACATCACCCATAATCACCCAGCCTAGGTCGAGTCTTTGTGCATATGGGGCATCATCTAGACCATTGCATTGTTGACGCACCTTATGGACCCTCAGGATATCCCTTCCGAGCAGGATCAGGATGTCAGCATTCGTATCTATAGGAGGAATTTCTTTAGCTAGGTGCTTTAAATGGGAATGGTGAAGTGCAGCCTTTGGAGTGGGAATCTCCTGTCTTTCATCAGGTATATGGTCACACTCAATTATTGTCGGCAAGGGTATAGGCATGTTCTCTTTGATTGGAGAGATAACATACCCAATGGCTCTTCTGCCAAATGTCTCTACCCGACCGGAGCAGGTATTGAGAGTGTATGGTGTTGCTGGTCCTTGTATGCCGAAGATGTCAAAGAATTTGGGCTTTGCTAGAGACCTGTTGCTTTGCTCGTCTATGATGGCGTACATCCTAGTGGCTTTCTCAGGTTGCCCCTCAGGATACACTTTGACAAGACATACCTTGGCACAACACTTGGGGCTGCTTTCTTCTCCACATACTTCCATGCACGAAGAGGATACAGCAGTTTTAGTTGGCTCATGGCCTTGTGGCTCCCCGCCATACCTTGACTCGGGCTTAGATACTGAAGGTTGAGCATTGTCTTCAGATGTATTTGGATGCATAGCTGTCACATGCTCATTGCTACTGCATTCAGCACATTTAACAATAGTTTTGCAGTCTTTAGCGATGTGGAATGAGGAGGCACAACACTTGTAGCATATTCCAAGCTCCTTGAGGATGTCTTTGCGCTCCTGCACGGGTTTTGCTCTGAGCCCACGGCATTCTCTCAAGGAATGAGGACTTCTATGGATAGGGCACATAAGTCTGAGTGTCATGTATAGTGTACAGTTCCTATAGCGTCTTGTGCTTGGGTGCGAGGAAAACACATGAGACACAGGTTGATATGAAATGACTTGTATTACTTCATACAAGCATGCAGAAAAGGTCACACAGTTTGCAGGAACAGAGGCAGGAGACACAGCAGGCCAGAGTAACTTCAAGCTCTACAATAAACTCTCCAAAGCAGGTTCAGGATCTCTTCTCTGTACCGTAATTCCTCTGCAAACATGGATTCACCAGACAGCAGGTTTCCAGAGTCCAAAAGTGTTCCAAAGTTCCTCAGTAGGAAATAGCTGGAGTCCAAAATCCAAGGTTTCCAGGAGTCAGGTCACAGGCTGACTGAGGCTTGATTCAGGAGCACTGATTGTTCAGCTGAGGCTGCTTAAGAAGCAAGAGGGAGAGAATCAGGGCGGGAACATGAAAACTGGAAACTCCATATTAACTGAGGGCAAGAGCTGCAGAAAGACAGAAAGCAAAATGGCCGACGGAAAACTGAGTTTCAAAGAACATGTCAAAAGAGACAAAGAACCTTACATTACTCCCCCCTTAAGGACAACCTCCGGATGACCTCAGACCAGGCTTGTCAGGGTACCTCTGATGAAACTGGCGGAGCAGGCGAGGAGCATTTACATTATTGACTGGTTCCCATGAGTTGTCCTCCACTGGGTAGCCCTGCCATTTAATCAAATATTGCAACTGATTTCTGTACAACCTGGAATCTAGAATCCTTTCCACCATAAATTCTTCCTGACCATCAACCAGCACTGGGTCAGGGCAAGGAGAAGAGCGTCCAGGAAACGTATTGGGTGTTGCAGCCTTTAGTAGGGATACATGAAAGACAGGGTGGTTTCTTATAGTTCTGGGCAGTTGAAGACGACAAGCAACAGCACTTATAATCTTACTGATCTTATAAGGTCCAATGTACTTATGTCCCAATTTAGACGATGGAATCTTTAATTTAAGATTTCTGGTTGACAGCCAGACCAAATCTCCTACCTTGAAAGCTGGTGCAGGTTTACGAAATTTATCTGCTGCTTTCTTGTACCTTTCCTGAGCCAATTCTAGATTTTCTTTTAGAAGATCCATATTCTTTTGTAAAGAAGTGATTCTTTCAGCTACTGCCGGCAAGGGCGTATCTATGGGAAATCGAGGAAGAATGTTAGGATGATAACCTAGATTGGAGTAAAAAGGAGACTGCTTAGTGGAGGCGCTCTGAGAGTTGTTATAAGAGAACTCAGCCAGTGGAAGTAGATCCACCCAATCATCTTGTAGGTGGCAGATAAAGCAGCGGAGATACTGCTCCAGGGTCTGATTGGTACGTTCTGTCTGTCCATTAGTCTGGGGATGAAAAGCAGAAGAAAGGTTTACTTTAATGTCCAATACGGCACAGAAATTTTGCCAAAACCTTGAAGTGAATTGCACCCCTCGATCCGAAATGACCTCATCCGGTACTCCATGTAAGCGAAACACATTCTTAATCATCAAGTCTGATGTCTGTTTTGCAGTGGGTAAGCCGACACAAGGGATAAAATGAGCTGCCTTTGTTAGACGATCAACCACCACTAGAATGGTGTTCTTCCCTTGAGAGGTTGGTAACTCCACAATGAAGTCCATAGAAATGGATCCCCACGGGCGGGACGGGGTGGGAAGAGGTTGTAACAGACCAGTTGGTGAGGAGCGAGGTGTTTTGCATCTTGCACAGACTTCACATGAAGTGACATAGTTTAAAACATCTTTCCTGTAAGTGGGCCACCAAAAGAAACGAGAAAGAAATTCTTGTGTCTTTAGAATTCCCCTATGCCCAGCTATCTTGGAATCGTGGATGAGTTGCAATACTCTCAATCTGACTGTTTCAGGTATATACAGACGTTGTCCCTGAATCCACACACCATTCTTAAAGACAAGACTTACGTCCCTTGGGGGTTGAGCCAACAAAGAATCACATGGTATGCTTCCTTGATGTCCTTAAGTAGGTCTTGATTATGAATCACTCCCAGGAATCTAGAGTCAGGAAGAATAGTCTTAGGAGGAGTAAGTGGACGTGTCTCTGCTGAATGAATCCTAGAGAGTGCATCAGCCTTTCCATTGCGCGATCCTGGTCTATAAGAAATTACAAAATTAAATTGGTTTAGGAAAAGATTCCAGCGAGCCTGGCGAGGAGTCAGGCACTTAGCCGACCTGATAAATTCAAGGTTACGATGGTCTGTCAGGACGACTATTTGCTGTGCAGCTCCCTGAAGAAGGTGTCTCCATTCCTTGAAGGCGGCAATAATGGCCAACAATTCTCTATTGCCCACATCGTAGTTCCTCTCAGCCGAAGACAACTGCTGGGAAAAGAAGGCACAGGGATGCAAGACATTCTTCTCACCTGTTCTCTGAGAGAGTATAGCTCCAACGGCACAGTCTGAAGCATCCACCTCTATTATGAAGGCAAGCTCGGGGTTGGGATGTACTAAGATAGGTGCGGTGGTAAATTTATCCTTTAAACAGGAAAATGCTTCCTGAGCTTGCGGGGTCTAGGAGAACCTAGACTGTTTCCGGGTAAGTTGGGTGATAGGTGACACTACCTCAGAGAAATTCCTAATGAAACGTCTATAGAAGTTGGCAAACCAGATGAAGCGCTGCACCTCCTTCACATTTCTAGGAATTGGCCAATCCTTGATGGCTTGGGTCTTGCTTCCATCCATACTAATCCCTTGCGTAGATAGTACATACCCCAGAAATTGAATTTCGGTCCTATGGAATTCACACTTTTCAAGTTTGATGTAGAGATGGTTTTGTCTTAGGCGTTCTAAGACCATTCTCACATGTCCATGATGTTCCTCTGTGGAGTTAGAAAAAATTAGAATATCATCCAGATAAATCACCACAAATGTATCTAGGAGATCCCTGAAGATGTCATTCACCAAGTGTTGGAAAGTGGCTGGGGCGGTACTCAGACCAAAAGGCATAACTAGATATTCAAAGTGTCCATAGCGTGACCTGAATGCAGTCTTCCATTCATCCCCAGGTCTAATACGGACCAAGTTATAGGCCCCACGGAGATCCAGTTTAGAGAAAATTTTGGCATGCCGCACTCTCTCCAACAATTCAGGGATTAAAGGAAATGGATAACGGTTTCTAATAGTAACCTTATTGAGTTCCCTATAGTCTATGCAGGGTCTCAGAGATCCATCTTTCTTCTTCACAAAGAAGATGGGTGCACCTGCGGGAGATGAAGAGGGGCGTATGAAGCCTTTGGCTAGATTTTCATCTATGTAGTCCTTCAAAGCTTTTAGCTCGGGCCCCGCTAGGGGGTAGATCTTACCAAAAGGTATCTCGGCTCCAGGCAATAATTCGATTGGACAATCATATGGACGGTGAGGAGGAAGCTGATCAGCGTTCTTCTTGTCACATAAATCCACATAGTCCTGGTATACAGCTGGTAGTTCAGGGACTGACATGGTTCCTTTAGGAACAGAGCAAGCTGAAACTCCTTGACTCATCTGTTTCTCCGGAAAGTGTAATTCCTTGGTCTCCCAGTTAATCGTAGGATTCTGCGCCTGCAGCCATGATAGCCCTAGAATAATGGGAAAGTGGGGAGAAGAGATAAGCATAAAAGACATTTTCTCCTGATGATCTTTACCCATAAGGACCCTCAAAGGCTCTGTTTCCTGATCCACTGGTCCAGAGGTCAGCAGGGAGCCATCCACAGTCTCCATCTGTACTGGAGTAGCCTTCTTCACTGAACATATCCCCTGTTTCAGAGCAAAGGAGATATCCATAAAATTTCCACTTGCTCCTGAGTCGATCATAGCAGAGCTAGACACCCAGACTGAGTCAACCCAGAGTTTGATGGAAAGGAAGCAATGAGAATTGTTTCTTTTACAACTCAGCTGGGACACCGCTGAGGAAACTTGAAAAATTGCAGCGTTTATACCGTCATTGTCCCCAGAACTAACAGAGTTTAAGTCCGAGAAATCAAGATCTCTTGCAGCAGATCTCTCTGGAGTCTGAGGCTCGGACATGACAGAGCTCCTCTCGCAACACTCACAGTGAATGACTGCTGCAGTAGTCTTACGAGAACGGCTGGGGCAGTTTATAATGAAGTGCCCTGACTTACCACAGTAAAAACATCGATTTTCCTTTATACGATGTTCTTTGCGTGCATCACTAACCCGTCTTTGTAAAGAGTCCACCTGCATGGGTTCAGGTTCTGGTTCCCTTGTGATCCTACTCAAAGGTTCCTTAGCTGAGGAGGGAGGTAGGAAAAGGTTAGTGCGATTATTTTCGAACCATCTCTCTTGTCTGCGTTCAGTCAGACGAGCATCAATACGGATACAATAGTTAATAAAGTCACCTAACGCAGTGGGAGGGTCGGCACGAGCAAGTTCATCCTTAATCAGTGGAGACAACCCTTTCCGAAAAATAGATTTTTTGGCGGAAGTGTCCCAAGTGGTATCAAGAGCCCATCTCCTGAAATCCAAGGCATATTCGGCTACTGAACGCTTACCTTGGCGCAAAGTTAACATGTCTGCTTCAGCTGTTGCACCTCGATTGGGGTCATCAAACACCTGCCCCATGGCTGAAATAAAAGCATCAAGGTGATTCAAACAATCATCCTCAGTCTCAATCAGAGGGTTTGCCCACATCAAAGCCTTATTGGTAAGCAACATGATTATAGTAAGCACTTTGGATCGTTCAGTGGGAAATTGTGAAGCATGTGCAGAGAAAAATAGATTGCATTGGTTAATAAATCCCCTGAATTTCTCACGTTCACCGCCAAAACGAAAAGGAGGTAACTTGGGGATCCCAGAACTCGGGGTTATGGCAGGAGCCTGGACTCGTTCCTCTAGAGCCTCAATCCTGGCTCGTAATTCCTGGGTAGTTTGTCCAAACACTTGCAAATTATGATTAGTGAGGTCCTGTAGGCTTGCAAAACGGGTCTTTATAGTCTGTATATCTGCAAGGATTGTATCAGTCACTCCGCAAAGCTCCTTTATGCGGGCCTCCATCTTCCAGATCTTTTAAGGCAGAAGTGCTGGAAGGAGAAGAGGAAAGGAAAAAAAAAAAAAAACAATAGTGTTTACCTGTGGTAACACTCCAGAGTAACATTTAAGGGAATGTGCTCACCTGGAATGGTTGTGAGAAGTCACAACCACTGTCATCACAGAAGGTATTAAACGGACATCTGATATCCACAGTCACAGCAGACACGGCTTTCCCAGACCCAGCAGACACTAAACATTGGCTCCTGAATCTTGTCATGTATAGTGTACAGTTCCTATAGCGTCTTGTGCTTGGGTGCGAGGAAAACACATGAGACACAGGTTGATATGAAATGACTTGTATTACTTCATACAAGCATGCAGAAAAGGTCACACAGTTTGCAGGAACAGAGGCAGGAGACACAGCAGGCCAGAGTAACTTCAAGCTCTACAATAAACTCTCCAAAGCAGGTTCAGGATCTCTTCTCTGTACCGTAATTCCTCTGCAAACATGGATTCACCAGACAGCAGGTTTCCAGAGTCCAAAAGTGTTCCAAAGTTCCTCAGTAGGAAATAGCTGGAGTCCAAAATCCAAGGTTTCCAGGAGTCAGGTCACAGGCTGACTGAGGCTTGATTCAGGAGCACTGATTGTTCAGCTGAGGCTGCTTAAGAAGCAAGAGGGAGAGAATCAGGGCGGGAACATGAAAACTGGAAACTCCATATTAACTGAGGGCAAGAGCTGCAGAAAGACAGAAAGCAAAATGGCCGACGGAAAACTGAGTTTCAAGGAACATGTCAAAAGAGACAAAGAACCTTACACTGAGATTCTTTGCATTGCCTAGAGGGAAGCCTTGCTTAGTAAATGACGATGTTGCAAGTGGAATGTCTGTCTTTCTCACAGATACCGTCCCTTTGAAGTCTTTATATTCACTCGTTGTTTTACCTTGCTTTGAGAATGATGATGAACAGGTCAAAGCAGGTTCGGCAAAGTCAAAGCTGGGATCATTTTTCATCTGAGCTTGGTCGCTGATAAACCTGGCAAAATAAGAGAAAGATGGAAAAGACACTTTATGCTCTCTCTTGTACCTTGATCCCAAGTCTGCCCATTTGTCTTGCATGCCGTGTGGTAGCTTAGTGACCACCGGGTTCACACCATGTGCGGTGTCTAGGTAGCTCAGTCCTGGAAGACGAGGGTCTAGTTTGGCTAACTCCAATTCCTTCAGCAGATCACTTAGATCCTGCAGTTTGCGATTGTCTTTGTTAGTTATCTTTGGGAAGTTTTGCAGTTTCCTAAATAATGCGCTTTCTATAGCTTCCGCGCTGCCATAGGTTTGCTCCAGCCTCTCCCATGCTGCAGTGAGACCCGCATCTGAATGGCCAACATGGATTGCTCTTAATGTTCTGATGCGCTCTGTGGATTCTGGGCCTAGCCAATTGACAAGCAAGTCCAGTTGTTCCTTGGCGGTAAGGTTAAGACCTGTGATTACAGCTTCAAAGGTTGATTTCCAGGCAGTGGCGTTCCGTGAATAGAGCAGACTAAGCAGCTGCTATGGGGCCCAGACAGGTGAGGGGGCCCACGACGGCCGCTGTCGTTTGGCAGCTGTGCTGTGCTGACACAGTACTATCTCCTTTAATTAAATATAAGCGACGGCCGGACACTGTAAACCCCCTTGAAGGTCCCCTTTCCTTGTTGTCTCCTGGTCAGCAGTTGGCTTAAGTCTCTGGCTGCATTTGCATAAGAAAGTCAGCCTGCAGCCAGAGACACGTGCATCACAGGAAGCAGAAAACATTCATAAGTTTCACTCAGGGAGAGATACACTACACAAGAAGGTGAGCCCTGCTGGCTGGGGTATGGGGTGGATTTTTTTGTTGAATGTGTCCCCTCACTGTGCTGGCACTTTATATTTACAATGGCTAGCCTCTGGCTGCACTTTGCACCTTAGGGAGTGAGGGGGTCCTGTTTGCAGGCACTGTGGAGGGTGGAGGAGGGGGGCTCTGCATGCACTGTGGAGGAGGAGGATTGCCCTGCATGCACTGCAGCCACCCTTCTGTACTCCTCACAATGCTCCATTAGAGCTGGTTTCATGTGATTTAACCCCTGTACCACCACCAGGCAGGATGATGTTTCCTAGCTGTAGGTAAGACCTCCAGTCTATGTCCCACCACCAACTTCACTGTCAAGGTGTGCAACAATGCATGTTCATGCAATACTAAAAATGTGCAATGCCCTGGAAATCATGGTGCAGCCAATAAATGTTACTAATTTATTCTGCTCCTTCACCCCAGAGGCATGCACCTGGGAGACAGCAATTACATGGGGCGTGCTGAGCTCATCAGGTGCCTGAGAGTGGAAGTTCTGCAGATGTTATGGAAGATATTGTGTGCGGCATTTCTGTGTCCCCTTACCTGTGATAAAATGTGTCTTGTAGTTTGTACACATGTTGGAACTTTGCATAGCTTACATATTCCAATCATTTCATATACAAAGATATGACATCCGTCTACCTGTCTTATATGATGCCATGAATGATGGGCATTGCTTGTACCTGCTGTCAGATTAGGCACCACACTTCTTACATCGGAGCACACTATGTAGCATGTTCCATCAGGCTAGGTTCACATTTATACGCCTGCAGACTTAATGCGTTGGACGTATACATTAAAACGTATGCCATGCATCAACCTACGAATTTAAACAAGTACATTTGATACATATCGTATTTCCATCTTTGTCTCTATATGGTTTTTTACTTAAAAATAATCATTTTTTTTCCATCCAGTTTTACTGGTGTCAACAGTCCCATCCCACTCCATTTTGGCATCAGTTCTGTGAGGAGGTGTCCAGAGGAATAAACTTTTTTTCACCCCACATTAAAAACGCGTACCTTTGGTCAATTATGTTTTTTTCCCACAATACAACGTGATCAGGGCAAAACATAGTCAGAAGAACATTTTTTTTACACTACGTGTTGCCCATTATGGTTTGTGTATGCCTCCATATACGTCTGAATACCATTTTTTTTTGCAATTCAGACATATTTGTCCAGCAGACTGCACTGTATAAATGTGAGCCAAGCCTAAAGAAGTCCTTTTTGTCCAAGGAGGATAAAGCACATCATAAACACAAGTCCATACTGTGTGTTGCTGCTTTGCAGTGTGTATTTTTGCCATGCTGATTTTACAGGTGAAAGGTATTTACTTTGAGCCTTTTTTTGGTTGTAATGGTGAATGCTTCAGGATTATCAATGACCAAAGGGGCGGCAAATTTTTCAGCCGCCCCGGGCCCCACAAACAGTTGCTACGCCACTGCACACACAAGATGGTGAGCCTGGCTGGGGGTCGATTTTTTTTGTTAAATGTGTCCCCTCACTGTGCTGGCACTTTACATTTACAATGGCTCTGACTGCACTTTGCACCTTAGGGAGGGGGGCCCGGCTGCACGCACTGTGGAGGGTGTAGGGGGCCCTGCATGCACTGCAGGTGTGTGTGTGTGTGGAGTTAAGAGCACCTGTTTTTTTTGGGGGGGGCCCCATTCAGACTTTTGCTATGGGGCCCCATATTTCTATGTACGCCCCTGTTTCCAGGATCTATAGTTTTCAGCAGAGTCATCAAACTTTGAGAGGCTACTGTTTACTAGTTCCCTGCGTATCATATATTTTGCAAACTCTGACATGTCTGTGTTCTCGTTCCTTGTTGCAAGAGTGACTTGTGGTACCTCTGAGGTGTGTAAGTCCCTTGGCGTGTAAGGATGAGACAACTTGAGGCCAGAATGATGTTGCACGAGGGTTTAGGTGTAGTTTAGTCTCTGGAGGGTCTGCTTGTCGTAGCTGAAACTGTGGGTTGGTGCTGAAAGTTACCTTGTCACTATTTGGCAGTAGAATCTGTGGCTGGGCAGGAGCGTCTATGTGGTTGGTTGGGAGAAGTACCGGTGTGTGAGGGTTTAAGGCTTCTGACTCGTGATTTAGGTCATAATTAGCAGGATGTGTGGATGTTTGGTGTTTTAACACGTAATCCTTGGTACGTATAGCCGGATCTTCTATTTCTTCTAGGGAAGGACAGTCTAAGGTGGTCTCGTCAGCTACTGCTTGCTCAAACACCTTCAATTTAGCCATGGCAGCAGCTTCTTCCTTTTCTGTTTGGAGGATTTTCATCTGGGCCGCTATCTCTGCTTCCTTCCTAGCAAATGAACTCCTTACTCTGGCTTCTTCTGCATCAGCACGGATTTCTATTAGCTTCTCAGATAATGTCGATCTTTTGGAACGAGAAGATCTGGAGGATCGAGATGTGATTTTAGTTGAAGTCGATCGCTGTGACCTCACTTCTTGCAGGTGTGTGATGCAGCACTCTGCCTTGTCTTTGGCATCTTGCACGATAGCATTGTTTCTTTGGAGTAAGGTCTTTCGCTCAGTTAACTCTGCTAAGGCATCGTCCATATCAGAATTACCCAGAAATGTGGCATACTTTGTGGATAGCCGCTGATAGCAATCATAGGCTTCAGATAACCGATGCAAAGCTGTGGTTAGGTCTTATTCTTATGGCGTGAAATAGCTGCAATATTCCGCTCGGTTCTTTCCCATAAGATACTCAGGTTATTGAGGAACTCATCTCTAGTTGCCTCAAAGTTCTTTCTGACCTTTTGCGTGGGTTTATTTGTGCGCTTAGGTCGAACACTTTGTTCAGGGATTAGCATAGAGTCTGCTTCTCGTGCATCTGTGTTGTCTGAGACATGATGCGTCTGTTCTGATTCCACATCACAGGGATCCATACTATCTTTCATGGACATGTTTCTATACTTGTGAGATGCAGATGGCACACACTTGCTAGCAGACTGTATAATATACACACAGGCACAAAGGACTTGGGCTTCCTATGCAAGCAGGAGTAAGAGGTGTCTTTCCTGGTTAACAGTCTGTGAGGTAAACATGCAATAGGCCGCAACAACAGCTCCTTTTGGACTATTCTGCCACTGATATATGTAAGAGACAGCTCTGATCCTTGTGAGTGACAATCTCCGATATAAGCAATGATAGATAGGAACTCACTATAACACTTCCTTCTTAATCTTAATCGTGCACAGATATCTTCTTGAGAAGGTGAACTTGAATGTAACTGAAAGGTTTATTGGCATTACAATACCTTGTGCAGATAAAAACATACAATTTCCTTCAGGCAAGAGGTATCAAGGTGGCTTCAGAAGAAAGAATATAGAGGTCTAAAAGGAATGCTGTGTTGAAGCTCCTAGCATGAATGATGAGGCACACAGAATGACGAAGCACAAGATGGATGCCGGAAAGGGAAAACAGTTGAGAGGAGTGAGAGAGAGAGCAAAGCATTATGGGAAATTGAACCCGAGACAGCACTAAACAATAACCACTAGGTGGCAGCAAAGTACACAGTAACTATGAAATGTCACATTAATACTGGCTGAGACAGCATACCTAGTGTGAGAAACTCCTTGATCTCAGCACTCACTGCGCAGATCAGAACATGCAAAGAGGACCAGACAGGTGACTGTGAGGAGCAGTGGGGCCGGAGAGGTGAATGGTACCGTGAGTATAAAGATTTTTTTAAAACTTTTGATTCCCCTTTATGGCTCCGGATAATTGGTGACCAGTGGCCATCATATTGCTTAATCAACGCAGAAGTGAATTATAAAAAAAAATCAGCAGTTTAGCAAATATTAATTTTTTTAAAATTCAAATAGAATTCAATTCGCTCATCTCTAGTAAAGAATGTTATCTTTCTATCAACAAAGCAACAATTGAGAATAGTAGCACAGTCTTTTGGTGGGTGCAGTACTCTTGGGTAACCAGCTAGTAACCTCCAAATGTAACTAGAACACTTCTATTTTTCACGTACAAGTGCTGTTTTGTTTTCATGGACAGCACTCTTACATATAATAGTCTATGGGGCTGTTCACATGCCAGATCTTTTCTTCAGACCAAATGATCTGTGCAAAATCACGGAGACATGTCCGATATTGATCTGGATGTCGCATCACAATTGGCAATGCAAGTCTACGGGTCAGTGAAAAAAATCGGACAGCACTCGGATACCATCTCTGCTGTCAGTTTTTCACTGACGGATGATAGGACAAGGTGGAGAAACTTTTTGTGTTTTTCTCATCACTCTCATGAAACTGATGAAAAAAAATCACTGATGAAACTTAGTTCGTTTTTCTCATACATGAAAAAAAACTGACTTCTGAATGAGCCCTTAGAAACAGGATATAGATATACATAAGGTGAACATTAGGGAATTGTACTTATCCACATATATGCAATGTTTCAGCTTCTCATTTGAACCTTTTATCAAGCATGTCCTTTCTATCAACAAGGATATAATATTTTCAACACTGTAGCACTTATTTTTTAACATTGGTTCATTTTGCAAAAATGTCAACAAGAAGTGCAGCCACATAGATGGCCATTTTTGTAGTATAGGCATTGCCATGATGAATAGTTGTCCTGTTGCTGGGTCTCATTACTGAGGAAAATAGCATGGGAGACCCTATAAAACATTACATGTGTTCAGATCAATGGGTCATGTGAGTGATAAATGTATTACTAGGTCCTTCAGAGTAAAAGTGGATAGAGCGATTTCCTGCACAGGGTTTCTAGTCGGCATATGACAACTGTCACTGGGGACCTAGCGCTCAACCATTTCTATCTCCAGAACACAGGTTAATGCACTTTTATTCCTTTCAAGGGACATTGATCAGAGTGTTCATTAACAATACATGGAGAAAATTATTATTACATCATCGTAATTCACAAAGTTCCATAAAACTAAAGTTGTGTGACTGAATAAATGTTACATAAATTAAACTTCTCATCCATGACCATCATCCTGCATCTGCCATCCGAGGTTGAAGGAGAATAAGAGTCATTGGTTGTCTTGGGTACGGTAAGGCCATGCCACACACGGTTATGCTGATTTGTTGCATAGCAGCCGCTCTCAGCTAACAGCTCTGCCCACGTGGTTTAACCTTTATCACATCTTATTATTTTTGCTGCTGTTTTGAAAATGTTAAATAAAGTTACAATATCTGCAATTATATAATTGTCTTGCCATTAACTAGAAAATGCTAACAATAATAGTCTACAGCTGCTCTATCTACGCACGAATAATGTACAAACTAACACTCTTACTCGTTTGTAAAGACAATAGTAGATAAATAGTATCACTGAGCCATCATCAGTAGTATTTCGGGCCATGTTCACATTTACATCATGGCTTTCTTTCACAATGGAAACCCAATGCTGGGTTGGATCCAACGTTCGACAAATCCAAACCCTGTCCGATATATATCCTACTTACGTTGCAAAGAAGTGGAAGACCTGTCAACACTTCGCTTGAAGATCTTTTAGTAATATAATGCATTGACATGTGTTTGTATGTTGTTTTTATATGTTCTGTGGTCCTCACCACTTAGTTAGCCTGCAGATGTGGTTAACAAATAGGTTGTCCCAAGCTAGGAGGAGTTAAGTTTTGATAGGAACTAAGTTCCTGTTTGCTAGTCAGTTGTTGGAGAGTTTGGAAAGGAGAAGGAGCATTTTGTAGACCAGCCTTGAATAAGGATGTTGTGTGTGGAGAAGAGAGAAGACTTTACCCAGGTAGTAAGTCCTGAATTAACCAAGCATCAATTGGCAGAAGTAGTCCTACATAGGAGGCAAGTAGGACACACTCGTTATCTATACTAGATAAGGAAGCTTGAGTGTAGACAAAATTTACCTTCAAAGCAAAGACTGGCTAGGCTGGGACACGTTATCACTTGAGTTGCAGCAAGCGTAAACAGATACTAAGATGGAGTAGCGTGGCCCACATCAATCGAAACTGAAAATAGTTGTGAGGGGCAGGAGCAACCAACCTCTACCAGTGCAGCCCTTACAAGAGAAGATGGAGACCCCCATATTATCTGCTATTTCAATGTAAAAGCAATATCAGAAATGTGCCTCCACATGTAACCGTCAAGCCTGATAGGGAAAAGCAAATGTATTCAAGTGCCATGCCTGCTACTGGAAATACATATGTTTTACCAATTAATTTAGAAAAAAAAAGTTTATTTTAACATTCTTGTCACTCTCATTCACCTCTACTTTATCTGGTCCTGGCCTGCCATGTCACGTCAACAAGAGGTAACAACACAAAATCAACCAGACCCCTTTTTCTGTAGCATTCCGGAGCACGAAGTGACCCTCTGCCAGGGTGTCCCCAGGCGTTACAATATGAAAAAGAAGCTTACCTATAGAAATGAACCAGTCAGCCAGCACTCTTCCTGCAGCACTGATCACATACTGACATGTATAGGTGGGCCACGGCCGTAGTCATGGCCGAGGACACTGGGGCACCTGAGCCCTGGCCTCCCTTCACAAAAACACCACATTCCCCATGTGGTTTACTTGCCTCTTCATTCCAGGTGCCACTGAGATCCACCCTCCTTTTCGTGAGGTCATCCTTGCCTTTAAGCAAATGATTGGAGACACAGTCGAAGTAAAATTCAAAATGAAAAACTTTACTCTCTGAACTTCGCATTACATCCAGATCCAGCATAGCATTTACAGCAGTATTCACATCATTTCTTCCTTCCTTCCCTTACTTGCTCTGTCACACGGCTCAATAACGTGTCGTACCTCACTGTATGCTTCCTTGGTTTCCTCCCTGTGCAGCCTGGCTTCCTTTGAGAGTTCCCCCGGCCGTTTCGCCCCAGCCATAAGGCCATGCTAGGAACTGCCACATGATGAGTAACTGCCCGTCTGTCCTGCCTTGTAGTTTCTCCTCCAACAACTTCACTAGTAACTCCTCTGTTAACTACTGCAGCTATGGCTACACTGCTGACATTGTTGCTGCAACTTCACTGCTGCTGGAATGCTGCTCCCCACGTTCGGGAAGACTGGGCACTTACTTCTATATCAACATTGCGGGGCATCTAACTTGCCCAGGCCAGAGGCCACCCGAGCTCCATGGGCATCCTCGCTCCCACTGAACTAAATCAGGAAGCTCCCTTCCTTTACACTAAGTGACCCCTCCTACATTAACTATCTACATTGCTCCAAACCCTCTATATACTATATGCACTTAAGTGCCCCATCTAGTGGCCCACTAACATAACTACATTATATTACAATAGTACCTATATACATATGATAGACTGAAATACACCTATTAAACACAGCATAATACGAAATGACATATCAACGAAATATAAATATACTCATATGCATACATTATCATAGGGAGCTTAAAGGGGTAAAGCTTCCAACCCCTTACAGACACAGAAAATGTTCTCTGGTGTTGATCGCAAACCCACTGCTTCCCACTTCTATGTCTAACATTAGCTCTCATGGCTGCTAATCTTCGCCCTGTCGATAAGTACATTCTTCGCTTACAAGAATAAGCTCCTATGCTACCCTTTTTGTGATCTTCACCATTGCTCATCCTGGAGGGCAAATTTCTTCCTCCTTTGGGAAAAAACTGCAGAGCAGAAGAACTTCTAATGGCACTAACAAGTTTCCTACCGTGGCACACCAATTGGCAAGTATAGTATTACTCACCCCTACTTGCTAGCTTTCTAACTTGGCTCCTTTTTCTTCTTTCTACATTGTTTGCAAATCACATCTAAGGTCAAACAACACACTGTAATCTCTAACCACAATCCCATTTTGCTGTGCTTCTCCTGTAGCTTATCACTAAGGGCCCCATCTCACATAGCGACACACCAGCGATCCCAACGATCAGGATCGCTGGTGTGTCGCTACATGATCGCTGCTGAGCTGCCAAACAGGCAGCTCAGGCAGCAATCAGGACAGCGACACTGCGGGAAACGTCGCCTAGTTACCCGCAGTGTACGTTGGATACCAGCCCGCTGATGCAGGGAGCTGGTAACCAAGGTACACTTCGGGTTTCCAGGCGCTGCGCGGTGCCTGGAAACCCGATGTGTACCTTGGTTACCAGCTCCCCTGCAGCAGCGCGCTGGTATCCAAGGTACACATCGGGTTTCCCGGCACAGCCCCGCGCCTGGAAACCCGAAGTGTACCTTGGTTACCAGCTGATCGCTGGTCTCCTACCTGTCACACGCAGCGATGCGTGCCCGTCAGCGGGAAACCAACGATAAAAAAAAAGTCCTGGCATTTCTGACACGACCAGCGATTCACAGCAGGGGCCTGATCGCTGGTACGTGTCAGACATAGCGAGATCGCTGTTTAGCAGCGATCTCGCTAGCGATCTCGCTATGTGAGACGGGGCCTTAAGAACGATTGACTTTTTAACCTCTTAAACTTATATACAGTATATTTAACTATTGAAGAATATTTGGATTTTTTTAGCTTTATCTACCACTTGACTGCCCATATAATAATTTAAAAAATGTATTTTCCTAAAAAACCATGGATTTTAGGGCAAGGGATATTTGTTATTTTACCATATAACTGTATTCTTGGTATCATACAACTAAAGTTAATTTTAGTGTCTTTCCTTTAAGACAATAAAATATTTAGGGCTTCTACGGCATTAAAAAACTTTTATATTATCTGTGTTTGTCAAAGCAATACATGTACAATATTTTTTTTCTGACCATCCATTTGACTACAGTTGTGCAGTACAGTATGAAAATAAACGGTAATGTTACTCTGGAAATACAGATTGCAATGCACCTAAAATGCAGAATTCTGATCATTCTATTTAATAAAGATAAGTAAAACATAATCCCACCAGTAGACGCTCTGAGCCAAGCACAGGAAAAACCACCTCCGTGTGGATTACTGTCTGTTCGTTGACTGATAATCCAGTTTTACTGTTGAGTATTTTTAGGTTTAATATTCACTTTCAAATAGCAGTTTATTTTAGGATTGATAGTTTCTCAATTTAACTCTATAAATTCGAATTTTAAATATAGAATTTTAGTTTTAGTGGTTTGTAGCAGCAAGAGAAAGCGATCTCCTTATGAATGAAGATCATATTGTCATTCTCCATACAATCAGACCTATTAAAGATTTCCCAATTTGTGAGATAGGAAATTATAGTTGGTGCTCATAAAGTTCTATGCAGATGGGAGGAAGGAGCTAGAGGCAGACGCAGACATTCTGCTGCATGTTTTCTTGAAATGACTGTTATCTGTCACCTGGTCAAAAGTGGCCACTTTTTGCTCTTATGTTATTCCTGATCCACCCGTGAGTGTTCCATATTTTCTTTTTTTCATTAATGCACTGGATGGTTGCAGACATATTGTCCTTTTTATATGGTGATAATTTTTATGGTTTTTACAAAGGGGCGTGGCTTATAGGGTAATAATTCAGAGCAGTCCCATGACTCCAGAATATCCTGTATTCCACACCCCTTTGTAAACACCAGAAAAATTAGCAAATTAGCACTACATAAAAAGGAATAATCATGCAAACAGTGGGAATGAAATAAGAGCCTGAACTTTCTACTTTACGACCTTTTTAGGGTGCATTACTAGTGTAGCTCTCACCGCCATGATATTCATTATGAACATGCCCTAAGTGTTTGTCATTCGTTCATTGAACACAAATCTCTTTTCAGATCAATGACCGAATCCTTACCTCCCCTTTGTTAGATGCCCGCCCCATCACTCCACTGAGACAGCCGTGACCAAAATTACTAATGACCTATGTGTCGACCCGCCACCACAATTGTGGGTTACCAGGGCAATGGGGTACTCAGAGCCGAGCCCATGGAAGTCTATGGGGATTGTCACAGGTAGCGGTGGCTCGGTCTGTGGCCCTAGCGGTCTGGCGTATGCTGGGGGGTATATTTACAGGGGATAGATTTATATACAGTTCGTGACGCCACCTGTAGTCTCTGGTAATTTGTACCAGCGCTGCTGTAGATCTCTGAGGGGATGGTGAGGCAGCTAGATGTCGGGTCCCCTACAGGTGGGACTCTTCCCTCAGGTCGGTAGTTAAAGCAGGGTTGTGCAGGCATGCAAGTAAATAACTCAGTCTCACACATCAGCGTCTTTCCATACCTTTACTTCAAGTTGTTCAGGCAGGTCCCAGGGAGGCTGATCCAAGGAGAATGTATTTCGAGATAGCAGCTGGACAAGTTAGGGGCCTCCTTTACTTTCACAACGATGAGTACAACCAGCATGAAGCGTAGTTCCCTCTATAACTCCAGCTATTCCATAGCTGTACTGCCCAGTCAGTTTTGTGGTCGGAGCCTTCCTGTGAGAGAGCTGAATTCCTATCTTGCTGATCAGGCTCAAAGTCTTCACTCCCCTGACCCCAGTTACGTACCGACTATTTAGGGGCTGCTTTCCGCGACCTAAGGTCCGATAAGCCTCTGGTTTTCTTACCACTAAGCGTGAAGCTTTAGTGATCCTTCGGTCCCCAGTGACCGGTTACAATGTGCAGGACTTCTTCAATCCAAAAGCACTTTTCAAATATTCTTTCCACTGTGCCTTTCGCCTTGTCCGCGCTTGTAGCATAAACACTCACACTTGCAAAAAGTCATATAATCACTCCCTTCTTCTCTTCCTTTAGAGTTAGTTACCAGACTCTCAGTAATCTTCTAGGCAGGAGCACGTCTCTGAACCTTCACTGTCCTTGAGACAGGAGACTGAAGTATTTCTGTACTAAACTCTTCTTTCTTTATCAATGTCTTCAATGAGGTACAGCTCTGACCAGGCTGAGGTGATCTATATCTCGCCCTTACTGGCCTCCACTTGCTGAACTGCTGATAGAACCAGGCTGGACTGCTTCCTCCCTCCAAGTCCCAGCTAGACTCCACACGTCTGCTCTGTCCGAAGACAGGAAACTGACTACTCTAATCACTCAACGAATCTACACTGACCACTCCCTACGAGTCACTACACTACCCTAAGGGTGTGTCTAGTGTATGTTGAGTGAATGGGTATAGAGCATTAAACTGCTATCTCTCCACACATTCTCCAGGGTACTGCGTGTGCCTTCACACCAGGGCTACACATTCCCCCATGGTAAAAGACAGCACTCCCGGGCTGTAAAATACAAAGAGACAATTTTGTTTATGCATTAAACATCAACATTAAACAGTAATTCGTCCCATCCGGGAGGTAAGGATGTCTTGAACGTTGCAAACAACACATTATATATAGAAAAGTACAAATATTAAATAACATTTTCATATAAATAGACAATATGCTTGTGAAGGACCCGCACCAAACCTTCAACGTGGGTCCTGGGTGGGCTGCAGGACATCCGAATGCAGACCTCACTCAGTGCCACACCACACGGGTTTTTGTATTCAGAGGTAGTTGTGCTGGTTTTATGTAAAACCAATATTAGGCACCGAAGCGCAACTATATACAGATAAGTTCTGGGCTGGCACAGTCCTCAGCCTCTGAGTCCATTGTTAGCAAAACGACACATATTATATCACATTATAATAATAAAGTGCAAAACTTTTTCTCTGTTTACCCAGCCGGGCATTCTACTAAATATAGAAAACATAGAAATTATCTCTGGCAATAAAGTGCAAGATTGGCAAACATTTTTAAACTTTTTACAACAGTACATATGGTAGACCCCTATCTGGATCTCACCGGTTCTCTTTACTATTTATTTATTTCAACTACATTTTCCACCCCGGGGGCTGGAACAATGCAATGGTCCCTAGATCCCAGGACTAACAAGTCGTGACCTGCTATTGGGGTCTGAGTTGCCACAGTTCTTGTGTGAACCTCTAGGGGCGCAACGGGTACATTCTCCTTGCGAGACACCGATTGCGTTTCAATCTGAGTCACAGTTAACGATATTGATTGTGTCATGGATTGCGATGGAAACTGGGTCGCATGTTGCGATGTAGAAGGATAACGGTATACAGGTGTCGCTTCCACTTGCGAAGTACCTGCAGGGGGCGATGCTGGGGCACGGCCAGGTGCTGTTTGAGCTGGAGACAGGGACGCTGCGGTAATGGTGACGTTACCTGCGTCTGGGACGGGGTCACGGACGATGGTGACGTTAAGGGCATACCATCCCTTCATTCCCCATGCCGTGTATACGTGACAATGTCTCCATTAACTAAGTCCCTCCCGGGATGACCTTGCGGTAGGTGGGATTCTACATCACGTCTGCTGACAAAGACCCCTGGGTAGAGGCCCGGTTCTCTTATGAAGCCCCAGCCCTTCCGGAGCTGGAACTCAGTCACACACCCCTGCCGCCGCGGTTCCCTCAGGGTACCTTTCTCTCTCCGGACACTCTCCTTGTCCGCGATCAGCTCTGCATGTTGCCGCTGTCGGTTCCGCTGAGCTTCCCGCTCTTCCTCCTGCTGGCGTTTCTGCTTCTCCTCACGACGCTGCCACTCATATTCCCACTGGGCGGTGTAGGCGACGTCATCCAGGCGCGCCATCTCGTCCCAGTCGACGTCTGGTAACGACGGACAGGACCCCTCCGGTGTCCCTGCCGGGGTTCGATCATCTGCTGCGGCCTCCTGGCCGGGCGGGAGTTCCGGAACTGGCGGTACCTCCTCAACCTCCTTCGCCTCCACCGCTTCACCGGTGGGATCAGGATTGGTACTTTCGGGGGCAGCCTCCGGTTGCTCCTTTGCCTTGGGCAGCAGACTTTTCGGTAACTCGAATCGTGGGGGTCGTTGAGGGGAGAGAACACCACGTCCCACAGCCTCCGCTGCTCCTGGGTACGCCGGCGTCTCTCGATCTCTTCAAATCCAGGTTGGTGCTGGACCATCTTTTTCAGGCGTGCATTTTCCTCCTGAATTTCTAGTAATGCTCGCTGCAGGTGCAGGACCACGGATGGTTCCGGTGCTGGTGGCAGCTTGGCTGGGGAGCGGGGCCTGCCTTCCTCCGCTTCCCTGCTCGGCTGCACACGTCCTGCTTCCATGATGTTCCAGAGCGTTCTTACATCTTCCTCCAGAGACGTCCGGTCTCTTCCGTGGAGGCGGGGTTTGCGTCTCCTCCTCTTTGCAGGAAAGGTGAAGAGGAGGCGGACCTCCTTTGCTGTAGGGCAGGATCGCATATTGTAATAGCACTTTGAGAGGGCAGGCATTTTCTTCGCGCCACAGGGGGGTACACGCCCACGAAGGTACGCCCACCTTCTTCTCCAGCGCCTGAGGGCGCGAATATGGCGACAAAGATGGCGATTTTTGGCGCCAAAAGTGCAAACAGTCCTTTTCACAAAAGCAATTCCATAGGCACACAGGGCTCGCAATTTTGCGAGTTTCGGATCCTGTTCATGACGCCAAATTTTTGTGTCGACCCGCCACCACAATTGTGGGTTACCAGGGCAATGGGGTACTCAGAGCCGAGCCCATGGAAGTCTATGGGGATTGTCACAGGTAGCGGTGGCTCGGTCTGTGGCCCTAGCGGTCTGGCGTATGTTGGGGGTATATTTACAGGGGATAGATTTATATACAGTTCGTGACGCCACCTGTAGTCTCTGGTAATTTGTACCAGCGCTGCTGTAGATCTCTGAGGGGATGGTGAGGCAGCTAGATGTCGGGTCCCCTACAGGTGGGACTCTTCCCTCAGGTCGGTAGTTAAAGCAGGGTTGTGCAGGCATGCAAGTAAATAACACAGTCTCACACAGTCAGCGTCTTTCCATACCTTTACTTGTAAGATGGTAAGGCAGGTCCCAGGGAGGCTGATCCAAGGAGAATGTATTTCGAGATAGCAGCTGGACAAGTTAGGGGCCTCCTTTACTTTCACAACGATGAGTACAACCAGCATGAAGCGTAGTTCCCTCTATAACTCCAGCTATTCCATAGCTGTACTGCCCAGTCAGTTTTGTGGTCGGAGCCTTCCTGTGAGAGAGCTGAATTCCTATCTTGCTGATAAGGCTCAAAGTCTTCACTCCCCCTGACCCCAGTTACGTACCGACTATTTAGGGGCTGCTTTCCGCGACCTAAGGTCCGATAAGCCTCTGGTTTTCTTACCACTAAGCGTGAAGCTTTAGTGATCCTTCGGTCCCCAGTGACCGGTTACAATGTGCAGGACTTCTTCAATCCAAAAGCACTTTTCAAATATTCTTTCCACTGTGCCTTTCGCCTTGTCCGCGCTTGTAGCATAAACACTCACACTTGCAAAAAGTCATATAATCACTCCCTTCTTCTCTTCCTTTAGAGTTAGTTACCAGACTCTCAGTAATCTTCTAGGCAGGAGCACGTCTCTGAACCTTCACTGTCCTTGAGACAGGAGACTGAAGTATTTCTGTACTAAACTCTTCTTTCTTTATCAATGTCTTCAATGAGGTACAGCTCTGACCAGGCTGAGGTGATCTATATCTCGCCCTTACTGGCCTCCACTTGCTGAACTGCTGATAGAACCAGGCTGGACTGCTTCCTCCTCCAAGTCCCAGCTAGACTCCACACGTCTGCTCTGTCCGAAGACAGGAAACTGACTACTCTAATCACTCAACGAATCTACACTGACCACTCCCTACGAGTCACTACACTACCCTAAGGGTGTGTCTAGTGTATGTTGAGTGAATGGGTATAGAGCATTAAACTGCTATCTCTCCACACATTCTCCAGGGTACTGCGTGTGCCTTCACACCAGGGCTACACACCTACTTACAGCCAAAGCGAACGGACAATACTCTATACTCCTCCTTCTAGACCTGTCATCTGCTTTTGACACAGTTGACCACTGCCTTCTACTACAGATTCTCTCCTCCTTTAGCGTCAAGGACCTCGCCCTATCCTGGATCTCCTCATACCTTTCCAACCGCACATTCAGCGTCTCCCACTCCCACACTACCTCCTCGTTCCACCCTCTCTCTGTTGGAGTCCCCCAATGCTCAGTTCTAGGACCCCCTACTCTTCTCAATCTATACACTTGGCCTGGGGCAACTCATAAAGTCCCATGGATTCCAGTACCACCTTTATGCTGATGACACTCTGATGTACCTCTCTGGCCCAGACGTCACCTCTCTGCTGTCCAGAATTCCGGAGTGTCTATCAGCCATATCCTCCTTCTTCTCCTACCGCTTCCTCAAACTCAATGTTCACAAATCTGAACTCATCATCTTCCCCCATCTCACAGATCTTCCTTACCTGACCTATCTATCACAATTAATGACATCACGCTTTCCCCCGTACCGGAAGTCCGCTGCCTCGGAGTAACCCTTGACTCTGCCCTGTCCTTCAAACCGCACATCCAAGCTCTTTCTACCTCCTGTCGCCTTCAGCTCAAAAATATTTCCAGAATCCGTCCTTTCCTCAACCCTAAATCTACTAAAATGATTGTGGACGCCCTCATCATCTCCCGCCTTGACTACTGCAACATCCTTTTCTCTGGCCTCCCTGCTAACACCCTTGCACCTCTCCAGTCCATCCTTAACTCTGCTGCCCGACTAATTAATCTCTCTCCTCGCTACTCCTCCGCTTCTCCCCTCTGCAAATCTCTTCACTGGCTCCCACTCCCTCAGCGTATCCAGTTCAAATTACTAATACTGACCTACAAGGCCATCTATAACTTGTCTCCTCCATATATCTCTGAACTAATCTCCCGATATCTTCCCTCCTCACCTAATCGCCTCCAAGACTTCTCCCGAATATCCCCCATTCTCTGGAATTCTGTGCCCCAACACGTACGACTATCAACCACTCTCGGATCCTTCAGACGTAACCTGAAAACCCACCTCTAAAGGAAAGCTTACAGCCTGCAATGACAGTGCTGCCTCCTCACCACCACCGGAGCTACCGCCGCACCAACACCAGAGCTGCTGCAATGCCCCAACCTACTGTCTCCTTCCCCTCATCCTGTAGAATGTAAGCCCGAAAGGGCAGGGTCCTCTCCCCTCTGTATCGGTCTGTCATTGTTAGTTTGTTTACTGTAAGTGATACCTGTAATTTGTATGTAACCCTTTCTCATGTACAGCACCATGGAATCAATGGTGCTATATAAATAAATAATAATAATTAAAGGGAATCTGTCACCAGGTTTTGCTACCCCAAATGAAAGCAGCTTAATGTAGGGGCAGAGAACCTGATTCCAGTGATGTGTTACTTACTGGGCTGCTTGCTTTAGTTTTGATAAAATCCTTGTTTTAGCTGCTACAGATCTACCAGTTTTCTGAATGCTGAGCTCTCTATAACCTCAACCACACCACTGATTGGCAGCTTTCTTTATACTGGGACTGGGACTGGGTTTATACATAGCTCATAAATATGAAGGACCAGTCCTCGAGTGAGGATCTCCTGCTGATAAAACAGTGACTTTATCAAAACTACAGCATGTAGCCCAGTAAGTGACACATCGCTGGAATCAAAGTCTCTGTCTCTGCATTGTGCTACACTGAGATTAGGTGGTAAAAACCTGGTGACAGATGCCCTTTTATACAGATGAGATAAGAAATGTTTGATCATTTTAAACATAAATCTGAGTTTATTGTAAGGTTTTGCCATACGGACAGACTTAAAGTGTAATATGGTTTCCACTTCCATATCAGGATGTGAGTGATACTTGTGATATTACATATACAAATATGTAGCGGGACCAGATGGAATAGATCTTTTAAAATTCAAATTCGCCAAATTTTCCAAAAATATTGATATGCAGCGAATAAATTAAATTCTGGAAAGTTTGTAATTACTTTGAAAATGCACATGGGCAAGAGGAGAGCGAGGACCCCGCTGACCATAAGAACTTACACACTAAAGGAGAGAGAGGCCCCTTCTGACCCTAAGACCTTACACTCTACAGGAGTGAGAGGACCCCGCTGATCATAAGAGCTTATGCTCTACAGGTGAGAGAGGACCCCACTGACCATAAGAGCTTACACTCTACAGGAGAGAGAGAGGACCCCGCTGACCATAAGAGCTTACACTCTACAGGAGAGAGAGAGGACCCCGCTGACCATAAGAGCTTACACTCTACAGGAGAGAGAGGACCCCGCTGACCATAAGAGCTTACACTGTACAGGAGAGAGAGGACCCCGCTGATCATAAGAGCTTATGCTCTACAGGAGAGAGAGGACCCCGCTGACCATAAGAGCTTACACTCTACAGGAGAGAGGACCCCACTGACCATAAGAGCTTACACTCTGCAGGAGAGAGAGACCCTGCTGACCATAAGAGCTTACACTGTACAGGAGAGAGAGGACCCCGCTGACCATAAGAGCTTACACTCTACAGGAGAGAGGACCCCACTGACCATAAGAGCTTACACTCTGCAGGAGAGAGAGAGGACCCACTGACCATAAGACCTTACACTCTATAGGAGAGGAGGACCCGCTGATCTTAAGAGCTTACACTCTACAGGAGAGAGAGTACCCCGCTTACCATAAGAGCTTACACTCTACAGGAGAGAGAGGGACCCCACTGACCATAAGAGCTTACACTCTATAGGAGAGAGAGAACCCCGCTTACCATAAGAGCTTACACTCTACAGGAGAGAGAGAGGACCCCGCTTACCATAAGAGCTTACACTCTACAGGAGAGAGAGGACCCCGCTTACCATAAGAGCTTACACTCTACAGGAGAGAGAGAGGACCCCACTGATCATAAGAGCTTACACTCTATAGGAGAGAGAGAACCCCGCTTACCATAAGAGCTTACACTCTACAGGAGAGAGAGAGGACCCCGCTTACCATAAGAGCTTACACTCTACAGGAGAGAGAGAGGACCCCACTGATCATAAGAGCTTACACTCTATAGGAGAGAGAGAACCCCGCTTACCATAAGAGCTTACACTCTACAGGAGAGAGAGAGGACCCCACTGACCATAAGAGCTTACACTCTACAGGAGAGAGAGAGGACCCCGCTTACCATAAGAGCTTACACTCTATAGGAGAGAGAGAACTCCACTGACCATAAGAGCTTACACTCTACAGGAGAGTGCAGTCTTTTTGCCACCTAGCAGTCACACAATTTGTTCTGTACCTATTGCGATCTATTAGATAAAATATTCAACCTAAGTTACATATACCGTACCGTACAATTAATAGTGCTTCTATGATGGTATCATTATTTTCCAACATATAAAAAATGCGCAGGATCAAATGTATTTGTCATTAATATTGAAAATCATTAGTCCATTATTTGACACAATGGGGGATCAACAATAAACTAATGCAAACAAAAATCTTTTTGCATGCTGAGAAATGTTTTACCATAGCTGTATTTTAAGCTGCAAACACGATTATTTTGGTGAGTTGCCACATCCGTCGTCATACATAGACTGACAGAAGCAGAGACCCCCAAGAGGTTTAGCCCAAATGGAAAGAATTTCGATTCATCAATTCAACTAGCTTAATTTTATTTTTGTGTTGATAAAAAAATGTACAAAAATATACATATATATTTGGCCTCTGGCCAGTGTTAGGTTAAAGGTCTAATGCCCAACACCCTCAATATAATGCATTTATACAAATCAGTAATCAGGATTTTGACAGATGCACATAACATGTTTGTTGATTACGTGTTTGTTAACCCCTTAACCCCCAAGGGTGGTTTGCACGTTAATGACCAGGCCAATTTTTACAATTCTGACCACTGTCTCTTTATGAGGTTATAACTCTGGAACGCTTCAACGGATCTTCGCGATTCTGAGAATGTTTTCTCGTGACATATTGTACTTCACGTTAGTGGTAAAATTTCTTCGATATACCTTGCGATTATTTTTGAAAAAAACGCAAATATGGCGAAAATTTAGAAAATTTTGCAATTTTCAAAATTAGATTTTTTTTTTCCCTTAAAACAGAGAAATATGTCACACAAAATAGTTAAGAAATAACATTTCCCACATGTCTACTTTACATCAGCACAATTTTGGAACCAAATTGTTTTTTCTTAGGAAATTATAAGGGTTAAAAGTTGACCAGCGATTTCTCATTTTACAACAAAATTTACAAAGCCATTTTTTTTAGGGACCACCTCACATTTGAAGTCACTTTGAGGGGTCTATATGGCAGAAAATACCCAAAAGTGACACCATTCTAAAAACTGCACCCCTCAAGGTACTCAAAACCACATTCAAGAAGTTTATTAACCCTTCAGGTGCTTCACAGGAGCTGAAGCAACGTGGAAGGAAAAAATGAATTATAACTTTTTAGCCACAAAAATGATTTTTACAAACTTTTTTTTATTTCACAAGGGTAAAAGGAGAAAATGGGCAGATAAAGTTGTTGTACAATTTCTCCTGAGTACGCCAATACCCCATATGTGGGGGAAAACCACTGTTTGGGCGCACGACAGAGCTCGTAAGGGAAGGAGCGCCGTTTGACTTTTCCAAACTAAAATTGGCTGGAGTTGAGATTGGATGCCATGTCGTGTTTGGAGAGCCCCTGATGCGCCTAAACAGTGGAAACCCCCCACATGTGACACCATTTTGGAAACTAGACCCCCTAAGGAACTTATCTAGATCTGTTATGTTAAAAGTTTATAATTCCTGGGTGTGGGAAAAAAAAAACAATTTTCCACAAAAATGATTTTTCAGTCCCAAATTTTTGATTTTTCCCAAGAAAAAATATGTGGGGGGGGGGAAACTGTTTGGGCGCACGGCAGGGCTTGGAAAGGAAGCAGTAACGTTTTGGAATGCAAACATTGATTGGGGTCATGTTCCGTTTGTAGTGCCCCATGTTATGATTTGGTAGCTGAGGAGAGCAGGCAAAAAAGGCAATACACCAGAGAGGTTGGAATCTACTGGATTGCAGTACCCTGACTAACCACCACAACTAAAGGCAGCCGTGAGCGTACCTACGTTGGTCCTAGACGCCTCGTCACAGCCTGAGAAGCTAACTACACCTAAAGATAGAAAGAGGAAAACTATCTGCCCCGGAGCAGATCCCCAAAGAACATAGGAAGCCCCCAAACATGTAATGGCAGTTAGACAAGAGGAAATACAGACACAGACAGAAAATAGTATGAGCAAACGTTGGGGCCCAATCTTCCTAGAAAGAAAAGGATAGGAAGGACACTTACTGCAATCCAAAAAACCCTAAAAAAATATCAACTCACTAATTGCAAAAACACCTGAGATCACACGACCTCTACCACCTAAATTAGTTCTCTGGTGTAACAAAACTAAGCAGCAGCCACTGAAAAAACTGGAAAAGGCAAATGAACAAATAACAGTGGCTCAGATAAACTGAGAGGAGCACAAGCCCCCGGAGGGGACCTGGCTGACCTCCACAGAAGTGCAGGACAAAATGCAAAAAGCAAGCACAAAAATAAAAGCAGAAAATATCTTATCTATTAGCAGAAGATGCAGGCAAGACACAGCAAGCTTCCAAGTGAACCAGGAACCAAAGTTGAGACAAGAACAATTGATCACCGGCAACCCTGATGGGAGGGAACCTCCCTTATATAAGACCAGTCTGTAACACCTGATTGCCAATCTTCACAATCTTCATTGAATAGTTCAGTACTGTTTGTAACCACCAGAGGGAGCTTCTGCTCAGAATTCATTTCTAACACATTCACAACAGCCCCAGGTGAGCCTAAAAAGTGGAAACCCCCCACAAGTGACCCAATTTTTGAAACTAGACCCCCTAAGGAACTTATCTAGATCTTTGGTGAGCACTTTGAACCCCCAAGTGCTTCACACAAGTTTATAATGCCCGGGCATGAAAATAAAAAATCCTATTTTTTTCCCACAAAAATTATCTTTTAGTCACTAATTTTTTATTTTCCCAAGGGTAACAGGAGAAATTGGACCACAAAAGTTGTTGTCCAATTTGTCCTGAGTACGCTGATACCCCATATGTGGGGGGGAACCACTGTTTCGGCGCACGCAGAGCTAGGAATGGAAGGAGCACAATTTGACTTTTTCCAACCAAAATTGGCTGGAATTGAGATTGGACGCCATGTTGCATTTGGAGAGCCTCTGATGTGCCTAAATAGTGGAAACCCCCCACAAGTGACCCCATTTGGGAAACTAGACCCCCTAAGGAACTTATCTAGATCTTTGGTGAGCAATTTGAACCCCCAAGTGCTTCACACAAGTTTATAACGTAGAGCCGTAAAATTATAAAATCATATTTTTTCCACAAAATTGATCTTTTCACCCCAATTTTTATTTTCCCAAGGGTAACAAGACTCCAAAAGTTATTGTGCAATTTGTCCTGAGTATGCTGATACACCATATGTGGGGGTAAACCACTGTTTGGGTGCATGGCAGAGTTTGGAAGGGAAGGAGCGCCGTTTGACTTTTTCAACGCAGAATTGGCTGGATGCCATGTCGTGCTTGGAGAGCTCCTGGTCTGCCTAAACAGTGGAAACCCCAGACAAATGACACCATTTTGGAAACTAGACCCCTCAAGGAACTCATCTAGATGTGTGGTGAGCACTTTGAACCCCGAAGTGCTTCACAGAAGTTTATAACGTACAGCCATAAAATAAAAAATCTTTTTTTTTTTTTTTTACAAAAATGATTTTTTCTCTCCCAATATTTTATTTTCACAAGGGTAACAGGATAAATTGGACCCCAAAAGTTGTTGTCCAATTTGTCCTGAGTACGCTGATACCAATATTGGGAAAATACTGTATGGCACACGTGGGGCGGAAGGGATAGTGAAAGTTTTGGATTGCAGACTTTGATGAATGGTCTGGGGTGTCAGTCGCATTTGAGAGCCCTGATGCGCCTACAGTGGAAACCCCCAAGTGACCCATTTTGAAAATAGACCCATCAAGGATTATCTAGATGTGTGGGAGCACTTTGAACCCCAAGTGCTTCACAGAATTTAAAGTAGCGTAAAATAAAAATCTTTTTTTTTTTTTACAAAGATTTTTATCGCCCCAATTATTTTCACAAGGGTAACAGGAAAATGGACCCTAAAATTGTAGTGCCATTTGTCTGAGTAGCTGATACCACATGTGGGAAAAAATAACGTATGGTAACGTTGGGGCTCGAAGGAAATAGGACTTTGGATTGCAGACTTGATGGAATGGCTGGGTCGTCATGTTTGCTTTGGAGAGCCCTGAGCGCCTAAACGTGGAAACCCCCACAAGTGACCATTTCAGGAAATAGACCACAAGGAACTTCAGATGGTGGTGGCACTATGAAGCCAAGTGCTTCACAATGTTTTAATAACATACAGCCGTAAAAACCAAATAATCATTTTTTTTTTTACAAAAATGATTTTTTCGCCCCCAGTTTTTTATTTTCCCAAGGGTAACAGAAGAAATAGGACAAATTACACAATAACTTTTGTGGTCCTGAGTACGCTGATACCCCATATTTGAGGGTAAAATACTGTTTGGGCGCATGGCAGAGCTCAGAAGTGAAGGAGCACCGTTTGACTTTTTCAACGCAGAATTGGCTGGAATTGAGATCAGACGCCATGTCACATTTGGAGAGCCCCTGATGTGCCTAAACAGCGGAAACCCCCCAATTCTAACTCCAACCCTAACCCCAACACACCCCTAACCCTAGTCCCAACCCTAACCACAAACCTAACCCTAACACACCCCTAACCCTAATCCCAAACCTAACCCTAATCCTAACTTTAGCGCCAACCCTAACCCTCACCCTAACCCTAATGGGAAAATGGAAATAAATACATTTTTTTAATTTTATTATTTTTCCCTAACTAACGGGGTGATAAAGGGGGTTTGGTTTACTATTTATAGCGGGTTTTTATGATTGGCAGCTGTCACGCTAAAAGACGCTTTTTATTGCAAAAAATAGTTTTTTGCATCACCACATTTTGAGAGCTATAATTTTTGCATATTTTGGCCCACAGAGTCATGTGAGGTCTTATTTTTTGCGGGACGAGGTGTTGTTTTTTTGGTACCATTTTTTAGCACGTGACATTTTTTGATCGCTTTTTATTTTTATTTTTGGGAGGTTAGAATGAACAAAAATCAGCAATTCATGAATTTCTTTTGGGGGGTGTTTATACCGTTCTGCATGTGGTAAAATTGATAAAGCAGTTTTATTCTTTGGGTCAGTATGATTATGGCAATACCTCATTTATATCATTTTTTTATGTTTTGGCGCTTTTATAGAATAAAAACAATTTTATATAAAAAATTATTATTTTTGCATCGCTTTATTCTGCGAGCTATAACTTTTTTATTTTTTTGCTGATGATGCTGTGTGGCAGCTCGTTTTTTGTGGGACAAGATGACGTTTTCAGTGGTACCACGTTTATTTATATCGGTCTTTTTGATCGCGTGTTATTCCACTTTTTGTTTGGCGGTATGATGATAAAGCATTGATTTTTTGCTTTGTTTTTTTTTTATTTAAGGGGTTCGCTAAAGGGGTTAACTAGTGAGACAGTTTTATAGGGGGGGGTCGTTACGGACGCGGCGATACCAAATATGTGTACTTTTATTGTTTTGTTTATTTTATTTACAGGAAGAAATGAATTTATTGGGGAATTTTTTTTTTTTTTTTATGATTTTTTTTAACACTTTTAATTTTTATTTTTTTAACTTTTTTACTTTGTCCCAGGGTGGGACATCACTGTATTTTATCAGATCGCTGGTCTCACAGAGTGCACAGCACTCTGTGAGACCAGCGATCGCTCTGGCATCGCTGCAGGCTTCCTCAGCGCCTGCTCTCAGCAGGCACTGATGAAGCCGCCTCCCTCCAGGACCCCGGCGCCATCTTGGATCCTGGGAGGGAGGAAGCCCTCAGAACAGTGCGATCACATCGCGCTGTCCTGAGGGTCTCAGGGGAGCGCGCAGGGAGCCCCCTCCCTGCGCGATGCTCCCCTGTGCCCCCGGTACACCGCGATCATGTTTGATCGCGGTGTGCCAGGGGTTAATGTGCCGGGAGCGGTCCGTGACTGCTCCTGAAACATAGTGCCGGGTGTCAGCTGTGATAAACAGCTGACACCCGGCCGCGATCAGCTGCGCTCCCCTCTGGAGCGCAGCTGATCGCATATGACGTACTATTCCGTCCATGGGAATTAAGTACCAGGTCACATGGACGGAATAGTACGTCTGATGGAATAAAGGGGTTGAAGGGGTTATTCAGCTTGCAAATAATATTTATTCGTTGGATTGTAAATAGGTTGCGGGATGCAGTAATGGACAGGAGGCAGGGCAAGGGTTAACAATTTTAATTAACTATAGGTGTTATGATTTGGTAGCTGAGGAGAGCAGGCAAAAAAGGCAATACACCAGAGAGGTTGGAATCTACTGGATTGCAGTACCCTGACTAACCACCACAACTAAAGGCAGCCGTGGAGCGTACCTACGTTGGTCCTAGACGCCTCGTCACAGCCTGAGAAGCTAACTACACCTAAAGATAGAAAGAGGAAAACTATCTGCCCCGGAGCAGATCCCCAAAGAACATAGGAAGCCCCCAAACATGTAATAGCGGTTAGACAAGAGGAAATACAGACACAGACAGAAAATAGTATGAGCAAACGTTGGGGCCCAATCTTCCTAGAAAGAAAAGGATAGGAAGGACACTTACTGCAATCCAAAAATCCCTAAAAAAATACCAACTCACTAATTGCAAAAACAACTGAGATCACACGACCTCTACCACCTAAATTAGTTCTCTGGTGTAACAAAACTAAGCAGCAGCCACTGAAAAAACTGGAAAAGGCAAATGAACAAATAACAGTGGCTCAGATAAACTGAGAGGAGCACAAGCCCCCGGAGGGGACCTGGCTGACCTCCACAGAAGTGCAGGACAAAATGCAAGCACAAAAATAAAAGCAGAAAATATCTTATCTGTTAGCAGAAGATGCAGGCAAGACACAGCAAGCTTCCAAGTGAACCAAAAACCAAAGTTGAGACAAGAACAATTGATCACCGGCAACCCTGATGGGAGGGAACCTCCCTTATATAAGACCAGTCTGTAACACCTGATTGCCAATCTTCACAATCTTCATTGAATAGTTCAGTACTGTTTGTAACCACCAGAGGGACCTTCTGCTCAGAATTCATTTCTAACACATTCACAACAGTACCCCCCCCTTGAGGAGGGGTCACCGAACCCTCATTTGGGCAACCAGGTCGGTCAGGATGAGCTCTGTGATACACACGGATCAGTCTCCTAGCATGGATGTCCGAAGCAAACACCCAAGAATTGTCCTCCTGACCATAACCTCTCCACTTAACCAAATACTGGAGTTTCCGTCTAGAAAAACGAGAATCCAATATTTTCTCAACCACATACTCCAGATTGCCCTCAACCAAAACAGGGTCAGGAGGCGCAGCCATAGGAACCACTGGCTCGACAAACCTCTTCAATAAGGACTTGTGGAACACGTTATGGATCTTAAATGTCCCTGGAAGAAGTAAACGAAAGGAAACAGGATTAAGAATCTCCATGATCTTATAAGGTCCAATGAATCTAGGCTTAAACTTAGGAGATGCAACTCTCATAGGGATATTTTTTGAGGACAACCAGACCAAGTCCCCTACTTCAAACCGAGGACCATCAGTCCTATGCCGGTTGGCAAACCGCTGGGCCCTCTCCTGAGAGAGGGACAACCTCTCCACTACCTGGTCCCAAATCTGCTGCATATGCTCCACAACAGAGTCAACACCTGGACAGATAGAAGCCTCCGTCTGTCCCGAAGAAAATTGAGGGTGAAACCCAAAATTGCAGAAAAATTTGACATCAAAGTGGCAGAGCTAGCCCTATTATTAAGAGCAAACTCAGCCAAAGGCAAAAAACAGACCCAGTCATCCTGATCAGCAGACACAAAGCATCTCAGATAAGTCTCCAATGTCTGGTTTGTTCTCTCAGTTTGTCCATTGGTCTGAGGATGAAAAGCCGAGGAGAAAGACAATTGAACACCAAGTTTAGAACAAAAAGTCCTCCAAAATCTGGAAACAAACTGGACTCCTCTGTCAGACACAATGTTCTCAGGAATGCCGTGTAACCGAACCACGTGCTGAAGGAACAAAGGCACCAATTCGGAGGAGGAAGGCAACTTAGGTAATGGCACAAGATGTATCATTTTGGAAAACCTATCACAAATCACCCAGATAACGGTCATTCTCTAAGAAACAGGGAGGTCGGAAATGAAATCCATAGAGATATGGGTCCATGGTCTCTTGGGCACAGGCAATGGCATCAACAAACCACTAGAGCGAGAGCAAGGCTTGGAGCGAGAGCAAGTCCCGCAGGACTGCACAAATTCCCTGACGTCACGAGACAAAGTAGGCCACCAAAAGGACCGACTAACCAAGTCTCTGGTACCAAAAATTCCGGGATGACCGGCCAACGCGGAACAATGAATCTCAGACATCACACTCTTTTTCCACCGGTCTGGGACAAACAATTTCCCAGTAGGGCAGTGCTCGGGTTTATCCTCCTGACACCCTTCCAGAGCCAGTCTCAAATTGGGCGAGATGACGGAAAGAACTACACCCTCTTTCAAAATAACAGCAGGATCAGATAACTCAGGAGAGTCCGCAAGGAAACTCCTCGAGAGGGCATCCGCTTTAACATTCTTAGTGCCAGGAAGAAAGGAAACCACAAAATTAAAACGTGTGAAAAACAAGGCCCACCTGGCCTGTCTAGGATTAAGTCGCTTGGCTGATTCCAGATAAACCAGATTCTTATGGTCCGTGAGGACCACCACCTGATGTTTGGCTCCCTCCAGCCAATGTCTCCACTCTTCAAAAGCCCACTTCATGGCCAATAACTCCCGATTACCCACGTCATAATTACGTTCAGTTGGAGAAAATTTTCGAGAGAAAAAGGCACAAGGGTTACTTTTAGAGGTCTCTGGATCTCTTTGGGACAAAACGGCACCTGCCCCAATTTCAGAGGCATCAACCTCCACCTGAAATGGCAGAGAAACATCAGGCTGCCGTAGAACAGGAGCAGAAGTGAATCTCTGCTTAAGTTCCTGAAACGCAGAGACTTCCTCAGGAGGCCAATTCACCACATCAGAACCCTTCTTGGTCAAATCAGTCAATGGTTTAACAATAACAGAGAAATTACCAATAAATTTACGATAAAAATTGGCAAAACCCAAGAATCTCTGAAGAGCCTTTAATGAAATAGGTTGGACCCAATCACAGATGGCCTGAACCTTGACTGGGTCCATTTCAATAACAGATGGGGACAAAATGAATCCCAGAAATGAGATCCTCTGTACGCCAAAAAGACACTTTGATCCCTTCACATACAGAGCATTCTCTCTCAAAATCTGGAACACAGTCCGAACATGTTTCACATGAGAGTGCCAGTCATTGGAAAAAATCAAGATATCATCCAAATAAACAATCAGAAATTTATCCACAAAATCCCTGAAAATGTCATTCATGAAGGACTGGAAGACGGAAGGAGCATTAGTGAGCCCAAAGGGCATCACTAGGTACTCAAAATGCCCCTCTGGGGTATTAAATGCCGTCTTCCATTCATCCCCGTGCTTAATGCGAATAAGGTTATACGCCCCCCTTAGGTCAAGCTTGGTAAACCAAGTAGCACTTTTCACCCTGGAAAACAGGTCAGAAATCAAGGGTAACGGATATTGATATTTCACAGTGATATTGTTCAAGAGACGATAATCAATACACGGCCTTAATGAACCATCCTTTTTGGCCACAAAGAAAAAACCGGCACCCAAGGGTGAAGAGGATGGTCTGATATGACCCTTCTCCAATGACTCCTTGATATAAGACCGCATAGCGTCATGTTCAGGTACAGACAAGTTAAAAAGGCGACCTTTAGGGAATTTACTACCAGGCACTAATTCAATAGCGCAGTCATAGCTCCTATGGGGGGGGCAAGGATGCAGATTTACTTTCGCTAAACACATCAGAAAAATCAGTCAAAAAGTCAGGAACATCCTGAGCCTGCGGAGAGGCTGAAAAAAACAGGAGAGTTGGAATTAACACATTGGCAGCCCCAACTGGTTACAGACACAGATTTCCAATCCAAAACAGGATTATGAGACTGTAACCAAGGGAAACCTAGTACAATAATGTCATGCAGATTATACAGCACCAAAAATTTGCAACTCTCCTGATGATCAGGTTCAACCCTCATTATCACCTGAGTAGAGAACTGGGGTTTATTCTCAGCCAAAGGGGTAGAATCAATCCCAGTAGGGAAATAGACTTCCGTAGGGGTATCAAGGGAAACCCACAACGTTTAGCAAAATCAAAATCCATCAGGTTAATAGCTGCTCCCGAATCAACAAAAGCCTGAGCAGAAAATGTGGACAGGGAGCAAATGAGGGTAACAGTCAACAGAAATTTAGTCTGAACACTACCCAAGACAACTGAGCGTGCAAAACGTCTTCCCCGCTTAGGGCAGACTGAAATAGCATGAGAGGCGTCACCACAGTAGAAACATAACCCATTGCGTTTTCGAAACTCATGACGCTGTGCCCCAGAAGCTACTCTATCACACTGCATGGGTTCAGAAGCTGGTTCACAAGGCAACACTATTCCACGCATACCTCTACGCTCACGCAAACATCTGTCAATTTGAATCACCAATGACATAGAATCATTGAGACCAGAGGGAGCAGGGAAACCCACCATAACATCTTTTACATTCTCTGACAGACCCTTCCGAAAAAGGGCTGCCAAAGCATCATCATTCCATTTGGTCAGGACTGCCCACCTTCGGAATCTCTGACAGTACAACTCAGCGTCCTCAAGCCCCTGATTTAATGCCAACAAGGCTTTTTCAGCTTGATCAGTGACATTAGGTTCATCGTACAATAACCCCAGAGCCAGAAAAAATGCATCAACATTACTCAAAACAGGATCCCCAGGTGTCAGGGAAAAAGCCCAATCCTGAGGATCGCCGCGCAGGAGAGAGATGACAATTTGAACCTGCTGTGCTGCGTTCCCTGAGGACTTAGGTTTTAAGGCAAAAAACAACTTACAGTTATTTTTGAAATTCAGAAATTTAGCTCGATCCCCTAAAAACAAATCTGGCATGGGGATCCTAGGTTCCACAACCGGCAACCCTGCAAGATAGGTAGCAATACTCCGAACTTCAGTGGCAAGCTGATCCACACGGCCAAACAACTGTGCAAACTCCATTGAGAGAAAAAAAAATCCTCAGCACCCCGAGAAAAAGAGGGAAAGAAAAAAAATATATATCTCTGACAACTCTGACAACTTTTTTTTTTTTTACACTATCTTTCCCTTCTGTGAGTACCATATAATTTTCAGTTGGGCCGGTGATACTGTTATGATTTGGTAGCTGAGGAGAGCAGGCAAAAAAGGCAATACACCAGAGAGGTTGGAATCTACTGGATTGCAGTACCCTGACTAACCACCACAACTAAAGGCAGCCGTGGAGCGTACCTACGTTGGTCCTAGACGCCTCGTCACAGCCTGAGAAGCTAACTACACCTAAAGATAGAAAGAGGAAAACTATCTGCCCCGGAGCAGATCCCCAAAGAACATTGGAAGCCCCCAAACATGTAATAGCGGTTAGACAAGAGGAAATACAGACACAGACAGAAAATAGTATGAGCAAACGTTGGGGCCCAATCTTCCTAGAAAGAAAAGGATAGGAAGGACACTTACTGCAATCCAAAAAACCCTAAAAAAATACCAACTCACTAATTGCAAAAACACCTGAGATCACACGACCTCTACCACCTAAATTAGTTCTCTGGTGTAACAAAACTAAGCAGCAGCCACTGAAAAAACTGGAAAAGGCAAATGAACAAATAACAGTGGCTCAGATAAACTGAGAGGAGCACAAGCCCCCGGAGGGGACCTGGCTGACCTCCACAGAAGTGCAGGACAAAATGCAAAAAGCAAGCACAAAAATAAAAGCAGAAAATATCTTATCTGTTAGCAGAAGATGCAGGCAAGACACAGCAAGCTTCCAAGTGAACCAGGAACCAAAGTTGAGACAAGAACAATTGATCACCGGCAACCCTGATGGGAGGGAACCTCCCTTATATAAGACCAGTCTGTAACACCTGATTGCCAATCTTCACAATCTTCATTGAATAGGTCAGTACTGTTTGTAACCACCAGAGGGAGCTTCTGCTCAGAATTCATTTCTAACACATTCACAACATATAGGATACTGGCTTAGCACCCCATCACTCTCCTACTTGGTCAAATAGCCCTTACACAGCCTGGAGGTGTGTTTGGGGTCATTGTCCTGTTGAAAAATAAATGATGGTCCAACTAAACGCAAACCGGATGGAATAGCATGTGGCTGCAAGATGCTGTGGTAGCCATGCTGGTTCAGTATGCCTTCAACTTTGAATAAATCCCCAACAGTGTCACCAGCAAAGCACCCCCACACCATCACACCTCCTCCTCCTTGCTTCACGGTGGGAACCAGGCATGTAGAGTCCATCCGTTCACTTTTCTGCATCGCACAAAGACACGGTGGATGGAACCAAAGATCTCAAATTTGGACTTGTGAAGGAAACCGGTTCCTCACACATCACCAATGTGACGTAACTACACAGTCACAGCTCTCCGGCGCCCCATTTGTCTCTCAGGTCAGTAAGGTAACTGTGCCTAGAACAAATGGCAGCCGGTGAGGATGTCCTGTTACCCACTGGGTATTCTAAGATTCGTAATCAGAGTAAAAGCATCAGCCCAAAATTAATTTTATGGTTTAATTGCCTTAAGGGCGCACTAGATAATTACAGAAATATACAGTAAGATATACATTGGAATTACAGTAGATTTGCAGTCAGAGTAAAATATAACAATAATGGTACAAGGCTTAGAGATATTAAGCTGGAGGTCAATTTTACCAGGTTGTAGGTTGCATGTGGATGCCAGGAGCTCTGCAGTCCACAGGTATAAGAATCTTAGTTGCCGTACAGTCCCCAAAGCGTGTGCCGCTGCTCCCTTGGCAGATCTGTCCCCTGTTCCTTCTTAGATCATCATCGTCTTTGTTCTTCTGTGAGGGTGAGTGTCTCTGCCATGGGTTCTCAGTTCTTAAACATGCTGGGTTCCTCCTCCCGGTGTCAGAGGGTGGGCTAATAATCTCCACCCTTCAGCTCCCTGCAGAATTTATTCACAATATCTAAGAAAGGGGGTAACTTTCTCCAGGATGATCGGATCAGGACACGAGAGTTATCAGTGAATGCAGTTTGTTTTGCCTGTCGTGTGAAGAGCAAACATGGCCCCATTGGGTCGCTGTGGAGGGCCAATCTCTATATCTCAGGTCCCAGAGCCCTCACCGACTCGGGAGTCGCACTGTCAGATGCGTGATTTCCGCAGGGTCACGCGGATAAGTCTGTACCTCGAAAAGTGTGCTCATAATCCTAGGATGGAGTCGGAGTGGCTGGGAGAGACAGTGGATACAATGGATGTGTATTTCTGTGTCCAGCAGACAGGTATAATCTAATTGAAGCCCCCAGGCGCCTCCAGGCCCCATGCTGGCGTGGCTCCTTACTCAAAGCTTTGAAGTCCTGTTTTGGCCTTATCTCCTTATCATACTAAAAGACCTTGCTAGTCAACATTGGAGCACTAAATCCTGTTTTCTTCAATATGCTTATAGGGATGAGGGTAGGAGCAGTTAGCTGCCTGTGACTCTGTGAACTCAGACAAAATGGCACCTGGGACAGGCCAGGCTCAGACATGAGGCGAGCATTATGCCCCATATCCAAAATGGCAGCTGTTCCTTCATCACACCTCCCTGCTTTAGAGGGCGCTAGGGGTATCACATTCCTGTGTTCCCCCATGCGTACTTCCGCACCCTCTCCTTGCCAGGACAACCCATCAGCGTTACCATGGTCCTGGCCTCTTTTGTGGCGAATGGTGAAGTGATACTGCTGGAGAGTGAGGCTCCAGCTTAGCAACCTCCCATTCATCCCAGAGACCGTGTGTAACCAGCTGAATGTGTTGTGGTCTGTTTCCACGGTGAATTGGCGTCCGTACAAGTATGGCTGCAGACGCTGCAGGGCCCACACAATTGCCAGACATTCCTTCTCCATCGTGGAATAGGCCACTTCCCTCAGCAGGAGCTTCCGGCTCAGGTACAAAACAGGGTGTTCATGGCCCATAGTGTCGACCTGGCTGAGCACAGCACCGAAGTCGCTGGCGTCGGTCTGCACTACGAACAGCTGCTTGAAGTCGGCTGCCTGTAGTACAGGAGAGCTAGAAAAGGCAGTCTTGAGCACCTGGAAAGCTGTCTCACAGGCAACTGTCCAGTCGACTGCGACGGGCAGCTTCTTCTTGGTGAGGTACGTCAGGGGCTTAGCCAGGGCACTATAGTGTGGAACAAACCTATAGTACCCAGCAGTCCCCAAGTAGGACATCACCTGCTTCTTGGTCCTGGGGGTGGGCCAGGATGCGATGGCACCCACCTTCCCAGGCTCTGGCTTCAGAGCTCCCCCACCTACCCGGTGTCCCTGGTAGAGGACCTCACTCATTCCCAGCTGACATTTTTCCGGCTTAATGGTCAAGCCTGCTCGCTGGATCCGCCCGAGCACCTGCACCAGGTGCTCTAGGTGATCCTCCCAGGTGGGACTGAAGATGGCAATGTCATCCAGGTAGGCAGTCACATACCCTTCCAGGCCCTCGAGCAGCGTGTTGACCGTCCGCTGAAAAGTGGCAGGGGCATTCTTCATGCCGAAGGGCATCACCGTAGACTCGTACAGTCCGAATGGGGTGATAAAGACAGAGTGTTCCGGTGCCCCAGGGGTCAGGGGAATTGGCCAATACCCCCTGCTCAGATCCATGATGGTCAGGTACTTGGCCCCGGCCACCTGATTGAGCAGATCATTGATGCGCGGCATTGGGTATGCATTGGTGACCGTCACAGCGTTGAGCACCCGGTAGTCCATGCAGAACCGCGTAGTTCGGTCCTTTTTAGGGACGAGGACTACAGGTGAAGCCCACGCGCTGTTGGACGCTTGGATCACCCCCAGCTTCAGCATCTCGTCTATCTCTTGGCACATGTGTTACTGCACCTCAAGAGAGACCCGATATGCTAAACGCTGGATCGGGGGGTGATTGCCGGTGTCCACATCATGGACAGCTGTCTCAGTCCTTCTGGGCAGGCTGCTGAACAGCTCCCGAAAGGGGTGTAGGGTGACCCCCAGCTGGGAACGTTGGTCCTCCGAGAGCTGGTGGCCAATGCCCACATCCTCAATGGATCCATCCGCCTTGGCTTGGGTGAGCAGATCCAGGAGGGTTTCTGCCTCTCATTCCTCGGGAAGGTTGCACACTGGGTGGGCACAAGCCTCCCACTCATGATGGGCCTTCATCATGTTCACATGGAAGGCCTTCCTCCTTCCACGGGCGTGGTCCAGGGTGACCAGATAGGTGACGGTTTTGAGCTGCTGGTGCACGAGGTATGGACCCTCCCAGGCCGCCTGAAGCTTGTTTTGAGGTATGGGGACCAGCACCCACACCTTTTGACCCTCCTGGTAGGTCCGCTCACAAGCTTTCTGGTCGCACCACCGCTTCTGGTCAGCCTGGGCTTGGGCCATATTGTCATTCACCAGCCGTGTCAAGGCCATCTTTCGGTCCCCGAAGCGCACGACATACTCAATGACCGACACTCCAGGGGTGGCCAAATCCCCTTCCCATGCTTCCTTCACCAGACCAAGGGGCCCACGGACACGTCGACCGTGCAGGAGCGCAAAGGGGGAGAACCCCATTGAGGCCTGTGGGACCTCCCGGTAGGCAAACAGCAGGTGTGGGAGATACCGCTCCCAGTCTCTCCCGTGGGAGTCGACCAACATCTTTAGCATCTGCTTTAAGGTGCCATTGAACTACTCACACAGGCCATTGGTCTGTGGGTGATACGGGCTGGCTACCAGATGTTGCACCTGTATCTGCTTACAGAGAGACTCCATCAGCTGCGACATGAACTGGGTCCCTCGGTCGGTGAGCATTTCCTGTGGAAACCCCACTCTCGAGAAAATCTCCAGTAAGGCAGTGGCCACTTTGTCGGCCCAAATAGATGACAAAGCTACCGCCTCCGGGTACCGGGTGGCATAGTTCATTACTGTTAGTATGAAGCATTTCCCAGAGCGGCTTGGAGTGGACAGAGGTCCAATGAGATCCACAGCCACCCTCGAGAAAGGCTCTTCGATGATGGGCAGAGTTACTAATGGGGCTTTGGGGCGCCGCCCCACCTTCCCCACACTCTGACAGGTGTCACACGTACGGCAGTAGGCAGTCACCTCGGTCCTCATTCCAGGCCAGTAGAAATGCTGAGCTAGCCTGGCCCTGGTTTTAGAAATCCCTAGGTGTCCAGCCATGGGAATCTCGTGTGCGATCCACAACAATTTCGCCCTGAACGGATAGGGTACCACTGTCAGTCCCTGGGCCATGCCTCCGGTGAACCCTGCTGGACCGTTACCCGGTACAGCCGTCCCTGGTCCCAGTCCACCCGCTCGTGGTCGGACTCCAGGGGAGGCTGTGCCGCCTGCTCCTTGAGAGCTTTCAGGCTAGCGTCAACTTCCAACGCTGCCTGAAATCCCTGACTCGATGTGACAAGGATTGACGAAACTGCCACATCCTCTGTCAGCTCTCCGGGATCTGTCTCCTGGCCGCTGTCTGACTCGGCAGCCACTTTGTCGGAGAGGGGGAAACCGTCAGACCTCCACAGGGCTCCTTGGGCTCCGGCACTCCCACTCCTGGTAACAGCGGCCACGACAGCTGAGACCACAGGTAGCGCCTGCTTCCCCTCGGCTCCTAACCAAGTCGCCGGGTCAGGCAGACTTCCCTAGCCTCCTGACATCCCGAATGTGGGGAACTCCTGTCCTGGGGTCTTACCTGGTGGCTCCTCTCCCGGGATGCCCCTCCCCCCATGGCCTGTTCCTCTTTCTGCAGAGGCCCTAGACTCAGCAGGCTGGATTCCCTTGGGGGCCCTACACTGCCCATAGCAGCCCCTTCCTCCACCTCTGAGCTCTCCCCCGCAGTCTCCTCACCTGTCCTCACTGTGAGCCCTGTGTGTGTAGTGTCAGTGCATGACTTACCATTGGTTTCACTCCCTCCTCCACTGTTGGAGGCACATTCAACACATTAACATTAGCATTCACAGTAGAGTCATGACATTCTTGGGGGGCAGAACTTGGGGGTCCAGTGGCCACATACTGAGACACTAGCCGCCCAAATCGGTCCAAAGCAACACTGTTATGAATGTGTTAGAGATGGTTTCTGAGCAGAGGCTCCCTCTGGTGGTTACAGACAGTACTGAACCTTTCAGCGAGGAGTGGCAATCTGGAATCACGGACTGGTCTGATATACAGGAGGTTCCCTCCCATGATGGTCACCGGTGATCAATTGTTCTTGTCTCAATTGTGGTTCCTGGTTCATTTGGAAGTTTGCTGGAGTCCTGCCTGCATCTCCTGCTTTCAGATAAGATATTTTTTGCTTTTCTTTTTGTGCTTGCTTTTTGCATTGTTTTCTGCACTTTTGTGGAGGTCAGCCAGGTCCCCTCCTGGGGCCTGAGCTCCTAACAGTTTTTCTGCAGCCACTGTTGTTTGCTCATTTGCTTTTTCCTGTTTTTTCAGCGGCTGCGGCTTGGTTTTTGTTCACACTGAGATCTGATATAGTGGGTGGCGAGATCGTGTGATCTCAGTATTTTTGTAATCAGAATTGTTGGATTTTTGTAGAGTTTTCTGGGTTGCAGAAAGTAATCTCTCCTGTCCTATCCTATTTAGTCAGCTTGTTGCCCCAGCGTTTGCTCAGTCTATTTTCTGCCTATGTTTGTATTTTCATCTTGTCTAACCGCCATTATATGTTTGGGGGCTTCCTATTTTCTTTGGGGATCTGCTCCAGGGCAGATAGCTTTCATCTTTCTGCCTTTAGGTGTAGTTATCTCTCAGGCTGTGACGAGGCGTCTAGGATCAACGTAGGAACGCTCCACGGCTACCTCTAGTTGTGTCGTTAGTTTAGGAATCTGCAACTAGTGTTGAGCATTCCGATACTGCAAATATCGGGTATCGGCCGATATTAGCTGTATCGGAATTCCGATTCCGAGTTCCGATATTTTCGTCTTATCGGATACCGGAATCGGGATTGTCACTGTCACTGTCAGTGTCCGTCGGTCGGGTCTGTCAGGAGTCAGCGGCACTTACCTGGCAGAAGATCTCCGGCGGTCACGTCCTGCACTGCTTCATGGCCGCAATCTTCTTTCCCCGGCGGTCACATGCAGTTTCTCGCGATAACTGCAGTGACTGCTGGGTAATCCCGGCCGTAAAGCAGTCAGTCCGATGACGTCACCGCCGGGGAAGCAGGTAATCAGCTGTGCTGCGTCGCGATGACAGGCTCTGCCTGTCATTGCGATGTAGCACAGCTGGATCGTCGTGGGACTGTCGTTCTGGACTGCGTCGGACAGGTGGTATACTGTTGGTTTGTTTTTTTTCTTTTTTTACAGGAGATCGATGGCGTCGCAGGAATGAGAGAGTAATAAAATTAATGAAAACTGTGTTGTCTCTTTTATTTCATTAAAATACTTTTTTCTTGCTTTGTCTTTTTTTTTATGCATTTAATAACTTTGGGATTAATAATGGATCGGTGTCTTATTGACGCCTATCCATTATTAACCGGGCTTATTGTCACCGTGCAATCAACGGTGACAATAACCCCTTATTACCCCGCTTGCCACCGCTACAGGGCAAGTGGGAAGAGCCGGGTAAAGTGCCACAATTGGCACATCTTTTGATGCGCCAAATGTGGGGCTGCTGTAGCCTGGTATTATCAGGCTGTTGAGGGCCAAAATCCATGGGCCTTGACAGTCTTTTAATACCAGGCCGCAGCAGTCTGCATTTTACTTGGCTGGTTAACAAAAATAGGGGGATCCCCACGCCGTTTTTTTTTCGAGGGGATCCCCTATTTTTGTTAACCAGCCAAGCTAAGCAGACTGCTGTGGCCTGGTATTATCAGGCTTGCAAGGTCCATGGATATTGGATCCTTACCAGCCTGAAAAACCAGGCCTCAGCGGTCTGCTTCATCTGGCTGGTTAACAAAAATAGGGGGACCCCACGCCAATTTTTTTCGAGGGGATCCCCTATTTTTGTTAATCAGCCAAGGTATGCAGACTGCTGTGGCCTGGTATTATCAGGCTGGCAAGGTCCATGGATCTTGGCTCCTTAACAGCCTGAAAATCCAGGCCTCAGCGGTCTGCTTCATCTGGCTGGTTAACAAAAATAGGGGGGACCCCACGCCAATTTTTTTCGAGGGGATCCCCTATTTTTGTTAATCAGCCAAGATATGCAGACTGCTGTGGCCTAGTATTATCAGGCTGGCAAGGTCCATGGATCTTGGCTCCTTAACAGCCTGAAAATCCAGGCCTCAGCGGTCTGCTTCATCTGGCTGGTTAACAAAAATAGGGGGGACCCCACGCCATTTTTTTTTCGAAGGGAACCCCTATTTTTGTTAATCAGTTCCCTCTGACGTCACTGATTGTGTCCCTGGCTGACCTGAAGTGAAAGTGGAAAGCAATCAATTAAGCTTTCCACTTAAGGGCCCGTCTCACATAGCGATATCGCTACCGAGATCGCTGCTGAGTCACTAGTTTTGTGACGCAGCAGCGAGCTCACCAGCGATATCGCTGTGTGTGACATTCAGCGACGATCAGCCCCCCTGCCGGGTATCGCTGATCGTCGCTGAAATGTCAGGACCTTTTTTTGATCGCTGGTTTCCCGCTGACAGGCACACATCGCTGCGTGTGACAGGCGGGAGACCAGCGATCCGCTGGTAACCAAGGTACACAGCGGGTTTCCAGGCGCGGGGCTGTGCCTAGAAACCCGCTGTGTACCTTGGATACCAGCGCCCTGATGCAGGGAGCTGGTATTCAAGGTACACAGCGGGTTTCCAAGCGCTGCGCGGTGCCTGGAAACCCGCTGTGTACCTTGGTTACCAGCGGATCGCTGGTCTCCCGCCTGTCACACGCAGCGATGCGTGCCTGTCAGAGGGAAACCAGCGATCAAAAAAAGGTCCTGACATTTCTGCGACGATCAGCGATACCCGGCAGGGGGGCTGATCGTCGCTGAATGTCACACACAGCGATATCGCTGGTGAGCTCGCTGCTGCGTCACAAAACTAGTGACTCAGCAGCGATCTCGGTAGCGATATCGCTATGTGAGACGGGCCCTTAAGCGATGTTACCCGCAGTGTCGCTGTCCCAGATCGCTGCCTGAGCTGCCTGTTTGGCAGCTCAGCAGCGATCATGTAGCGATACACCAGCGATCCTGACAAGTGCATATCGTTGTCGGGATCGCTGGTGTATCGTTATGTGACACCCAGCCTTTACTCTCCTGTCAGGCAGGAGAGGAACTCATTCATTTGGGGTTTACTGTGAGGCTGCAGCATTAGCTGCGGTCCCTGCAGTAAACATTAACCCTTTCTGAAGGATTACACCGTGGGACCTGACTGTGCATGGGATAGGTAAGAATAATTTTGCTTTTTTATTTTATTTTTATTACAGGAAATGGTTTTAGCAGGTAAATAAAATATGGTCAAAAACTGTGTGATTATTTCATTAAACTTCTTTTTTATTAAAGTGTGTGTGTTTGATTTTTCTTTCATACAATAGGATTAATAATTGATAGTTGTCTAATTGACAGCTCTCAATTATTAACCTGGCTTAAAGTGACCTTTCAATTGCAAGGTCATTTTAACCCCTTATTAACCCATTCGCCACCGCTACAGGGCAATGGGAATAGACGGGCAAAGTGCCAGAAAGGGCAAATCTAATTAGAGATTTGCCCTTTCTGGGGTGTCTGGGGGCAGATGTTAAGTAGCCGGGGGGGGGCCAAAAATAATGGTCCCTCTCTGGGCTATTATTATCTGCCCCCACTCACTGGCTTTGTCTGTCTGGTTGCGAAAATAGGGCGGGAGCCCACGCATTTTTTTTCAGCAATTTTACACCTCATAATATATATATACATGTCATTGAATTTGTGACACATATATATATATATATTTATATTTGTAGTTCATACACTTCTACATAGTATAATAGCCGCTAATTCAATTGCCGGCTTTTGTGAAAATGCAGAACCCGACATGAAATGACACTTGGTGTACATAGGGTTAACCATGTCTTTTCATGTCCTTTGCTATCTAATTTGCACAAACAATTAAATCAGACTATGTGTGCAAAATTTCACACCTGTAGGGGTTAATTAAAGGTGTAAATTCGTAGCAAAAAAGTCCGTTTTTTTTACAACGAATTTACACCTTTAATTAACCCCTACAGGTGTGAAATTTTGCACACATAGTCTGATTTAATTGTTTGTGCAAATTAGATAGCAAAGGACATGAAAAGACATGGTTAACCCTATGTACACCAAGTGTCATTTCATGTCGGGTGCTTCTGTCTTTTCACTGAAGCCGGCTTTACCCGGCAATTGAATCAAAGGATATTTTACTATGTAGAAGTGTATAAACTATACATATATGTATATATATATGTCACAATGACATGTATATATATATATATATGTATTCTATGTGTGTATATTTAGTGTTTACAAGGAAAGAATGGGGTTTTTTTAGTTGCGATATTTTGTTCCCATAGACTTACATAGGACTTCCGGTATCGGTATCGGGTATCGCCGATTTTTTAGTGATATCGGCGATACCATTCCGATTCCGATACTTTAGGATATCGGAAAGTATCGCTCAACTCTATCTGCAACCCATCAGTTACCAACATCTCAGGTGTTCGGCTGCCCTTCTGTTGTTCCTGTCCTCCTCAGCTACTGAAACATAACACAACACATTGGCAGGAATATTTGGCGCTACTCCCACCTCCCGCATTCCCCTCCCTGCGCCCCAGTCCAAAAACACCTTGGCGACGGGCAGCGCCGGTTCAACACCTCCAATTCCGGAGACAGAAAGGGTTTTCCCAGGTACCAAGTCTTGAAAGGACACCACTTCAGGACGTACCAGGGTTCGTTCAGCGCCTTGTCCCTCAGTCCCATGACCGCTGAGCGGCCGATGGTAACGGATTGGTAATTGTCCAGGGACCTCCCACAACCCCCTCCCACACACAAAACAGTGGACGGTTTCTGGGACAGGGATGGGGCCTTATGGCGCTGGGGACACGCAGCCTTAAAGTGTCCCGGATGGTTGCAATGATGACAATGCCTGGGTTCTGTTCCTGGCCTGGAGAGGGCAGCAGGGGGTACACCACTTACACTCTGGGGGCTGGGGGGACCGGGGCAGGATTGGGCTTACCCCCTCTCTAGGTGCTGCTGGCAGGCTTCTTTGGCTCAGGCGCCCTGTTGTTGGCATACTCGTCTGCCAGGGCGGCTGTAGCAGAAGCCCCCTTTGGTTTCCGGTCATGAAGGAACTGCTGGAGTTCCTCTGGGCAGTTCCACAAGAACTGCTCCATGGCGAACAGTTCCTGGACCTCCTGGCGGGTGGTGAGCTCTAGACCCGAGGTCCAGTGCTCCACAGCTCTCAGCAGTGCCCGCATGTGGTCGGTCCAGGTGTCCTCTGAGCCCTGCTGCAGGTTCCGGAACTTCCTGCGGTAAGACTCCGGGTTGAGGTTGTAGTGCTGGATCAGGGCCCGCTTGATGCTGTTGTAGTCTCGCTCCTCCCTGGCAGGTAAGTCCCCCAAAACTTCCAGGGACTTACCCCTCAAACGGGGGTCAGGTACCTTTCCCACTGATCCAGGGCCAGATGGTGTTGGAGACAGGTTCTCTCAAAGGCCAGCAGAAAGGAATCCAGGTCTCCATCCTTTTCAAGCAAGGGAAAGTCCTCCGCCCGGACCTTGGAAGCCTTGGTCTCCGGTGGGGCTGGAGCGTCCAGCAGGAGCCCGTGCTGAGCTATCCACAGTCGGTGCCGGCGCTCCGCAGCTTCATGGCGTTCTGTATGCTCACGCTCTGCTGCTTTCTCTGCCGCCACTAGGAGTCTGTCATGGGCGGCGTCGTTACCAGCCTCGAGCTGTGCCATAGCCGCTTGGAAAAGGGCCTCCAATCTGGACAGGCTGGGGCGGGCAGGTGGTGGACAGTCCACTGCGGGACTGAGCACGGGGGTCTAGCTCCTTGGGGGGCCCTGGCTGAGCTCCCCCTCGCCTTCATCGGTATCGACCTCCTCATAGACCAGAGCATTGGCCTCCCCCTTTGTCTTACTCCTGGTGCCTTCCGCCATCTTGGGAACCTCTGGTTACTGACACAGCTGCAACCCTGACCTTTCACACAACTTATTATATTTACACTCTGACCATCTAGTGATGGGCTGACCTTAAGACCCCAGCAGTGAAAGTTACCCTGGTAGTCTTTAGTGTCTGGGAGTAGGGGTCCCACGCACACTATTACTCTGATCCCACTATGCTGCCACCAATGTGAAGGAAACCGGTTCCTCCCACGTCACCAATGTGACGTAACTACATAGTCACAGCTCTCCCCATTTGTCTCTCAAGTCAGTAAGGGAACTGCACCTAGAGCAAATGGCCGCCAGGGAAGATGTCCTGTTACCCACTGGGTATTCTAAGATTCGTAATCAGAGTAAAAGCATCAGACCAAAATTAATTTTATGGTTTAATTGCCTTAAGGGTGCACTAGATAATTACAGAATTAAACAGTAAGATATACAACGGAATTGCAGTGGATTTGCAGTCAGAGTAAAATATAACAATAATGGTACAAGGCTTAGAGATATTAAGCTGGAGTCAATTTTACCAGGTTGTAGGTTGCATGTGGATGCAGGGAGCTCTGCAGTCCACTGGTATAAGAATCTTAGTTGCCGGACAGTCCCCAAAGTGCGTGCCACTGCTCCCTTGGCAGATCTGTCCCCTGTTCCTTTTAGATCATCATCGTCTTGCTCTTCTGTGAGAGTGAGTGTCTCTGCCATGGGCTCTCAGTTCTTAAACATGCAGGGTTCCTCCCCCCGGTGTCAGAGGGTTGGCTAATAATCTCCACCCTTCAGCTCCCTGCAGAATTTATTAACAATATCTAAGAAAGGGGGTAACTTTCTCCAGGATGATCGGATCAGGACATGAGAGGTACCAGTGAATGCGATTTGTTTTGCCTGTCCTGTGGAGAGCAAACATGGACCCATTGGGTCACTGTGGAGGGTCAATCTCTATATCTCAGTTTCTAGAGCCCTCACCGACTCGGGAGTCACACTGTCAGATGCGCGATTTCCGCAGGGTCACGCAGATATTTTTTATGAGTCTGTATCTTGAAAAGTGTGCTCATAATCCATAATCCTAGGATGGAGTCGGAGTAGCTGGGAGAGACATTGGATGTGTATTTCTGTGTCCAGCAGACAGGTATAATCTAATTGAAGCTCCCAGGCACCTCCAGGCCCCATGCTGGCGTGGCTCCTTACTCAAGCTTTGAAGTCCTGTTTTGGCATTATCTCTTTATCATACTAAAAGACCTTGCTATTCAACATTGGAGCACTAAATCCTGTTTTCTTCAATATGCTTACAGGGATGGGTAATAGGAGCAGTTAGCTGCCTGTGACTCTGTGAACTCAGACAAAATGGCACCTGGGACAGGCCAAGCTCAGACATGAGGCGAGCATTATGCTCCATATCCAAGATGGCGGCTGTTCCTTCATCACAGGACTCATCAGACCAAAGCACAGATTTCCACTGGTCTAATGTCCATTCCTTGTGTTCTTTAGCCCAAACAAGTCTCTTCTGCTTATTGCCTGTCCTTAGCAGTGGTTTCCTAGCAACTATTTTACCATGAAGGCCTGCTGCACAAAGTCTCCTCTTAACAGTTGTTGTAGAGATGTGTCTGCTGCTAGAACTCTGTGTGGCATTGACCGGGTCTCTAATCTCAGCTGCTGTAAACCTGCAATTTCTGAGGCTGGTGACTCGGATAAACTTATCCTCACAAGCAGAGGTGACTCTTGGTCTTCCTTTCCTGGGGCGGTCCTCATGTGAGCCAGTTTCTTTGTAGCGCTTGATGGTGTTAGGGTCTGCGGAACGCACCTAATAGATATAATAGAGAGGTGCGTTCGCAGCCCGGGGTCCATCGTGCAGGCGAAGCCCGCTGCTAATAAGATGGCGAAAGTAGCGAACTCTGTTATCCCGCAGAGTCGCAAAAATAAACGCCGTAGCGCGTTGTGGCAGTAAGTGCGAACTCTGTTAATCCCAGAGCCGCTAACGGGATGCCACAGCGCTATATGGCGATAGGTGCGAACTCACTTAACTTCAGTGAGCCGCAAAGTAAAACGCTAGGGCGCTGTCTAGCGTCTAAAGCGAACCCTGTTACGTCACAGAGCCGCTGAGAAAAAGTACCGTGTCCTGTCAGGCTATCAGGTACACGGTTAATTGCTAAGCGAGCATAATACGTGGTCATGCGCTAATGTCCTCGCGGGAGTCACCCGCAATCTATGGCGTCTGAACGCCAGACCCTGAATACGGCAATCAAACTCCTCACCGGTTATGCCGGTAATCTAGGGCATCTAGGACACCGACCCTGACCAGTAGCACACCAAACTCCTCACCGATTAAGTCGGTATTCTAGTGGCTTATTTCAGCCGGGTTCCTAACCACACACACGCATGACCACACTGGCGCATAGCATATAATGGTTGATATTAGCGCATGGCGGCCCAGCCATGCTACCCTTTTATAGTAACAGCAACAGGACCTTCCAGGAACAAGGACCAATGAGAAACCTGTTCCAGAAGACTAGTAGTAACAGGGCCTTCCTGGCGGGCCAATAGGAGCTGCTGCAGTACCTGAGCATGTGACCCCTGATCTCCAATGAGAGATCTCACTCTGGGCATGCTCAGAAGGGAAAATGCAGTACTTTGTCCCAAAGACGTCTGCTCCAGCATTGGCTATAATAGCAGATCCAGGAAAGGCAGCAACAAGTCACTGCCCAGTAGTGGAGTGGGCAAGACCCTGGACCGACGCCTCTGCTGAGCAGGCTCCACTGCGGCCGGAGACGAATGGGAGACCGCAGCGGGACGGGTTCGAGACTCCCCTTGTGCAGCAGCGGGAAATCGAACCCTAACATTACCCCCCTCCTAGGGCCCCCCCTTCTCTGGGCCTCGCTGCGCTCAAAGGCAGCGACGAGCCGCGGAGCGTGAACGTGCTCGGCAGGCTCCCAGGATCTATCCTCAGGCCCATAACCCCTCCAATCCACCAAATAAAATTTTTGCCTCGTACCACCTTGCACCCAACAATGGCGTTCACCTCATGATCGTCGGTAGATGAACCCGACGTCCCAGCAGATGACTCGGAAAACCGGGAAATGGCCACGGGTTTCAGGAGGGATACGTGAAAGGTGTCAGTGATACCAAGGCGAGGCGGAAGGGCTAGGCGGTAAACTACCGGGTTCACCTGCTCAAGAACTTTAAAGGGGCCCAAAAAGTGAGGTGCCAACTTGGTGGACTCTACCCTAGCCTGATGTTTCAGGCAGGAAAGCCACACTAGGTCACCCGGAGCAAACGTAGGAGCGGGGCGCCGATGGGCATCGGCCGAAGACCTCATCCTCTCTTTGGAGGCCTGAATGGCATCCTGAGTGCGGTCCCAAATGTCCCGTGCCTCCACAGCCCAGTCTGCCACCCTGGAATCGGCGGAAGACACGGGCATAGGCACTGGTACCCGCGGATGCTGACCGTAGTTCAGGAGGAATGGGGTCTGTCCGGTGGAGTCAGCCACAGCATTATTTAGAGCAAACTCAGCCTACGGTAGCAAGGAATGCCCAGTCATCCTGCCTGGCAGAGACAAAATGTCGCAAGTATGTGACCAAGGTCTGGCTGGCCCTTCTACCAACCCATTCGTCTCGGGATGGTATGCAGAGGAGAGATTCAACTCAATGCTGAGTAAACGACACAGCTCTCTCCGAGACGCAAACTGGGGACCTCGATCACTGACAATTTTGTCTGGCATACCGTGTAGGCGGAAAATATGCCTAATGAATAATGCTGCCAAGGCCCGTGCAGACGGTAACCGTGGTAACGGCACCAAGTGCACCATTTTGGAGAAGTGGTCGGTTATCACCCAGAAGATGGTGCAGCCCCGAGACTTGGGTAAGCCAACCACAAAATCCATCCCGACCATCTCCCAGGGCCTGTCTGCCACCGGTAAAGGAAAGTGTAACCCAGCTGGCCGTTGTCGAGGGACTTATTCTTGGCGCAGGAGACGCATGCCTGAACGTATTCCCTGACGTCACGGACCATATGTGGCCACCAGTATGTCCTCGCCAGCAACTCAGATGTCCTCTTTGCCCCAAAATGTCCACCCACCCTGGACGAGTGTGCCCAAGAGAGAACCTCCGGTCGCAAATTGATGGGCACAAAAGTCTTGCCCGGAGGCACAGACTCAAGCGAAACCGGGCCACAGTTCTTAGGCTCTCTGTGGGGACAATCAGCCGAGGCTCCTCCTCCACCTCCTCAGAGGACACCACGGAGCGAGACAGAGCATTAGCACGAATGTTCTTCTCCCCTGAGAGAAAATGGAGGGTGAAATGGAATCGGGAGAAGAACAAGGACCATCTGGCCTGACGGGAATTTAGCCGCTGGGCGGTCTGTAAATAGACCAAATTTTTGTGGTCAGTGAACACTTGGAAGGGAAAGCGAGCCCCCTCCAGGAGATGTCTCCACTCAGAAAAGGCCAACTTCATGGCTAGCAACTCCCTCCAATGGAATAATTCCTCTCCGCAGGTGTGAAGGTCTTGGAGAAGAAGAAGCAAGGATGTTTACGACCTTGAGCATCCTTTTGAAAAAGGACTGCTCCAGCACCAACGGACGAGGCATCTACCTCCAATATAAAAGGCTTATCAACCTCGGGACGATGTAGGATAGGAGCGCTAGCAAAATTGGACTTGATTGAAGTAAAGGCCTTGGAGACCTCCTCTGACCACAATTTGGGATTGGCTCCTTTCTTGGTGAAGGCTACCAAGGGAGCAACCAAAGTAGAGAAGTGGGGAATGAATTGGCGATAGTAATTAATGAACCCCATAAAGCGCTGCACCGCTTTAAGAGAGTGGGGTTCTTGCCAATCCATTACAGCCTGTAGTTTGGCAGGATCCATAGCCAATCCCTGAGTGGAGATGATATAGCCCAGGAATGGCAAAGACTCCTGCTCAAACACACACTTCTCCAACTTCGCATATAAGGAATTTGCCCGCAAGAGGTCGAAGACCCTGCAAACATCTCTCCGGTGGGTGTCCATATCTGGAGAAAAGATGAGAATGTCATCCAGATAGACTACCACAGAGGTGGCAAGCATGTCCCGGAAGATGTCATTTACGAAATCTTGGAAGACGGCTGGAGCATTACAGAGCCCGAAGGGCATCACAAGATATTCGTAATGTCCATCTCTGGTGTTGAACGCCGTCTTCCATTCGTCCCCCTCACGGATGCGGATCAGGTTATAGGCACCACGAAGATCCAGCTTAGTAAATACCCTTGCTCCCCGGAGCCTATCAAAGAGCTCAGATATTAGGGGCAAAGGATATTTGTTCTTAACGGTAATGGCGTTAAGACCCCTATAGTCTATACACGGTGTAATTCTCGATTCTTCTTCTGCACAAAGAAAAATCCTGCCCCTGCTGGTGACACTGACTTCCTAATAAACCCTCTGGCCAGATTTTCCTGGATGTATTGTGACATGGCCTCCGTCTCAGGAAGAGAGAGAGGATACACTCTTCCCCGAGGGGGCTCCGTTCCAGGCAAGAGGTCTATAGGACAGTCATAAGGGCGATGAGGCGCAGAGTCTCCGCTGCCTTTTTGGAGAATACGTCTGCATATGACCGATAAACCTTGGGAAGGGAATCAAGATCTATGGGTATCTCCGTTGTGGAAACCTGAACGTCCTCTCTGAGACATTTGTCTCTTCAACGATCACCCCAACCCAGTATTCTCCCAGAGGACCACTCAATATGGGGAGAGTGGTGGCGAAGCCAGGGTAATCCCAACAAAACCTCATCTATTCCCTCAGGAAGAACAAAAGGGATATATTCTCCTGATGTGAAGGAGACATAGACAGAGGTAGAGTGACAGTCTGGTGGGTGATTTGTGAGGGCAGGATTGCTCCATTCAACACTCTCACCGATATTGGCTCGGCGAGCGTCACCAGCGGTATGGAATGGCGAGAGGCAAAGAGGAGGACATAAAATTCCTGTTGTGAATGGGTTTGAGATGAGTTCTGAGCAGAAGCTCCCTCTGGTGGTTACAAGCGGTGCTGGTCTCTCCAGTGAAGATTGTGAGGACTGGGAATCAGGTGTTACTGACTGGTCTTATATAAGGGAGTCACCTTCCCATCAGGTTGCCGGTGATCAGTTGTTCTGGTCTGAATCCTTCATTCCTGTTTCCCTTGTAGCCTGCTGTGTCGTGTCTGCATCTCCTGCTAACAGATAAGACATTTTCTTCTTTTTGTTTTTGTGCTATATTTTTGCATTTTGTCCTGCACTTCTGTGGGGGCCTTCTGGGTCCCCTCCGGGGGCTTTTTGCCCTCTCAGTTTAGTTCAGCCACTGATGTTTGTACTCTTGCTTTTTCCAGTTTTCAGTGGCTGCTGTTTTGATTTTGTTACACCAGAGAACTAATTTAGGTGGAAGAGGTCGTGTGATCTCAGGTGATTTTGAAATTAGTAGAGTTGGTGCTTTTCAGGGTTTTCTGGGATTGCAGTAAGTGTCCTTCCTATCCTTTTCTATTTAGTTAGTTTGGGCCCCAGCGTTTGCTCATACTATTTTCTTTCTGTGTCAGTATTTCATCTTGTCTAAACCGCCATTACTTGTTTGGGGGCTTTCTATTATCTTTGGGGTTCTGCTCCGGGGCAGATAGCTTTCCTATTTCTATCTTTAGGTATAGTTAGTTTCTCAGGCTGTGACGAGGCGTCTAGGACCAACGTAGGAACGCTCCACGGCTGCCTCTAGTTGTGGTGGTTAGTCAGGGTACTGCAATCTCATAGATTCCAACTGCTCTGGTGTATTGCCTTTTTACCTGCACTCCTCAGCTACCGAAACATAACAATTCCCCTCTGCCCCAGAGTCCACACAAAGCTTGGCGGGAAGGGTGGATGAACCTAGAGAGATTAACCCTTTAAGGAGCATCTTCGGAGCAAAATCCCTCGCGTCTAATGACCCTGCACCCATGGTCACGGAACATGACCGTTTACTTATTCGCTGGGGACATCGGTTGGCATAATGTCCTGGCTGCTGACACACTCTACAGACCACGGATACTCGAGTGGTCCGAGACTTAGATCCCACTCGAGTATTCTCCACGGTCTCTGGGGAGTCAGACGCCCGAACGGGAAATTCCAAAGGTTTGGCAAAGGTGGGTGCCAGCCGAAACCTCTGCCTACACCGGGTCCGCTCTATCCTCCGCTCGTGAAAACGGAGGTCGATGCGGGTAGATATAGAAATGAGTTTCTCCAGTGTGGCAGGAATCTCCCTGGTAGCCAAAGCGTCCTTTACATGGTCTGCCAGTCCTCTCCAGAACACTGGAATAAGAACTTTATCCGGCCACTCTAATTCAGAGGCCAAAGTCCGAAATTGGACTGAGAACTGGCTGACCATGGACAAGCCCTGTGACATTGTCAGCAGTTGGAGTGCCGTATCGTGCGTGACCTGAGGTCCTAAAAATACCTTTTTCAGAGCCTCCAAAAACCGAGGAGCACTCCGCACCACACGATCGTCACGCTCCCACAGCGGTGTTGCCCACTCCAACGCTCTGCCCGAGAGTAGAGACAGTACAAAACCCACTTGTGCCCGATCCGTGGGGAAACGTGCAGCCAGAAGCTCGAGCTGTATAGAGCACTGACTCACGAATCCCCGACATTGCTTGCTGTCACCAGCAAACTTGTCAGGAAGCGGGAGGTGGGATAATGTAGGGACAGAGGTAGCAGAGGACAAACTGGCTGCAGCCACGCTAGCAGCCTGAACAGCGACTGCGGTAATATCCACAGCTGAGGTTGTGCGCTCAAGAGCCGCCAACCTACCCTCCAGCTGCTGGATGTACTGCCTTAGACGCTGGTCATCCGCCATTTTACTAGCCAGACCCTGGTGCTAATATTATGTTAGGGTCTGCGGAACGCACCTAATAGATATAATAGAGAGGTGCGTTCGCAGCCCGGGGTCCACCGTGCAGGCGAAGCCCGCTGCTAATAAGATGGCGAAAGTAGCGAACTCTGTTATCCCGCAGAGTCGCAAAAATAAACGCCGTAGCGCGTTGTGGCAGTAAGTGCGAACTCTGTTAATCCCAGAGCCGCTAACGGGATGCCACAGCGCTATATGGCGATAGGTGCGAACTCACTTAACTTCAGTGAGCCGCAAAGTAAAACGCTAGGGCGCTGTCTAGCGTTATAAAGCGAACCCTGTTACGTCACAGAGCCGCTGAGAAAAAGTACCGTGTCCTGTCAGGCTCTCAGGTACACGGTTAATTGCTAAGCGAGCATAATACGTGGTCATGCGCTAATGTCCTCGCGGGAGTCACCCGCAATCTATGGCGTCTGAACGCCAGACCCTGAATACGGCAATCAAACTCCTCACCGGTTATGCCGGTAATCTAGGGCATCTAGGACACCGACCCTGACCAGCTAGCACACCAAACTCCTCACCGATTAAGTCGGTATTCTAGTGGCTTATTTCAGCCGGGTCCCTAACCACACACACGCATGACCACACTGGCGCATAGCATATAATGGTTGATATTAGCGCATGGCGGCCCAGCCATGCTACCCTTTTACAGTAACAGCAACAGGACCTTCCAGGAACAAGGACCAATGAGAAACCTGTTCCAGAAGACTAGTAGTAACAGGGCCTTCCTGGCGGGCCAATAGGAGCTGCTGCAGTACCTGAGCATGTGACCCCTGATCTCCAATGAGAGATCTCACTCTGGGCATGCTCAGAAGGGAAAATGCAGTACTTTGTCCCAAAGACGTCTGCTCCAGCATTGGCTATAATAGCAGATCCAGGAAAGGCAGCAACAAGTCACTGCCCAGTAGTGGAGTGGGCAAGACACCTGGACCGATGCCTCTGCTGAGCAGGCTCCACTGCAGCCAGAGACGAATGGGAGACCGCAGCGGGACGGGTTCGAGACTCCCCTTGTGCAGCAGCGGGAAATCAACCCTAACAGATGGTTTTTGCAACTGCACTTGGGGACACTTTCAAAGTTTTCCCAATTTTTCGGACTGACTGACCTTCATTTCTTAAAGTAATGATGGCCTCTCGTTTTTCTTTACTTAGCTGCTTTTTTCTTGCCATAATACAAATTCTAACAGTCTATTCAGTAGGACTATCAGCTGTGTATCCACCAGACTTCTGCACAACACAACTGATGGTCCCAACCCCATTTATAAGGCCAGAAATCCCACTTATTAAACCTAACAGGGCACACCTGTGAAGTGAAAACCATTCCCGGTGACTACCTCTTGAAGCTCATCAAGAGAATGCCAAGAGTGTGCAAAGCAGTCATCAAAGCAAAAGGTGGCTACTTTGAAGAACCTAGAATATAAGACATAATTTCAGCTGTTACACACTTTTTTGTTAAGTATATAATTCCACGTGTTAATTCATAGTTTTGATGCCTTCAGTGTGAATGTACAATTTTCATAGTCATAAAAATACAGAAAAATCTTTAAATGAGAAGGTGTGTCCAAACTTTTGGTCTGTACTGTATGTGAAACCCAATGTGGCTGCTGTGTTGGGATTTTAGTTTGAATTTCAAGATGAATTTCATGATTTAATAAGTTATCAGGGTTATAATTAAATAAAATGAAGCCAGAAATATTCTCCTCTTTAGTAGTAAATGACTGCAGTGCGGCCCAAACGTCTTAATTCTTTTTATAAAATGCCCGAATATTAGGTTATGTCTTGTTGCAGAATACATAATGAAACGTCTGATCGCTGCGCTATACTCTGCATATCGTGCATAATAAGTTTTACTCTTCTGAAATATCTCAATGATTTATTGAAAGGGAAAACCTGAACTGAAACTTTATGAGGGAAAAGAAGAAAAAAAACTTCTCACCTAAGATGATCTACTGCCGCTGTGAAACACAAGCGATCACACAAAGCATTCATTATAGCACCGGTGTCAGGTGCAGAGATACAACTGATTGCTAAATGCTTATATGGGGATAATGGAACATGCCGTAACGACAGCCGCATACTCAGTGATTGAACTCTCATTCACCTCGATCGCAGACACGGGAAAAATTCTGATCTGCTTCCTAAAAGAATCACTGACTGGAGCCTGCCTCTTGTCACCATGCATTACTTTAAAAAAAAGGGAATGTAGAACTTGAAAAACATTGTCAGGTTAGAGCATGTATCCAGATATAAAGGCAAACAGTGCGTTGTACTATAATGTAAAAAATAAATATAGGTTTTGCTCTTCTAAGGCCGGGTTCACATTGGCTTTAGGCCTCAATCGGACATCTGTGATTATTCTCGTACGTAAAAACAAGGACAATTATTATTGGAGTTTTGGATCTGAGTTTCATCAGTTGGTCAGTGTCCATTTTTACCATCAGGATTTCATCTGTGATTTGATATGAAAAAAATAAATAATTTTCAAATCATCTCCTATACTTTGATGATAAATACAAAGATCAAACTTACCCAAATGGAATTCTCAGAACCATACCGAAGTGTTTCGCTGTGTGCTTCCTCAGGGAGTAATTTTAATTTGTCCATGTGTATATGATTGTTTTTCACTCTGTGGATATGTAAGGGGTCACAGAGACTGTCCTATGCCCCAAGCACGTCTCGGTTAACTGTTGATAACTGAATGTTCCATACTGTATATATATCTGTAAATTACTGTACCTAATACTGTCATGTATATAATGTTATTTAACTAATTACTGTTTCATGTATATTGTATATAGGGGAAGTGCAGTTATAAAGTTAGGCCACTAAAGGGGGTACATTAGCATATATAGGAATATGAACTTAGTATAGGATAGGTAATAGTTAAATTAGGAGAAGCCAGCTGTGGGTAAACCAGAATGATTTCCTGATGTGAGTCAGTAGGGCCAGGGAGCCCAGACAGTCCAGTAGGTCCTTAGAGCCCGGGCAACGCAGTTGACCACATAATGTTCAAGCTAGGAGCCCAGTCATCCAGGGCTTGGGAACTGAAGGACACAACAGCAGAGAAATGCAGGGCAGCACCAAGATGTGGCAGCTTACTACGTGGGCTGATGCCCTTATGTCTGGGGCGAAACAGACAGGGGAACTCCTGAAGGCGGTTAAGCTGTGCAGAAGGAACGCTGCGGTATCGAACGAGTGGGTACAACCCGGGAGCATTCTAGAAGAAGTGAGGGAAAGCACAGGAATAGACAAGGTTGTGTACTGTGATGTTTCCTGTGATGTTGCTGTAACTGAGCTGGACGTACTGAGAACAGATTCAAGTAAACTTGTTTGTTACAAGTTGGAACTGGACTATGTCTCTCTTTGTGTGAAACCGGAAGGAGTGAACCCACAGCAGATCAAAGCGGACCCTGATGGTTCAAAAGGCGTTAAGGAAGGGAACATTATATATATGTGGCGGGAGACCAGGGCGTGATTGAACAACCGTTGTCAGCCACGACTACTGCCCTGGCTCCCCCTACAGCTAATCACTTTTTTAACCCCTTCCCGACCCATGACGCCGACGTCGGCGTCATGAAAACCTGTGCCATCTCGACCCATGACGCCGACGTAGGCGTCATGCTATAAATCATGTTACTGCGGGTCGGGGGTCCGGGGTCACTGAAAGGTCACCCAACCCGCAGTAACAGGACCCTTACTGCATCACCACAGGGGGGTTGGCTTAACCCCCACGTGGCCACGATCGCTCTGATTGGCTGTTAAAAGTGAAACTGCCAATCAGAGCGATTTGTAATATTTCACCAATGAAACTGGTGAAATATTACAATCCAGCCATGGCCGATGCTGCAATAGCATCTGCCATGGCTGGGCACCAAGATCTGACCCCCCCACACCGAGTCACGGTGGTGATCGGCCGCCGCCATCGAAAGATGGCAGCGATCGGTCACCGCCGTCGCTGTCTGCTCCCCTGCTCCTGCGATCACCCCCCCTCACCTTCCGATCCCCCCCCTCACCTTCCGACGTCCCCTACTCCCCTCTCCCGGTCCACCGATGTCCCTGGATCTGTCCCGGCGGCTGCCCGGGATTCTTCATGGGCGCCGCCATCTTGGAAAATGGCGGGCGCATGCGCAGTGCGCCCGCCGGCCGGCGCATGCGCAGTGCGCCCTCCATTGTAAAAAAAAATTATTTTGATCACTGTGATAAACTGTCACAGTGATCAAAATAAAAAAAAAGTAAATGAACCCCCCCCTCATTGGTAGGGACAAATAATAAAAAAAATAATTTTTTTTTTTTTTCCTAGCAGATTTTGCTGCTGATCCGCAGCTGATTTTGCTGCGGATCCGCGGCGGATATCGCGGCTGATCCGCGGCGGATTTCGCTGCGGATCCGCGGCGGATTTCGCTGAGGATCCGCGGCGGATTTCGCTGAGGATCCGCGGCGGATATCGCTGCTGATCCGCGGCTGATTTCGCTGCTGATCCGCGGCGGATTTCGCTGCTGATCCGCGGCGGATTTCGCTGCGGATCCGCGGCGGATTTCGCTGAGGATCCGCGGCGGATATCGCTGCTGATCCGCGGCTGATTTCGCTGCTGATCCGCGGCGGATTTCGCTGCTGATCCGCGGCGGATCCGCGGCTGATTTCGCTGCGCATCCACGGCTGATTTCGCTGCTGAACCACGGCGGATTTCGCTGCTGATCCGCAACTGATTTTGCTGCTGATTCGCGGCGGATCCGCGGCGGATTTCGCTGCTGATCCGCGGCGGATTTCACTGCTGATCCGCGGCGGATTTCACTGCTGATCCGCGGCGGATTTCGCTGCGGATCCACTCCTGATTTCGCTGCGGATCCGCAACTGATTTCGCTGCGGATCCGCGACTGATTTTGCTGCGGATCCGCGGCGGATTTCGCTGCGGATCCGCGACTGATTTTGCTGCTGATTCGCTGCGGATCCGCGGCGGATTTCGCTGAGGATCCGCGGCGGATTTCGCTGAGGATCCGCGGCGGATATCGCTGCTGATCCGCGGCTGATTTCGCTGCAGATCCGCGGCAGATTTCGCTGCTGATCCGCGGCGGATTTCGCTGCGGATCCGCCGCGGATTTCGCTGAGGATCCGCGGCGGATATCGCTGCTGATCTGCGGCTGATTTCGCCGCTGATCCGCGGCGGATTTCGCCGCTGATCCGCGGCGGATTTCGCCGCTGATCCGCGGCGGATATCGCTGCTGATCCGCGGCGGATCCGCGGCTGAGTTCGCTGCGCATCCACGGCTGATTTCGCTGCTGATCCGCGGCGGATTTCGCTGCTGATCCGCAACTGATTTTGCTGCTGATTCGCGGCGGATCCGCGGCGGATTTCGCTGCGGATCCGCAACTGATTTTGCTGCGGATCCGCGACTGATTTCGCTGCGGATCCGCGGCGGATTTCGCTGCGGATCCGCGACTGATTTTGCGCTGATTCGCTGCGGATCCGCGGGGGATTTCGCTGCTGATCCGCGGTGATTTCGCTGCTGATCCGGGGCTGATTTCGCTGCTGACCGCGGCTGATTTCGCTGTTTGGATCCGCGATGGATTTCGCTGCTGATCCACTGCGGATTCGCTGCTGATCCGCGGGGGGATTTCTCCGCTGACCCAGGGCTGATTTCGCTGCTGTTTCCGCGGGGTTTTGCTGCTGATCCGCGGCGGATTTTGCTGCTGATCCGGGCGGCGGATTTTGTTGCTGATCCGCGACTGATTTTGCTGCGGATCCGCGGCTTGATTTTTCTGCGGGTTTCATCTGCGCTAGGGGGTATAGCATAACGCAATCGCGTTATGCTATACCGTTACCAGCCGGTCAACGCTACGTGTTGAACGGGCTGGTAAAACGCAATATGAACCCCAGCCTTAGGGTTAGAAACTAGGGTTAGGGTTTGCATTAGGGTTAAGGTTAGATTCGGTTAGGGTTGGAATTTTAGTTAGGCTGGAGGTCACACACAACCACAAAAAATCGGTCCGTTTTAGACGGTCATTGTCGGATCAAAATGCAAAATCACCATCCCTTTTGGCATCCCATTTTCCTCAAAGATGCGATTTAATCGGGATGTGTGGTACCTTGTAACATCCGATTTTCATCCGACTTGCGAGATTTTCTCGCAGGCTTGCAAAACTGACAATATAATGGATCTAAAAGAATAGTATTTCAATCCAAAAAAAAGAATAGATATATACACATAGAACACATTAATTATATATTTATTATATACATGTCATTGTGACATGTATATATATTAAATATATAAATATATATTTATCGTTCCTAGACTTCTACATACTGTTATAGCCGCTAATTCAATTGCCGGGTTTTGTGAAATCACAGAAGCCGACATGAAATGATACATTGTTTCCACACAGTTAACCATGTCATTCCTGTATTTTGATATTTGTTTAGAACTTACAATTACATGAGTGTATTTGTGCTAAATTTCAGACATGTAGGGTTAATTAAAGGTGTAAATTCGTTGACAAAAAAATGCGTGGGCTCCCGCTGTATTTTCCCCACCAGACAGACAAAGCAAGCGAGTGGGGGCAGATAATAACAGCCTAGGGAGGGTACATTTTTGTGCCCCCGGCTATAAAAATTGCCCCCAGACACCCAGAAAGG
>JARQOD010000001.1:465384406-465505868 GCA_033576555.1 Oophaga sylvatica
CTGCCAGTTGCTACTCAGAATTGCCGTCCGCACGAAAAAACATAGCTTTGTGTTAGTGGGGTTCAGTAATGTCCTTTTGTCCTGGGCTCCAACACTGCCTTTTGCTGCTAAAAATTCCCCATCCGCCGAGAAAAACACAGTTGTGCTGGGGGGGTTCAGTAATGCCCCTGTTCCCCTCCCTTGTTCCTAAAATGTCTCCTGCCCCTAAAATTCCCCATCAAACTTGCCCCCAAGTATCCTCCCCACCCCAGATTTCCCCTGGGCTCCAACCTGCCAGTTGCTGTAAAAATTTCCCCGTCTGCAGAGAAAACACTAGCTTTTGTGTTGGGGGGTTTCCCCTAATGCCGCTGCTCCCCTGCTGTTTTGGGCTTGCCCCCTGTCCCTCCACTTCCACATCAAAACTTGCTCCAAAAGGGCCTGCCTACCCATGATTGATCCGGGCTCCAACACTGTTTTGGCTCGAATGCCCCCCAAAACAGAGAAAACACAGCTCATGGGTTGGGGGTTTCAGTATGTCCGTGCCCCCGCTGTGTGCCGGGGCAATGTCTCCTGCTCCCTCCCTTTACACATCAAACTTGCTCCAAGTAGCCGCAGCCTACACCTGATTTACCCGGGCTCAACACGCCATTGCTGCTAGAAGTTTTTTGCCGGTACTCCTCCCCCCCGCCGGTTCCCACGCCATTTTTCCGGGTGTGTAACGTCCTGTGCCCAATCGTTGTCCTGTGTGTTGCAGTGGGTTACCGACTCTTGGGCCTGCAGTTTAGGTGTTCCTATGGGGCTGCGGGTGTGGCAATAAAGGTTTTCCGTGTGCCAATAGGAAAGCACCCCTTTTGTACTGGGGTTTTTGGGGTACGCGGTCGGCTGGGGCCTTCAATTGGTTTTCCCCCAGGGTTTTCCTTTTGTATCCCCCCCGGGTTCCAGTCTGTCAACGGTTTCAGCAGTCCCTTTTGGTTAGGTGCCCTTCTCGGTCCCCGGTTCCGCAATGTTGTGGCCCTTTGGGAGTCTTTTTACACAGGGACCCCCCGCTTAAAAAGGCCCCATACCGTTTGGTCCCCGGAGTGCTTTTGGTTTTTCCCTTTTGTACCCATCAGGTTCCGTACGTCAGCTGGTTTTGGGGAGTCCCCCCCTTCTTGATCTTCTGTAATTTCCAATTAAATTTTTTTTTTTTGGGTTTTTTTGGAAACACTTGGATCCCCCCGATACGGCGAAGACCCCCAAAAGAAACCAAAAAAATGACCCAAAAGAAGGGGCCAAAGGGGGAAAGAACATGAAGAAAACCCCCAAGTACAAAACCCAAAAAGGCAGAACCCCAAAAGCAAAAGAAAAAAAAGCAGAAGAAAATTAACATAAAACCAAAAATCGATGAGTCCGTTCCTCCCCGTGTGCCCTAGAAAATGCTGTTGTGCAGGCAAATGAATGGGACAAATCCGCTGTAATTTTTGTGCGGGGAGAAGGAAGGTGTAATTTTTAAATTTAAAAATTTTAAATACGGAAGCTGTAGGCTGTCACAAATAGAATTGTGAAAAAGAAAAAAGGAAAGAGATGAAGAAGTAGAATATGAAGAAGAATATAGTTGAATAAGAAAAATATGAAGAATGTAAAAAAAAAGAATAAAAGGAAAAAAAGGTGAGAAAAGAAGAGAGATTAATAAGGTGAAGAAGGTTATGAAAAAATGCTGCGTGAGGTCAAAAGGGAAAGTGTGGGAGAAGTAAAAAAGAGGTGAAAGCAGGAAGTATGAAACATACTATCTAAAAAATTAAAAAAGGTAACATAGTCAAATCTTTGTAATCAAAACGTTTAAAAAAAAAAAAATTCCTGATTTCATTTGTTGGGGGAAACCCTATCCCCTTTAAAGTCCCCTCCCCCTCCCGAATAAAATTTTACATTTTCTTAGTTTTTTCCCCTTATGTAGAATTTCTAAAGAAAAGAAAGGGTTTATTTTAAACCCATTTTCTGTCCATTTTCTTGATTTTTTTGGTATCGGAATCGGCGTTTTTCCCATCTTTTTCGGTATGGTCCGATCCAATCCATCTATTTCCGATATCGGGGAAATTCGCTAACATTTATTAGGGTTATATCAGACCCCATTTCTCAATTAAGGGTTTTATTGACTCAAGAACCCAGTTTAAAAATTTTTTATTGATTTCACCCCCCTTTCCACTTTCATCCACCCTTTCTTTTTTTCCATTTCTCATATTGTAGACAAGAATCTGCAAACCCCAAAACCCAAAAACTCTTTGTGGCTGTAACCGGGTGGGTGGGAACCCCCGTATGAGGACCGGAAAGCTGGGGGGGGGTGATTAGGGCCTCACTGATCCCCAAATTGGATACACGGCGGCTAAAGAATTGTGATCCCCGGAGAGACTAAGGGGTGGGGGCCCGGTGCTGCTCCGAAATGACCCCGAGAAGATGGCAGCTGACCTCCAAGTGACGAGTAGCAGGGCGGCCCAAAGGGGGAACCTGATTCAGGGGCCCCCGTAGGAACACAGGAACCACGGATTCAGACTGGGTGGTGATATACAGAGAGCAGAGGGGCAGAATGGACGAGTGTTGTACAGGCAGGCTGGCGGCTGGTAGGTGAAGGCGGCTGGCACAGTGATAGCTGTGGACAGGCGGTATAAGAAATCAGCACGGGACCTGAAATTTGGCACAGGGGGGCTCGGGGTTAAAAAACTGCCACCTTGCGGCTGGAGTCGGGTTCAAAAAAACCAAAGGGGAAAAACTGCAAGGAGTTTGTATTTCTCCAAGTTTTGCCCCACTTTTAAAAAAAAATATGATGGGAATTTAGATTGTACCCCCCTTGGGGGCAGGATGTAATGTGTGCAAAGCACTGTGGAAAAAGTTTTGGGTTTTATAAAAATTAAAAAATTTTATTACTATTTTTAAGAAAAAAAGACAAAAATTTCACAGGCACCTCCTTTTTGGAGGGGGCCTTTTAAAGTAAGTGTCCCTGCCATTGATGGGACCCTTTTGGAGGCCTTTTGGGTAACTTGGTGGGGCCACCTATTTCTGAAGCCTCACTTTTTGAGGCTACTTGGTGGTGTATTTTTAGTTACATGGCTTGTTTTTAATATGAAACATGAAAAAATTTTTGGGGCTCATACAGCTCCTCTGTAAGTGAGGGGTAATTTTTTTCTATTAATTAAAAACCCCAGAGGAAGCGAAGACTGATTTATTTTTCAAAATTGGGAAAAGTAAGGGGAAAAAGCCCCCGGGGCCATGAGAATGAAAATTCCTTAGGGAAGATAGAGTGGAAAAAGGGGGCCGGGAAAAAGGTTTTTGGGGTGCTAAAGAAGATTCTGTAAAAGGGGGCTTGCTGTTTGATTTTTTAAAAGTACTTGCTCAAAATTTGAAGATTTTCTGAGAAAAAACCAATCCCCTGGGCTCCTTTGTTCCAAAAAGGGTTTATTTAGCATGTTAATTAGGGAGTTGAAAAAGGAGAAACATTGTTAAGGGTTGAGGGAAAAAATTTTGTATGGTAGGAATATGTGTTCACAAAAAAGTCACTTTGGCAATATTCCATTTTAAAAGATTCATGCGGCCCCCAAAAAAGTGGTAATTGGGGCCTTTTTAATTTCCCCTTTAAATTGATAATCAGTATTGTACATTGAAAGTAGGCAGGCTTGGTCCCTGACATAAAACCCCAAAGGGCCCTTTTTTCACCTTTCCCCGTTTTGGGGCATCAGAAAACCGTCGTTGCAAAAAAAAAGGATGCAACGGTTTTCCCCGGGGGGCCCGTTTTTTCCCCATGATTTATTACGCGGTTATGAAGAGGCCTTCCCCGTTTCGCCCGTCGGCGCGGTCCTCAAAAATTTTGCGTCGGGGCGGGATGGGGAATCTGGAAACCCCCCTTCTAGTTTAAACCCCTTTTAAATGCTGGTTTTTAAAATCTCACAAAAAAACCCTTTAAGAGGTTTCTTCTCTGTATTTCAAAATGACATTATTTCTGATTAAACAACTTTGCATTTGGTCCCCAAGGTTAGTTACTGCCCTTTAAGGACTATGAATAATCCCTTAATGGGAACCGCTTAATTATGTGCTAATGACAATGGTATGCAACAATGATTGAATTTAAAAGATGAACTACAAGACATATTTTGGGTCCCAATAAACATCTGGTGGCTGTAAATTCCTTTTATAGATAACAATGGTCAAGTGCCATGTGACAAAGGTATTTCTGTAATAAATGTTTATAATAAGTTCTGAAGTAACAATGACCTAATGTTGTTAGCCCAATCCACAGTGGATAAAGCTGACGGGAATTGTTTAAAAGATCGATGTTTAGACCAAGATTGCCTGGTCCATTTCATCTCCCATCCTGCCTCGTCAAAGCTTCCACCCATTTGGGCAATCATCCGTTATCCTTGAGGGTCTTCTTGAGACCACCCTATCATTTGGCCCCCTCGGAGGGCTGTTTCAACAGGGACCACCCGTATCCGAGACCCGCAATCGCAATGTGGACTGAGGGAAACACAGCACTAAATCCCGGTAAGGTAAAAATTTGTTTCTTACAAAACTCTCTGTGTCTCCATCTGTCTCACGCCTGCAGACCGGACCCGTGTACCTATAGCCATGTTTGGTTACCAGCTCATATTGTTTACAAAGAACATAGACAACATATCGGATTAATTGATTTTTGTGATTCCTGTATTTGTTTTTATATGTTGATTTACTTGTTGTAGTTTGATGAATAACTGTGTATGCCGAGGTATTGAACAGAGGACTCCCTGAATGAATGAATGAATAATGACCGTGTGCAAGTAATAAGGGTTTCGACACGGAATCCTGGTGTAAAGGGAGATCCACTTAGTAAGAGAGTGACCTTTGGTAATTGGCACCCAGGATTAAGAAAGGAACTTAGGAAAGTGAAAAACATTAGTGTTGGAATAATGCATATTGATTTGTAAAATATTTAGCTTGGGAGTCCTCAGTGGTTGATCCTTTTAATGGCTAATGAAAAGATGTAACAAATTGCAGTTTGAGACTTTCCCCGGGCTCTTATCAGGCAAAGCTACTAAACCGGTACGAAGTACAAATCTTTCCTTATTGATTTGTATGTATTGCAACAACTACTATGTCTGTTTGATATGTTTGCATATTGTGGGTTGTTAACAAAGTTTTGTAAAAAAAAAAAACCCCATCACAGACGGATGCCCCTCCTTCTCTTCCTGTGTTTTTTGTAATGTTTTCATGCTGCAGCCATAGAATATCAGGCTGATCTTTATGCTGTGGCTGGTTGTAAGCTGTCCTTACTGGATGAAAAAATCTCATTTCTGTTGCGACCCCGGTGTTACGGGTTATCCGCGCTAAAAGGTTATGGCCCAGAGTTCCAGAGTGCCCAAGTCCTAAGTCCCAGAGATCCCCCAGAGCCAGAGAAAAGAAAGAAAAAAGACAGCAAAGTGGCCACCAGCACAGCACTCTGAAGTTTACGTACCAATCTCCTAACCAAACTTCAACTGGAAATTCAAAGTAAAGATGCTGTGAAAGGGGAAGGTTGTGGAAATAACACAGGAGCCTAAAAACCCGACCCAGACCACGGGTGGATAGAGATGGTCAGAAAGCACAGAGTACCAATCACTCGCATAGATGATGATCAGTTGTTTGTTAGGGTGCGGAAGCACCAAATATATGATGGGGAGAGGTGCGTTCGCAGCCCGGGATCCACGTGAGGCAGGGCCTGCTGCTGTAAAATGGGCAAGAAGCGAACTTTTACCCGCAGGTCGCCAAAATAAATGCCGTAATGGTGTGGCAAATGTGCGAACTCTGTTAATCCACAGAGCCTAGAATGCCGAGCGCTTTGGTGATTGTGCGAATACTGAACCAAAACCGAGTCGCAAAATAAACACCTAGGCGCTGTCTAGCGTTTTGAAAGCGAACCCTTTACATCACAGGCCGCGGAAAAACTTCTGTGTCCTGCAGGCCCCAGGTACCAGTTAATGCTAAGCGAACATAGAACGTGACATGCGTAATGTCTCGCGGGAGTCACCCGCAATTTGGGTCGAACGCCGCCCTGATCGGCAATCAAATCCTCACGGTTATGCCGTAACTGGGCATTAGGCCCGACCCTGCCACTAGCTACCAAACTCCTCCCGATTAAGCGGTATTCTAGGGGCTTATTTCAGCCGGGCCCTAACCAAAACCACCTGGCCACATGGCCTAAGATATAAGGTGACACTAGCGCATGTCGCCAGGCAGCCACCTTTTTAGTAAACCTACAGGACCACCAGAAACAAGGACCAATGAAACTGAAAGAACACAGTAGTCACAGGACCTTCCTGGGGCTAGGAGGGCGCAGTCCTGAGCAATTACCCCTGATCTCCAATGAGGACTCACCCGGGCAGCTCAGAAGGGGAAACAAGGATTTTCTAAAGACGTCTTTTCGCCGCAACCTTAGGCCACAATAGCAAAGCCTGGGATGCGCATTAAATTTCCCTTTTGCACACTGTTAGACTGGGCGAGACCTAGGGACCGACGCTAAGTGGCAGGTCCACGCAGCCGGAGTGAATGGGGAACCGAGTGGGATAGCCGAGCCCCTTGTGCAGAAGCGGGACTTGACCCTAACTTTTTCATTTTGAAAGGTACGCAAGGAAATGTGGGAGCAGCGCAAAAAGTAATAGAGGATTAATTTAAGCAAATAAACTGATCTTATGAAAAACTGTACCAGTTAACTACAGAAAGGCCGGATATGAGGGTTTCAGGATTTTTGAGTTGTAGAACGCTTGGAGGCATTGGGGAAGATCTGAAGGTTTCATGTAGCCGCTTACTGCTTATGGTTTCCGAGGCTATGACACGCTTGTGACGCACTAGAGCGGCCAGTAATGAGCTTACTTGGTATTAAGGGGAAGCTTATAGATGAATTAAACGGAAGGCGAATGTATAAGCACCGACAGGGTCTGCTTTCAAAACAGAGTCTTATGAAACAGAAAGCACCTAAAAAGAAAACAGTGAATGTTTTGTTTCAAGAAATCGGACATTTGAAAGCCGACTGCAGAGTTTGGAAAGCTAGAATGAACAGCTGAAAAAGCAAAAAGTCAGCAAAGGGTTAAGAGTGTGTGTTGGAGAAAATGATTCGGAATACCTGAATTGCATTTATGTCAGTGCAAATACATCAAACTGATGGTGATGTTCTGGCAACTAGTCCTGACTAATTAACAGAGACTTTTTTCTAATTAATCAAAATAAGTCGGAAAGTGTTATGGCTAATGGTCAACATGAGTTCAGAAGGTAGGGATGGTTATGTTGATTGTCAAAAACTCACCAACCAAAGCAGGAAATCCCAGTAAAGATGTGCCTATGTGCCTAGTCTTGAGAGTTATTTTCTATTGTGAAGAAACCACAAAAAAGGAAATGAAGTTTATTTAAGCATGATAGCTGCATCATTCTCAAAAGAGGGTCACCACTAGGAGGGAAAAATCAAGATGAACTTTATCAGCTGAAATGTAAAGATGTGTGTTACTGCCAACAGAAGAGCACAAAAATTTATCATGTATGGCATAGGCATCTACACGAGACCCAGAAGCAAAAAAAAGTTTGTTCAGAACAACTAACGGATATACAATTGAACTATGTAACAGACAATAAGTGTACTAGCTATCAAAGGGAAAATGTCAAGAAAAGTTTTTCTAAGGAAGTACACAAGAACAGAAAGCCACTAGATTTAATACACACGATGTCGTGGCCAATGGCTCCTGGGAAAAGAGTTTTTTCTCACTTTATTGGATATTCCAGATTAAGTTGTCCATTGCTTCACAGCAAGAAGAAGTTCAGAGAAACTTGAAATTATCTAGTGGGGTATATAATAAATTTGGAAGATGCCAAAGATTTACGTGAGATAATGGAATAAAGAAAAATGGAATCCTATTTCAGACCAAGTACTGTACAACCCGAGCAAAATTTGGTGTTGCGGAAAGAAGGAACCGAACACCTGTGAAAGGCAAGAAGTATGTTTTTTGATGCAAAATTCGCCTACAACTTTGGGGGAGGCAATCATGACCTTGCATCTTCAGAACGACTACCAGGAAGTACGGAAAACTCCATTTGGTAATGGAACAGCAGAAACCAAACTGACCACTAAGAATTTTCGGAAGAAAGCATTTGTACATATTCCCAAAGAAAGCGAACTAAGTGGGAATTCTCACGCTAAAAAGGGGTATCCTGGTAGGCTACAGTGAAACCCAGAAAGGTTTTATAGGATTTATGCCCGAAACAAACAAGGTCACAATAAGCAAGATTTTGATTGATGGAACTTTGTTCCCAAGTTTTGTGACATCCGCCAGTTCCAGCTGAAGTCACAATTACAAGACAACAACAAGGGGATTAAATCTGGCTGGATTCTTCAACCTGAAGGAAAAAACCGAAAAATTATAAAGAATCTGAAATAAGAAGACGTAACTCAAAAAAGGTATACCGTTCATCTTCCTACATTGTCAAACACACCTGAGTCAGGCCGCGTCGGGATGAAATGCGGCTACCTACCATGAAAGAAACAAAGTGGATTGATGCGCTAATGAGGAAATCAAGTCGCTTCATAACTCCAAACTTGGAAATCACCAAGCTCCACAGGGCAAAAAGGCAATCAAGTGCAAGTGGGTTTTAAAACCAATATGCTCTGAAGGTAAAGTCCACAGATTTAAAGCAAGGTTGGTCGCAAAAAGGATATTCTCAAAAGTATGGCGAAAGATTTGATGCTACATTTGCCCAGTTGTAAACAGACTACTTCAGAGCTTTGTTACTGTAGCGTGTAAAAAATGTAGTCAGATTTTGGATTATAAAAATGCTTTCTTAAATGGTGACATTGAGGAGGACCATCATGATTCAACCTGAAGGTTATGTAAAAAAGGTGAAGAGAATCTTGTTTCAAATCAAAAATCTCCTATGGTCTTAAGCAACAGCAAGGATGGAACCAAGATGAATAAATCTTGTTGGAAAAAGGATTTAAAAGAGGTCAAGCAGATCCATGCTTATACCAAAAATACAGAGGAAAGTGGTGTATATTCTTTATTTGTGGCATGTGATTGTAGTTCTCAAGAAGTCAGAAATTGGAAAAATGACTGAATTCTGAATCAGCATTTTGAAACAAAAGACCTTGGAAGTGTGACAATTATCTAGGAATCAATCCAAGAGAGGAAGATGGGAGTTTTCTTCTAAACCAAAGTTCAAAAATTAATTTGATTCTGAATCAATTTGGAATGTCAGAGGCCAAAGGTATATCAACCCCAATGGAACCATCCTCCTAAGCTGGAAGAAGAAGATGACCTGTTGCAACAATGAAAATATGTCAGGCTGGGGGCACTTTGTACATATCAATTATGACCGACCGGATATCACAAAACGTTGGAATCTTTGCAGATAGGGTGGAAAAACCGCGCAAAGAACGGAAGCTGTTAAAAGATTCGCGATATTGAAAGAAACGCAAGATTTAAATTTAAAATCTTCTGCGGGAGATCTAGAACTTACCGGGCATGTAGATGCGGATTGGGGGTGATTTGCGTGACTAAATCCACAAGCGGATACTTGTTTAAAGTTGGAGAAAGTTCAATCTCCTGGTCTAGTAGGAAACAAGTGTCTGTTTGCCTTGTCTCCACAGAAGCGGGATCTGGTTCGCAGCCTAGCAAGCAGGAGGTCGTTTGGCTAAGACATTGATGGACGATCTGGCAAACCGTCAATAGCCGACGGTGATTTAGAGGAAACCAAGGATGCTTAAACTTGTTGCAGTGAAAAGATCATGTGAACCAAGACTTGACGCAGACACCATCATCTATGTGATTTGATAGATCGTGGAAAATTCAGTTTGTCTATTGGGGAAATGACAAGATGCTAGCGAATTATGACAAAGCCTTGCCACGAGCCAGGTTCCAAGAATTGAGAACCACAATGGGAATAAGAGGATAATAGTTGTTGAGTGGGGTTTGAATATGCATTTTGGTTTGTTGTATTGCAAACAACTACACTGTACTGTTTGATATGTTGTGCATATTGTGGGTTTTAAACAAAGTTTTGTAAAAAAAAAAAAACCTCCTCCGACAGGATGCCTCCTCCTTCTTTCTGTGTGTTGTAATGTTTTTTTTGCACCATAGCAGATATCAGGCTGTCAATTTCATGCGTTTGTAAGGTCTTATGGTGTGAATAAATTGCATTCTCTGTTGCTGTCCAAATGTTACGCTGGTAATCCGCTGCAAACACTAATTACATCACCTGTAAGGAAGGATAAGCTGAAACCATAATTTTTGCTGCTGTTTGATTGAGTTTGTTTGCGCAGTCCAGCAAATATTTGTGGAAGCGCAAGTGACTGATTGTGGTGAAAAGTTTGCAAAAGTGGTGCTTGTTAAAAGAAAGTGTCTTTTGTTCTATGTGTAAGTCGTTATCTCCTTTGTTTTGGCTTATGGTGGGGAAGTTTTTGAACAAATTTTGGTCATTTTAGCCGCCGTGGTTAACTGGGTTTGCTTTGGTTGATATAAAAGAATTGCGATTCACCAGACTCATTTTTGAAAACGTGCCATTTTTAGTGCAGGCCACAAGGGCTAAGTGCGTGCATGGTGTTAGAGTTAAATTCAGTATTTCTTTTAAGGCCTTTTGGGGAAGGGGCTGAGAGGGAAGAAAGAAAGGAATGTTCCTTCATTTTATAAAACTCCCCCTGACATAAAGAGATATCGTGCTGGGAGCGAAAATCAGGGGCTAAAGGCAAGAGGAAAGTTTGGTTAGAAAACAGATGTTACGTGCTAAGTTGTATTAACTGCCAATATGGTAATTCCGTTCCTGCTTCAGGGGTGTATAAAAGCCCTTATTGCAATAAAGGTAGAGATATTGACGCCCCCTTTGGTTTGTGTCTTATTTTTCCTGGTACCCATTCCGGGGAGGAAAGGGTTAAAAAAGATAACGCGCGACAATGGGCGCCCGAACAGGGACTGGTTAATTACTCTGAGGAGCCGCCGGCTGGAGACGTGGGATGAGCGGGCCTTCTGTTGGGATATACTCAGCGCTGGGGTAAAATACTTTTATTTCTACCCAAAATCTATATCCTGTTAGTGGACTCCTCCTCCCGAGCGGTCAGCTTTCCAGGTAATTCAAGGGGTTTTCTGGTCAGTCCCTTTTGAACCCCTAGACCCTCGATTAATTGTAGTCCCTGCCTTTCCTCCTTTGATTAAGACAGTATGGACCATGATTGGTTGTGTTTTTTTCTTGGTGTTGTGGATTGGTTGTTCATTTGGTTGGCGAAAAAAATATTGAAGACAGCGTAATGGTTCGAAACCTTTGTGGCCCATTGTCTAAGTGACCAACGTTTGGTGACAGAGTCTTGGTGACGCAATTTTCTTGGGGACAAACTTGTTTGGTGACAAGAGAATCTCTTCTAGGTGAGGAATATATAAAAATGGGGGACCAAAAATGCCAAGGAAGGCATTTCGCTAAAGATTTAGTTGTGCGAGAGATTGTGAAAAGCAGGCATGAATGAAAACGGAGAATTGAACAGTAAATGGAAAAAGGTTCTTTAACTCACATATGGATGGTTGGAGAAAAGGATGTTGAAAACAGGAACCTGTGGATGAGTGCGGTGTTACTTAGAAGAAAAGACTGAAGATTAGGTTGGCGTTACGGACTGACAAAAACAGGGATGATGATTTACCCTCCTGCTGCTTCCCCCCCCTGGACGTGTGTTATACGGACCATGGAGCCCTACAACAGTGGTTAATAAAGAACTGACAGGATCGCGCGCTTAGAAGAAGGGAAATTGAGTGAAGTAGATACGTAGCTGATAAGTAAGACATACAAGTGCCTTTGTGTAGGACCACACCGCAATGCAAAAGTCGTGACAGCAAGCAGAGATAAGTGTGGCGCGCGAGATGGTATTTTGCTTTAGACCAAGGTATTCTACGATAAGCAAACTTGCAGGCTGAGGGAGGAGGGAACACAAATACGCGTGTTTGACCAGCCCCCCCGTCGGGTATTCGTGGGATGCACAGGGTTTTAGTCAAATTTGGTTGAATAGTTTTTAGAATAGCACGTAGTAAGAATAAGGGTAGGCATGTGAATAAAGGTCAGAGCGTGAGAAGAAAGATAGACAGGCAGAGAAAGTAATAGCCCAGATTGGAGACGCTAAAGCAGAGGATTAGCGAGAATAGCACGGGGGCACAACTGATTTAGCAAGGCAAAAAGAGGTGCTTGCATGAACCCCCTTGTCTCCACCCCCCCAAATCCTAATTGCACAGTGCAGGTGAACACCAGGGGGACATGAGGTTGAGTTCCATGGACACGGGGGCCGAAATTCAGTAATTACAGAAGAGGAGGCCATTTGGGAAATTTGATTTCTCCCACCATGTTTAGGACTCCTTATAACTCTCCATCTATCCTGCTCCCGTCACTAAAAAGTTTTCCCCTGCAAATTCAAGGAACCGTACACACAAAGTTTTGGTGTCACCACGGGGCAATGAAAATTTTAGGAAGTGATGTTTGTCCAAATTGAAGCATTATTGATATCATCTTGATGGAACTGTCACTAGAAAACAGGATTGAAAGCCGAGCACTCTTTGTAAAATCATGTGGCTGACGTTGCTATTAGGGAAAAAATAAATTTTTCCTTCAATGTTAGAAGGTGTGATACCGCATGATTTCTGGGCTTCAGATAAAACAGATGGGGCAATTAAGGGTGCAGCCAGTCATGGTCAAATTAAAGCCAGGTGCAAACCTGCCCCAACAGAGACAGTATCCTCAAGTTCACTCAAGGGGCGGCTTTTTTGTCAGCAGATTACAGAAATGGTAGCAATGTTTTTAAAACCTAGCCCCCACCTTCGGAAGCAGGCCTGCAGCAGGTTCCCTTTTCAGTAGCCTTAACAGAAAAAAAACTCCAAACTTCCCCCTTCAACTACGAGATTTAACTCTCTATGTATTGGCTGGTACAATAAATATATAAAATACACTTTTGTCCAGATACTCAGGAAGCTGCTTGGTTTTCCCTCGTTATTTGAAATTTTGCCAATGTTATTTTTTAAATGTTTGATGACTTACTGATTTGTCCCCCTCCAGGAAACAGTGTCGTATTGAACAATACACTCTGTTGTTTTTTTTACCAAGCGGATGTAAAGGTCAAGGATAAACTGCAATTCTGTAAATCTTCATTATCTTTTGGAACATTGCATTACACTGGGGGCGACACTCTGACCAGCGCTCGCAAAGAAGCTTTACAAACTTTCCTATGCCTGTTAATGTTGCCGTCTTGGAAAATTTCTTTGGGCTGGTTTCCAAATGCAGGCAGTGGATTCTTTCTGTATCAATCTCATGCAGCCTCTCAAAGACTGTATCCCATTGGCCTTTTAAACTAACTCCTGAAGGTAAGACTTTTTTTTAATCTCTCAAAAAAAAAAGGATTGTGCAGCTCCGCGCTAGGAACCCCCAATACGAATACCATTCCCCTGTATCTCCAGAACAGCAGGGACACGCGAAAGGGGGTTTTGACTCGTTACATGGTACAATCAAGGCCTGTAGCCTATTTTCAGGGAAGACTAAGATGCAGTGGTAGAGGTGCCCCTCCGGGGTACGGGCATACTTTTGTGGAACTATTGCTTCACAAACGTCAGACATCGTTCTTGATCATCCATGACAGTACTTACATCTAAAAGATTTATATACCAACTGAACCAGGTGCAACGGCACCTTTCAGCTGCCCCGTCACCTTCGTTGAATTTTGCACTTTTAATGCCTCCAAATGTTTTTTGCAGAGATGTACCACACTTAACCTTGCCATGTTTTTACCTCTCTGATCTAAAGGAGGGGTCAGACGGTATTGTACAAAGAAGATCCAAGAGAGGAGATTCCTATGACTGTGTTCAGCTTATAGCAAAGAAACAAAGGGTCAACCCCCAGTGTTTGAAACCCGAGAGACTTAATGCTGATTTTGAATTTTTTGTAGATGGATTCTCGCCCCCAAGATGACCGGGGCCTTTTTCCCCACCGGGTAGGGGCCCTCGTCTCCCTGAATGCGTGATCAAACAAACCCCAAAGCCCCACATCCCCGGGCCCAGGGGGGCTAACCCCGGGGTTGCCGACCCCCGAAAAAATAGTGAAGGTAGAAATTTTAACACTACACAGATTCTAGATACGCATTCGGTTAAGCTCATGATTTTGGCCAAATTTTTAAAACTGAGGTTCCCCTGACGGCAGCGGACATCCCATTAAAAAATTCTGACGCACCCCACAGTTAATTGACCCCTTTTCAAATTCCAAAAAAAAGGTCCCCTGTCATAAAATTAAAAAAAGCACATCCCAAAACCCAAAACAAAACCCGGGGGAAAAAAGGAAACGAAAGGGGGCCATGCAGCAAAAAAAAACAGCGCCAGGGGGACCACTCCAAGGGGTAAAGATTGCCGGGAAAAGCGCTCCCAAAAATCCTTTTTGTCGGGATGCCTTCCCCCAGATGCAGGTCAGGTGCGCCGGGGGGAAGTAAAAAAGGGGGGGAAAAAGAAGGTGCATGTCTGAATAAAAGAAGGGGGTATGGGGAAGGGGATGCGTCGGGCCTTAAAGAGCGTTGTACCCTGCGGTCGCCCAATGTTAAAACAGGGCCCCAACCCCCCAGCCCAAAAATTTTGCAAAATTGAGGTGATGAAAAAACTTGGGGTTTTGCCCCGGGGCTTTTCCCCCTGTATGAAGGTTTGATCCGGGATGCAGGTTTGTGCTACATTTTAATGGGGGAAGGGGGTTTCAAGCCCCCACCCAAACACACCCCTGGCCCCCTCCCCCCTTTCCAGAAGGGGCAGATTGATTTATTCATGGGGCCAAAAAATGGGGATCATGGGAATACTGTTGGTCTTATTGATTTATTCTCGGTTTTTGGCCCCGGAGGTTTTCCCCAAAATTCCAAAGGGGAACGGGGGGCGGAAACCGCAAAAAGTTTGCTTGGGGGGGGGGGGTTGCAGGTATGGAGTCCAAAAAGGTGATGAAAGTGACAGGGTACACATTTCACAGGTAAAAAAAGGGGAATGAATTTTTGACAGCTGGGGGAATTTAAAACAACTTTTAATACCCCTTTTCATCCACAAAGCAGGGAAAAAAAGTAAAGGGGGGGGGGGGGGGGGGGGGAACAAAGGGGAAACTTTAAAATTTTAAAAACCCCAAAAGGCCCCGGGGCTGAAACGGGAAAAATTTTTGGCCTGAATTTTTTCCATTAGCCTATACTCAAAAAGGTACCCCCCCAAATAGAAAAAGGGTTTTTTCCTCCGTAAAATTTTCTTTTTGGGAAAAAATGCCTAGCTTAGGATTTTTTTTTTTCCCCAAGCAGGGGAAATAAAAAAAACCATTTATTAAGCTATATAAAAGGGATTTGCATAAAAAAATTAAAAAAAAAACATAAAAATTGTCTTCATTCTCTTCCAGATCCGAACCAGGATCCCCGGGGTCACAGCTTGCCCCCGGGGGCCCGGGGGAGTCTTAAAAAACACTTTTAAAAAGGGCTGGACCCAAAATTTGATGGACCTTTCAAGTTCTACTGAGACAAGTACCGCAGTCAAGCTAAAAAGGGAAAAAAAATTGGAAACCCCCCTTTTGCATTGTAAGAAGACCTTGGAGACCCCCCCGAAGAGGAATGATGTTTTCTAATGAAAATTTGCTTCCCCCCTTTTCGGGAAAAGGTTTTTTGGAACAGATTAAACCCCGGTTTTAGGAGATTAAAAATTTTATTAGACACCCCCTTATTTTTTGGGGATGGACTAAAAAAAAAAAACCAAACGGGGAAACTGTTGGATTTGTTTTTTCCAAAAAAATCGGGAGACAATAGACCTCGCCCAAATGGGAACCAAACAAATTTGGGGGGGTTTGCAAATAAATTTTTCGTGCATTATTCACAAAACCCTTTTTTAAACATCAGCCCCGGGGGTTTTTTTGGTGGAAACCACAGATTACCAAATGATCTTTTGGGGGTTTTTTTTGATATCATGAATGGGCCCCCCTTTCGTACAAACCCCGCTTAATTATTTTAAAATAAACCCCAAATACCCTGTGTTAGATTACCTGACTGCAGTAAGGGGGGGTTTTTCCCCGAAATTTGGGCCTGCTTTTTTGCCATTATATTGATAATTCTATTTTTTTAAAAACCAAAAAATAAGCTAAGGGGGGTCATAAATTTTAAGGAAACTAAAATGATGGCAAATCTGAAAATTTTGGTTTTATGGGGGCAAATACTTTCCCTTTCCCCTTTAAACCCCGCAAATTGGTTAAAAAAGGGATGGGGGGGGGGGTGACTGGATAAAAAAGCGGCCCCCACAGGTTTTTTTGATATGTCTTGCTATCTTTTTTATTTTTTAAAAAATTTTTTTAGGGGTTTTTGACGTTTTACGGGGCAAAGAGGAGATATGGGGGATGTGTTTTGATCAAAGAAGGAAAAAAAGGAGGGGATTTTTGAGTTAAAAATTTCAGTATTTCTTCTAAGGCCCCCCTTGGGGAAGCTGAGGCAAAGCAAAGGGGGGAAGAAAAAAAAGAATTTTCCTTCATTGATAACACTCCCCCCTGACAAAAAAAAATTAAAATCTGTGGGGGGAGCGAAAATCAGGGGAAAAAGGCAAAAGGAAAATTTTTGGGTTTTAAAAAAACCGTATGTTACGTGCTAAGTTTTTAAAAACTGCCAATATGGTAATTCTGCTTCCCCCTTCAGGGGTGTTTTCCCCCCTTTTTCATTAGCAATAAGGAGTAGAAATTTTTGACGCCCCTTTTGGGGGTTTGGTCTTATTCTCTTGGTACCAATTCCGGGGGGGAAAAAGGGTTTTAAAAAAGATAACAGCGACGACAACAAGAGTAGTCACATGGCAAACCTTTTAAAAAAAATCCCCAAAATAACAACGTAGCTCCCCCTTAAATTTTGTATAAAGTCATTTAAAAGGCCTTCGCAGGGGGGAAGAATAGAAAATTTGGGGGGTAAAGATAGCAATGAGGGTCCTCCCCTTAGCTATATAAAGTCATTTAAAAGGTCACGGGGAAAAAAGGGAAAAAGGGGGGCACAATGGATGCCATTTTAAGGGAGAAGGGGCCCCACACATAATACCGTGAGTACAGAAAAAAACGGCCCCATCAACCAGGGAAAAAGGGGGGACAGAGTAGGAAAAACAGGCAGGAAGGGGAAAAAACCAGGAAAATTTTCAAGCCCGGGGGGGTTTGCACAGGTTTTGGAGTTTTTTTGGGAAAAGGGGAAAGGAAAGTTTGCGGGTGGCTAAATTTTAATTTGTTAAAGGGTTTTTTGGGATGAAGAGTGTTCGCTAGATTCTCCCTCTGGGTTTTTGGCTCTAGCAAAAATTTGGGGGGTGAATCACTGACAAAATTGGGTTTTCCACAACAAGGGTTTGGGGAAAAGAAGTAGCGAAAAAATTTTAAAAAGGAAAAATGTTTTGGGGGTTAAGGAAAACACAAAAGGGAAAATTTGGGTTAAAAGAAAAGAGAAGATGCCTCCACCTCCCCCCCCCCATCTTATGGCTCCTAAAACCAAAGGACCGGGGGGATGGGTGGTGGTGTGGACAAAAAAAACCCGATTGGCGTAAAAAATTTTCCCCCTGCGGGGGCCCAAAAAGACCCGGGGGGTTAAGGGTTGTATCCAGTCAACCTGCTCAGACTCAAGCCAGGACCCTGGGTACAAACACCCAAAAAAAAAATCAAAAAAATTTTTTAATCACTATACCCCGACCCCCAACCCCCCCCACTTTCCAACTGGGGTTGCAAGGGGTTCTGCACTGAAAAAACCACTCCCGGGGCCCCCTAAACCGCACAAAAAAAAAAATGTCTCCCACAAAAAAACCAAGGACCCCAAAGGGGTCCATGGGGACACTAGTGAAAGACCCCCCAGACCCTTTGGGGACTTCCCAAAGGGGCCTTTTTAAAACAGGGGGATGGAAAAAATTAAAAAAAACCCTTTTACCCCCCCCCTTGGGAAAAGATTTAGAGTCCTTTTTAAGGGGGGAAAAAATTGGGGATAAAGGAATGGATCGTTTTGGGCAATAAATTTTTTTCAACATACAGTTTCGAGCAGAGGGGGGAAACCCCTTTTTAAGGCCCCGTAAGCAGGAACCCCTTCCCCTTAAGAGGTCTGCATGCATGGTCCCCGGGGGAAGGTGGAAAATCTAAAATTTTCCCCCCCTGATGTGGGGACGGGCCCAAGGGGTACAGGGAAAAACTTCGGGGGAACTTAAACTGAGACAAGCAGATTTGGGTTATGGGGCGGGGGGGATGTAGGATGGAAACTTTTCCAGGGGGCTTTTTGGCAGGGTTTGGGGCCCCAGCTCAGACAGGGGCCAAACAGCAAAAACCCCACTGGAGAACATGCACAATAAAAGTTTGGGGACGGGGGAAAAAAAAAAAAAAAAAAAAAAAAAAAGGGTTTTTTTTTGATCAAAAACAAAACCAGGGGCCAAAAACAATATTTTTTCCAATGAGTTCAGACGGGGCTTTTGGAGTTACTCAGTCAAAAAGGGGCCGAAAAAACAGAGGAGGGGTGGGGGTCCGCTCTGGTAGGCGGGGGGCCCGGGGCCCCAGAAAAGAGGCTTTCACACGGCCCCTTTTAAAATTTAAAGTTCAGGGGTTTTAATAACGGGTTCAAAAAAAGGGCCAGATAAAAAAATAAAAAAAGAACATAAATCACCCCGTTTGGAAAAACCCCGGGGGTTTTTCCCAAAAACTCACCCTTGTTGGGGGGCGGGTTTTAAATAAGCGGCGGGGAGGTCAGCAGAGCCCCCCGGGGGCCCCTTCCCGGGGGGAAGGTTTTTTTAGAACTGTTTTTAAACACAAAAGGGAAAAAAGGGAACTCTGTCCTACAATAAAACTGGGGCTTGATCCCTCCCCCATGAAAGGGGGAAACCCGACCCCGGACCAGCCCGCTAAAGCCCCCAGCTAGTCTGAACGAAAAACCCATAGTTGCGAGGGAGGGAAACCCTCCCCGTTTTTAGGACTGGGAAAAAAGGGGAAAACCTCCTAACAAAAATTGTAGGGGAAAATTTTAAAAAAAAAACAAAAAATACGAAAATCCAAAAATTAAGAAAAAAATGACAGAGAAGGGACCTAAGCCCCCCGGCTAGCAAAAAGTAGATAATACAATAAAAACCCCAAAACAAAGCCAAAGGGGGTTAGGACTTAGGCTTATCGGAAAAATCTTGTGAAACGCTCTGACAAGCTAGACGCGAAAACACCCCCACCCATGAGTTACCCGGGGGCCAAACCCTTTTCCCAAGGGGACGAGGTACGCAAACCCCCCCCTTTACCGCTAGAATTTGGGAAAGGGGGAAATTCTTATTCCCCCCCTCCACCCCCCAGGGGAACAGGGGCGAACATCTCCATCGAGCCCCCCCGCTTTTTTCAAGAGAGAAACAAAAACCCGGGGTTAATCTTCCGGGGGGTGGGGAAAGTTTTCCAATTAAAGCAGTTGGTTAAAAAACCCAAACCCCCTTAAAGGGGCCCCTTACCCCTTTTTGGGGGACCCCCCCTTTCCCCTTAAAGGGGAAACCTCAAGCACGATTCTTAAAAGGACAACCAAACCCTTTTCACCAATAGCAAAAAAAAACTCTTGTCGTTTTTTACCCCAAAAACATTTGGGGTCTTTGTTGGGGGCCCCCAAGGGGTTTCCACGCACATCAGCCCCAAATCTCTCCAACACACCAGAAAAATTCTCCTCTTCAGGTACAGCCGATCCCCAATTTAAAAAAAGACCCAAAAAAACAGATGTCCCCCAAAAAACAAACAAAAAAAAGGGAAAAACCAGCAGAAGGGGATGAGATTGTTAAGACAAAACTCAGCAAGTGGCAAAAAAACTCAGACCACCCCCCTTGTTTTCATTTAAAAAAAAACCAACCGCAAAACTCCCCCAACCCCCGGTTTTTTCCCCTTTCTGTCTGGCCATTAGACTGGGGGATAACCCCGGGGGGGAAAACAAAAAATTGTCCCCCCAAAACCTGTAAAAAAAGGCCCCCCAAAAAAAGACCCAAAAAATTAGGCCCCTAAAAAAAACAATGTCAGTGGAAAACCCCATGAGTCGATTTTTTTCCTTAAAAAGGGCCTTAGCGGGGGGTTTAAAACGGGGGAAAATTTTGATGAAAGGCCAAAATTACACATCTTAAAAAAACGGTCCACGACCCCAATGACATGAAACCCCAGAGGGGGGAAGGTCAAATTTTAAACCCCAATCCCCCAAATGTGTCCAAGGCCCCTTTTGGGCCCCTCCAGAGGGAAAAAAAAAACCCTGAGCAGGGTATGAGAAGACTTGATTAGCACCCCCCAGTTGCATTGGCACCCATTTAAAATGATTCCCCTTCGCCCCCCGGCCCCAACCAAAAAAAGCACCCACAAGTTTTTTGGTTTCTTTTTCCCGGGGATCCCCTGCCAACCGAAGTCTTGACTTCAACAAACAAACTCTCCTGGGGGTTACCAGGCACAAAAACCCCTCCCAGGGGGGGGGCCTTTTGGGGGGAAGGGGGGCCATTCCCCGGGGTGCTTTAAAATCAAAATTTCCCCAACGGGGAGTCCAAAAACCGAAAAAACAACCCCCTCTTGCAAAATTTTTTTCCTCCTCCTCAGTACCCCCAAAGGGAAAAAAAACTGCAAAAAAAAGGCATCAGCTTTAACTTTTTTAAAACCCCGGGATGTAAAAAAACGGAAAATTTTAAGGGGGGGAAAAAAAAAACAGGCCCCCTCCCCCTGACGGGCTTTAAAAGCTTTGGGGGCAAAAATAAAGGGAAAATTCAATTTTTTTGATCGGTGAAGACTTGAACAAAATTCCGCTCCCCCAAAAAAAAATGACGCCTTTTTAAAAATTGGGTTTAATTTTCCCCAAAATTTTTCCCTTTTTCCAAAAACATAATTTAGTTCAGACTCAAAAATTTCCCCTTAAAAAAAAACCCAAAGGGTGTACTCCATCCGTTTTTTTCCGAACAACACGCGCCCCCCCCCACCCCAAAAAGCTTTTAACCCCCAAACCCAAAAAAGGGGTTTTTTTTCACATCGGTGCGTAAGGATGGGGGGATAGCTGAACCTTCCCCCTTTAAAAAACACAAAAGCCCAATGGCCCCCCCCGTAGTCCACTGAACCGCTTTTGCACCTTTCCTTGGTTTAAATTTTTCAGGGTTTGGGGAAACCAGAAATTTTTTTTTTTAATTTTTTTAAAAAATTTTGGGAATCCCAAAAACCTCTGTATTGATTAAAAAAATAGGTCTAGGCCAAACCCCCACAAAATTGCACTTTCCAGGGTCCTCTCAAAACCCCCTTAATGGACAAAATAAAACCCCAAAAAACAAAAACTCGTACAGCGAACTCCATTTTTCAACTTGGGAAAAAAAGAATTATCACTCGTAACTGAAAAATTCACCCCCCACTCCTCCAATGAGACTCCAAATCCCCGGGAAAAATCAAAATGTCCCCCCCCAAAAACAACACCTTTTTTCCGATCAAAGGTTTTTAAGGGGGGGTTATTAATAAAAAATTTTTAAAAAAAACCCCGGGCACTGGAAAAAACCAAAAGGCAAACCAGATTCTCAAAATGAACCCCTGGAGTGTTAAACGCAGTCTTCCATTCCCCCCCCCTCCCTTTTTTGCGCAACAAATTGTAAAGCCCCCCCGAAATCAAATTTTTTAGAACCACCGGCCCCCACTAATGATTAAAAAAAACAGGAATCAATGGCAGTGGGAAGGATTGGTACAGTAATCTTATTAATCTCACGGAAGTCAGGGGAAGGCCGTAAACCCGTCCCCCTTTTTTTTTTAAAAAAAAAATTTTCCAACCCCCCAAAAAGGGGATTTGGGGAAGGGGGCCAGTACCCCGGGGCCAAGGGGGTCTTTTTATTCCCCAAAAAACCCCCCCTTTCAGAATTTCAAATTAAAAAAAACGACTTTTTTTGGGAAAGTCGCTCCAGGGCAAAAAATTAATCGCACAATCCTAAACCTAGGGGGGCAATTCCTGCGTTTTTTTAACAAAAAAACTTTCCAAAAAAAAAACCCGAATTTTGGGACAGGAACCCCCCTTAATACAGCAGCAATACGCCCTTTAAAAACCCCCGTATAACACTTTTGGGCTCCCGGGAAAATTAAAATTTATTGGTAGACCAAAACCCGAAAAGGGTTTTTCAATTTTTTAACCGGGGGAAACCCCCAAAATTTTCCCCGGGAGGGAAATATTCAAAACTACCCCAAACCAAAAATTTCTTTTTGACACCCCTTTAAAAAATAAAAGGGGAAAAATTTCACGATATGGTGAGTAAAATTTTTCAAGGGAAGACATCCACCCGGGGCCCCCATTTAAAAAAGGAAAAGGGGAGAAGTTTGGGGGTTTTTTTTTTTTTGGTTTTTTTTCCCAAAAATTTTTCCCTCAAACCATTGAGAGTTGAAAAACCCAAAAACCCAAAAACCCAAATCCTTTAAATTCCCCCCCCGCAGTGGTAGCAGAAAGAAAGAACAAATTTTTGTTTAAAAAAGCTATGGGGCCCAAAAAAGGGCCCCCCTTTTTTTTTTTTTTTTATTCATTCGAAGCGCCCTTTCCCCTTAAAAAAAAGCTCAATTTACCCCTTAAAACAAAAACCCCTTCCCCAAACTGCGTTTTTTTTTTCCCGGGGGGGGGCCCCCTGCCCCAAATTTTCCCCCTGGTCGCAATGTCAGTACTTTTCCTTTCCCCAAACCGGAGCGCCCAAAACAGACTTACTCTTTTTTAAACCCTTTTCACGCGTCTCCTACCCCCCAAAAGGGGCCAATTTTTAAAAAAACCTTTTCAAGTTCCCCGGTATAGGATAAGAATCCCCCCAAACTTTAACCCTTTTCCTTAACCCCAAAAAATTTTAACTTTTCAACCCCAAAACTTTTCCGCCCACCTGGGGGACCCTACGGTTTTTAGTACAATTTTTTCCACTTTTCCCGATCTCTGTCTCAAACCTAAAATCTGTCTCACTGAAAAAAACCGACCCGGGAAACGTCATACAAAAACCCCAAAGCAGAAAAAAAAAATCCACGATCCAAAGCATGGATCATTGGAAGCAAAAAAAGGGGCCGCCCTTGGGGTTTTTGCGAAAAAAGGGCCCTTATATTATAAAAATTATATATTATAATTTGTTTTACCCCCGAGGATCGGGGGCTCAAACGAAAATAAAAACAAGCAAGCTTTTTTTTAAAAAAAAAAAATCTCGTTGTTCACCAAAAAAAAAATGGGGAAAAGTCCCTTTTTGGTCCCCAAAAAAGTGCCCCCCGAAAAAACTATTTTTTTTGGGGGGCCCGGGGGTTTCAGCCCCCCCGGAGAGCCCTGCAGGTTTTACCCCAAAAACCCGAACCAAAACCCGATGAAAACAAAATTTTTTCCCTTGGAGATTTTTTTTTTTTTTTTTTCTTGCTGGCTTACTGTTATAAAGGGGGTAAAAGCAAAAAGGGAAAAAGGGGAATCTGTCCCTACAAAAAAAATGAGCTTGACCCCTTCGGGGTAAGGGGGAAACCTGATCCTGCGCCCCAAAACCCCAAAAGGGGCCTAAAAAATCTGAACGGCCTTATTTTTCGGGGGGGAAACCCTAAAATTTTTGGGGGCGGGGAAAAAAGGGGGAACCCCCTAACAGAAATTTTTTGCGGGAAAAATTAAAAAAGAAAAAAATTTTTCTCGAATCCAAAAAAATTAAAGCAAAAGAAAGAAAAGGACCTAAGCCCCCGGGGTGCTTAAGAGTAGATTTTTAAAATGAAGTTAAAACAAACCCCGAAGGGCGGACCCCAGACTAAAAAAAGGGAAAAAAAATTTATGTGACCAAAAAAGGGGAAAAAAAATCTAAAAAGGGGTTCTAACAGAAATTTCTTTTGGGGCACACTGACACCCCCGTAACCAAAAAATCTTCCCGGGGGACTCCAGCCAAGCTCTTCCTTCCCCCCCCCCCCAACTAAAACAGCTCCTTGTTTTATAGCCTAGTCCCCCCCCTAAAAGGGGGGTTTCACAAACGGGCCAGACCCTAAAAACGGTGAACCTTTTTTACCCATCACAGGTCCCCTTAGAAAAAAAAAAAAAGGGAAAATCCTGACCAAAAATCCAAAAATTTCTAGGTAAAAAAATCTCCCATCCCTTTAAAAACCCCCCTTTTTTACCACAAGTTATAACTGTGGGAAGGGGTTGGGGGCCCAAAAAAACCAAACTGTAGAAAAAAGCCTAAGAAAGACCCCACCCGTGACAACCGACTTTTGGGGTTTTAAACTCCCCCACCCAAAAAAACCCCCAATAGGAAACCCGGGGGCCCCGTAGCCATCTATCCCCTTTTGGGGCCTTTTTTACCCCCCTCCCAAAGGGAGTCTCAGTACATCTCCCAGGTGGGTTAAAAAAAAAATTTCCTTTTTCCGGTGGATTTTGGGGGGCACCAAAACGGTTTTTTGCCAGGAAAAAAGTCAGATAACAGATATTCAGACGATACCATGTATTTTCAAAAAGGTTTGAGGGGGGGTGTTTTTAAAAATGTAAATTGACTAAACCCCCTTTCCCCCCAAACTAGTTGACCACATTGTATGACCCCAAATTCGATCATGCCCCAAACACCCCTCCCCAAATTTTTTTTTTGGTTTTTTAATTCTCCAAAAGCTGCGGCACCCCATTTTTTTTTGAGCCAGATGGTACTGTTAAGTTACAGCAGGAAAATTTCCGAATAAAAATTTGTGCAGAAAAAGCTCGCAGCCCTGCACATAAACTGCACCCCCCTCCCCCCCCCGAGAATGATGATCACTGGGGCAGGTCCAAGACGCACTATGGGCAAAAACGATGATTTTGGGCCCCCTGCCATCCCCCCCGTAATATTTTTCCTAAAGCCCCGGGGCGAGACCCTAAACTCCCCAAAAGTAACCCCGTTTAGTGCAGTCAAAAAAAAAACAATAGGGAAGAATATCACAGAAACTCATTGCCCCCGGAGCTATAGAAAACAACAAAACCCTGGCCCAAACCCCCCTTTTTCCCCTTTTAAAAAAAAGGGAAAGGGAAAGGGGAACCAGTTACCTATAGAATGGTGTGACCTCAAGCCATAAAGCCGTAACTGGGCTACTAACACCTTTTGTCCCAACCACCACCAATTCTGTCACAAATTCCAATTACAGCTGCCGTTTCATTGCTTTGATTAGCAAAATGCTTACTTCTCTGGCCTTTACATCCTGACTGTCAATCCTTTGTGCCTTCACGTTCAGGGGGGGCGGCAGTAAACGGGTGGTGTTCCACAAGGGGCTCAAAACTCTCCAACCCTGTATACTGTCATTGCAGTGGTTTTGCAGGACTGAACCATTACAATACGGGTAGTTCTACTCAGTTTGTGGATGTTCTTTCCTTTGTGCCCCCACGAGATGTTTGCTGCGAAACTACAATCTCACTGCTTCAACACCTTTTTTTTCCAAGGGGGAAAGGGTCCAGAGAAAAGCTACAAATTTTTTTAACTAAAAGTTGTATTTTAGGGACTTTGCATCTCAGGAGCACGCCATTGACAGAGAATGGAAAAAGGCAATTAAACTGTAAAACCACCCACGAGGTTCAACACCTCGCACATTCCCTGAGGCAACATCTTATTGTTGGCCTTGGATTCGATCGCATCCATTCTCATGCAGCCACTCTTTGATTTTTCTGCCCCACACCCTTCAGCTTAATCAGGAACATGACAGTTTTACTCACTCAAACTTGAAAATTTTTCAGCCCAGCTTTTGGGGCACCCCAACTACCAAAACTTTTCCTACCACTGTCCCAAAAAGGTGGGACATGTACAGGGGCCTAGCCCAGAAAAATGGCCAACACAACAGGCCTGTGCCTATTCTCTGCTGTTTAAGCCCCTTTTAAAGAAGCACGGTAAAGATGGACGGTTCTACACTGGGTATCGTGGTCACCAATATGAGGTAGTAAAACAGAACCCACTCCCCTCACTTTCTGCACAAAGAGGCGGAGTTGACGGCCTCACTGAAGCGCTTAAAGGGGTTGAAGGTAAACAAGTAACATTACACAGATTCGAGATATGTTTTGGATTGCCCATGCTATGGTCCCTATGGAGGGCGAGGGATTTCTTACATCAGCAGGAACCCCTGTCAAACATGGGCACCTCACAAACAAATTTTTGGAGGCACTTCTGCTCCCGAAGGAGGAAAGCCTTTAAGGTAAGGGCACATCAAAATTTCTCTACCAATGAAGCAAGAGGAATGCAAGACGGCCAGGCGCCAAGGAAGCCACAAAAGCTGAGGCAAAAAGACCTCTGGGGTGTCTCCACTGTTTATGGGAAGCAAAACCCGGGGGCACAATTAGACTTCAGTATTTACAGGGGTCTGGGCTTTGGCAAGCAACGGGGAGGAGAAGAATTTTTGGTCAAAAGTGGAGTCAGGACCAGAAGGTCTTTGGATGGTGGGTCAGCGATTTGCCTCCAAGGTCCTTGTACCTCATGAAGGTTTAGGTGGCTCATGGCCCCATGCATTTGCCCAAAAAAGCCATTTTGTGCTTTAGTAGGAGGCAATGGATCTCCCTGGTTTCACAACCGTTGTATGATTTTCACAGGCAAAGTCTAACAGTTTCACAAACAATCAGGAAGCGGTAGTGAAATACCACAAAACACACCCAAAACCCCCCACCCATTTCAAAGATGCAATTGAAATTCATACAAATTACCAGGAAAAAGGAACGCAATTTTAATTTTTTTCCATGTGGTTGCTTTGTCGTTGGCCAGAAGCTTTCCCGAAGCCAAATTACTGCAAGGGCCACTGCAAAAAAAGTTGATGTCCAGAAGTCTTTTTTTAGGTTTTGGGCTACCCGAAACCATTTGGGGGCTGACTTTGGGGGCCCATTTACCGAAAGGAGGTAAAACAGAATACTATGCAAATTTGGGAATGGCAAGCAATGGGAAGGGTTAACGGCAAATGGTACCCTTAAGTTTAAAATTAAAAAAGCAAGCGAGGAATTGGGGAAACTTTGGACAAAAATGGCTGCCCTTTAGCTCCTTCTCCATTAGGACCCACCAAATAGGAAAAACTTAAACTCTAAAATTTTAGGTTTTGTTTGGGTCAGCCTAGGTTAGACTGTACTTTCCAAAAGTTAATGCAACTGCAAATTGACACCTCCCCTGCTTTTTGTCCAGGGCTTCAAAGAGGCTTCCTCTGTGAAAACAAGTTTTTGATTCTTTTCCGACCCAGGAGCAAGAAGGAACCCATTCTCTACAGCCTAAGACTGGGTGGTGGTCAAAAGACCCTTTCAAGGAACCATGGGGGCCAAGGTTTGATGGTCCCTTCCAATTCCTTCCACAAAAGCCACATCAGAAAGCTTGAAGGAAAAACCAATTGGATCCAAAGCCAGCCCCCCCTGCAAAGCCCTGGAACGGAAAAGTGTTTTTCCTTTCTTTGATGATACTGCCAATTTTACCCTACAAGGGACAGCGGCTCCCGACAAGCTAAAGTAACACTTCTGGGACTGTAGCTTTTTTAGACTGATTTTTGAGAAAATATGGACTGGGTAAAATTACATTTTATTATAATCCAACAGGTTTCATAAAGTAGTTTGGGATGCAGTACAAGAAAAATAGATCACAAGGCCCCGATTTCCTCTGATACTGCCCCCCAAAAAGTAGAAAAAAAAGGATACACAAACAAAAAGACCCCCCCCAAAGATTTACAAAGTCTTATTAGTATAAAAATGCAAATAATTAAAACCCTCTTCTTACACATGACAAAATATGTAGGTTGATAAAAGGGGTTTGAACTCTCCCCCTTATGGGGAATTCACAAAAAAAATGGTTTTTAAAAAGTCCGACACTGGCAATAGGCCCCCCTTTAAGGCACTCATGGGTTCAGGTTTCAATAAATAAATTTATTGTGGTACCGTGTTTGCCAGAAAAATCGATTTGAATATTTTTCCATCCAATTATGACAAGAGCATTCTTAAGGTGATACCTTTATTGGTAACCAGAAATTATATGTTCGCTAGCTTTCAGGCTCAAGGTCCTTCTTCAGGCAAGATTCATTTGGAAATATTATTCCAATGTAATCTTGCCTGAAGAAGGAGCCTTGAGCTCTGAAAGGCTAGCGAACTATAAATTTTCTGGTTAGCCAATAAAGGTATCACCTTAAGAATGCTCTTGTCATAATTGGATGGAAAAGTATTCACATTGGTTCAGGTAGAAAATCATATCTGTTCTCAAAAAGGGGGGAAGCTGTTAGGGAATCTAGGAGACCCTTCTAGATTTAGACCCTTTTAAATGCTAGAGCTTATAAAACCCCACATACAAATCCCTTTAAGAAGTCCTCTTCTCTGTATTTCAAAATGACATTATTTGCTGATTAAACAACATGGTAGCATATGGTCCCAAAGGTTAGTCTACTCCCTTAGGACTATGAAATAATCACCTTAATGACAGGACACCGCCTTAATGACAATGAGGTATGCAACTAATCGATAGAATAATAAAGATAGACTATAATTGGGGTCCACCAATAGAACATCTGTTGACTAGGTAAATTCCTGTATAGATAACAAATGGTCAAGCTGACACATGCGTGACAAGATGTATTTGCTGTAATAAATGGTTTACTAATAAGTTCTGAAGTACACAATGACCTAATGTATGTATACGCCCAATCCAGCAGTGGATATAAGCTGACGGGAATTGATTAAAAGATCAGATGATTTAGAACTCAGAGACTTGTCTCCTGTGTCCATTTCATCTCACCATCCTGCCTCGATCGAAGCTCCACCAATTTGGCAATCATCCAATATTCTTGAGGGTCTTTGAGACCACTCTATCAGGCGGAAAAAACGTCCATAGTAACGTTTTTTGTCTGCATCAGAAAGATGGACGGTGACTGATCCGCTTGCGTCCATCATCTGCTAGAATGGAACCTATGGGCGACGGATGCGTCACCATCCGTCATCCAGTGACGGATTCCGTTTTTGAACACTGAGCATGCCCAGAAGAATTCCCCTTCCATAAATTTTACCCCAGAAACCGTTCTGGCACAGAAAAAAATCTCTCTCTCTCTCAATTGAGAAGAATTGCCTCCTTTGGGCACTTCTACAGGATCGCCAACCATAATATAAAATTGGGTCCAAAACCAAATATGCACAGAATTTGGAGGGGGAAGGTATTTTTTAACCTTTTTTCTCTTACCTCCTCTTTCCTTCTTTTTTAATTTACACAATTTGTTCAAATTTCAACTGTTAATTTCTCTGATCCTGTTTATGGTCTCATTATTTTCTTCACAAAGGCTTTGTACTTGAACCTTGGATATGGAGTTCATCTGACCTTACATGTGTTGTTATGGGATGAGGGAAAAGTGCATTGCCAGACATCTCAAACAGCAGCTTTTCTCATGAGAACAAAAGGATCAGACATGTTGAAAGTAAACAGCCCAATCCGTATACCCTGTCCCCAATGTCTGACCTCAGAAGCAAGGCAAACCATGCCATCATTGGTCTCTGGAGCTACAGTTAGGTCCATAAATATTTGGACAGAGACAACATTTATTAATTTTGGTTCTAGACATTACCACAATGAATTTGAAACAAACAAATCAGATGCAGTTGAAGTTCAGACTTTCAGCTTTCATTTGAGGGTATCCACATTAAATTGGATGAAGGGTTTAGGAGTTTCAGCTCCTTAACATGTGCCACCCTGTTTTTAAAGGGACCAAAAGTAATTGGACAAATGATCCAAGGCTATTTCATGGACAGGTGTGGGCAATCCCTTTGTTATGTCATTCTCAATTAAGCAGATGAAAGGGCCTGAGTTGATTTGAGGTGTGGTGTTTGCATTTGGAAGGTTTTGCTGTGAAGGAAACATGTGGTCACAGGAGCTCTCCATGCAGGTGAAACAAGCCATCCTTAAGCTGCAAGAACAGAAAAAAACCCATCCAAGAAATTGCTACAACATTAGAAGTGGCAAAAACTACATTTGGTACATCCTGAGAAAGAAAGAAGCACTGGTGAACTCATCAATCCAAAAGACCTGGGAGCCCACGGAAGACAACAGTGGTGGATGATCGCCGCATACTTTCTTTGGTGAAGAAGAACCCGTTCACAACATCAACTGAAGTCCAGAACACTCTCAATGAAGTAGGTGTATCTGTCTCTAAGTCAACAGTAAAGAGAAGACTCCATGAAAGTAAATACAAAGGGTTCACATCTAGATGCAAACCATTCATCAATTCCAAAATAGACAGGCCAGAGTTAAATTTGCTGAAAAACACCTCCAGAAGCCAGCTCAGTTCTGGAAAAGTATTCTATGGACAGATGAGACAAAGATCAACCTGTACCAGAATGATGGGAAGCCAAAAGTTTGGAGAAGAAAGGGAACGGCACATGATCCAAGGCACACCACATCCTCTGTAAAACATGGTGGAGGCAACGTGATGGCATGGCCATGCATGGCTTTCAATGGCACTGGGTCACTTGTGTTTATTGATGACATAACAGCAGACAAGAGTAGGCGGATGAATTCTGAAGTGTACGGGATATACTTTCAGCCCAGATTCAGCCAAATGCTGCAAACTTGATTGGACGGCGCTTCATAGTACAGATGGATAATGACCCCAAGCATACAGCCAAAGCTACACAGGAGTTCATGAGTGCAAAAAAGTGGAACATTCTTCAATGGCCAAGTCAATCACCAGATCTTAACCCAATTGAGCATGCATTTCACTTGCTCAAATCCAGACTTAAGAGGGAAAGACCCACAAACAAGCAAGACCTGAAGGCTGCGGCTGTAAAGGCCTGGCAAAGCATTAAGAAGGAGGAAACCCAGCGTTTGGTGATGTCCATGGGTTCCAGACTTAAGGCAGTGATTGCCTCCAAAGGATTCACCACAAAATTTTGAAAATAAAATATTTTGTTTGGGTTATGTTTATTTGTCCAATTACTTTTGACCTCCTAAATGTGGAGTGTTTGTAAAGAAATGTGTACAATTCCTACATTTTCTAACACATATTTTTGTTCAACCCTTCAAATTAAACGTTACAATCTGCACTTGAATTCTGTTGTAGAGGTTTCATTTCAAATCCAATGTGGTGGCATCCAGAGCCCAACTCGCTAAAATTGTGTCACTGTCCAAATATTTCTGGCCCTGACTGTATGTAAATTGTTTTATGGAATGACGAATCACATTTTATTACTAAGCAGTCAGATTGACTAATCTGGGTTTGTGGATGCCAGAAGAACACTGCCTACTGGAATATTTGGTAGATAAAAATTAGATCTAGCACCATGTAATCAACAGCCCTGGCTCACATTGCAAACTCAACTTCTTCAGCGATGCTCTAGGAGTGCTGAACGCCTTTGGAGAAAAACCCGCACACCAGAAGACTTCATCCACTTTAAATTCATGTTAAGAACTTATAATGCTGCCCTTCACCTCGCCAAACAGACCTACTTCACCACCCTGATCTCGTCACTAGCCAACAACCCCAAGAAACTTTTTGACATTTTTCACTTCCTCCTCAGGCCAAAAGCACAAGCCCCTATCACAGACATTTGTGCTGATGACCTGGCCTCCCACTTTATAGAAAAAATAAATACTATCTGTCAGGAAATCTGCTCTCAACCACCAAGTGCTGTGACTCCCATCCCTCCCTGCATTTCAACTGGCTCAATTTCCACATTTGATCCCATCACAGAAAAAGAAGTTTCCAGACTCCTCTCTTCCTCTCGTCCGACTACATGCACTACCGACCCCATTCCCTCACACCTCCTCCAGTCTCTCTCTCCAGTTGTCACAACTCACCTAACTACATCTTTAATCTCTTACTCTCCTCTGGTATTTTCCCATCCTCCTTCAAACACTCCATCTTTACTCCACTACTAAAGAAACCCGCTCTCGACCCTTCCTGCACAAACAACTACAGACCGGTCTCCAATCTCCCCTTCATCTCTAAACTTTTGGAGCGCCTAGTCTACTCCCGCCTTACCCGTTACCTCTCCACTCACTCCCTCCTAGACCCTTCACAGTCCGGCTTCCGACCCCTACATTCGACTGAAACTGCACTCATCAAAGTGACCAATGACCTTCTGACAGCAAAACGTAATGGTGACCACTCTGCTCATTCTTCTCGACCTTTCTGCAGCTTTCGACACGGTTGATCACAGTCTCCTACTGTCTAGGCTCCAGTCACTAGGTATTAAAGACACTGTTCTCTCCTGGTTCTCCTATCTTTCTGACCGCTCCTTCAGTGTTTCGTTCTCTGGCTCCACGTTATCTTCTCTTCCTCTCACTGTCGGTGTACCCCAGGGCTCAGTCCTTGGCCCCCTTCTCTTCTCTCTCTACACGGCCCCAATTGGACAGACCATCAGCAGATTTGGCTTTTAGTACCATCTTTATGCTGATGACACACAACTATACACGTCATCCCCCGACCTTACCCCCGCTGTACTACAGAATGCCACCGACTGTCTGTCCGCAGTCTCCAACATCATGTCCGCTCTCTATCTGAAACTTAACTTCTCCAAAACTGAACTTCTTCTGCTCCCGCCATCTACTAACCTCCCTAAATCTGACATTTCCCTCTCCGTGGGCGGCACCATAATAACACCCCGGCAGCAGGCTCGCTGTCTGGGTGTTATGTTTGACACCAATCTCTCCTTCACCTCCCATATACAATCTCTTGCCCGCTCTTGCCGCCTACACCTAAAGAACATCTCTAGAATCCGCCCTTTTCTCACCATGGAAACAACAAAAACCCTCACTGTAGCATTGATCCACTCCCGCCTGGACTACTGCAACGCTCTATTACTTGGCCTCCCCATTACTCGACTATCCTCTCTCCAGTCCATCCTTAATGCAGCAGCCAGGGTCATCTATCTGGCTAATCTGTACTCGGACGCGTCCGCTCTTCGCCAGTCCTTACACTGGCTGCCCATTCATTATAGGAACCAATTCAAAGTACTGGTTCTCACCCACAAAGCTCTCCACAGTGCAGCACCCCCCTACATCTCCTCCCTCATTTCTGTCTATCGGCCTAACCGACTGCTGCGCTCTGCAAACGACTTTCGACTAACCTCTGCACTAATCCGTACCTCCCACTCCCGACTCCAAGACTTCTCCCGCGCTGCGCCAATCCTCTGGAATGCTCTACCCCAGGAAATTAGGACTATCCACAATTTGCATGGTTTCAGGCACTCCCTCAAAACACATCTGTTCAGAGCGGCCTATCACATTCAGTAATCAAAGTCATTCTATGTGTAAAAAAGTGTGTGTGTGTGTGTGTGTAGCCCATTCACTATCTCCATCCATCCCTCACTCCTCCAAGATGGCTGGACCATCATTGTAAATGCACCATTGTATATACACACCTGTACTTTGTATCTCCCCACCTCATTGTAGATTGTAAGCTCTCACGAGCAGGGTTGTCTTATTTTGCTTTAATAATTGTATTGTTAACGTTGTTACTTATGACTTGTGTTTTGAAACTGTTAAACTGTAAAGCGCTGCGGAATATGATGGCGCTATATAAATAAAGATTATTATTATTATCTCTCATTTAATTTTATTTTAATACTGTAGCATACAACTATATTTTAGATACTGGTCACTTCCAACTTAACGGCAACAGTTTGGAGATGATCCTTTCGGATTCCAGTATGATCGTGCTACTGTACACAAAAGGGTCCATAAAAACATGGTTTGACAAGTTTAGTGTGGAGCAACTTGAGTGGACTGCCTAGATCCCTGGCCTCACTCTATCAGTCAGTCAGACCTTCTCATCTAACATCGGTAACTGGTGCCTGACCCCACAATTTTTTTAACTTTAAGTTGGCCCAAATTACCTTAGACACCCTCCAAAATCTTGTGGAAATTCTTGTGGGCTGCTCAAAGTTTTCCAGTGGGATGCCCAACAAGCTCATTAATAGGTAACTACATACTGTACAGTACTTTTGGCCATATTGTGTAGTTATACAGTGGAGAAAATAAGTATTTGGTACACTATTGATTTTGCAAGTTTTCTCACCTACAAAGAATGGAGAGGTCTGTAATTTTTATCATAGGTAGACAGTTAATTTGCATTTTATTGCATGAAATAAGTATTTGATACAATAGAAAAGCAGAACTTAATATTTGGTACAGAAACCTTTGTTTGCAATTACAAAGGTAAGACGTTTCCTGTAGTTCTTGACCAAGTTTGCACAGTGCAGCAGGGATTTTGGCCCACTCCTCCATACAGATCTTCTCCAGATCTTTCAGGTTCAAGGGCTGTCACTAGTCAACATTGAGTTTCAGCTCTCTCCAAAGATTTTCAATCAGGTTCAGCTGTGGAGATTGGATAAGCCACTCCAGGACCTTGGAATGCTTCTTACGGAGCCACTCCTTAGTTGTCTTGGCTGTGTGTTTTGGGTCATTGTCATGCTGGAAGACCCAGCCAAGATCCATCTTCAGGGATGGAAGTTATTTTCCAAAATCTCAGTATACATGAAACCATCCATCCGCCCATTAATACGGTGCAGTCATCCGGTCCCTTTTCAGAAAAGTACCCCAAAGTATATTTCCCTCACCATGCTTCATGATTGGGACGTGTTCTTCAGGTTGTACTCCTCCTTTTTCTTCCTCCAAACATGGCGAGTGGAGTTGTGTGGTTTCATCTGACCACTTGACCATCTCCCATGCCTCTCTGGATCGTCTAGATGGTCATTGGCAAACTTCAACGGTCCTGGACATTTGCTGGTGTGATCAGGGGGATCTTGCGTGCCTGCAGGATTTTAATCCATGACGGTGTAGTGTGTTACTAAGGGGCAGGTTTGAGACTGTAGTCCCAGTTCTATTCAGGTCATTGACTAAGTCTTTCTGTGTAGCTCTGGGTAGATTCCTGACTAGAGATGAGTGAAATTTTTTGGAAAACATTCGTCAAACTCAAATTTGGCACGAACGTAGCACATTCGGATTTGTGTTCACTTTCACAAGCGTTTTTACTCGAAGTCGGCAAAATTCGGTCACAGTTCGGTAAATCATCGTGTTTCCACTAAGGCTTTTGTTAATACTTTGGCTACAATAGTGGTGCTGAGTAGGGGGGGATGGTTAGACATGTTTGATGAGGTGAGGGGTGTTAAGAGGTTAGAGGAGCATGTGGAAAGGTTAGAGGAGCGGCGCACTTTTTCTTCTTTTTTCCTTTGTGTGTTGATTTCGATAATTAATCAGGGCACAGAAACCATCCTCAACGTCATGACACAAGGTCTTCTGTGATTGGCTACCAATGTCACGTGTCTCTGGCCATATAAAAAGTGGACATCTTGCTTTAGTTGCTCCATTGTCTCAGTGTCTTGAGGTCGGTCCTGCGCTAGTGCTTCGGCTGAAAGTGAACTTGTCAGTTAAATAGGATCCTGTCCTGTGTGAAATCGATCTTCCGGCATCAAAGTAAATTGTGCACAAACTGTGAGGCAGTCTCCGGAGGCATCGTTTGCTACTCCAAGTTGTTTGTGATAAAACTGTGTTTCAGTGGTAAATCACAACGCCAAATTTCCACTTAAAAATTGTTAAGCATAATATTGGGGTGCTGCCTGGAAAGCCAAATAGCTAATCCAAATCATGGATCTCCAATGACTTTTGCACTCCAGTCCCAGACTAGGTGATGGTGTTTATTTTTACTGTCATGCATTGATCTCACATTGCAGTCTGTGTCATCTTTGTGGTATCGTCTATGCCTGCTGTTGCTACTGCTGCTGATGTTACAAGTTGGGTTTCCATCTGGTTGGTTGCCTGTGGTGGAAAGTGTGTCAGAGGCCTATTATACTGTTTCTACTCTGTGGAAATTGATGCCACTTTAGTGGTGTGTGACAATTTTTTTTTTAATGTGGAGACTCCAAGTTTGGTCTCCATCTGGTGGGTTGCCTGTGTATGTAGGGCTCCCAGACAGGCAGGCCTTCACTCACAAATTCAAATTCAAATTCAAATTCAAAGAAGCTTTATTGGCAGGACTAAATACACATTAGTTTTGCCAAAGCAAGTGTACAAAAGGGGGATAGGGATAGGGATGTTGAGTAGGGGCAGATCCAGGGTGGGGGCTCACTTTCAGTCAACTACCTGTGTTACTTTCCTTACATGTATGAAACTGATGTTTGTGCCATATGAGTGTGGAAAAGAAAAATTAGAGGTGTTGCATGAGGTATCAGATCTCCCAGATAAGAAGGCTTACACTGCTCCCTTAGCCACCACATCTTAATTGAAATTTCAATTCAAAACTCTGAATGTTGACCCAGACCCTGATGCCTCATTCATGGCAAATGGCTGACTTCTGCTGTGCCATTATCAAATTTCTACTGTAGGTAAATTGATACCACATTTTCTGTTGTCTCCCCTAATTTTAGGAAATTTTTGTACTCCAAGTTGTGTCTCCTTCATGTGTGGTGCCTGTTGCAGTAGGGCTCCCAGGCTAGCAGGCCTGCACTTACTTTTACTCAACTATCTGTGTCACTATCCTTACATTTTTCTAACATAAGCCACAAACAGAAATAGATCCACATTGCAGTCAAATGTGAAATTGATGTTAATCAAATAAATTAACAAGTGAAAAAACCGCAAGGACTATATTAAACCAAACTGCATAATCTAGAAATATCCAATAGCACAGAAAAAACAGTCATAAGGTCCGTTGTACAAAAATAGAAAATAATCTTTATTTATATCACAAAAAATAAGAGCACAAAGAGAAAACAATTAAAAGTGCCACATAAGACATATACCAAAAACATGCAGGGAGCAGCGTATGGCTATGGTTCCACGGTCCGGAACCATAGCGCTTTTGACGGAGCGGAAATTCCGCTCCGTCTAAGCCCCGCCCCCTTTCTGACGCGCGTTCTTTCCGGAGGTGTTCAGGACACCTCCGGAACACCTCCGGAAAGAGCGCAGGGCTTCATAGCCCTGTGTTAATTATGTTGCGGCGACGCACCGTCGCCGCAATACGCGAGGACATGCTGCGGTCTGAAAAGACGCGCCGCATGTCCGTTTACGCAGGTTTGCCACCTGCGTATTGTTACGCATAGTGGAGACGGGATTTCTTTAAATCCCCTCCACTATGCTGTAACATCTGGACGCTGCGTGTTTGGCGCTGCGCCAGCGCACAGCGCCAAACACGCAGCGTTTCCTGACCGTGGAAACTCACCCTTAGTGAACATGCCAAAAAATAGTAATGAACATCAGTGAAACACCTAACATAACGCAAAGTATACCAACCAAACCATAAATAATAATAATCGCCACATCAAATCATAGAAATAATAATGATGACCACATCATTTGGCATACATACCAAAATATATACAAGGCTGGCCACCAACGCTGCCCCTGCCGCCCCATTTTTCTAACATTATTGTTCTACCAAGCTGATATTTGTGCCACCTGAGTATGGCTGACCAAAAAAGAAGTTTGATCTGTTGCATGAGGTATCAGCTCAGAGCACAGCCGGCCTACACTGGTCGCTCACCCACTTCGTCTTAATTTTAACCCCTTAACGACCAAGCCATTTTGTAGGTTAAAGACCAGGCCAATTTTTACAATTCTGACCACTGTCTCTTTATGAGGTTATAACTCTGGAACGCTTCTACAGATCTTGGCGATTCTGAGAATGTTTTCTCATGACATATTGTACTTCATGATAGTGGTAAAATTTCTTCAATATAACTTGCGTTTATTTATGAAAAAAATGGAAATATGGCAAAAATTTTGAAAATTTTGCAATTTTCAAACTTTTAATTTTTATGCCATTAAATCAGAGAGATATGTCACAAAAATTAGTTAATAAATAACATTTCCCACATGTCTACTTTACATCAGCACAATTTTGGAACCAAAATTTTTTTTTGTTAGGAAGTTATAAGTGTTAAAAGTTGACCAGCAATTTCTCATTTTTCCAACAAAATTTACAAAACCATTTTTTTTAGGGACCACCTCACATTTGAAGTGAATTTGAGGGGTCAATATAACAGAAAATACCCAAAAGTGACACCATTCTAAAAACTGCACCCCTCAACGTGTTCAAAGTCACATTCAAGAAGTTTATTAACCCTTTAGGTACTTCACAAGAATTGAAGCAATGTGGAAGGAAAAAATGAACATTTAACTTTTTTTCCCAAAATTTTTCTTTCGACACAATTTTTTAAAATTTTGTCAAGGGTATCAGGAGAAAATGAACCACAATATTTGTTGTACAATTTCTCCAGAGTACACCGATACCCCATGTGTGGGGGTAAACCACTATTTGGGCGCATGGCAGAGCTCGGAAGGGAAGCAGCGCCATTTGACTTTTTTGGCTGGAATTGAGATTGGACGCCATGTCGCATTTGGAGAGTCCCTGTGTGCCTAAACAGTGGAAACCCCCACAAGTGACCCCATTTTGGAAACTGGACCCCCCAAGGAACTTATCTAAATGTGTTGTGAGAGCTTTTAACCCCCAAGGGCTTCACAGAAGGTTATAACGTAGAGCCGTAAAATTAAAAAAATCATATTTTTTCCACAAAAATGATCTTTTCATCCAATTTTTATTTTCCAAAGGATAAAAGGACCCCAAAAGTTATTGTGCAATTAGTCCTGAGTACGCTGATACCCCATATGTGGGGGTAAACCACTATTTGGGCGCATGGCAGAGCTCGGAAGGGAAGCAGCGCCATTTGACTTTTTTGGCTGGAATTGAGATTGGACGCCATGTCGCATTTGGAGAGTCCCTGTGTGCCTAAACAGTGGAAACCCCCCACAAGTGACCCCATTTTGGAAACTAGACCCCCCCAAGGAACTTATCTAGATGTGTGGTGAGAGCTTTGAACCCCCAAGGGCTTCACAGAAGGTTATAACGTAGAGCAGTAAAATTAAAAAATCATATCTTTTCCACAAAAATGATCTTTCCACCCCCAATTGTTATTTTCCAAAGGGTAACAGGACCCCAAAAGTTATTGTGCAATTTGTCCTGAGTACGCTGATACCCCATTTGTGGGGGTAAACCACTATTTTGACGCATGGCAGAGCTCGAAAGGGAAGGAGTGCCTTTTTCAAATGCAGACTTTGATGGAATGGTCTGCGGGTGTCATGTCACGTTTGGAGAGCCCCTGATGTGCCTAAACAGTAGAAACCCCACACAAGTGACTCCATTTTAGAAACTAGACCCCCCAAGGAACTTATCTAGATGTGTGGTGAGCATTTTGAACCCCCAAGTGCTTCACAGAAGTTTATAACGTAGAGCCGTGAAAATAAAAAAATCATATTTTTTTCCACAAAAATAATCTTTTTGCCCCCAAATTTTTATTTTTATAAGGGTAACAGGAGAAATAGGACCCCAAAAGCTATTGTGCAATTTGTCCTGAGTACGCTGATATCCCATATGTGAGGGGGAACCACTGTTTTGACGCATGGCAGAGATCGGAAGGGAAGGAGCACCGTTTTTAAATGCAGACCATATGTGGGGGGGAACCACTGTGATCGCCTTACTGCGATCTTTGGGAGGCACAATGAACAAATCCACAAAAGGTGAAGAATTGGTTTTCTTTTTTGCGCCGTTCCTCGTGCGGTATTAGTGATTAGGCGACTTTATTCCTCGGATCGGTGCGATTGCAGCGATACCAGATTTATACCCTTTTTTCATGTTTAGCTTCTGTCACACACTAAAAGATGCTTTTTTTGGAATAATTTTTTGTAAGAAATTTTTGCATCGCCGTATTTTGAGAGCTATAATTTTTCCATATTTCGGCCGACAGAGTTATCTGTGGGCTTATTTTTTGCGGGACGAGTGACGTTTTTATTGGTACCATATTCGGGCACATAACGTTTTTTGATCGCTTCCTATTCCGATTTTTGTGGAAGCAGAATGAACAAAAACCAGCAATTCAGGAATTGTTTGTTTTTTTTTTCCTCCGTTCCGTGTGTTGTAAAATTGATAAAGCAGCTTTATTCTTTGGGTTACTACGATTACAGCGATACCTCATTTATATATTTTTTTTATGTTTTGGCGTTTTTTACACAATAAAAAATTTTATAGAAAAAATAATTATTTTTGCATCAGTTTATTCTGCGAGCTATAACTTTTTTATTTTTTCGCTGATGATGCTGTATAGCGGCTTGTTTTTTTGCAGGACAAGATGACGTTTTCAGCGGTATCATGATTATTTATATCTGACTTTTTGATCGCGTGTTATTGCACTTTTTCCAAGCGGTATGATGATACTGCTTGGAAAAAGTATAATTTACTACTTTTTTGTGTTTTTTTTTTTTACGGCTTTCACTGAAGGGGTTAACTAGGGTTACGCTTTTATAGATGGGATTTTTACGGATGTGGCGATACCAAACATGTGTATTTTTTTTGTTTTTTATTTTTTATTACATAAAAATGTGTATTTTTTAGGGGATTTTTTTTTAAATTATTTTTTAATATTTTTTTTACAATTTTTAAAAAAAAAATGATTTTTTTTTTAACTTGTCCCTTTATGGACTTTCACTTTTTTTACTTTTTATTGCAGCATTGCTCCAGCATTGCAATGCATTGTACCTATGGGGAAAGCTGCTGTGAGCATGATCACAGCAGCTTTCCGTAGCTAGATGACCCGGAGGTTGTCATGACAACCCCTGGGTCATCAAGGTAGAGATCGGGCCCTGCAAATACATTGCAGGGCGCCGATCTGAGGCAGAGGGAGCTCGATCGCAGCAGTCAGGGGGTGGGTTAACAGCCAGGGGCGGTGGGGGCTGTCAGTGCAGGAAGCCTGGCCACTGCAGCGCCGGTTCCTGCACTGATCGCGCTGGAGAAGCTGAAATTTCAGCTTCTCCTGCGCGATCACTGCTGTGTTTAGTCAGTCAGATTGACTGACCAAGCACAGCGCTGTAGGTGCGGGGACCGACGGCAAAGGTCCCCGCACCGCTTGCCATGCCTGTCAGCTGTCTGTGACAGCTGTCGGCACTGATCTACCACTGCGTGTTTACACGCAGTGGTAGATCAAAGGCATGACGTGCACAGTCCGTCCTGGTGCCGGAACTGACATCCGGCCATGACGGACTGTGCACGCCATTGGACATTAAGGGGTTAAACTTAAATTCAAAGCTCTAAATACTGTCTTAGATCCCGATACCTCATTCATGGCTTATGGCTTACTGGTGCTGTGCCGTTATAAAATGTTCTACTGTGGGTCAATTGATATGTTTCCTAACTGTGTTACTACTGTATCCTTACATTTTAGAACCAATAGAAGTCTATGAAACTGCTGTTTGTGCCTTCTGAGTGTGGCTATGAAACTAAAAAACATTCAGCCATTGCATGAGGTATCAGGTCTCTCAGCTAAGAAGGCTTACACCACAGCCTTAACCACCAGGTCCTCATTGAACCTTCAGTTCCAAGCTGTAAATGCTGGGCCAGACCCTGATACCTCATGCATGGCCCACAGCTGAATGCTACTGTGCCATTTGCAAATTTCTACTGTGGGTCAATTGATGGTGTCTTCCCCTAATTTTAGCTGTTTAGGAAGCTTTTTGTCACCCCTTAAGGCGATGTGTATACGTTTGGTTTGGCCTCCTATTGAATCAAATGACGTTCGGGTACAGTGATTTTGTGTTTGTTCAATTTTCTAATAATTGTGCCAACAGTTTTTGCATTCTCACCAAGCTGCTTGCCTAGTTTTGTAGCCCATTTCAGCCTTGTGCTGGTCTACAATTTTATCCCTGTTGTCCTTAGACAGTTCTTTGGTCTTGGCCATGGTGGAGAGGTTTGGAGTGTGATTGATTGAGTGTGTGGACAATGTCTTTTATACAGGTAATGAGTTCCAACAGATGCAATTAATGAGAAAATGAAGGAAAAAGGGATCCAGCTTCAATAAAATCTTCATCTTTATTGATTCATAAAAACATGAATAATGGCATGCTCCTGGACAAGCTCAGGACAAGGCTACGCGTTTCGATCACAGGGATCTTTATCACAGCTGACATATTCAGACAAAGGCACATATTTAAGACAAAGGAAGACCAATCACGATCAGAAAAAATGTCATGTGATTTTTGACAAGTCCTTTAACAATTTGCACATAACGATAAAGAAAAAAAAAACAAAAAAAAACAATATTTGCACAAATAAAATCAATGCAAAGAAATAAAATTAATAATGGAACATCAATTCGTTTCTTTTGTTGAGACCAAATGGATGTCTGGTATGTAGATTAAAGATCCAGAAAGCTTCACGTGTGAGGAGTCGCTGACGTGCATCTCCACCTCGGGCAGACAGGTTAACACTTTCAATACCTGTGACTTGGAAGGAAGAAACATTGCAAGCATGCTGAAAAATAAAATGTTTAGCAGCAGCAGAAATATTGCGATTCGAAGAAACATTCTTTTTATCCTGCAAATGTTCAGCGATCCTGATTTTTAGTTTCCTAGTAGTGCAGCCTATATAAGATAAATTGCAAGTAGTGCACATAATTTTATATACCACATAGCATGAATTACAATTGATATATTTGTTAATGGTATAAATCGCAGTGCTGTCATTATTTTCAAAGGTTTTCGTTACACAAACATATTTGCAAAGTGCACATCTATTGTGGCCACATTTATAAAAACCTTTATGTTCTAACCACAATGTTTTATGAGAAGAGAAATTATTACTGAACATGCTTGGAGAAACTTTGTTACCAATAGATGGCGCTTTCCTTGAAACAACATTAATACCTGATGAAAGAATGTCAGCAAGAGAGGGATCTTCATATAAAATAGGCAGCGATCTCAAAATGATTTTTTTGATGTCCCCAAATTGAGGACTATATTGAGCACAAAAATATGGTTTCACTGCAAGATCATTTTTTTGTTGTCGCCCTCCACTAATGAGATCCTCTCTGTTTTTATTACTTACAATTGTTCGTGCTCTTTTTAATGACCATTTAGGATAATTTCTGTTTTTTAATTTTGTATCCACACAATTAAATTCCGTTTCCAAAGCTGTAGGATCGCTGCAGTTTCTCAAAATTCTGGTATATTCTCCCAAAGGAATCGATTTAATAGTATGTTTGGGTGACTGCTTGCTGCATGCAAGATAGAATTACCAGCACAAGGTTTGCTGAACGTTTTAGTAATAATAACAGAGTCATGTACCCCATATAAATCAAGATCCAAAAAAGAAATTTTGTTATGATGAAATTTATGAGTAAAATGTATGTTGAATGAATTAGAATTGATATAATCAATAAATCCGAATATGGCAGGTACATCACCACTCCAAATGATGAGTAAATCATCAATATATCTACCATATCAAGCAATTGAGTCAATAAATGGATTAGTAGCTGAAAAAATAAAAAAATATTCCCAATATGACATAACAAGATTAGCTAGGGATGGCGCGAATTTCGCACCCATCGCCACGCCAGATTTTTGTAAAAAAATTTTATTGTCAAATGAGAAAAAATTGTGGGTTAATAAAAATTGAATAACTTGTAAAATATAATTAATGAGATCCTGGGAATAATTACTGAATTTCGTTAAGACAAACTGCAGCGCTGTCATGGCAACATTGTAAGGTATACAGGTATATAAAGAAGTCACATCACAACATAACCAAGTATTTTCTTTAGACCAGATTTTCTTGGAAAACATTCTCAGCACTTCTTTAGAATCTTTAATATAACCAGGAGTGATTTGTACTAGTGGTTGAAGTAGTGAGTCAACCCATTCACCCAGATGTTCATTTAAAGATCCAATCCCTGAGACAATAGGTCTCATAGGGGGGATTTTCATATCCTTGTGAATTTTTGGGAGACCATGCATGATAGGGATAATAGGATGAGACACTGTGAGATAATCAGTTTGTTTTTTGGTTAGAATGCCAAGGCTGAAACCCTCATTGATAATTTGGATAATCTCACTTTTAAATTTATCAGTGGGATTTGTATGGAGTTTTTCATATACATCACTGTCAGACAAGAGAGACATAATTTGAGAATGATAATCCTCTTTATTCAGGATAACTACCATGCCACCCTTGTCCGACATTTTAATTATTATATCTGACATACTTTTGATCTCATCTAATGCAGTTTTCTGGGCTTTTGTTAAATTGGAATGATTTCTGCTGCTGCCCATTTTAACCCTATCATGAAGGATTTTTAAATCCCTCTCTATCACCTCCTGGTATTTAGTCATGCATTCAGGCCTGGATTGAATGGGATAAAAAGAGGGATTTTTTGTTTTAAACACAGGTGCATGAATGGTATCAGATTCATTATCATAGGAATGAGTAGACAAACTGAACAAAGTGTTGAGAGATACCTGTTCTCTGAAAGACAAGTCAGTAAATTCATTATTATATGTCAGCGACTCCTGCAAAGGGGTCTCATCAGAATGATTTAAAAAATGCTTTTTGATGGTAAGGTCTCGCATAAACTTATTGACGTCCAAAATAGTAGAAAAAAGATTGAAATTCTGATCGGGCACAAAATTCAGACCTAAGGACAAAACATCTAATTGCGTTTTGGTAAAGTCTCGTGCAGATAAATTCAAGACATTATCATGGTTTATTATTTGCGATAATTCTTCCTGCGGCGTGTAATCATGACATGATCTTTGTCGGTGTTTTCTGCCACCCCGCCTTTTACGTTTTTTGAATGACGAAAAAACTTTGTGGTGTGAACACTGTCATTAGAGGAAACACTCAGATTATTGTCAGATGAATCCAACTCAGAGGATGTAAAACAGACATGTGGTTTAGATACCGGTTCGTTGAGAGCATGGTTGCGTTTTAAAATAGATTTAGGAGTTCTATGACCCCGCTCCCAATGGCCCCAGTCATAGACTTTCTTGGTTGAATAGTCTCTTAGATCACGAGAAAATTTTCGTTTTTTCCGGTCCATGATATCCTTTTCTAGGCTAGAGACATTATCTTGCATTTTAGCCACAAGTGAGTCATACTGAGTCAACAATTTAAATTCAGTGAGCGCAGTATCTGCATCATTCATTTGTTTCTGAATATCCTCCAATTTATTACTCTCATATTTGACTATGAGTTGCATTAGTTTGGAAGAACAATTACTGAGTATCTGATTCCACTCTTCAATGAAAATGTCAGAAAAAATTGTAGTGGGGATTTTTTTAATACGAAGCCCCCTTGGAATCATATCCTTAGCTAGATAATTTTGGAGGGTAGTATGATCCCACCACAACTTTGTTTCTTGAAGCAAAAGTTTTTCCATTTTGTTGATATTTTCATTCAGATCAGGCATGTCTGGAATTTCGTTAATATCACCAGAAAACACTTGTGCCGCTTTGACAGATCTGTCTTGAACAAAAATAGATGCCATAATAAAGCTGGTGCCTGAGCTTAATGACTGAGTCCACTTTCAAAATACTTGAAAATATTGAGCATGAAACCGGGGGCACGGTAATCAAAAGTACAAATATAAGAACGCTAACCAGCTCACCGGTTTGTAGAAGCACGGATCCTCCGCTTGATCAAATGTGAAGATACATGAGAAAATGAAGGAAAAAGGGATCCAGCTTCAATAAAATCTTCATCTTTATTGATTCATAAAAACATGAATAATGGCATGCTCCTGGACAAGCTCAGGACAAGGCTACGCGTTTCGATCACAGGGATCTTTATCACAGCTGACATATTCAGACAAAGGCACATATTTAAGACAAAGGAAGACCAATCACGATCAGAAAAAATGTCATGTGATTTTTGACAAGTCCTTTAACAATTTGCACATAACGAATAAAGAAAAAAAAAAAAAAAAAAAAACAATATTTGCACAAATAAAATCAATGCAAAGAAATAAAATTAATAATGGAACATCAATTCGTTTCTTTTGTTGAGACCAAATGGATGTCTGGTATGTAGATTAAAGATCCAGAAAGCTTCACGTGTGAGGAGTCGCTGACGTGCATCTCCACCTCGGGCAGACAGGTTAACACTTTCAATGCCTGTGACTTGGAAGGAAGAAACATTGCGAGCATGCTGAAAAATAAAATGTTTAGCAGCAGCAGAAATATTGCGATTCGAAGAAACATTCTTTATATCCTGCAAATGTTCAGCGATCCTGATTTTTAGTTTCCTAGTAATGCAGCCTATATAAGATAAATTGCAAGTAGTGCACATAATTTTATATACCACATAGCATGAATTACAATTGATATATTTGTTAATGGTATAAATCGCAGTGCTGTCATTATTTTCAAAGGTTTTCGTTACACAAACATATTTGCAAAGTGCACATCTATTGTGGCCACATTTATAAAAACCTTTATGTTCTAACCACGATGTTTTATGAGAAGAGAAATTATTACTGAACATGCTTGGAGAAACTTTGTTACCAATAGATGGCGCTTTCCTTGAAACAACATTAATACCTGATGAAAGAATGTCAGCAAGAGAGGGATCTTCACATAAAATAGGCAGCGATCTCAAAATGATTTTTTTGATGTCCCCAAATTGAGGACTATATTGAGCACAAAAATATGGTTTCACTGCAAGATCATTTTTTGTTGTCGCCCTCCACTAATGAGATCCTCTCTGTTTTTATTACTTACAATTGTTCGTGCTCTTTTTAATGACCATTTAGGATAATTTCTGTTTTTTAATTTTGTATCCACACAATTAAATTCCGTTTCCAAAGCTGTAGGATCGCTGCAGTTTCTCAAAATTCTGGTATATTCACCCAAAGGAATCGATTTAATAGTATGTTTGGGGTGACTGCTTGCTGCATGCAAGATAGAATTACCAGCACAAGGTTTGCTGAACGTTTTAGTAATAATAACAGAGTCATGTACCCCATATAAATCAAGATCCAAAAAAGAAATTTTGTTATGATGAAATTTATGAGTAAAATGTATGTTGAATGAATTAGAATTGATATAATCAATAAATCCGGATATGGCAGGTACATCACCACTCCAAATAATGAGTAAATCATCAATATATCTACCATACCAAGCAATCGAGTCAATAAATGGATTTATTTGTGCAAATATTGTTTGTTTGTTTTTTTTTTCTTTATTCGTTATGTGCAAATTGTTAAAGGACTTGTCAAAAATCACATGAAATTTTATCTGATCGTGATTGGTCTTCCTTTGTCTTAAATATGTGCCTTTGTCTGAATATGTCAAGTGTGATAAAGATCCCTGTGATCGAAACGCGTAGCCTTGTCCTGAGCTTGTCCAGGAGCATGCCATTATTCATGTTTTTATGAATCAATAAAGATGAAGATTTTATTGAAGCTGGATCCCTTTTTCCTTCATTTTCTCATGTATCTTCACGTTTGATCAAGCGGAGGATCCGTGCTTCTACAAACCGGTGAGCTGGTTAGCGTTCTTATATTTGTACTTTTGATTACCGTGCCCCCGGTTTCATGCTCAATATTTTCAAGTATTTTGAAAGTGGACTCAGTCATTAAGCTCAGGCACCAGCTTTATTATGGCATCTATTTTTGTTCAAGACAGATCTGTCAAAGCGGCACAAGTGTTTTCTGGTGATATTAACGAAATTCCAGACATGCCTGATCTGAATGAAAATATCAACAAAATGGAAAAACTTTTGCTTCAAGAAACAAAGTTGTGGTGGGATCATACTACCCTCCAAAATTATCTAGCTAAGGATATGATTCCAAGGGGGCTTCGTATTAAAAAAATCCCCACTACAATTTTTTCTGACATTTTCATTGAAGAGTGGAATCAGATACTCAGTAATTGTTCTTCCAAACTAATGCAACTCATAGTCAAATATGAGAGTAATAAATTGGAGGATATTCAGAAACAAATGAATGATGCAGATACTGCGCTCTCTGAATTTAAATCGTTGACTCAGTATGACTCACTTGTGGCTAAAATGCAAGATAATGTCTCTAGCCTAGAAAAGGATATCATGGACCGGAAAAAATGAAAATTTTCTCGTGATCTAAGAGACTATTCAACCAAGAAAGTCTATGACTGGGGCCATTGGGAGCGGGGTCATAGAACTCCTAAATCTATTTTAAAACGCAACCATGCTCTCAATGAACCGATATCTAAACCACATGTCTGTTTTACATCCTCTGAGTTGGATTCATCTGACAATAATCTGAGTGTTTCCTCTAATGACAGTGTTCACACCACAAAGTTTTTTCGTCATTCAAAAAACGTAAAAGGCGGGGTGGCAGAAAACACCGACAAAGATCATGTCATGATTACACGCCGCAGGAAGAATTATCGCAAATAATAAACCATGATAATGTCTTGAATTTATCTGCACGAGACTTTACCAAAACGCAATAAGATGTTTTGTCCTTAGGTCTGAATTTTGTGCCCGATCAGAATTTCAATCTTTTTTCTACTATTTTGGACGTCAATAAGTTTATGCGAGACCTTACCATCAAAAAGCATTTTTTAAATCATTCTGATGAGAACCCCTTTGCAGGAGTCGCTGACATATAATAATGAATTTACTGACTTGTCTTTCAGAGAACAGGTATCTCTCAACACTTTGTTCAGTTTGTCTACTCATTCCTATGATAATGAATCTGATACCATTCATGCACCTGTGTTTAAAACAAAAAATCCCTCTTTTTATCCCATTCAATCCAGGCCTGAATGCATGACTAAATACCAGGAGGTGATAGAGAGGGATTTAAAAATCCTTCATGATAGGGTTAAAATGGGCAGCAGCAGAAATCATTCCAATTTAACAAAAGCCCAGAAAACTGCATTAGATGAGATCAAAAGTATGTCAGATATAATAATTAAAATGTCGGACAAGGGTGTCATGGTAGTTATCCTGAATAAAGAGGATTATCATTCTCAAATTATGTCTCTCTTGTCTGACAGTGATGTATATAAAAAACTCCATACAAATCCCACTGATAAATTTAAAAGTGAGATTATCCAAATTATCAATGAGGGTTTCAGCCTTGGCATTTTAACCAAAAAACAAACTGATTATCTCACAGTGTCTCATCCTATTATCCCTATCATGCATGGTCTCCCAAAAATTCACAAGGATATGAAAATCCCCCCCATGAGACCTATTGTCTCAGGGATTGGATCTTTAAATGAACATCTGGGTGAATGGGTTGACTCACTACTTCAACCACTAGTACAAATCACTCCTGGTTATATTAAAGATTCTAAAGAAGTGTTGAGAATGTTTTCCAAGAAAATCTGGTCTAAAGAATATACTTGGTTATGTTGTGATGTGACTTCTTTATATACCTGTATACCTTACAATGTTGCCATGACAGCGCTGCAGTTTGTCTTAACGAAATTCAGTAATTATTCCCAGGATCTCATTAATTATATTTTACAAGTTATTCAATTTTTATTAACCCACAATTTTTTCTCATTTGACAATAAATTTTTTTTACAAAAATCTGGCGTGGCGATGGGTGCGAAATTTGCGCCATCCCTAGCTAATCTTGTCATGTCATATTGGGAATATTTTTTTATTTTTTCAGCTACTAATCCATTTATTGACTCGATTGCTTGGTATGGTAGATATATTGATGATTTACTCATTATTTGGAGTGGTGATGTACCTGCCATATTCGGATTTATTGATTATATCAATTCTAATTCATTCAACATACATTTTACTCATAAATTTCATCATAACAAAATTTCTTTTTTGGATCTTGATTTATATGGGGTACATGACTCTGTTATTATTACTAAAACGTTCAGCAAACCTTGTGCTGGTAATTCTATCTTGCATGCAGCAAGCAGTCACCCCAAACATACTATTAAATCGATTCCTTTGGGTGAATATACCAGAATTTTGAGAAACTGCAGCGATCCTACAGCTTTGGAAATGGAATTTAATTGTGTGGATACAAAATTAAAAAACAGAAATTATCCTAAATGGTCATTAAAAAGAGCACGAACAATTGTAAGTAATAAAAACAGAGAGGATCTCATTAGTGGAGGGCGACAAAAAAATGATCTTGCAGTGAAACCATATTTTTGTGCTCAATATAGTCCTCAATTTGGGGACATCAAAAAAATCATTTTGAGATCGCTGCCTATTTTATATGAAGATCCCTCTCTTGCTGACATTCTTTCATCAGGTATTAATGTTGTTTCAAGGAAAGCGCCATCTATTGGTAACAAAGTTTCTCCAAGCATGTTCAGTAATAATTTCTCTTCTCATAAAACATCGTGGTTAGAACATAAAGGTTTTTATAAATGTGGCCACAATAGATGTGCACTTTGCAAATATGTTTGTGTAACGAAAACCTTTGAAAATAATGACAGCACTGCGATTTATACCATTAACAAATATATCAATTGTAATTCATGCTATGTGGTATATAAAATTATGTGCACTACTTGCAATTTATCTTATATAGGCTGCATTACTAGGAAACTAAAAATCAGGATCGCTGAACATTTGCTGGATATAAAGAATGTTTCTTCGAATCGCAATATTTCTGCTGCTGCTAAACATTTTATTTTTCAGCATGCTCGCAATGTTTCTTCCTTCCAAGTCACAGGTATTGAAAGTGTTAACCTGTCTGCCCGAGGTGGAGATGCACGTCAGCGACTCCTCACACGTGAAGCTTTCTGGATCTTTAATCTACATACCAGACATCCATTTGGTCTCAACAAAAGAAACGAATTGATGTTCCATTATTAATTTTATTTCTTTGCATTGATTTTATTTGTGCAAATATTGTTTTTTTTTTTTTTTTTTTTTTCTTTATTCGTTATGTGCAAATTGTTAAAGGACTTGTCAAAAATCACATGACATTTTTTCTGATCGTGATTGGTCTTCCTTTGTCTTAAATATGTGCCTTTGTCTGAATATGTCAGCTGTGATAAAGATCCCTGTGATCGAAACGCGTAGCCTTGTCCTGAGCTTGTCCAGGAGCATGCCATTATTCATGTTTTTATGAATCAATAAAGATGAAGATTTTATTGAAGCTGGATCCCTTTTTCCTTCATTTACTCATGTATCTTCACGTTTGATCAAGCGGAGGATCCGTGTTTCTACAAACCGGTGAGCTGGTTAGCGTTCTTATAGATGCAATTAATACAGGTAATGAGTGCCGAATAGGTGGGCTTCTTAAAGTAAAACTAACAGGTCTGAGAGAGTCAGAAAGCTTACTGGTTGGTAGGTGATCAAATACACTGCTCAAAAAAAATAAAGGGAACACTTAACCCCTTCACCCCCAAGGGTGGTTTGCACGTTAATGACCGGGCCAATTTTTACAATTCTGACCACTGTCTCTTTATGAGGTTATAACTCTGGAACGCTTCAACGGATATTCGCGATTCTGCAAATGTTTTCTCATGACATATTGTACTTCACGTTAGAAGTAAAATTTCTTTGATATAACTTGCGTTTACTTGTGAAAAAAACGCAAATATGGCAAACATTTTTACAATTTTGCAATTTTCAAACTTTGAATTTTTATTCCCTTAAAACAGAGAAATATATCACACAAAATAGTTAAGAAATAACATTTCCACATGTCTACTTTACATCAGCACAATTTTAGAACCAAAATTTTTTTTTGTTAGGAAGTTATTAGGGTTAAAAGTTGACCAGCGATTTCTCATTTTTACAACAAAATTTACAAAGCCATTTTTTTTAGGGACCACCTCACATTTGAAGTCACTTTGAGGGGTCTATATGGCAGAAAATACCCAAAAGTGACACCATTCTAAAAACTGCACCCCTCAAGGTACTCAAAACCACATTCAAGAAGTTTATTAACCCTTCAGGTGCTTCACAGGAACTAAAGCAACGTGGAAGGAAAAAATGAATATTTAACTTTTTAGCCACAAAAATGATCTTTTACAAACTTTATTTTTATTTTCACAAGGGTAAAAGTAGAAAATGGACAGATAAGGTTGTTATGCAATTTCTCCTGAGTACGCCAATACCCAATATGGGGGGGAAAACCACTGTTTGGGCACACGGCAGAGCTCATAAGGGAAGGAGCGCCGTTTGACTTTTTCAAACTAAAATTGGCTGGAATTGAGATTGGACGCCATGTCGCGTTTGGAGAACCTCTGATGCGCCTAAACAGTGGAAACCCCCACAAGTGACACCATTTTGGAAACTAGACCCCCTAAGGTACTTATCTAGATCTGTTGTGAGCACTTTGAACCCCCAAGTGTTTCACAAAAGTTTATAATGCCTGGGTGTGAAAAAAAAAAAAAACAATTTTCCACAAAAATGATTTTTTAGTCCCAAATTTTTGAATTTTCCCAAGGAAATTGGACCCCAAAAGTTGTTGTCCAATTTGTCCTGAGTACGATGATACCCCATATGCGGGGGGGGAACTGTTTGGGCGCACAGCAGGGCTTGGAATGGAAGTAGTAACGTTTTGGAATGCAGACGTTGATGGGGGTCATGTTCCGTTTGCAGTGCCCCAGATGAGCCTAAACAGTGGAAACCCCCCACAAGTGACCCCATTTTGGAAGCTAGACCCCCCTAAGGAACTTATCTACATCTTTGGTGAGCACTTTGAACCCCCAAGTGCTTCACACAAGTTTATAATGCCCGGCATGAAAATTAAAAATCCTATTTTTTTCCCACAAAAATTATCTTTTAGTCACTAATTTTTTATTTTTCCCAAGGGTAACAGGAGAAATTGGACCCATAAGTTGTTGTCCAATTTGTCCTGAGTACGATGATACCCATATGTGGGGGGGAACACTGTTTGGGCGCACGCAGAGCTCTGGAAGGAGCACCATTGACTTTTCCAACCAATTGGCGAATTGAGAGTTGATGCCATATTGCATTTGGAGAGCCCCTGATGTGCCTAAACAGTGGAAACCCCCCACAATGACCCCATTTGGGAACTAGACCCCCTAAGGAACTTATTAGATCTTTGGTGAGCAATTGAACCCCCAAGTGCTTCACACAAGTTTATAAGTGGAGCCGTAAAATTAAAAATCCTATTTTTTTCCACAAAAATTATCTTTTCACACTAATTTTTATTTTTCCAAGGGTAACAAGACTTCCAAAAGTTATTGTCAATTTGTCCTGAGTCGCTGATACCCATATGTGGGGTAAACCACTGTTTGGGGCATGGCAGAGTTGGAAGGGAAGGAGCGCCGTCTGACTTTTTCAAAGTGGAATTAGCTGGACGCATGATTGCTTTGGAGAGCCCTGATCTGCCTAAACAGTGGAAACCCCCATAAATGACACCATTTTGGAAACTAGACCCCTAAGGAACTTTATTAGATTGTTGGTGAGAACTTTGAACCCCAGGTTTTCACTAAAGTTTATAACGTACAGCCGTAAAATTTAAAAATCTTTTTTTTTTTACAAAAATGATTTTTTCCACCCAAATTTTATTTTCACAAGGGTAACAGAAATGAACCAAAAGTTTTTTCAATTTGTGCTGAGTACGCTGATACCCAATATGTGGGGAAAACTACTGTTTGGGGCACACGTTGGGGGGAAGGGCAAGTATGACGTTTTTGGATGCAGACTTTATGATGGTCGGGCGCATGTCGATTTGGAGAGCTCCTGATGCACCTAAACAGTGGAAACACCCACAAAGTGACCCCATTTTGGCAAATAGACCCCAAAAGGAACTTATCTAGATGTGTGGTGAGAACTTTGAACCCCGAAGTGCTTCACAGAAGTTTATAACGTACAGCCGTAAAATAAAAAAATCCTTTTTTTTTTTTACAAAAATGATTTTTTTTCGCCCCCAATATTTTATTTTCACAAGGGTAACAGATAAATTGGAACCCAAAAGTTGTTGTCCAATTTGTCCTGAGTACGCTGATACCCAATATGTGGGAGAAAACTACTGTATGGGCGCACGTCAGGGCTCGGAAGGGAAGTAGTGACGTTTTGGATTGCAGACTTTGATGGAATGGTCTGTGGGCGTCATGTCGCATTTGGAGAGCCCCTGATGCGCCTAAACAGTGGAAACCCCCCACAAGTGACCCCATTTTGGAAATAGACCCCACAAGGAACTTATCTAGATGTGTGGTGAGCACTTTGAACCCCGAAGTGCTTCACAGAAGTTTATAACGCACAGCCGTAAAAATAAAAAATCTTTTTTTTTTTTTGCAAAAATGATTTTTTCGCCCCCAATATTTTATTTTCACAAGGGTAACAGGAGAAATTGGACCCCAAAAGTTGTTGTCCAATTTGTCCTGAGTACGCTGATACCCAATATGTGGGAGAAAACTACTGTATGGGCGCATGTCAGGGCTCGGAAGGGAAGTAGTGACGTTTTGGATTGCAGACTTTGATGGAATGGTCTGGGGGCGTCATGTCGCATTTGGAGAGCCCCTGATGCGTCTAAACAGTGGAAATCCCCACAAATGACCCCATTTTGGAAAATAGACCCCACAAGGAACTTATCTAGATGTGTGGTGAGCACTTTGAACCCCGAAGTGCTTCACAGAAGTTTATAACGCACAGCGTAAAAATAAAAAATCCTTTTTTTTTTTTTACAAAATGATTTTTTTCGCCCCAATATTTTATTTTCACAAGGGTAACAGAGAAATTGGACCCCAAAAGTTGTTGTCCAATTTGTCCTGAGTACGCTGATACCCAATATGTGGGAGAAAACTACTGTATGGCGTGTCAGGGCTCGGAAAGGGAAGTAGTGACGTTTTGGATTGCAGACTTTGATGGAATGGTCTGGGGCGTCATGTCGCATTTGGAGAGCCCTGATGCGCCTAAACAGTGGAAATCCCCAACAAGTGACCCCATTTTGGAAAATAGACCCCACAAGGAACTTATTTTAGATGTGTGGTGAGCGCTATGAAGCCCCAAGTGCTTCTCAGAAGTTTATAATGTACAGCCGTAAAAACAAAATAATCATTTTTTTTTACAAAAATGATATTTTCGACCCCAGTTTTTTATTTTCCCAAGGGTAACAGAAGAAATAGGACAAATTGCACAATAACGCTTGGGGTCCAGAGTACGCTGATACCCCATATGTGGGAATAAACTACTGTTTGGACGCATGGCAGAGCTCAGAAGTGAAGGAGCACCGTTTGACTTTTTCAACGCAGAATTGGCTGGAATTGAGATCAGACGCCATGTCACATTTGGAGAGCCCCTGATGTGCCTAAACAGCGGAAACCCCCCAATTCTAACTCCAACCCTAACCCCAACACACCCCTAACCCTAGTCCCAACCCTAACCACAAACCTAACCCTAACACACCCCTAATCCCAACCCTAACCCTAATCCTAACTTTAGCGCCAACCCTAACCCTAACTTTAGCCGCAACCCTAACCCTAACCCTAATGGGAAAATGGAAATAAATACATTTTTTTTATTTTATTATTTTTCCCTAACTAAGGGGTGATAAAGGGGGGTTTGATTTACCATTTATAGCGGGTTTTTATGATTGGCAGCTGTCACGCTAAAAGACGCTTTTTATTGCAAAAAATAGTTTTTTACATCGCCACATTTTGAGAGCTATAATTTTTGCATATTTTGGCCCACATGTCATGTTAGGTCTTATTTTTTGCGGTACGAGTTGACGTTTTTATTGGTACCATTTTTGAGCACGTGACATTTTTTAATTGCTTTTTATTTGATTTTTGGGAGGTTAGAATGAACAAAAATCAGCAATTCATGAATTTCTTTTGGGGGAGGCGTTTTTATCGTTCCGCGTGTGGTAAAATTGATAAAGCAGTTTTATTCTTCGGGTCAGTACGATTATGGCGATACCTCATTTATATCATTTTTTTATGTTTTGGCGCTTTTATAGAATAAAACAATTTTATATGAAAAATAATTATTTTTGCATTGCTTTATTCTGCGAGCTATAACTTTTTTATTTTTTCGCTGATGATGCTGTATGGTGGCTTGTTTTTTGCGGGACAAGATGATGTTTTCAGCGGTACCATGTTTATTTATATCGGTCTTTTTGATCGCGTGTTATTCCACTTTTTGTTCAGCGGTATGATGATAAAGCATTGATTTTTTGCTTTGTTTTTTTTTATAAGGGGTTCACTAAAGGGGTTAACTAGTGGGACATTTTTATAGGGGGGTCGTTATGGACGCGGCGATACCAAATATGTGTACTTTTATTGTTTTGGTTTTTTTATTTACAGGAAGAAATGAATTTATTGGGGAATATTTTTTTTTTGTTTATTTATTTTGGATTTTTTTTTTTAAAACATGTTTATTTTTATTTTTTTACTTTTTTACTTTGTCCCAGGGTGGGACATCACTGTATTTTATCAGATCGCTGGTGTGACAGTGTGCACAGCACTCTGTCACACCAGCGATCGCACAGGCATAGCTGCAGGCTTCTCAGTGCCTGCTCTCAGCAGGCACTGAGGAAGCCGCCTCCCTCCAGGACCCCGGGCCATCTTGGATCTGGGTCCTGGGAGGGAGGAAGCCCTCAGAACAGCGCGATCACATCGCGCTGGTCTGAGGGTCTCAGGGGGCGCGCAGGGGGCGGCCCCTGCGCGATGCTTCCCTGTGCCACCAGTACACCGCGATCATGTTTGATCGCGGTATGCCAGGGGTTAATGTGCCGGGAGCGGTCCGTGACCGCTCCTGACACAGAGTCACTGGTGTCAGCTGTGATAATCAGTTGACACCCGGTGGCGATTAGCTGCGCTCCCTCCGGGAGCGCAGCTAATCCCTATGACGTACTATCCCGTCCATGGTCAGATTGGCACGGGTTTCATGGACGGGATAGTACGTCTAATGTCAGAGAGGGGTTAAACAACAGAATAAAACTCCAAGTAAATCAAACTTCTGTGAAATCAAACTGTCCACTTAGGAAGCAACACTGATTGACAATCAATTTCACATGCTGTTGTGCAAATGGAATAGACAACAGATGGAAATTATTGGCAATTATCAAGACACACTCAATAAAGGAGTGGTTCTGCAGGTGGGGACCACAGACCACATCTCTGTTATGTTTCGGTAACTGAGGAGAAATAGCAAAAAATAGCAAAAGCGTTAATACACCAGAGAGGCTGGAACCTATTGGATTGCAGTAACCTGAACTAACCACACAACTAGAAGTAGCCGTGGAGCGTACCTACTGTGATCCTAGATGCCTCGTCACAGCCTGAGAGATAACTACACCTAAAGGCAGAAAGATGAAAGCTATCTGCCCCGGAGCAGATCCCCAAAGAAAATAGGAAGCCCCCAAACGTGTAATGGCAGTTAGACAAGAAGAAAGCACGGACACAGACAGAAAATAGAATGAGCAAACGCTGGGGCCGAATCTGTCTAGACAGAAAGTACAGGAAAGAATTCTGACTGCAATCCAACAAAAACCCTAACAAAAATACCAACACTTCTGATTGCCAAAAAACCTGAGATCACACGATCTCATCCACCTAAATCAGATCTCTGGTGTAAAAACCGCTATTCAGCAAATAAAATGTAACAAAGGAGCAAAGCAAAAGTGCAGACACAAATGGAGCACAATTGCAGCACAAGACCCCCAAAAGGGGACAGGCTGCAGTCCACTGCAAGCAGCAAACCAGCAGAGAAAATCTAACAGGGGAAAAAAAAACAGCAAACACTTATCTGAAGGAGAGCAGGAAACTAGCAGTGCTTCAAGCAAGACCAGAAGGAACAATTGAAAACCGGCAAGGCTGCTGGGAACTCAGGCCACTTATATTCTACCATTCAGCGCCAGCTGAAGGCCATTCAGTAATCAGTTCATTACCCTCAGCAACCACTGGATGGAGCCCCAGCTCATAAGCCGCCTCCAGCATATTCACACAGTACCCCCCCTTGAGGAGGGGTCACCGAACCCTCACCTGCGCAACCAGGCCGATCAGGATGAGCTTGATGATAGGCACGGATAAGTCTCCCAGCATGAATGTCTGAAGCAAACACCCAAGAATTGTCCTCCTGACCATAACCTCTCCATTTAACCAAATACTGGAGTTTCCATCTAGCAAAACGAGAATCCAATATTTTCTCAACCACATACTCTAAATTGCCCTCAACCAAAACAGGGTCGGGAGGCACAGCCATAGGAGCCACTGGTTCGACAAACCTCTTCAATAAGGACTTGTGGAACACGTTAGGATCTTAAATGTCCCTGGAAGAAGCAAACGGAAGGAAACCGGAACCATAATTTCCATGATTTTATAAGGTCAAATAGAGTCAAGGACACCCAGGACAACAGAATGCCTCCTTGCCTGTTCCTAGTAAGCAAAATCGAGGGTAGAAAACCCCCCGGAAATTGCAGAAAAATGGAGACATCAAGGTGGCAGAGCTAGTTCTATTATTAAGAGACAAACTCAGCCAAAGGCAAAAAAGAGATTCAGTCATCTTGATCAGCAGACACAAAACATCTCAAATAAGTCTCCAAGGTCTGGTTTGTTCTCTCGGTTTGTCCATTGGTCTGAGGGTGAAATGCAGAGGAGAAACACAACTGAACACCAAGTTTAGAACAAAATGTCCTCCAAAATCTGGAAACAAACTGGACTCCTCTGTCAGACACAATGTTCTCCGGAATGCCATGTAACCGAACCACGTGCTGAAAGAACAAAGGCACCAATTCGGAGGAGGAAGGCAACTTAGGTAATGGCACAAGATGTATCATCTTGGAAAACCTATCACAGATTACCCAGATAACGGTCATTCTCTGAGAGACAGGAAGGTCAGAAATAAAATCCATAGAAATATGGGTCCATGGCCTCTTGGGTACAGGTAATGGCATTAACAAACCATTAGAACGAGAGCAAGGCTTGGAACGAGAGCAAGTCCCACAGGACTGCACAAAGTCCTTGACGTCACGAGACAAAGTAGGCCACCAAAAGGAGCGACTCACCAAGTCTCTGGTACCAAAAATCCCGGGATGACCAGCCAAAGCGGAACAATGAATCTCAGACATCACACTCTTTTCCACTGGTCTGGAACAAACAACTTCCCAACAGGTCAGCGCTCAGGTTTATCCTCCTGACACCCCTCCAGAGCCAGTCTCAAATTGGGCGAAATGGCGGAAAGAACCACACCCTCTTTCAAAATAACAGCAGGATCAGATAACTCAGGAGAATCTGCAAAGGAACTCCTCGAGAGGGCATCCGCCTTGACATTCTTAGTGCCCGAAGAAAAGAAACCACAAAATTAAAACGTGTGAAAAACAAGGCCCACCTGGCCTGTCTAGGATTAAGTCGCTTGGCTGATTCGAGATAAACCAGGTTCTTATGGTCCGTGAGGACCACCACCTGATGTTTGGCTCCTTCCAGCCAATGTCTTCACTCTTCAAAGGCCCACTTCATGGCCAATAACTCCCGATTACCCACGTCATAATTACGTTCAGTTGGAGAAAATTTTCGAGAGAAAAAGGCACAAGGGTTATTTTAGAGGTCTCTGGATCCCTTTGGGACAAAACGGCACCTGCCCCAATCTCAGAGGCATCAACCTCCACCCGAAACGGCAGAGAAACATCAGGATGCCGTAGAACAGGAGCAGAAATGAATCTCTGCTTAAGTTCCTGAAACGCAGAAACTGCCTCAGGAGGCCAATTCACCACATCGGAACCCTTTTTGGTCAAATCAGTCAATGGTTTAACAATACCAGAGAAATTACCAATAAATTTACGATAAAAATTGGCAAATCCCAAAAATCTCTGAAGAGCCTTCAATGAAGTAGGTTGAACCCAATCACAGATGGCCTGAACCTTGACCGGGTCCATTTCAATAACAGACGGAGACAAAATGAATCCCAGAAATGAGACCTTCTGTACGCCAAAAAGACATTTTGATCCCTTCACATACAGTGCATTCTCTCTCAAAATCTGGAACACAGTCCGAATATGTTTCACATGAGAGTCCCAGTCATTGGAAAAAAATCAAGATATCATCCAAATAAACAATCAGAAATTTATCCACAAAATCCCTGAAAATATCATTCATGAAGGATTGGAAGACGGAAGGGGCATTAGTAAGCCCAAAAGGCATCACTAGGTACTCAAAATGCCCCTCTGGGGTATTAAACGCCGTCTTCCATTCATCCCCGTGCTTAATGCGAATAAGGTTATACGCCCCCCTGAGGTCAAGCTTGGTAAACCAACTAGCACTTTTCACTCTGGAAAATAGGTCAGAAATCAAAGGTAACGGATATTGATATTTAACAGTGATCTTATTCAGGAGGCGATAATCAATACACGGCCTCAATGAACCATCCTTTTTGGCCACAAAGAAAAAACCGGCACCCAAGGGTGAAGAGGATGGTCTGATATGACCCTTCTCCAATGACTCCTTGATATAAGATCGCATAGCATCGTGTTCAGGTACAGATAAATTAAAAAGGCGACCTTTAGGAAATTTACCACCAGGCACTAACTCAATAGCGCAATCATAGCTCCTGTGAGGGGGCAAGGATGCAGATTTACTTTCACTAAACACATCAGAAAATCAGTCAAAAAGTCAGGGACATCCTGAGACTGGGGAGAGGCAGAAAAAACAGGAGTGTCAGTATTGGCAGCCCCAACTGGTCACAGACACAGATTTCCAATCCAAAACAGGATTATGAGACTGTAACCAAGGAAAACTGGTACAATAATGTCATGCAGATTATGCAACACCAGAAATTTGCAACTCTCCTGATGATCTGGTTCAACCCTCATTATCACCTGAGTAGAAAACTGGGGTTTATTCTCCGCCAAAGGGGTAGAATCAATGCCCAGTAGGGGAATAGACTTCCGCAGGGGTATCATGGGAAACCCACAACGTTTGGCAAAGTCAATATCCATCAGATTAATAGCTGCTCCTGAATCAACAAAAGCTTGAGCCGAAAATGTGGACAGGGAGCAAATCAGGGTAACAGTCAACAGAAATTTAGTCTGAACACTACCCAAGACAACCAAGCGTGCAAAACGTCTTCCCCGCTTAGGGCAGACAGAAATAGCATGGGAAGAGTCACCACAGTAGAAACATAACCCATTGCGCTTACAAAACTCATGACGCTGAGCCCCAGAAGTCACTCCATCACACTGCATGGGCTCAGGAGCTGGCTCAAAGGCAACACTATCTCACGCATACCTCTGCGCTCACGCAAACGTCTGTCAATTTGAATAGCCAAAGACATAGAATCATTGAGACCAGAGTGAACAGGGAATCCCACCATAACGTCCTTTACTTTTTCTGACAGACCCTTTCGAAAAAGGGCTGCCAAAGCATCATCATTCCATTTGGTCAGGACTGCCCATTTTCGAAATTTCTGACAGTACAGCTCAGCGTCTTCACGACCCTGATTTAATGCCAACAAGATCTTTTGAGCTTGATCAGTGACATTAGGTTCATCGTACAATAACCCCAGAGCCTGAAAAAATACATCAACATCATTCAAAACAGGATCCCCAGGTGTCAGGGAAAAAGCCCAATTCTGAGGGTCGCTGCGCAGCAGAGAGATGACAATTTGAACCTGCTGTGCCGAGTTCCCTGAGACTTAGGCTTTAAGGCAAAAAACAACTTACAGTTATTTTTGAAATTCACAAATTTAGACCGATCCCCCAAAAATAAACCTGGTATGAGGATCCTAGGTTCCACAACCGGCAACCTAGCAAGATAGGTAGCAATACTCCGAACCTCAGTGGCAAGCTGCTCCACATGGCCAGACAACTGTGCAAACTCCATTGAGAGAAAAAAAAATTCCTCCTCAGCACCCAGAGAAAAGAGGGGAAAAAAATGCAACAGAGTTTCCTTATTACTATTTTCCCCTTCTGTGAGTACCATATAATTTTCAGTTTTGGGCCGGTTATACTGTTATGTTTCGGTAACTGAGGAGAAATAGCAAAAAATAGTAAAAGCGGTAATACACCAGAGAGACTGGAACCTATTGGATTGCAGTAACCTGAACTAACCACACAACTAGAAGTAGCCGTGGAGCGTACCTACGGTGATCCTAGACGCCTTGTCACAGCCTGAGAGATAACTACACCTAAAGGCAGAAAGATGAAAGCTATCTGCCCCGGAGCAGATCTCCAAAGAAAATAGGAAGCCCCCAAACATGTAATGGCGGTTAGACAATAAGAAAGCACGGACACAGACAGAAAATAGAATGAGCAAACGCTGGGGCCCAATCTGTCTAGACAGAAAAGTACAGGAAAGAATTCTGACTGCAATCCAACAAAAACCCTAACAAAAATACCAACACTTCTGATTGTCAAAAAACCTGAGATCACACGATCTCATCCACCTAAATCAGATCTCTGGTGTAACAAAACGCTATTCAGCAAATAAAAAGTATCAAAGGAGCAAAGCAAAAGTGCAGACACAAACGGAGCACAATTGCAGCGCAAGACCCCCAAAAGGGGACAGGCTGCAGTCCACTGCAAGCAGCAAACCAGCAGAGAAAATCAAACAGAGGAAAAAAAAAACAGCAAACACTTATCTGAAGGAGAGCAGGAAACTAGCAGTGCTTCAAGCAAGACCAGAAGGAACAATTGAAAACCGGCAAGGCTGCTGGGAACTCAGGTCACTTATATCCTACCATTCAGCGCCAGCTGAAGGCCATTCAGTAATCAGTTCATTACCCTCAGCAACCACCGGAGGGAACCCCAGCTCAGAAGCCGCCTCCAGCATATTCACAACACATCTCAGTACCAATGCTTTCTGGCTGATGTTTTGGTCACTTTTGAATGTTGGTTGTGCTTTCACACTCATGGTAGCATGAGACGGACTCTACAACCCACACAAGTGGCTCAGGTAGTGCAGCTCATCCAGGATGGCACATCAATGCAGCTGTGGCAAGAAGGTTTGCTGTATCTGTCAGTGTAGTGTCCAGAGGCTGGAGGCACTACCAGGAGACAGGCCAGTACACCAGGAGACGTGGAGGGGCCGTAGGAGGGCAACAACCCAGCAGCAGGACCGCTACCTCCGCCTTTGTGCAAGGAGTAACAGGAGGAGCACTGCAGAGCCCTGCAAATGACCTCCAGCAGGCCACAAATGTGCATGTGCCTGCACAAACGGTTAGAAACCAACTCTATGAGGATGGTCTGATTGCCGACGTCCCCAGATGGGTGGTTGTGTTCACAGCCCACACCATGCAGGATGCTTGGCATTTGCCGCAGAACACAGATTGGCAATTCGCCACAGGCACCCTGTGCTCTTCACAGATGAAAGCAGGTTCACACTGAGCACATGTGACACACGTGACAGAATCAAAATAATATCCAAGGAGGTCTGGATTTGGAATTATACTCAAATCAAAGGGAAAATCAAATTACAGGTAATCCAACTTCAGTGGAAATGCCTCAAGACAAGGAACTAATGCTCAGTAGTGTGTGTGGCCTCCACGGGCATGTATGACCTCCCTATAATGCCTGGCATGCTCCTGATGAGGTTGCGGATGGTCTCCTGAGGATCTCTCCCAGACTTGGACTAAAGCATCTGTCAACTCCTCGGCAGTCTGTGGTGCAATATGACATTGGTGGATGTACTCAATCGGATCAGGTCAAGGGAACGGGCAGAACAGTCATAGCTTCAATGCCTTTATCTTGCAGGAACTGCTGACACACTCCAGCCACATGAGGTCTGGCATTGTCCTGCATTAAGAGGAACCCAGGTCAACCGCACCAGCATATGGTCTCACAAGGGTCGAGGATCTCATCTCGTACCTAATGTCAGTCAGGCTACCTCTGGCGAGCACATGGAGGGCTGTGTGACCTCCAAAGAAATGCACCCACACCATTACTGACCCACTGCCAAACCGGTCATGATGAAGGATGTTGCAGGCAGCAGGTTCACACTCAGCACATGTGACAGATGTGACAGAGTCTGGAGACGCCGTGGAGAGCGATCTGCTGCCTGCAACATCCTTCAGCATGACCAGTTTGGCAGTGGGTCAGTAATGTGTTGGGTGGCCTCATGTGCTGAAGTGTGTCAGCAGCTCCTGCAAGATGAAGGCACTGAAGCTATGGACTGGCCAGCCATTCCCAGACCTGAATCCAATTGAGCACATCTGGGACAGCATGTCTAGCTCCATCCACCAACGTCACATTGCACCACAGACTGTCCAGGAGTTGGCAGATGCTTTAGTCCAGGTCTGGGAGGAGATCCCTCAGGAGACCATCCGCCGCCTCATCAGGAGCATGCCCAGGCATTATAGGGAGGTCATACATGCCCATGGAGGCCACAAACACTACTGAGCATTAGTTCCTTGTCTTGAGGCATTTCCACTGAAGTTGGATTAGCCTGTAATTAGATTTTTCACTTTGATTTTGAGTATCATTCCAAATCCAGACCTCCTTGGGATATTAATTTTGATTTACAGTGATCATTTTTATGTTTTATTGTTCCCACCGCATTCCACTATGTAATGAATAAAGATTTGTAACTGGAATATTTAATTCAGTGATACCTAGGATGTGTTATTTTAGTGTTCCCTTTATTCCTTTATTTTTTTGAGCATTGTACATAAGTACATAATACATTCATGCAATAAAATGCAGTTTAGTTATGTAAAAATCATACAACGTGATTTTCCTGTTTTTTATTTTTAGATTCTGTCTCTCACAGTTGAAGTGTACCTGCAAATTACAGACCTCTCCATTTTTTGTAGGTGGGAAAACTTGCAAAATCAACAGTGTGTCAAATACTTATTTTTCCCACAGTAGTCCTACTTGCATTTTAAGATTAGCAGCACTTCAGTGTCCTTTATGAGGTAAGTAATAAGGGGGAAAGGTAACAAGAAAGAAACACAATCTGAACAAGATCATCTATCGGTCATATTATTGATCATTTGATGCTGTTCTTGTAGTCTTAATCCCTTCCCCAATTAACTTCTTCACATATGTCTAAAAAAAATCAAAGAACTGTCACAAGTCTCCCGGCGAATGAGACTAATTGCCACTGCCTACTGACAAAATGGCACTATGTGCAGGACTGCAGGACCCGTCCCCACGTCATTATTCATTATAGATTACTCAGTGCTGCCATCGGTTTCATATATTTTCTTGCTATAATTAATGTCTTCTAAACTGTGTTCTCTGTGTCACAATAAGCCAAACTGCACAGTATAATTTCCGGAATGTGCATGGTCATGTTTTATATACCGACTACTTATTAGCTGGGTATGTATTACCATTTATATAGAATCTTTAATGTGATATCCCTTTTACTGACAGGCTATCATTTATGTTAATGGAGAATATTGTTTGCATGTCCATATTCAGATTATAGCAGTTTTATTCTCTTTACCCCTGATAGTACACAGCTTTTCATTTTTTTCTGCATGCACACATTGTTATTTTCAATACAAATGGATCCAAAACCTGATCTGTCAACTAGTCATGCTACTTCTGTTGTTAATGGGAGTTATATGGGAAATTGTTAGAGATGAGTAGATCGATTTGCGGAGGATTCAAGGGAATTTCATGAAATTTGCGGATCCAGCTTGAGAATTGATTTGCCGTTCGCATGAAAAAGATAAAAAACATTCCGGATACCATTTACCACATCGGTGAAACGTCGGAAACCAGGCTCAAGCAATTTTGTATTGCTGTATGGACCTCACCAAAATGCCCTGTGGTTATGACATCTTATCATACTTTGTACAGTGGTAGTCAGTACCTGGGTAATCACAGATCAATGGTTCCCACTGGGGCACAGTTGTTTTTCATCCCCAGAGTCACTAGGTAAGTTTCTCTCTTCAACATCACTCTGTCCTTAGGCCAACTCCTCAGCATTCCTCGCTGTATCTTTACAGCTTATCCCTGTCCTCAGGCAGTCTTTTTAATGTTCCTCTCTCCCATCAGGCCATGTCCTTAGCATTCCTATTTGTTCTCAGGCGATCTCCTCAGCATTCCTCTCTGTCCTCAGGCAGTCTCTTTACCGCTTCTCCCTGTCCTCAGGCCATGTCTTTAATGTTCCTCTCTCCCATCAGGCCATCACCTTAGCATTCTTATTTGTTCTCCTGTCATCTCCTCAGCTTTCCTCTCTGTCCTCAGGCTGTCTCTTTACTGTTTCTCCCTGTCCTAAGGCCATCTCTTTAATGTTCCTCTCTCCCATCAGGCCATCTGCTTAGCTTTCCTTTTTGTTCTCAGGCTATCTCCTCAGCATTCCTCGCTGTCCTCAGGCTATTCCTCATCGCTCCTCTCTGCCCTCAGCCTGTCACTTTAATGTTCCTCTCTGCTATCAGGCAGTCTCCTCAGCATTCTTTTCTGCCCATATGCTAAGGAATTTCACAATTTTGAACATCTCCATATTCCCCGGACCAACTTCAGAGTGGAGCAGCTTAAAAGTGGTTTCCCCTTTCAATCTTCCGTATGCCGTTTACGTCCCGGTATTACATATAATATCATTAGCTTTACTCAAGGTTCTCTGAGAGCAGTATCCTCACTTTCAGGACTCCTTGTTTTTCTTTCCACTGAAGATGGTTCTTAATGGCATTGGCTGTATGTATGGTGTGGTTGTCATGCAGCAGAATACATTTTTAGTCAATAAGATGTAAGATGCCTTTTTGATGGTTTTGCACAATGGATAAGTATCTGCTTCTATTTCTAAGCAGTGAGGACACAATTAATCTTGACCAAATCACCAACACCATATGATTAAATACATCCCAAACTTACAAGGAACCTCCATCATGCGTTGCTTCTGCCTTCAGACGCTCATTATTGTACCGCTCTCCAGCCCTTAAGTGAACAAACTACCCAGGGCCGGCTCCAGGTTTTCATGGGCCCCGGGCGAAAGAGTCTCAGTGGGCCCCTTTAACACAGACCACGATTCATGATGCACAGATACTGCAGAGAAATATGGGTATAGCACAATGCCAAACACTTCTCATCTTCCATTACGACTGATAGCTATTGTAAATTGTACAATAGCTCAAAAACCGCCAAATCCTCACAGCGCACAGTACAGACTGGACAGTGCAGTCCTCCATACAATATTATGGGCACCACAGTCTCCCCCTCATCACCCATATAATACCCCATGCAGGATGTCACTCTCCATCCCCCATATAATGCTCCATACAGGATACTGGTCCCCATATAAAGCTCCATACAAAATATGGAGCTCTCCTCTGCGCTGTGCTGCGTTCTGCACTGTTACGGCTCAGGAAAGGGCGCCGTGGAAAGACTCCCATCATCATCATTGCCTGCCCATTATTATCATCATTGCCTGCCCATCATCATCATTGCCTCCCCATCATCATCATCATCTCCCCATCATCATCACTGCCTGCCATCATCATCAATGCCTGCCCATAATCATCATTGCCTCCCCATCAATATCATTGCCTGCCCATCATCATCACTGCCTGCCCATCATCATCACTGCCTGCCCATCATCATCAATGCCTGCCCATAAGCATCATTGCCTCCCCATCAATATCATTGCCTGCCCATCATCACTGCCTGCCCATCATCATCAATGCCTGCCCATAATCATCATTGTCTCCACAGCAATATCATTGCCTGCCCATCATCATCAATCATCATTGCCTCCCCATCATCATCATCACTGCCCTCCCCCCACCACCATCACACATACAGCAGACACACACACACACACAAAGCATCGCACTACATACACACAGAGACACATACACAGACACACACACAAACATCTCACCTGTCCGGCGTCCACGCACTCACTGCCACAGCAGGCCGCTGAATGATGACGTCATTCAGCGGCGCTGCTGTGAGAGGAAGCGCCGGCGTCCTGCAGGCGCCCCCTGGAGCCCGGAGGCGGAGCTGCGGCAGTGGAGGCACGGGGAGAGGTGAGTATTGAGCCGGCCGCAGCCGGGACCCTGAGCAAGCGGGGGGGGCCCAGTGGCGGCGCTGACACCGCTAACGGGCGCCGGGGTGCCAGACGGCGAGTGGGCCACCCGCCTGCTCAGGGCCCCGGCACTTGCCCGGGTGTGCCAGGTGCTGACGCCAGCCCTGAAACTACCTACTGTTAAAGCCAATAGTTTCATATTGTGACTCATCGGTCCAGAGCACCTGCTGCCATTTTTCTGCACCCTAGTTCCTGTGTTTTCATGCATAGTTGTGTTACTTGGCTTTGATTCTATGTCGAAGGTATGACTTTTGGCCACAATTCTTCCATAACGGGTTGTTGCTTTTTCCCACTATTTCTTGCCAGTTCTTGTTGTCATATGCAACAGATCAGAACTTATTATATATGTGTAACAGGAGGACTTTATGCTGACCTGACAGTAGATGGCGATTCCTTCTTTAATGTATTGTATAAGAATTAGTCTCTTCTCTAGTTAGTTTCACTTTCGTTTTGTTCCTGTTAGCTGATGCAATGCTGTAATGTCTGTGCATTATTCCTTCAACTCATGTTCAGAGAAGTAAACGCTTGTTATCCCATGCAACTTGCTCTGTGAAGTTTCCTCTGCAAAGGTGTGGATTCAGAAGCTGTGCAACAGGTTATGGGCCCAGACCCAGGCACCCAGATACAGCATATCCAGATACAGAGAATCCAGACACCACAGATCCCAGGACATTGGAACTCTCAGTAAGACCCTGGTGAATGCAGAAGAATTCTTCAGTGCAAGTCTCTCCAAACAAGTAAGGTAAGTTAAAAATGATGAATAACACAGAGCTAAAATTCACAGTAGCTAAACTGAATGATGAGAACTATCAGCTATGGAAGTTCAAAGTAGGGATGTTATTGTCTAAAGATGATTTATGGGAAGTAATCACTACAGATAGACCTGATGAAGATAATCAGACATGGGATAAGAAAAATAGACAAGCGAGAGCTACCATCAGCTTATTAGTGGATGATGCTCAATTAATACATATAAGAAATGAAGAAATAGCGAAAGGAATGTGGGAAGAATTAAGAAAGCTATATGAGAGACCTAGCTTAAATCACAAGTTATTTCTACTAAGAAAGTTTTACAGTATGAGACTAAATGCAGACAGTGACATGCAGAAGCATATATTCTCTATTATGGAAGTGATATCACAGCTAAGATCTATTGGTGAAGATATTAAGGAAAGCCATATAGCAGCAATGTTATTGTGCAGTTTACCAGATTCATATACAGCTTTAATAAATGCACTAGAGACAAGACCAGAAACTGACATTACATTAGAGTTTGTGAAAATAAGACTCATAGTTGAATATCAGAGAAGGAAAGAACAAAGCAATGATTCTTGTACTGAAAAAGATAATGGAAATGCTCTTAAAGCTACAGAACTTAAACAACCCTATAATAAAGAGACAAGAGAATGCTTCAGATGTAAGAAAAAAGGTCATTTAAAGAAAGACTGTACTATATGGAAAGCAGAAAAGAAATTACACCATAAAGATAATATACAGAAGGTGAAAAACACAATTTCTGATCCATGTGAAAATAATTGGAATGGCACATTTAAAGTAACTGATAAGAAATCATCACTTAGTTGGTTTATTGATTCAGGAGCAACGAGTCATATGACAAGTGACAAGAATTTCTTTACTGATCTTGATTTAAATAAGAAAGTAGTCATTTATCTTGCAGATGGAAGCAAAATAACCGCAGAAGGTATCGACAAGGTATGCTAAATTGTTCAAACAAGTTCGGACAAGATTCAAAGATACTTGTACAGGATGTGTTGTATGTTCCAAAATTGGAAGGCGGATTATTATCTGTGAAACTTTTAACAGCAAAAGGACTTAAGGGTATGCCACACTAAGCGAGATCGCTAGCGAGATCGCTAACGAGATCGCACCTGCGTCACCATTTATGACACAGTAGCGATCTCGTTAGCGACTTAGCTGTGTGATTCCAAACACATCTCATCAGCGATCTGTGATGCCAAACACATCTCATCAGCGATCTGTATAACGACCTCTGCGGTCGTTGGGAAAACCTAGTCCCACCTGCGATGCTGGTGAAGTCGTTCATAAAGGGTGTCACACTCAGCGATTCACGCTCACCAGCGGGACACCAACGACCAAAAACGGCTCAGAACGTTCATGAGCGATCAACGACATCTCAGCAGGGGCCACATCGCTGATACATGTCACACACAGCTAAAGTCGCTAACGAGATCGCTACTGCGTCATAAATGGTGACGCAGGTGCGATCTCGCTAGCGATCTCGCTTAGTGTGGCATACCCTTTACAGTAAAATTCAAAGATAATGAGTGTGCAATTATTGCAGGAAACAAGTTGATAACCAAAGTCAAGGCAGATGAACAATTATATCATTTTGAAAAACCAAAAGAACAGATGAAGGTATGTACACATGATCACAAAAACTGTATTCACATGTGGCATAGACGTCTAGGACATAGACACCCGGACAGTATAAGAGAACTACAGAGAAAAGAATTGACAAAAGATTTAAAGATATCAGATTGCTCAATTACCGTAAGATGTGAATGTTGTATAAAATCCAAAGCCACAAGGATATCTATTCCAAAAGAAAGTGAGATGAAAAGCGAAAGACCACTTGATTTGGTGCATACTGACGTTTGTGGACCCATGAAAGTGACTACATCAGGAGGCAATAGATACATGTTGACTTTTATAGACGACTACTCAAGATACACAGTCACATACTTAATTAAGAACAAAAGTGAAGTTTTTGATAAACTTGTAGACTATGTAACAAGATCAAGTAACAAATTTCAAAGGAAGCCAATTGTCATCAGAAGTGATAATGGAGGTGAATTTACAGGTCACAGAATAGAAGACTACTTAAGACAAAATGGAATAGAACATCAGAAAACTGTTCCATACACACCTGAACAAAATGGAGTAGCAGAAAGGAAAAACAGAACTCTAACAGAAATGATGAGATGTATGCTGACAGATTCTAAACTACCAGAGAAATATTGGGGTGAGGCAGCAATGACAGCTACATATCTACAGAACCGACTTTTTTCCAGAAAACTGAAGAAAACTCCATATGAACTGTGGCAAGGTATGAAACCAAGTGTCAATCATTTAAAAGTTTTTGGATGTAAAGTTTTTATATTCATTCCAACAGAAAAACGTTCCAAACTTCAAAGCAGATCCATGGAAGGAATATTCGTTGGATATAGTGAAAACTGCAAAGGATATAGAATCCTAGATCCCAAAACAGACAGAGTTACAGTGAGTAACAGTGTGACATTCATTGAAGATTTAAATGAAGACATTATGATTTCAGTTGAAACAAAAAATGAGAAAAACAATAGTGACATAACTGAAGAAATATCTGATGAGAAAGAAGCAGAAATGAATGAAGAACAAAATACTGAAAGTGAAGAATCACAACTACAAGCAGACACAGAACCAAGACGTTCAATATGAGAGAACAAAGGAAAACCACCAAAACGTCTTCATACAAGACAAGTATAAGAAAAATCTATGAACCTACCTCTTGGAAAGACATATCTAAACTTCCTGAAGAAGAAGCTAATAAATGGATAGAAGCAACAGAAACAGAAATTAAATCCATGCATGATTCAAATACATGGACACTAACAGATTTGCCAGAAGGAAGAAAAGCCATAGGATGTAAATGGATTTTTAAAGTAAAATACCAAACAGATGGTACACCTGAAAGATATCGAGCAAGACTCGTAGCTAAAGGGTATTCTCAAAAATATGGAGAAGACTATGATGAAACATTTGCTCCAGTTGTCAAACACACTACAATAAGAACTTTACTTACAGTTGCAGCAGTGGAACAGATGGAACTAAGACATCTGGATGTAAAGACAGCTTTTTTGAATGGAGATTTAACAGAAGACATTTACATGGAACAACCTCCAGGATTCAAAGATGAAAGAAATCCAAACAAAGTTTGCAAACTACAGAAAAGCATATATGGTTTAAAACAAGCAGCTAAAGCGTGGAATGACAAAATCACGGAAGTATTAACAAATGAAAAATTTCAAAGAAGCAAAGCTGATCCATACTTGTGCACAAAAAGGCTGAGTAATAGATGGATTTATGTACTCATATATATAGACGACATTTTGATTTGTTTTAAACAAGAAAGGGATAAAGAAAACATTCTAAAAATCCTGAAACAAAATTTTGAAATCAAAGACTTGGGAAATGTAAAACAGTACCTAGGAATACAGATAGAAAAAGAAGAATATGGAAGTTTCCTACTGAATCAAAATCATATGATTCAAGACATAACAGAAAAATTTCGACTAAAGGATGCAAAAACAGTAAAGTCTCCAATGGAAACTAATTATCTCAAAGAGATGAACAGTGAAGAAAATATGCTACCAAACAATGAAGAATACAGAACAGCAATAGGAAAACTATGTATCTAGCGACCATTACAAGACCAGACATCGCAGCAGCAGTAGGAATCCTGTGTAGAAAGGTATCAAACCAAATAAAGCTGATTGGAATGCCGTGAAGAGAGTAATACGTTATTTGAAAGGAACTAGCAATGTTAAGCTGAAATTACCCACAGGTGATAATTGCATATTAACAGGATATGTTGATGCAGATTGGGCTGGAGATCCAACTGATAGAAGATCTACCAGTGGACATATTTTTTTTCTCTCAGGTGGACCAATAAGTTGCACAAGTTAAAAACAGTCAATTGTGACACTGTCTTCAACAGAAGCAGAATATGTTGCAGCAGCACATGCGAGTCAAGAAGTACTGTGGTTAAGACAATTGTTAACAGACCTAGGACAACCACAGTTGGAACCAACAAAACTAAAAGAGGACAATCAAGGATGTCTTGTTCTTACTCAGATGGAAAGAGTCAATCCAAGAACCAAGCATATTGATGTGAAATATCATTTCTTGAGAGATCATCAGGACCAAGGAGTATTAAAGTTGGAGTATTGCCCTACTGAAGAAATGACAGCGGACATTTTCACGAAGGCGTTGAATGCTGATAAACATCAGAGACTAATAAAAAAGTTGGGTTTGATTGAATAAGTCCTTACTGTTGAGAAAGGGTGTTGTCTAGTGTTGAGCGATACGATAATGCAAATTTCGGCTATCAGCCGATATTAGCTCTATCGGCCTTTCTATAATTCGTTTCGATATTTTCGTCTTATCGAATACCGGAATCGGATTTGTCACTGTCACTGTGAGTGTCCGTCGGTCGGGTCTGTCAGGAGTCAGCGGCACTTACCTGGCAGAAGATCTCCGGCGGTCACGTCCTGGACTGCTTGATGGCCGCCATTATCTTCTCCCTGGCGGTCACATGCAGTTTTTTCGCGATAACTGCAGTGACTGCTGGGTAATCCCGGCCGTAAAGCAGTCAGTCCGATGACGTCACCGCCGGGGAAGCAGGTAATCAGCTGTGCTGCGCCGGGATGACAGGCTCTGCCTGTCATTCTGATGTAGCAGAGCTGGATCGTCGTGGGACACTCGTTACTATGGACTGCGTCGGTCAGGTGGTATACTTTTTTTTTTTTTCATTTTTTTACAGGAGATCGATGGCGTCGCAGGATGAGACTGTAATAAAAGTAATGAAAACTGTGTTTTTTTTTTTTTTATTAAATTAAAAAACTTTTTTATAAACATTCACCCGTCCGGGTACATAAACAATTTAACTATTTATCAACAATTTAACTATTTACATACAGGGACCCTGTCCGGGTTATTTATACTTCTTTGGCAGGGGTGTTCCAGGTACCACCTGGTACTCTTCTGATGCTTGCCAAACATCCGAGGCACCAAGGACCACCAGGACCTGTTGACGTCGTGTGGCCTGTACAGTCAAGTCGTGACCCGCTATCTGGGTCTGTGTGGCCAACTCTTTCATCTTCCTCCGGGTCTGGAACCCTATGTCCCGGACTGAACGAACCCCAGGGGGCCTAACAGGCGCCGGGTACGGGCCAGCTATACTTATCATGTCCATAGCTGGGGCTGCTGAGGAGACCACTGAGGGAGGCTTGGGAGATTTACGGCGTGGGGTGGGCACTTTTGCAGAGGCCTGGATGTGGGAGGCTGAAGGCTCCGAGGGTCTCACAGGTTCCTGACACACTGGGGAGTAGGGGTCGCACCTGGTAACATTTAGGGCGTACCATCCATTGTAACCCCAGTGTCGGGTGTAAGTCACCAAGTCTCCTGGCAACAGGTCCCTCCCCGGGTGTCCTTCTGGGAGGTGAGCCTCCACGTCCCGCCGGTTCACAAAGACTTCTAAATAAAGTCCAGGCTCCTTGATGAAGCCCCAACCACCTTTCAATTTAAAGCTCCGTACTGCACCCTTACGCCGCGGCTCACACAGGGTTCCTTTATCCTTTCTCATCCGGTCCTTATCTGCCCGGTCCTTCTCCAGGTTACGTTGCCGAAGTTTTAGGGTTTCTCGCTGCTCCCTTTGTCGCTCTGCTTCCCGCTCCCAACGTCTCCACTCTTCCTCCTGACGCCGGTTGAAATTCTCCTCCACCAGCTGCTCCATGTCTCCACCACTCCACTGCAGCTTACAGTGTCCGGTTTGCGGCAGCTCTCCTGTCGCCCCCCAGTCCTGGCGGCGCTCCCCTGCGGAGGAAGCAGACGGCTCTAAATCAGATGACAGTCGGGGCTCCGGTACAGGCAGGTAGTGCTCTGGTGCCTGCGCGGCCTCCTCCATGAGGACGGGTGTCGCTTCTTCTGTCTCAGCGACGGGGAAGACAGCGGGATCTGGGGTGCTGACGGTGCTGCGGTTTTTGCAGGAACGGGTGCCTTCACTGCAACAACGTCAACCGGATCACATTGCAAGGACTCCTCTACTAGAACGGGTGCCTCACCTTCCGGTACAGACACTTCAGGTAAGAGGGATTGGCGCCGCTCCAAGTTTAGTTTTAGGGCACGCCAGCTCGCTTCCATCCTGGCGACCTCCTCCCGGTGCCGGGCCAGGCCTCTTAGGGTATCCGCCGCTTCTTGCAGCGTAGGAGGGTTTCCAGGCCGGGTGCCCAACGGTGATTCCGTGGCGATCGGGTCGCTTCCGTGGGGGGAGAGCTCTGACTGCTCCATCTCTTCACACTTCTGCTCGTGTCCATTAGCCATCTCTGCCAAGTCACATGTGTCATTAGCATCTGGAGAGGGCCCCTCTTTTGTAGGGAGGCGGGACCTTCGTGTTAGTTTCCACACACTGAGGAGGATGAGGAGGCGGAACTGAAGAGCTGTGGGGCACGATCTTACATTGCAGTACCATTTAGAGCCATCGTTTTCGCGTCACTGAGTGAGTGTACAGTACACCCATGAAGAGCACGCCCTTCTTCTTCACCAGTGCCTCGTCGTGACGCAGATATGGCGGAAAAATGGCAAATACATTCTCTGATGATTTTAGCAATTCTCAAGCACAAAACCAGTTCAATTCAGGCACACAGGACTCGCTTATAGCGAGCTACAGAATCCTGTTCGTGACGCCCAAGTTGGGTCGCACAGAGCCAGAGGTTTTGGGGGTACTCGGCACCGAGCCCGTCGACTTCTATGGGGTATGTCACGGCTTTACCCGGCAATTGAATCAGAGTCTATTTTACTATGTAGAAGTGTATAAACTATAAATATATGTATATATATGTCACAATGACATGTATATATATATATATATATGTATTCTATGTGTATATATTTTGTGTTTACAACGTAAGAAAGGGTTTTTTTTGTTGCGATATTTTGTTCCCATAGACTTACATGGGACTTCCGCTATCGAAATCGGATATCGACGATATTTTAGTGCTATCGGCGATACAATTTCGATACGATATTTTTAGATATCGAGCAATATCGCTCAACACTAGTGTTGTCATTTGCAACAGATCAGAACTTATTATATATGTGTAACAGGAGGACTTTATGCTGACCTGACAGTAGATGGCGATGTTGTGTAACGTTTCCTTCTTTAATGTATTGTATAAGAATTAGTCTCTTCTCTAGTTAGCTTCACTTTCGTTTTGTTCCTGTTAGCTGATGCAATGCTGTAATGTCTGTGCATTATTCCTTCAACTCATGTTCAGAGAAGTAAACGCTTGTTATCCCATGCAACTTGCTCTGTGAAGTTTCCTCTGCAAAGGTGTGGATTCAGAAGCTGTGCAACAGTTCTGAGCTGATCTTACTGCTGGACATCTGATTTTGAACAGAAGTAAGCATGAATTCATCTGCAGATGTAAGTTTCCTTGCCCAACTTCTGAGTCTATGGTCCTCAATAGTGTCATTTCTTGGTTTCTTCAATGTTGAGAAATACAAGCAAAATCTTCTCCGTTATGCAATACAACAAGGGTGTAAGGTTCTATGTATATATTCCTGAAACTCAGTTTGTTCGTCAGCCATTTTACTTTCTGTCTTGCTGCAGCTATCTTGCCCTCAGTCAAAATGGAGTTTCCAGCTTGCATGTTCCCGCCCTGATTCTCTCCTTTGCTTCTTAAGCAGCCACAGCTGAGCAATCAGTGCTTCAGAATCTAGCCTGCAGTGAACCTGTGACTTGACTCCTGTAAGCCTTGGACCTTGTACTCCAGCTATTCCTGCTGAGGAACTCTGAAGCACTTGTGGACTCTGAACTCTGCTCTTTGAAAGACCCACGTTTGCATGGACTTACGGTAACAGAGAAGAAGATCCTGAATCTGTATTGGAGAGTGATTGCTGAGCTTGGATTACTCTGGCCTGCTGTGTCTCCTGTTTCTGTGTCTGCAAACTGTGTGACTATTTCTGCCAACTTGTATGAAGTGTGAGACAGTGAGAATATGTGTTGAATGGGGTGTACATTTCACCTAGGGATAAGGGAAATGTGTGGTTTTGTAGACCTAGTGGTAGGGAAAGGTCACTACACCATGCATTCATTGCACACTTGCAGCTTAAACCTGAAGCCAATCAGCTGTTAATTAGGAAGCCAGAAATAGGTGTCTGCGGACACAATCTGAGAGCTAGTTTAGCCTGGACACAGGGAGGTGTCCTGGCACAAGAAACAGTCTCCAAGAGTGTTAGAGCTGTCTTCAGCCTGGACACAGAGAGGTGTTCTGGCACAAGGAAGCAGTCTCTGTGAGAATACATGCGGATAAGCCAAGAGTGTTAGAGCTGTCTTCAGCCTGGACACAGAGAGGTGTCCTGGCACAAGGAAGCAGTCTCTGTGAGAATGCATGCTGATGATTACTGAAGAGGAGGAGAGCCGTCTCAGTCTGGGTGCAGGAAGGACCCCGGACACAGGAGTGTCTCTGTGAACCTCCAGCATAATGATTACTGAATAGGAGTGGATCTTTCTCAAGTCTGGAAGTCGGGTGGACCTTCAGACATAAGGAGGAGTATCTGGGAGACTCCATACTGGTAACATATATCATATGTGTTGTTTTGGGCACAGACTGATAGAGTCTGGGTTCCTGATAGAAAGGGACATTACATAAGTGTAATTAGTGGCTAGACAAGCCTAGGTCTTTTGTTTATGCTTTGTTTTATCTGTTTGCTGTGGACTTTAATAAAACTGGTTGTGGTCAGTTTTTACCATAATTGCTGTCTGAATGAACTGTTTCCATGCCATTCTGTCTACCCAGACAGCGATCTCAGAGCTAAAACCCCCGGAAAGGCTACAATTGGTGGAGAATGCTGGGGCAGCGCAGGGCCTGGTACAGTTAGTGCTGGAGTGTGCATACAGCACAGTGGCGAGAAACAGCATTAAAGGTGAAGTCTATTGAAATAGCAACAGAAAAAAAAAAAAAAAGTGTGTGTCAGCAGAAACGTCTGTTTGGAGCAGTCTTGGAGAGACAGTGGCCCTGATAGGGTCTGCAGAGAGAAAATGTATGCACAGCAAAGCTGAACTTGTTGTGAAAATGACTGTGGAATGTGCAGCAGCAAAAGAAAAGTTTGTGGAGCAGTCTTAAAGAGACAGTAGCCCTAATAGACTTTGCAAAGGAAAAAAAAAAAAGTGGTTGCACAGCAAGGCTGAATTTTCTGTGGAAAAAAGCTGTGTAGTGTGTATGTTTTGAGTGAAGACTGCCGTTGTTAAGACAGAGAAGTCTGACAGCATGGATGACAGCATGGAGGCGCTGTTTGAACAAATGGCGCAAGTTAATGTGCAACATAAAACTGCCGTGGTTGAGACAGATAAGTCCGGCCGTGTGAAGGAGCTCATTGAGTACCTGGTACAGGCCCAGCGAAGCATGCAGCAGAGCATGGAGCAGCAGCGCCTGCAGTACCAGCGGCAAATGCAGCAGTACCAGCAGCAAATCCTGCAGCAGCAGCAGGAGAATAACCGGTTGTTTTTTGAGCAGGTTGCAGCACTGCAGGGGACTTGTGGTGCATCGTCCCAAAGTAATGTTGCAAAGTCACCTGACTTGTCCGCTGTGAAGAGGCGGTAAGACGGTCCTTGGAAAAGATGACACCTCGTGATGATGTGGAGGTATATCTCACTAGGTTTGAGAGACTGGCAGAGAAGGAGAATCTGCCCCTATCTGAATGGGCCATGATGGTCGCACCATATCTGATTGGAGAGCCCCAAAGGGCATATGCTGACCTGAGCGAGCAGGACAGCCAAGACTATGCTAAGATGAAAGTGGAGATTCTTACCCGGCTGGGTGTTACGGTGACAGCCCATGCCAGGGGAGTTCATGACTGGAGATACAGTTGGGAGTCTGCAGTCAGCAGGCCTGATTATGGAGTTGAAAAGGTGGTAGTGAACCGCTACACCCGAGCATGTCCTACAGTGAACCGCTACACCCGAGCATGTTCTCCTGAGGTACAGCCGTCTGAGAGGACGTCACTTCAGAGTTCCCGGACGTCGAACTCTCCCGGTAAGAGCGTTCCAGCTGTTGGGGACATGGGGTATGCTGATAAGCGGGTTCAGGCCCGAGGGGACATGTGGGTGGAAGAGTGTGATGGACAGTGTTGGAGATGTCGTGAAATTGCAGCCAACTGTCCACTAGAGGGGAGCCTATGTGCCGTGATGTTGGCAGATCCCTCTCTCTCTGCGCAGAACCTGTGTGTGTGACCACCGCAACCGAAGAGACTGGACCACAGGTGTCCCCGGTGGTTACAAATGGTTGCTCAGCGCAGGCCCTCTTGGACTCAGAGAGTCCAGTGACTTCCGTATGTGACAGCCTGATTGATAGGGACTTCATCCCTGATAAGCACCTGAGTATGGTGTGCAACCATGGAGACACCAAAGTCTACCCAGAGACTGCCGTGGACTTGGTCCCTAAACTCGGGGAGGTTTCATATGAAGTGGGGGTAGTGAAGACCCTGGTGCAACCCGTTATATTGGGTAATGACTTTCCCGGTCTAAGGATCTCTGGGGGAAAAATGTTTCTGATGGACAGTGTGATGAAGCTCCTATTGAGGGTGCGCAGTCCCGAGGGGCGGAACACAATGCTAGTGGGCCGTTAAACTTGGATGATAATGATGATGACCATGATGAGGATGCTGATATTGATAATGATGATAATGCTAATCATAATAGTGATGATACTGATGATGACCGTGATAAAGATGAAATTTCTTTGCAGGTGATGTTGGGAGACGAGGATGGTGGTTCTCGGGAACCGAGTGTCCCTGACCTGCCTGGCTCCTGTGACAATTTTGGGAGAGAGCCGGTGCGAGACCCCACTCTTAAAGCGACACAGGAAAATGTAATTGTTCTGAATGAGGTTCCCCAAGAGCCTGGCTCTGAGGAGAGGTTTCCTCATGCTGCCATGAACAATAGCCTGTTGTTTAGGGACACTGAAGTCCAGGGAGAGGTCGTGAGTCAGCTCCTGGTACCTGAGCTATATGGAGTGTAGTGCTGGGGTTGTCACATAGTCACATACTTGAGGGACCAGATGGTGAAGTTAATGTTGAGGATAACATGTTAACTAAGGTTCCAGATCAAGATGTGAATGGGAATGAGTTGTATAACCCTGACAGTGAGCAAGATGTGAATGAAAATAAATTGTATACTCCTGAAAGTGAGCAGGATGAGAATGAGAGTGAATTGTATAACCCTGACAGTGAGCCGGATGTGGCTGAGAAAAAGGGTCAGGCAGGGATAGTGGGAGTGATGGTGAGTCATCTGATGGCAATGAAGCGACCAGTGCAGATGAGGAAGGCATGGTAGCAGAGGAGGTTGAGAGTCCTGAGAAGAAGGCTGATGCTGACCTTACAGCCAGACAGAAGATGCCATCTGAGGATGTTTTACAGTTGGAACAAAGAGAGCGACTACTTCCAGCCCAAGAAAGGGAGAGACGAGAGGCTTCCCTGGGGATTGGCAGTAGATGTGCTAAAACAATGAGGGGTAGAGATGACGCTTCTGTTAGCTCACGGCTGAGTGTGAGACCCGGTGGCGGACGAAAAGACAGAGAGTCAGACTCAGAGCTACCAGTAAGCTTGACTGGACGATGGACTCGTGGCCGCAACGACGGTAGGAGTCAGTTCGGGAAAGAAAGGTCGGGTGAGGTGACACCGACACAAGGACAAGGCCAACGTTCTGACCGCTGGGGGCGGGAGAGGCCTAACAAAGAGGTGATATTGCATAGTGCCCAAAATCAACTGAGACGGGGTGACTGGCAGAGGCGACCGAGGGGGATCTCTGGTCGGGTGGCAGGTGTTCGACCCCACAAATTTGAACAGAGGGGGCACTGGGTATGGCCCTCAGGATATGCATGGAGGCATGTGATGGATGGACGGTATGTATCGCAGAGGTGGGTGGCCCTGTGATGGAAGCCTGGATATATTTTGGTTCAGCAGATCTACTGCTGAGACTTGTGCTATACATTGGGAGGCTTCCAGGTGACTTGGAGAGCTGGGCGGGTCCAGTCACCTACAAACCCACCCAAGGGGTATGTGTCTAAATACCTAGGATAAAGTTGTATGCAGAGGGACGGATGGGTAATGCAGCGCTGGCTGGCATCCATTTAGTGGATCGGTGTGTGTGTTTTGGCTGTCCATGTTCCTTCCCCTCAAGCTGACTGGTCGCATGACTGTGACATCACACAGTGTGTGTGTGTGTGTGTAAGGGTATAGAAACCCTGCTTAATGGAAAATATAGATGAAGCTAATGATGGTTATACTTCAGGTAAAGATGAAGCTGATGTTGGCTATGACTTGAGCTGTGTTCACTGTCTCTTTGGGTTTGTTGACCAGTCCTCCGGTCTGGATGACCAGCCCTCCGGTCTGGAGAAGAGGGGGGGGATATGTGAGACAGTGAGAATATGTGTTGAATGGGGTGTACATTTCACCTAGGGATAAGGGAAATGTGTGGTTTTGTAGACCTAGTGGTAGGGAAAGGTCACTACACCTTGCATTCATTGCACACTTGCAGCTTAAACCTGAAGCCAATCAGCTGTTAATTAGGAAGCCAGAAATAGGTGTCTGCGGACACAATCTGAGAGCTAGTTTAGCCTGGACACAGGGAGGTGTCCTGGCACAAGAAACAGTCTCCAAGAGTGTTAGAGCTGTCTTCAGCCTGGACACAGAGAGGTGTTCTGGCACAAGGAAGCAGTCTCTGTGAGAATACATGCGGATAAGCCAAGAGTGTTAGAGCTGTCTTCAGCCTGGACACAGAGAGGTGTCCTGGCACAAGGAAGCAGTCTCTGTGAGAATGCATGCTGATGATTACTGAAGAGGAGGAGAGCCGTCTCAGTCTGGGTGCAGGAAGGACCCCGGACACAGGAGTGTCTCTGTGAACCTCCAGCATAATGATTACTGAATAGGAGTGGATCTTTCTCAAGTCTGGAAGTCGGGTGGACCTTCAGACATAAGGAGGAGTATCTGGGAGACTCCATACTGGTAACATATATCATATGTGTTGTTTTGGGCACAGACTGATAGAGTCTGGGTTCCTGATAGAAAGGGACATTACATAAGTGTAATTAGTGGCTAGACAAGCCTAGGTCTTTTGTTTATGCTTTGTTTTATCTGTTTGCTGTGGACTTTAATAAAACTGGTTGCGGCCAGTTTTTACCATAATTGCTGTCTGAATGAACTGTTTCCATGCCATTCTGTCTACCCAGACAGCGATCTCAGAGCTAAAACCCCCGGAAAGGCTACAGAAGTAATACAGGACTTTTCTATATCAAACCTGTGACTCCTGTGTTTTCATCGCACCCAAGCACAAGACGCTATATGAACTGTACTACATACATTACAAGATTCTGAAGCCAAAACGTTAGTGTCTGCTGGGTCTGGAAGGCTGTGTCTGCTGTACTGTGGATATCAGACGTCCGGTTGTACTTTCTGTGATGACAGTGGTTGTGACTTCTCACAACCATTCCAGGTGAGCAATTCCCTTAAGTTTTTTCTTTTTGCAGTGTTACCACAGGTAAACACTATTGTTTTTTTTTTTTTTTTTTCCTTTCTTTTCTCTTTTTTGTCTGCTGTAACTCTGGATATCAGATGTCTGGTTGAAACTTTCTGTGATGATAGTGGTTGTGACTTCTCACAACCATTCCAGGTGAGCAGTTCCCTTAATTTTTTTTTCTCTCTGCAGTGTTGCCACAGGTGAACACTATTGTTTTTTTTCTCTCCTCTTCTTCCAGTAATCCTGTCTTAAAAGATCTGGAAAATGGAGGCCCGCATAAAGGAACTTTGCGGAGTGACTGATAATATCCTTGCAGATTTGCAGAATATAAAGACCCGTTTTACAAATCTACAGGACCTCAATAATCACAATTTGCAAGTGGTTGGACAGACTACCCAGGATTTGCGAGCCAGGATTGAGGTTCTAGAGGGGCGAGTCCAGGCTCCTGCCGTAGCCCCGAGTGCTGGGATTCCCAAGTTGCCCCCTTTTCGTTTTGGCGGTGAACGTGAGAAATTCAGGGGATTTATTAATCAATGCAATCTTTTTTTTTCTGCACATGCTTCACAATTTCCCACTGAACGATCTAAGGTGCTTACTATAATTATGTTGCTTACCAACAAGGCTTTAATGTGGGCAAACCCTCTGATTGAGACTGAGGATGATTGTTTGAATCACCTTGATGATTTTATTTCAGCCATGGGGCAGGTGTTTGATGACCCCAATCGAGGTGCAACAGCTGAAGCAGCCATGTTAGCTTTGCGCCAAGGTAAGCACTCGGTAGCTGAATATGCCTTGGATTTCAGGAGATGGGCCCTTGATACCACCTGGGACAGTTCCGCCAAAAAATCTATTTTTCGAAAGGGGTTATCTCCACTGATTAAGGATGAACTTGCTCGTGCCGACCCTCCCACTGCGTTAGGTGACTTTATTAACTACTGCATCCGTATTGATACTCGTCTGACTGAACGCAGGCAAGAGAGATGGTTCGAAAGCAATCGTACTAACCTTTTCCTACCTTCCTCTCCAGCTAAGGAACCTTTGAGTAGGATTACACGGGAACCTGAACCTGAACCCATGCAGGTAGACTCTTTACAACGACGGGTTAGTGATGCACGCAAGGAACATCGTTTTAAGGAGAATCTATGTTTCTATTGTGGTAAGTCAGGGCACTTCATTATAAACTGCCCCAGCCGTTCTCGTAAGACTACTGCAGCACTCATTCATTGTGAGTGTTGCGAGAGGGGATCTGTCAGGTCCGAGCCTCAGGCTCCAGAGAGATCTGCAGCAACAGATCTTGATTTCTCGGACTTAAACTCCGTTACCTCTGAGGACGTTGACTGTGTAAACGCTGCCATTTTTCAAGTTTCCTCAGCGGTGTCCCAGCTGAGTTGTAAGAAAAACAATTCTCATTGCTTTCTTTCCATCAAACTCTGGGTTGACTCAGCTTGGGTGTCTAGCTCTGCTATGATCGACTCAGGGGCAAGTGGAAATTTTATGGATGTCTCCATTGCTCTGAAACAGGGAATACGTTCAGTGAAGAAGGCTACTCCAGTACAGATGGAAACTGTGGATGGCTCCCTGCTGACCTCTGGACCAGTGGATCAGGAAACAGAGCCTTTGAGGGTTCTTATGGGTAAAGATCATCAAGAGAAACTGTCCTTTATGCTTATCTCTTCTCCCCACTTTCCCATTATTCTAGGGCTACCATGGTTGCAGGCTCAGAATCCTACCATTAACTGGGAGACCAAGGAATTACACTTTCCAGAGAAACAGATGAGTCCAAAAGTTTCAGCTTGCTCGGTTCCTAAAGGAATCATGTCAGTCCCTGAACTACCAGCTGTATACCAGGACTATGTGGATTTATGTGACAAGAAGAACGCTGACCAGCTTCCTCCTCACCGTCCATATGATTGTCCAATTGAATTATTGCCTGGAGCAGAGATACCTTTTGGTAAGATCTACCCCCTGGCGGGGCCCGAGCTAAAGGCTTTAAAGGATTACATAGATGAAAATCTAGCCAAGGGCTTCATACGCCCCTCTTCATCTCCTGCAGGTGCACCCATCTTCTTTGTAAAGAAGAAAGATGGATCTCTGAGACCATGCGTAGACTATAGGGAACTCAATAAGGTTACTATTAGAAACCGTTATCCATTGCCTTTAATCCCTGAGTTATTGGAGAGAGTGCGACATGCCAAAATTTTTTCTAAACTAGATCTTCGTGGGCCTATAACTTAGTCCGTATTAGACCTGGGGATGAATGGAAGACTGCATTCAGGTCACGCTATGGACACTTTGAATATCTAGTTATGCCTTTTGGTCTGAGTACCGCCCCAGCCACTTTCCAACACTTGGTGAATAACATCTTCAGGGATCTCCTAGATACATTCGTGGTAATTTATTTGGATGATATTCTAATTTTTTCTAACTCCACAGAGGAACATCATGGACATGTGAGAATGGTCTTGGAACGTCTAAGACAAAATCATCTTTACATCAAACTTGAAAAGTGTGAATTCCATAGGACCGAAATTCAATTTCTGGGGTATGTACTGTCTACACAAGGAATTAGTATGGATGGAAGCAAAACCCAAGCCATCAAGGATTGGCCAAGTCCTAGAAATGTGAAGGAGGTACAGCGCTTCATCGGGTTTGCCAACTTCTATAGACGTTTCATTAGAAATTTCTCTGAGGTAGTGTCACCTATCACTCAACTTACCCGGAAAGAGTCTAGGTTTTCCTGGACTCCCCAAGCCCAGGAAGCATTTTCCCGTCTAAAAGATAAATTTACCACTGCACCTATCCTAGTACATCCCAACCCCGAGCTTGCCTTCATAATAGAGGTGGATGCTTCAGACTGTGCCGTTGGAGCTATACTCTCTCAGAGAACAGGTGAGAAGAATGTCTTGCATCCCTGTGCCTTCTTTTCCCAGCAGTTGTCTTCGGCTGAGAGGAACTACGATGTGGGCAATAGAGAGTTGTTGGCCATTATTGCCGCCTTCAAAGAATGGAGACACCTTCTTCAGGAGCTGCACAGCAAATAGTCGTCCTGACAGACCATCGTAACCTTGAGTTTATCAGGTCGGCTAAGTGCCTGACTCCTCGCCAGGCTCGCTGGAATCTTTTCTTAAACCAATTTAATTTTATCATCTCTTATAGACCAGGATCGCGCAATGGAAAGGCTGATGCACTCTCTAGGATTTACTCAGCAGAGACACGTCCAATTACTCCTCCTAAGACTATTCTTCCTGACTCTAGATTCCTAGGAGTAATTCATAATCAAGACCTACTTAAGGACATCAAGGAAGCATACGATGCGGATTCCTTTTGGCACAACCCCCAAGGGACGTAAGTCTTGTCTTTAAGAATGGTGTGTGGATTCAGGGACAACGTCTGTATATTCCTGAAACAGTCAGATTAAGAGTATTGCAACTCATTCACGATTCCAAGATAGCTGGGCATAGAGGAATTCTAAAGACACAGGAATTTCTTTCTCGTTTCTTTTGGTGGCCCACTTGCAGGAAGGATGTTTTGAATTATGTCACTTCATGTGAGGTCTGTGCAAGATGCAAAACACCTCGCTCCTCACCAACTGGTCTGTTACAGCCTCTTCCCACCCCGTCCCGCCCGTGGGGATCCATTTCTATGGACTTCATTGTGGAGTTACCAACCTCTCAGGGAAGAACACCATTCTAGTGGTGGTTGACCGTCTAACAAAGGCAGCTCATTTTATCCCTTGTGTCGGCTTACCCACTGCAAAACAGACATCAGATTTGATGATTAAAGATGTGTTTCGCTTACATGGAGTACCGGATGAGGTTATTTCGGATCGAGGGGTGCAATTCACTTCTAGGTTTTGGCAAAATTTCTGTGCAGCATTGGACATTAAAGTAAACCTTTCTTCTGCTTTTCATCCCCAGACTAATGGACAGACCGAACGAACCAATCAAACCCTGGAGCAGTATCTCCGCTGCTTTATCTGCCACCTACAGGATGATTGGGTGGATCTACTTCCATTAGCTGAGTTCTCGTATAACAACTCTCAGAGTGCCTCCACTAAACAGTCTCCTTTTTACTCTAATCTAGGTTATCATCCTAACATTCTACCACGATTTCCCATAGAAACGCCTTTACCAGCAGTGGCTGAAAGAATCACGTCTTTACAGAAGAATATGGATCTTCTAAAGGAAAATCTGGAATCGGCTCAAGAAAGGTACAAGAAAGCAGCAGATAAATTTCGTAAACCTGCACCAGCTTTCAAGGTAGGAGACTTGGTCTGGCTGTCAACCAGAAATCTTAAGTTAAGGATTCCATCGTCTAAGTTGGGACATAAGTACATTGGACCCTATAAAATCAGAAAAATTATAAGTGCCGTTGCTTGTCGTCTTCAACTGCCCAGAACTATGAGAATCCACCCTGTCTTTCATGTATCCCTACTAAAGGCTGCGACACCCAATACGTTTCCTGGACGTTCCTCTCCTTGCCCTGACCCAGTGCTAGTCGATGGTCAGGAAGAATTTGTGGTGGAAAGGATTTTAGATTCCAGGTTGTATAGAAATCAGTTACAATATCTGATTAAATGGCAGGGCTACCCAGTGGAGGACAACTCATGGGAACCGGTCAATAACGTTAATGCTCCTCGCTTGCTCCGTCAGTTTCATCAGAGGTACCCACACAAGCCTGGTCTGAGGTCATCCGGAGGTTGTCCTTAAGGGGGGAGTAATGTAAGGTTCTATGTATATATTCCTGAAACTCAGTTTGTTCGTCAGCCATTTTACTTTCTGTCTTGCTGCAGCTATCTTGCCCTCAGTCAAAATGGAGTTTCCAGCTTGCATGTTCCCGCCCTGATTCTCTCCTTTGCTTCTTAAGCAGCCACAGCTGAGCAATCAGTGCTTCAGAATCTAGCCTGCAGTGAACCTGTGACTTGACTCCTGTAAGCCTTGGACCTTGTACTCCAGCTATTCCTGCTGAGGAACTCTGAAGCACTTGTGGACTCTGAACCCTGCTCTTTGAAAGACCCACGTTTGCATGGACTTACGGTAACAGAGAAGAAGATCCTGAATCTGTATTGGAGAGTGATTGCTGAGCTTGGATTACTCTGGCCTGCTGTGTCTCCTGTTTCTGTGTCTGCAAACTGTGTGACTATTTCTGCCAACTTGTATGAAGTAATACAGGACTTTTCTATATCAAACCTGTGACTCCTGTGTTTTCATCGCACCCAAGCACAAGACGCTATATGAACTGTACTACATACATTACAAAGGGAAGTGTCTGACTCCAAATTTATTTACAGGGGGATAATGACCTCATATATACAGCCAATGTGATTAAGAACTATCTTCAGCATAAATAAGGAGGAGTCCTGGAAATGATGATATCCCCCTAGAGTCAGGATGTTGTAAGGAGGTGGCGGGGGACCCTCATTTGCCTCCTCTCCCCTGGACACTGTTCACATATTATGTGCGGCATCTCGTTGCTCACTAATGTTCTAGTATTGTGTGTGCACTGTAATGTGATGCATTTGTAATGTACTGTAAGATGTATTTGTCATGTATTGTGCATAGGCTCAGGGCTAGATTAGGAGATAGTATAGGACCATAGGGGAGTTAAAATAGTGGGGGCATAATAGAATAGATAAGAGTGGTAGTTAAGTATAGGCAGCAAGGGGTAATTCAGTGTGGAGGAGTTAAGGTACTGTCACGTCACACTAAGCGAGATCGCTAGCGAGATCGCTTAAAGAGTCACCGATTTTATGATGTAGTAGCGATCTCGTTAGCGACGCAGCTGTGTGTGACATGTAGCGGTGATGTGGCCCCCTCTGCGATATCGCTGATCACTCATGAACGTTCTGAGCCGTTTTTTGGTCGTTGGTGTCCCGCTGCTGAGCCTGAATCGCTGAGTGTGACACCCTTTATGAACGACTTTACCAGCGTCGCAGGTGGGACTAGGTTTTCCCAATGACCACAGAGGTCGTTATACAGATCGCTGATCTCTGATGAGATCTTTGTGTTTGGAAGCTAACTAGCGACCATATAGCGATCGCACCAACGATCTCGCCAGGTTGTGTCGTTGTCGTGATCGCTAGTGCGATCGCTAAGTGTGACAGTGCCTTTAGAGCAGAGCAGGACAGAGTCATAGGGATTTTGGAGAGAGGCCGGACAGCAGGCAAAGATAAGATGATGTCTCTTTGTTTAACCTGTGCTGCCAGTGTGATGAATGTCTTGCTGAATAGTAAAGTTAATCTGTTGGAAAAGAACTGTGATTCTGAGATGTTTTGTGGAGCTCGGAAAAGTGGAGCCCGAGTGACAGAACCTGAGAGGATCCTGGCAGTGAATGTGTATTGTTGCACACGCTGCACATGTGGCAGAAGAGACACTGTATTCTATCTGTGGGGCAATAGGGTGTGGGACCAGTATAGCCTGTTGCCATGACTACCACCCTGGCCGCCTCACAATGTCAACATCATTGAGCCTGTCTGGGATTACATGAATAGGCGGAAGGATTTGCACAAGCTTATGGTTAGATCTCCAAGATGTTTGGCTCAACCTTCCTGCAGAGTTCCTTCAAAAATGTGTACCTAGAAGAATTTATGTTTTGATGCTGGTTTAAAGGCAAGGGGCAATAAAACTAAATATTGAATTTGATTTAGATATCTCTTTTGCTCATTCACTTTGCATTTTGCTAATTAATAAAAACTAAACTATTAGACTTCTATTTTTGAAAGCATTCTTTGCTTGCATTTCTTTCACACCTGCCTAAAACGTTTGCACTGTACTGTATATCTGTTCAAACTAGATCAACAAAAAAAAAATTCTAGCCCATAAGTCTTTGAAAGTTTAAATACACTTAAAGAAAAGATTGAAGGGTTTGGGATAGGGGGTTTGGAGATGTTTCTTGGAGAGGTCCAGGAACATCACCGTTGGAAACAAACTGTAAATTTGATAAAACAAAATACTTTGTGGTGTTTTTGTCTAAAATGAATGTATTAAGAGGTCCATTTGGGCACAAAGTCAGTCCTTTTTGCAACAATTTATGTTGTGATGAACAAAGAGGCTTTATAAGATATATTAACGTCTAAGTTATGTTCTGTACTTTTCAACATTTCTTGACCCCCTTGAGTTTCTGGATCTTCTGTTTCTGCCACCCTGATGGATTGTTATTTTCTTGATCCTTTCCATTGACTATGAAAAAACTTATCTTGCTGTAGTTGTCCTGTTGCTGCTAAAACAGGTAAAGTCACATTTTGTGAGGGTATGTGAGGTGGAATGAGCTTAGGTACTGTATGATACCTGCCATTTGTAAACTTATAAGTTGATCATCAATATTATGGAAAGATTTGTTACGTGTGATGACTTCTGCAGCTTTACAACTATTTTTTATTACCAGTTTCATTTTGGACTTCAAGTCCAGTCAGTAGGAGATTAGGTAGCAATAAGCAAGTTTTCAATCTTAAGTATAGTCTTGTGCTTGGTGATAGCCCTTTGTAAAAAGTCAATACCTAGGAGAATCAGATGATTCTTAAATTTTGAGCAAAGTTCTCATCACTAGGCCTCATTCACACACCAGTAATTTTGCATCAGTGTTTGTATGCCAAAGCCAGGAGTGGAACTTACTATAATTGAAAGATTTACACCTGTTGTGTAACTTGGGGACACTCCTGGTTTTGGCATACAAATACTGATGACTTGTGAATGAGACTTTAGTGAAAAGGGTTGGATGTAGTCTTACCCGGAAGTCACATGGTATCAGCTGAGATCTGTAGTACTCAGCTAGGGTGGAAAAATGTAATTCATAAGCGATTAATCTCTTTGATTTTCGTTCCCATTCTCAATAATGTAGTTTACCAGCAATTTCTGCTGGTTCTGCTACATGATTTCTTAAACTATTATATATAGCACTGTGTACTTAGAATTGCTCATTTTTCCTTTCTACCCAGCTAATTCTTCCCTTTTCTCTGCTCTATATAGAAACAGGAAGTCTCTCCTCTCTGCATTTATCATCCCCCTATACAAACTAGCTGCTCCCTCATCCCCCTGTCAGGGACTTTTGCAGTGACTTATGACTTATACAGGGAAAATTGACCTCCTGGTTCTACATAGAGCTTAGAATGATTCAGCTAGTCAGTTCTTAATCACTTGATGTCATAGACCTAATGGAAAAGAGAGCATTAGCTGGGTAGAAAGGCAAAATGAGCAATTGTAAGTGCACAGTGCCATATAATTTGATGACTACAATATATTAATAGGATAAAAACTTTGATGGGAGAGGAGGAGGAGTGCTTCTTTAATGTCTATTTATCTCTCAACCAGTCCTGTATTGTGCAAGCTTTGATAATGTTCCTTATGTGTTAAGTCACTCATGTCTCTCTTTTACATAGATTTTTGCCTTGTTTAATTTAACCTATTTTTCTTTATTACTCATTAAGGCTGTTGTCATTGTTCAAATACTGATCTGTTGTCATATGTTAGTATTTCCAAGGCTGCGGTCAAGGTCCGGGAGGACACACATGTTGGTCATTATATGCAATGGGGCCAAATACCTAACCTTTACTCTGCTAAACTATTAATACATTTATGGAATTAATTCTAAAGATATTGAGAGGTTTATAGTTTAAATGGGGGAAACTAAGAGCAAATGTTCAATTCCTCTGTAACAAAACTCCATTAACATACTCGTACAGTGAAAAAATCTGGAGCAGATTGCATGCCTTATCTGCAGTGGATTTCCCCCCTTTTAATAAAAAATACGCTCGCTAGCTCATCTATCTATCTACACCATGTTCCAAATTATTATGCAAATTGGTTTTAAGTGTCATAGCGTTGGTTTTTTTTGTCAATGAAACCCATTGATGGTATTGTGTCTCAGGGTTCTTTGGATCACTGAAATCAATCTCAGATACCTGTGATAATTAGTTTGCCATGTGAGCCCAATAAAAGGAAAACTGGATGTTCCACACTATTAAACAGGCCAGAGTTTTCAAGTAACATGAGAAAGAAAAAGGATCTCTCTAATGATGCTGAAAAGCATCAAATAGTGCAATGCCTTGGTCAAGGGATGAAAACATTAGATATTTCCCAAAAACTTAAGCGTGATCACCGTACTGTTAAGAGATTTGTGGCTGATTCTGAGCACAGACGTGTTCGTGCTGATAAAGGCAGAATAAGGAAGGTTTCTGCCAGGCAAGTTCTTCGGATTAAGAGAGCAGCTGCTAAAAAGCCATTACAAACCAGCAAACAAATATTTGCCTCTGGAGTCTCTCAAACCTCTAGGTGTAGGATCCTTCAAAGGCTTGCTGTGGTGCATAAAGCTACTATTCAGCCACCCCTAAACAGTGCTCATAAGCAGAAACGGCTGCAGTGGACCCAGACATACATGAAGACTAATTTTCAAACAGTCTTGTTTACTGATGAGTGTCGAGCAACCCTGGATGGTCCAGATGGATAGAGTAGTGGATGGTTGGTGGATGGCCACCATGTCCCAACAAGGCTGCGACGTCAGCAAGGAGGTGGAGGAGTCATGTTTGGGCCGGAATCATGGGGAAACAACTGGTAGGGCCCTTTAAGGTTCCTGAAGGTGTGAAAATGACCTCTGCAAAGTATATAGAGTTTCTGACGGACAACTTTCTTCCATGGTATAAAAAGTAGAAACGTGCCTTCAGGCGCAAAATCTTCATGCATGACAATGCACCATCTCATGCTGCAAAGAATACCTCTGAGTCATTGGCTGCTATGGGCATAAAAGGAGATAAACTCATGGTGTGGCCACCATCTTCCCATGAACTCAACCCTATAGAGAACCTTTGGAGTATCATCAAGCAAAAGATCTATGAGGATGGGAGGCAGTTTCCATCAAAACAGCAGCTCTGGGAGGCTATTCTGACTTCATGCAAAGAAATACAAGCAGAAACTCTCCAAAAACTCACAAGTTCAATGGATGCAAAAATTGTGAAGGTGATATCAAAGAAGGATTTCCTATGTTAACATGTAACTTGGCCTGTTAGGATGTTTTGACGTTAAATAGCTTTTTTGTTCAGTGAATGTGACCTCCTAATGCTGCAAATTCCACAAATGAGCATTTTCAGTTCTTTAAAACATATCAAATGTTTAGAAATTTTGCTGTGCCTAATAATTTGGAACAGTGCATTTTGAGTTTTTATTCATTTTGGAGATTATACTATTATCATTGGGAGGTTTCTTCAATAAAATTCGATATATACTCTAATGGGTGATGATTTTTATTAGACTGACTGTCATTTGCAGCGACCACTTAGGAAAATCAGAGAAAAATATAATTTGCATAATAATTTGGAACATGGTGTATTATCTACAGTGCCTTGCGAAAGTATTCGGCCCCCTGGAACTTTTCAACCTTTTCCCACATATCATGCCTCAAATATAAAGATGCCAAAAGTAAATTTTTGGTGAAGAATCAACAAGCAGTGGGACACAATTGTGAAGTTGAACGAAATTTATTGATTATTTAAAATTTTTGTGGAAATACAAAAACTGAAAAGTGGAGCAAGCAATATTATTCGGCCCCTTTGCTTTCAGTGCAGCAAACTCACTCCAGAAGTTCATTGTGGATCTCTGAATGATTCAATGTTGTCCTAAATAACTAATGATGATAAATATAATCCACCTGTGTGTAATCAAGTCTCCGTATAAATGCACCTGCTCTGTGATAGTCTCAGGGTTCTGTTTGAACCACAGAGAGTATCATGAAGACCAAGGAACACAACAGGCAGGTCCGTGATACTGTTGTGAAGAAGTTTAAAGCCAGATTTGGATACAAAATGATTTCCAAAACTTTAAACATCCCAAGGAGCACTGTGCAAGTGATCATATTGAAATGGAAGGAGTATCACATCACTGCAAATCTACTAAAACTCGGCCGTCCCTCTAAACTTTCATCTCAAACAAGGAGAAGACTGATCAGAGATGCAGCCAAGAGGCCCATGATCACTCTGGATGAACTGCAGAGATCTACACCTGAGGTGGGACAGTCTGTCCATAGGACAACAATCAGTCATACACTGCACAAATCTGGCCTTTATGGAAGAGTGGCAAGAAGAAAGCCAGCTCTCAAAGATATCCATAAAAAGTGTAATTTAAAGTTTGCAACAAGCCACCTGGGAGACACACCAAACGTGGAAGAAGGTGCTCTGGTCAGATGAAACCAAAATCGAACTTTTGGCAACAATGCCAAACAATATGTTTGGCGTAAAGGCAACACAGCTCGTCAACCTGAACACACCATCCCCACTGTCAAACATCGTGGTGGCAGAATCATGGTTTGGGCCTGCTTTTCTTTAGCAGGGACAGGGAAGATGGTTAACCCCTTAGTGACAGAGCCATTTTGCAGCTTAATGACCGGGCCAATTTTTACAATTCTGACCACTGTCACTTTATGAGGTTATAACTCTGGAATGCTTTAACGGATCCTGCTAATTCTGAGATTGTTTTTTTGTGACATATTGTACTTCATGATAGTGGTAAAATTTCTTCGATATGACTAGTGTTTATTTATGAAAAAAACGCAAATATGGCGAAAATTTTAAAAATTTTGCAATTTTCAAACTTTAAATTTTTATGCCCTTAAATCAGAGAGATATGTGACACAAATTACTTAATAAATAACATTTCCCACATGTCTACTTTACATCAGCACAATTTTGGAAACAACATTTTTTTTGTTACGAAGTTAAAAGGGTTAAAAGTTGACCAGCGATTTCTCATTTTTACAACAAAATTTACAAAACCATTTATTTTAGGGACCACATCATATTCACTTTGAGGGGTGTACATGACAGAAATTACCCAAAAGTGACACCATTCTAAAACTGGACCCATCAAGGTACTCAAAATCACATTGAAGAAGTTTATTAACCCTTTACGTGCTTCACAGGAACTGAATCAATGTGGAAGGAAAAAATTAACATTTAACTTTTTTTTTTTTACCAACATTTTAATTCAGAACCATTTTTTTTATTTTCACAAGTGTTAAAAGAGAAAATGAACCACAAAATGTGTTGTGCAATTTCTCCTGAATAAGCAGATACCCCTTATATGGGGATAACCCACTGTTTGAGCGCACGGCAGAGCTCGGAAGGGAAGGAGCGCCGTTTGATTTTTTCAACGCAGAATTGGCTGGAATTGAGATTGGACACCATGTTGCGTTTGCAGAGGCCCTGATGTGCCTTAACAGTGAAAACCCCCCACAAGTGACACCATTTTGGAAACTAGACGCCCTAAGGAACTTATCTAGATGTGTGGTGAGCACTTTGAACACCCAAGTGCTTCACACAAGTTTATAACGTAGAGCCGTAAAAATAAAAAAGCATATTTTTTTCACAAAAGTGATCTTTTTGCCCCCAATTTTTTATTTTAACAAGGTTAGCAAGAGGAATTGGACCCCAAAAGTTGTTGTGCAATTTGTCCTGAGTATGCTGATACCCTATATGTGGGAGTAAACCTCTGTTTGGGTGCACGGTAGAGCTCGGAAAAGAAGGAGCGCCATTTGACTTTTTCAACGCAGAATTGGCTGGAATTGAGATTGGACACCATGTTGCGTTTGCAGAGGCCCTGATGTGCCTAAACAGTGGAAACCCCCCACAAGTGACACCATTTTGGAAACTAGACCCCCTAAGGAACTTATCTAGATGTGTGGTCAGCACTTTGAACACCCAAGTGCTTCACACAAGTTTATATCGTAGAGCCGTAAAAATAAAAAAGCATATTTTTTCACAAAAGTGATCTTTTTGCCCCCAATTTTTTATTTTAACAAGGGTAGCAAGAGGAATTGGACCCCGAAAGTTGTTGTGCAATTGGTCCTGAGCATGCTGATACCCTATATGTGGGGGTAAACCTCTGTTTGGGTGCACGGTAGAGCTCAGAAGAGAAGGAGCGCCGTTTGACTTTTTCAACGCAAATTGGCTGGAATTGAGATTGGACACCATGTTGCGTTTGCAGAGGCCCTGATATGCCTAAACAGTGGAAACCCCCCACAAGTGACACCATTTTGGAAACTAGACCCCCTAAGGAACTTATCTAGATGTGTGGTCAGCACTTTGAACACCCAAGTGCTTCACACAAGTTTATAATGTAAAGCCGTAAAAATAAAAAAGCATATTTTTTTCACAAAAGTGATCTTTTTGCATCCAATTTTTTATTTTAACAAGGGTAGCAAGAGGAATTGGACCCTAAAAGTTGTTGTGCAATTTGTCCTGAGCATGCTGATACTCCATATGTGGGGGTAAACCTCCGTTTGGGTGCACGGTAGAGCTCAGAAGAGAAGGAGTGCAGTTTGACTTTTTCAACGCAGAATTGGCTGGAATTGAGATTGGACACCATGTTGCGTTTGCAGAGGCCCTGATGTGCCTAAACAGTGGAAACCCCCCACAAGTGACACCATTTTGGAAACTAGACCCCCTAAGGAACTTATCTAGATGTGTGGTGAGCACTTTGAACACCTAAGTGCTTCACACAAGACAAGTTTATAACGTAGAGCCGTAAAAATAAAAAAGCATATTTTTTTCACAAAAGTGATCTTTTTGCCCCCAATTTTTTATTTTAACAAGGGTAGCAAGAGGAATTGGACCCCAAAAGTTGTTGTGCAATTTGTCCTGAGCATGCTGATACCCCATATGTGGGGGTAAACCTCTGTTTGGGTGCACGGTGGAGCTCGGAAGAGAAGGAGCGCCGTTTGACTTTTAATCTCAAAATTGTGAGAGCGGATGCCTTGTCGGGTTTGGACATGTGCCTAAACAGCAGAAACCCCCCAAAACTGAACCCATTTTGGATTGGAAACGACACCCCTCAAAGATTTTATCCAGGGGTATATTGAGCAATTTTAACCCACAGGTACGACACAGAATTTGATAACATTAGGTCGTCATATTGAAAAAGTACATTTTTTCCACAAAAATCTTGTTTTAGACCTGAATTTCTCACTTTGTCAGAGATTACACCAAAAAGTGGACCCCACAATTTGTTACCCAATTTCTTATGAGCGTGGCGATATCCCATATGTAGTGAAAAATTTCTGTTTGGACAAAATGCAGTGCTCAGACAAAATGGGGGACAATGTGACAAATTTGGCTTTATTTGAAAATCCTTCCAGGAATTACTACTCACAGAGGGAGGCATGCTCCTAAAAATACATTGGATGATTATAAAATTTGGTCTTGCTAACAAAACTGTTGTCCCGCATTTGCGTATATTGTAGCAGGAAGAATAAACTGTACTGGAATGATGGGCAAAATGCAAAATGTGGAGGAAAATGCAGCCAACTATGTGGCAAAGCTGAGTTTGTTCCAAAGATGAAAGAACACCAGCAGGGCTAGCATGGCAGACACTTTCAGAGACTGGTCGTACAACGTCCTTTTAGCTCCATCAATCCCTATATGAGAGACGAATGTGCCAATAGACGTGGTGCACCATAGCAAGCTCCCACCCGCCAAGGTCAGAACCGCTATATGCACAAAACAACCAATCCCCTACAGAATCTGTCAAGTATTGTCTGGAAACAGAGGTTCGTCAAGAACCATACAGTAAACCCATAGTGTAAAAGTACGGAACTTCCTCATTTTTAGAAATCCTCCAATTTATTATTATTATTATTATTATACATTTTTATAGCGCCATTTGTTCCATGGCGCTTTACATGTGAAGAGGGGCAAATATATACAAGTACAGTCATGGCCAAAAGTTTTGAGAATGACACAAATCTTATATTTTCACATGATCTGCTGCCCTCTGGTTTTTATGTGTGTTTGACAGATGTTTTTATCACAGACAGAAATATAATAATTGCAAACATATGAGTAACAAAAGCTTATGTTGACAGTTAGAATGAGTTAATGCAGCAAGTCAATATTTAAAGTGTTGACCCTTTTTCTTCAGGACCTCTGCAATTCTCCCTGGCATGCTCTCAATCAACTTCTGGACCAAATCCTGACTGATAGCAGTCCATTCTTGCACAATCAATGCTTTCATTTTGTCTGAATTTTTAAGGTTTTTGTTTGTCCACCCGTCTCTTGATGATTGACCACAAGTTCTCAATGGGATTAATATCTGGGGAGTTTCCAGGCCATGGACCCAAAATCTCTATGTTTTGTTCCCTGAGCCATTTAGTTATCACCTTTGCTTTATGGCAAGGTGCTCCATCATGCTGGAAAAGGCATTGTTGATCGCCAAACTGCTCTTGGAGGGTTGGGAGAAGTTGCTCTTGGAGGACATTCTGGTACCATTCTTTATTCATGGCTGGGTTTTTAGGCAAGACTGTGAGAGAGCCGATTCCCTTGGCTGAGAAGCAACCCCACACATGAATGGTTTCAGGATGCTTAACAGTTGGCATGAGACAAGACTGGTGATAGCACTCACCTTGTCTTCTCCCAATGAGGCGTTTTCCTGATGTCCCAAACAATCGAAAAGGGGATTCATCAGAGAAAATAACTTTACCCCAGTCCTCAGCAGTCCACTGCCTGTACCTTTTGCAGAATATCAGTCTGTCCATGATGTTTTTTCTGGAGAGAAGTGGTTTCTTTGCTGCCCTCCTTGAGACCAGGCCTTGCTCCAAGAGTCTCCGCCTCACAGTGCGTGCAGATGCACTCACACCTGCCTGCTGCCATTCCTGAGCAAGCTCTGCACTGCTGGTAGCCCGATCCCGCAGCTGAAACACTTTTAAGAGACGGTCCTGGCGCTTGCTGATCTTTCTTGGGCGCCCTGAAGCCTTTTTGGCAACAATGGAACCTCTCTCCTTGAAGTTCTTGATGATGCGATAGATTGTTGACTGAGGTGCAATCTTTCTAGCTGCGATACTCTTCCCTGTTAGGCCATTTTTGTGCATTGCAATGATGACTGCATGTGTTTCTTTAGAGATAACCATGGTTAACAGAAGAGAAACAATGATGCCAAGTACCAGCCTCCTTTTAAAGTGTCCAGTGGTGTCATTCTTACTTAATCATGACAGATTGATCTCCAGCCATGTCCTCATCAACACCCACACCTTTATTAATGGAGCAATCACTGAAAAGAGGTTAGCTGGTCCTTTTAAGGCAGGGCTGCAATGATGTTGAAATGTGTTTTGGGGGATAAAGTTCATTTTCTAGCCAAATATTGACTTTGCAAGTAATTGCTGTTAAGCTGATCACTCTTTATAACATTCTGGAGTATATGCAAATTGGCCATTAGAAAAAGTGAAGCAGTAGACTTTGTAAAAATTAATATTTGTGTCATTCTCAAAACTTTTGGCCATGACTGTACAGTAAACATGAGCAATACAAGGCACACACAAGTACAGAAGGAGAGAGGACCCTGCCCGCAAGGGCTCACAGTCTACAGGGATGGGTGAGGATACACTAGGAGAGGGTAGAGCTGGTCGTGCAGTGGTTCAGTAGACTAATGATCACTGCAGGTTGTAGGCTTGTCGGAAGAGGTGGGTCTTCAGGTTCTTTTTGAAGGTTTCCATGGTAGGCGTGAGTCTGATGTGTTGGGGTAGTCATGCCGCATCACCAACAGATATATAAGTAATAGAAATGGAAGCCAAAGTTTTGTGTAGCAAGACAGTCCTAAAAACAGTCAAAGTTAGATAAATGGTCAAAAATGTTTGTGAGTAATCAAGTCCTAGAATTAATTTTCAGATGACCTGACTTTTCAGGAACATTTGTGGGGTCCACACTCTGGGGTGTACAGACGTGGGTACGTGGACGAGAATTTGTTGGAATAGTAGTTTGTATGTGATTGATCAAGTCCAGAATTAATTTTCAGATGACCTGACTTTTCAGGAACATTTGTGGGGTCCACACTCTGGGTGTACAGACGTGGGTACGTGGACGATAATTTGTTGGAATAGTAGTTTGGTATGTGATTGATCAAGTCTAGAATTAATTTTCAGATGACCTGACTTTTCAGGAAATTTGTGGGGTCCACACTCTAGGGTGTACAGACGTGGGTACGTGGACGAGAATTTGTTGGAATAGTAGTTTGGTATGTGATTGATCAAGTCCTAGAATTAATTTTCAGATGACCTGACTTTTCAGGAATATTTGTGGGGTCCACACTCTAGGGTGTACAGACGTGGGTACGTGGACGAGAATTTGTTGGAATAGTAGTTTGGTATGTGATTGATCAAGTCCTAGAATTAATTTTCAGATGACCTGACTTTTCAGGAACATTTGTGGGGTCCACACTCTAGGGTGTACAGACGTGGGTACGTGAACGAGAATTTGTTGGAATAGTAGTTTGGTATGTGATTGATCAAGTCCTAGAATTAATTTTCAGATGACCTGATTTTCAGGAATATTTGTGGGGTCCACACTCTAGGGTGTACAGACGTGGGTACGTGGACGAGAATTTGTTGGAATAGTAGTTTGGTATGTGATTGATCAAGACCTAGAATTAATTTTCAGATGACCTGACTTTTCAGGAACATTTGTGGGGTCCACACTCTGGGGTGTACAGACGTGGGTACGTGGACGAGAATTTGTTGGAATAGTAGTTTGGTATGAGATTGATCAAGTGTTGGAATTAATTGTGGAATGGGGTCAAATGGGATCTACTTATGATAATATTTTCTATTACGTGTTCCAAATTACTCTACTGGGGCCTCTAAGCAGAAAATAAAAATTATATTAAAAAAAACTAATAATTGTGGGTGGTGTGGTAGGTCTCAAAGCAGGGGGAGATACAAAGGCCTGGTTGGGATGGGCATGTGGGGCAATAGTAACGGGAATCACTCCGTTTGCCATGCTTCCTGCAAACCCGGCATAGTTTTTGTGGATACCTTTGGGTGGGAGTGACTGGGACAGGGTGAGGAAAATGGCGCTCTGAAAGTCTCCGGGAATCCTCAGACTCAAAGGCATCCCCCGGTGCCATTGAGTCAAACATGAGGCCCTCAATAATTGTTTCTTGATACTGGAGGAATGTGAGGGGTCCTTGGGACTTTTTGTACAGGACAAAACTGTTGTAGGTGCCCGTTTGAATTAGATAGATTGCCACCTTTTTGTACCAGGCCCTGGTCTTCCGCTTGACCAGGTATGGTTGCAGAACCTGGTCGGATAAATCAACGCCACCCATATATTTGTTATATTGTGTGACGCAGACAGGTTTTTGCTTGTCCCTGGTGGCACCCCTCTCTCTGACCGTCACAGTGGTGTCCGCATGCAGTGTTATCAGCATGTATACGTCCTTCCTGTCATTCCACTTCACTGCAAGAAGTTGGTCACTTGCGAGTGAGAATGACGCCCCCTTCTCCAACCGTCTGGACACCAACTGTGACGGAAACCCCACTCTGTTTTTCCTCACTGTCCCACAGGCCCCTGTATTTGCAGCGTGGAGGGATTTATATAGGGGGATGCTCATGTAATAATTGTCAGTGTACACGTGGTACCCTTTATGGAGAAAGGGCGTCATTAGCTGCCACACAATTTTCCCTGGGATGCCAATTGTCTGGGGCAGTTTGGGGGGTTTATTTGGCGGTCCCTACCTTCATAGATTAGGAAGGTGGATGTGTACCCTGATGAGCTCTCACACATTTTATACAGTTTGACGCCATATTTGGCACATTTGGAGGGGATGAATTGGCGGAATGACAGACGGCCCTTGTAGCTCATCAAGGACTCGTCTACTGCCACATTTTGCTCTGGGGTATATGAGTTGAGAAATGAATTTTGTAGGAGGGAAATTAGGGGTCTCAATTTATTTAGCCGATCATAGTTGGGGTCAGTTCTTGGGGGGACTTGGGAATTATCACTGAAGTGGAGAAATCTCATCAGGGCTTCATAGCGGACTTGGGACATGACGGCTGCAAATACAGGGGTGTTGTGGACAGCTTTTGTTGCCCAGTAAATGCGGAGTGTGGGTTTTTTTACTATACCCATATTCAGGGTAAGGCCTAAATTTTTTTTATTTCGGGACATTTGTGGGCATCCAGGAACGGGAATGAAAGGCAGTGGGTTTTTGGGAAATATATTGTCGGGCATATAGATTAGTTTGGTGGACGATGAGTTCTAGGACTTCGGGGCTAATAAAAATTTGGAAAAAATCAATGGGGGTAAAATTGGCGACATCTAATCTTATTCCTGGGACAGCAGAAAAAGGGGGAATTTGAGGGGAAAATGAGGGTCATTAACCCTAACGCTAACCCTAACACGTGGAACGCTAACGCTAACCCTAACGCTAACCCTAACACATGGAACCCTAACGCTAACTTCAAAATAATTTTTTTAAAAAATTATAAATTTTTTTTTTTTATAATCCTCTGACAATGGGGATGGGGATACGGGTATTATGGCTCAACGTCCTAAAAAGAACATTTGCGGACACGTGAAAACGTCCTAAAAAGGACGATTGCGGACGCTGTAGTGTTTTTTTGTCACTGTCAAGGCAGCACTTGGACTGTAGTCTATCTCTCTTCTCTCCCAAAACAACTACAGGGAGAGAAGAGAGAAGCCGCAGCCCAAGTGCTGCCATATTTACCAAATATTGGGGTTTTGATCACTGTGATAGGGTCTATCACTGTAATCAAAACCCAGCAGCCAATGAGAAAATTCTCCTTGGTTGCTAGGTGCAGGCAGGCAGATCTTGGCGGGCCCACTGCGCATGCGCCTGCCATTTTCTTTCTGCTGGAGGAAGGAGGGGGCTAGGGGACCGGGGGGACCGGGGGATCGCTTCAAGGGGACGTCAGGTACCGGGGGGGGATCGGAGACCCTAAGGCCGGGATCACACATGCGAGTAAGTCGTCCGACACTCGCATGTGAAATCCCAGCTCTGGCGCCGGCACTCGGGAGTGGAGCGAACGGCTGCATATAACTACATGCAGCCGCGCGCTCCACTCCTGAGTGCCGGCGCCAGAGCTGGGATTTCACATGCGAGTGTCGGACGACTTACTCGCATGTGTGATCCCGGCCTAATTCTCACCCCTTTGATCACATCAGAGGGGAGAGAATTTTTTTTTGTTGTTGTTGCGGTCGCCGTTAGTGTTATAGCGGCGATCGCAACACCGGGATCAGTAAATACCGACCCGGATCATGTTCTCTGGGGTCTCGGCTACCCCAGGCAGCCGAGACCCCAGAGAAAATCGCCCAGCCCCCCCCCGGCACCTCGCGGTGGGCGCACTGAGCATGCGCCCGCCATTTTCTACTTCGAATCATTGCTGCGGCACCGGGGGATACCGGAGGGCCCTCAGACCACCAGGGGCCACAAAGGGGACATGGGGGACACTATTTCTCTCTCCTCTGATGTCCGATGACATCAGAGGAGAGAGAAATTAAAAGGCACATAGGATTATTATTTTTTTGTTGCGATCACCATTATACGGTTAATAACGGCGATCGCAACATCGGGATCGGTAAAAACCGACCCGATTCATGTTCTCTGGGGTCTCGGCTACCCCCAGTAGCTGAGACCCTGGAGAAAATGCGACTGTGGGGGGCGCTATAGGCTTTTTCCACAGCGCCATTAATTAACGGCGCTGTGGTTTAAGTACCCTTAATGACCACCGTTAAAAGGCATATCGGTGGTCGTTAAGGGGTTAAAATTGATGGGAAGATGGATGGAGCCAAATACAGGACCATTCTTGAAGAAAACCTGTTGGAGTCTGCAAAAGACCTGAGACTGGGATGGAGATTTGTCTTCCAACAAGACAACGATCCCAAACATAAAGCAAAATCTACAATGGAATGGTTCACAAATAAACGTATCCAGGTGTTAGAATGGCCAAGTCAAAGTCCAGACTTGAATCCAATCGAAAATCTGTGGAAAGAGCTGAAAACTGCTGTTCACAAACGATCTCCATCCAACCTCACTGAGCTCGAGCTGTTTGCCAAGGAAGAATGGGCAAGAATTTCAGTCTCTCGATGTACAAAACTGATAGAGACATACCCCAAGCGACTTGCAGCTGTAATCACAGCAAAAGGTGGCGCAACAAAGTATTAAGTTAAAGGGGCCGAATAATATTGCACGCCCCACTTTTCAGTTTTAAATAACCAATAAATTTCGTTTAACTTCACAATTGTATCCCACTTGTTGATTCTTCACCAAAATTTACATTTGGTATCTTTATGTTTGAAGCATAATATGTGGGAAAAGGTTGAAAAGTTCCAGGAGGCCGAAGCTTGAGAAAGGCTCATGGAGCCGAAACGTCGCCATACTAGGTGGGTCTAATTAAAATCCCCTTTTTTCATTGGAAACCTATGGAGTGCTGCCTTTTTTTGTTGCTTATTGTATCTGGCAAGTATTGGATTATTGCTGAGGAGTAGAGTTGAGCGATACTTTCCGATATCCTAAAGTATCGGAATCGGAATGGTATCGCCGATATCACTAAAATATCGGCGATACCCGATACCGATACCGGAAGTCCCATGTAAGTCTATGGGAACAAAATATCGAAATTAAAAAAAACCCATTCTTGCCTTGTTGGTTAATTGTACATGAAGGAAAACAAGAAAGAGTAATGTAGAATGTATTGGGGAAGGTTGAGGAGACATTAAAGGCATAGATGTTTAACCCAATCAAATGGAATAGCATAAATATTTTTTTTTTAAAGATGTTCGGATTGACGAAGAAATTGACAATGTTAACGTTTTTTATATTTTGGCAAATATGTATATTACACAACTTCCATGCTCTTCATCTTCACCTTTTTAACTTTTCACACACTTTCTCCTTCATAATCTTCTGCAGCATCATCTTTTTCATCAAATTATTCTTCATCTTCACCTTCTTTATCTTCTTCTTAAACTTCTTGCTATTCATCTTTGTTAACATTACTCATATTCTTCTTATTAAACTATTATTCTTATTCATATTCTGCTTCATCTTCTTCATCATATTCTTATTTGTGACAGAGAATCCTGTACTTGTAATCTGTCAAAGTATGAATTTTTCATCCTTCCGTTCTTGCTGTCACAAAAGATTTAAATTACAACAGTATTTGTCCGTGTTCAGTTTAGCCTGCAGCAGCAGGCATTTTCCAGGGGCACCACGAGGAGGAACGGACTCACCCCCATACACTGCTTAGTCTTCTTCTGCTTAGAATTTAGAGCATATATTTTGCTCTTCATTTTGGTCTTATACTTCATGTTCTTCTGCTTTTAGATCTTCTGCTTATTGTTCTTGTGTCTCTTGTTCCGTATCTTGTATTTGTAGCACAATCTTGTACCAGCTGATGTTACTGGGACACGGTTACTAAGCAGGAGGTACCTGTGCTCCAAAGCACTACCAAGGACCAGCAGACGTTGCTGGAACTCGGATACCGAGATGGAGGCACCTAGGCCAAAGGCACTGCGGAGAACCAGTTGACGGTACTGGAACCCGGACGGGTAGCAGAAGGTACAAGAGCCAATGCAAGTAACGAGGACCAGCTGACTGTGCTGGAACCCGGAGGGGCAGCAGAAGGAAAAGAGCCAATGGCACAACCGAGGACCAGCTGACGTTACTGGGACACGGTTACTAAGCAGGAGGTACCTGTGCTCCAAAGCACTACCAAGGACCAGCAGACGTTGCTGGAACTCGGATACCGAGATGGAGGCACCTAGGCCAAAGGCACTGCGGAGAACCAGTTGACGGTACTGGAACCCGGACGGGTAGCAGAAGGTACAAGAGCCAATGCAAGTAACGAGGACCAGCTGACTGTGCTGGAACCCGGAGGGGCAGCAGAAGGAAAAGAGCCAATGGCACAACCGAGGACCAGCTGACGTTACTGAACCCCAGTAACACAGGAGCAAGTGTTGACTGTGCTAACAGCACTTCCGAGCAACAACTGGCGGTGTTGGAGCCCAGGGTCAAGGAGGATGTTTAAATACTAGATCAAGTAATTTCCTTGTTACCTGTCAATTTTAAATGTCTATACTTCAAACAAGAGAAAGATAACCTTTACTACCATAAGATGATGATTTCATTTAAACTAATATCTAGATAAATAAAGAATTGACAAACATAAACACATACATTAACATGTTGAACAGCAATGCAAACCACAAAATAAATTAGTTAAGGAATCTGCTATACGGTTGTACATAAAAGCATACAAGTACATATCTGAATCCATTAATGATGGATAAGTAACAGTATGTACACCATTTTTATTGTATAGACAATGAATGTCTGACTTCAAAACATCATCAGCATTACAAGTTATCTGTGATATTACTAAAATGTTCCATTTGCTGAATAATGTCACTAAATATTTTATACAAAATTATACAATTTCCATCATGTAATACTCATAATATGTGGCAATAATCATTTTTATTAACAAACATAACCTTTAAAAAGTGCATAGTGCATAGTGAAAATTGCTATTTATGGCTGACTGTCGACTTGGAAGCATGACAACAGATAGATAAGGTATATATAGATGACACTGCATAGCCACAGATGGTGAATGGCGATGTAATACTGTACCTCAATAAAGTGTGCGTCACTACTACATATTTTTTTTTATATAGCTGTATAAACAGGGTACATGGATGTATGCTTGTGCCTTTGTTTTGACGCACAGACTGCCTTCCTGCTGAGACGCATTGGGTAGTGAACAGTTGTGTGCAGTGTTCACTGCAGTCTCTGCGGAATAACCACACTTAGACCTTATAACTTTTCAGAGTTTCTTTATCAATCTACCAAGATGAAGAAGGCAGGGAGTAAGGCACGTGGTCGTGGAGTTTCTTCAGGGAGAGGACGTGGGGATTCTGTGGCTGCTGCGGCCCCCAGTGACACAGCATCCACCAGTTTTCCCCGTGAGCGTTCCTTTATGCGCACTTTTGTAGGAGCTCGGAGTACCCCCCCGCTGCGGGAAGAACAAATTGAAGCCGTTGTTGTTTGGATGTCAGCCAATGCATCGACTTCAATTGCTTCCACCTCCTCTCAGGACCACAGCACTGTTGGGCAACCATCTGTCTCTTCACCGCCTGGCAAATTGCCCAGGCAGTCAGAGAGTTCTGTACAGGAGCCAGCTGAGTGTCTGCTTCTGTTCTCAGAATCTATTGGCTTGCAAACAGGGGCCCAGCCAAGCAGCATTCTGTAATGTGAAGAGGGAGTATGCAGTGATGCGCAACAGCTGTGTCTCTCTGAATCTGAAGAGGCGGGTGAGACAGTGCCGATGGTCAGCACACCGCAGAACGCATCTGATGATGATGAGACCCAGGTGCCAGTTTCTGTTGAGCATGGTGCTGGCCAGACCACCCAACAGCAGGTGTTGGAAGAGGGTAGTGGAGATGATGAGGTCCAAGACCCAACATGGCATGAGGAACAGGAAGGTGGTGGGAGCAGCTCAGAGGAATAATAATAATATTTATTTATATAGCGCCATCATATTCCGCAGCGCTTTACAGTTTAGCCGTTTCAGAACACAAGTCATAAGTAACAACGTTAACAATGCAATAATTTAAGCTAAATAAGTCGCCCCTGCTCGTGACAGCTTACAATGTACAATGAGATGGGGGAGATACAAAGTATAGGTGTTTATATACAATGGTGCATTTACAATGATGTTCCAGCCATCTTAAGGGACTGAGGGATGGAGATAGTGAATGGGCTAGAGACACACACACACTTACACAGAATACATAGAATGACTTTGATTAGTGAATGTGATAGGCCGCTCTGAACAAATGTGTTTTGAGGGAGCGCCTGAAACCATGCAAATTGTGGATAGTCCTAATTTCTTGGGGTACAGCATTCCAGAGGATTGGCGTAGAGCAGGAGAAGTCTTGGAGTCGGGAGTGTGAGGTACGTATTAGTGCAGAGGTTAGTCGAAAGTCGTTTGCAGAGCGCAGCAGTCGGTTAGGCCGATAGATAGAAATGAGGGAGGAGATGTAGGAGGGGTGCTGCACTGTGGAGAGCTTTGTGGGTGAGAACCAGTACTTTGGTTGAAAGCTGGGAGAGGCCTAGAGAAATGGTTAGTGATAGAAGGAAGATAGAGGAAGACATTGCCCCAACGGTACAAACAGGAGGGAGAGTTAGGCTGCAGACTCGGTTGCCTGTAGCCTCCAGTTTGGCACCTGTTCGGAGCTGTTGTCTTCCAAAAGTCAAAACGTGCGCTCCCAGGACTTGCACTGCGTGGTCCTTTTTCACACACTTGCACATGATATTTGCTATGTGAAATGCAAGCTGTGTAATTAAAAATTAAAAATAGCTAAAAGTGTCAGTCACCTCAATACCACAAATATGTGGAAACATGTGCGGACAAAGCACGTAGTTGAGTTACAAAGACACACTAGAGATGTAGGCCAACCTACAGCAGCACCTACATCTTCAGGTTGTGTTGAAGCCTCTTCATCGAGCTCACACACAGCTGGTTATGCTTCCTCACAGGATCGCCATGGAAGAACCTCGGCCACTGTTGTCCAGAGACAAACTGTTATTCCACACACAGCAGCAAGTTCCCTGTCATCCTCACACTCCCAGGCCACAAAACAGCCATCGGTAGCACAGGCATGGGATAAAAGACGGCCATACTCCGCAAACCATGCACGAGCACAGGCTCTGAATGCTGGCATTGCAAAACTCCTGTCCCTTGAAATGCTGTGATTCAGGCTGGTGGAGACAGACAGTTTCCGTAACTGAATATCATTGTCAATCCCACAATACAATGTGCCAAGCCGATTTCATTTCAGCAGGCAAGCCGTCCCTGGTCTGCAAAAGCATGTTGAGGGAAAAATTAAACATGCGCTACTAAAAGCCCTCAGTAGCAAGGTCCACCTGACCACCGATGCGTGGACCATACCCATTGTTATGATCTGCTACAACCAGTAAGGAAAGAAGGAATTCTGTCCCTACAATACAACTAAGCTGAATCCCTACGATGTAACGGGGAACCTGATCCTGCGACCAGACCCGCTAAAGTCCTCATCTAGTGTGAACGAAGACCTATAGTTGCGAGGGAGTAATCCCTACAAGATCTAGGGACTGTGAGAAAAGGTGGACACCTCCTAACATAAATTGTAGCATGGATAATTAAACAGAAAAATAAATACTTTGTGATCCTAACATCAAGCAAAACTGACAGATTAAGGCACCTAAGCACCCGGCTAGCTTAACAGTAGATAATACAATGAAGTCAAGCAAAGCCAGAAGGGCGGAGCCAGACTAAATAGGGAAAAAAGGTCATGTGACCAGCAAACTGAAACAAAACCTAACAAGAGGGTTCTAACACCCATGGCCAGGGACAATACCTTTCCCTCACTGCCCATTGGGTCAATGTTGTGCAGCCGGGTACTGATCTTGCGAGTGGCGCTGTACGTGTTCTGCCAACTCCAAGGATTGCAGGAATCAAGTCTGTACACATTGATTCCTCCTCCTATTCCAGTTCCTCAGAATCATCGCTGCAGGAGCCGTCACGGTCTACCTCCACATGGACCCGTGAACGTTTACCTGTTGCGACCGATATGAGCACAGCCGTGTCCAAATGTCAACAGGCCATCCTGAAATTAATTTCCATGGGGAATCTTAGCCACACAGCGCAGGAGCTCTGTAATGCCATAAAGCAGGAGAGCGACGTGTGGTTTTTGGAAGAGAATCTACAGGCAGGCTTGGTAGTGTGTGACAATGGCCGAAATCTGGTGTCAGCTCTGGCCTTGGCAACCTCACTCACATACCATGTCTGTCATATGTGCTCAACTTGGTCGTGCAGAGTTTTTTGAGGGACTATCCGGATCTTGATGCACTGCTGCACAAGGTCCGCCTAGAGTGCGCTCACTTGCGACGTTCCAGCATGGCCAGATCGCTGATTGCAGCTCTGCAACGCAGATTTCACCTTCATGAACATCGCATCATATGTGACGTACCCACCAGGTGGAATTCCTCGTTACATATGTTGGAGCGGTTGTGTGAGCAGCAGCCAACAGTAATGGAGTATCAGCTGCATCAGGCGCAGTCAACTCGCAATTTGCGGCGTTCACACTTCACCACTACTGAGTGGGCCTCTATAATAAGAATAATAATATTATTTATTTATATAGCGCCATAATATTCCGCAGTGCTTTACAGTTTAACAGTTTCAAAACACGAGTCATAAGTAACAACGTTAACAATACAATAATTAAAGCAAAATCAGCCGCCCCTGCTGGTGAAAGCTTACAATCTACAATGAGGTGTGGGAGATACAAAGTACAGGTGTTTATATACAATGGTGTTTTTACAATGATGGTCCAGCCATTTTAAGGAAGTGAGGGATGCATGGAGATAGTGAATGGGCTACACACACAGAATTACACATAGAATGACTTTGATTAGTGAATGTGATAGGCCACTGTGAACAAATGTGTTTTGAGGGAGCGCCTGAAACCATCCAAATTGCGGATAGTCCTAATTTCTTGGGTAGAGCATTCCAGAGGATTGGCGCAGCGCGGGTGAAGTCTTGGAGTTGGGAGTGGGAGGTACGGATTAGTGCAGAGGTTAGTCGAAGGTCGTTTGCAGAGTGCAGCAGTCGGTTAGGCCGATAAATATAAATAAGGGAGGAGATGTAGGGGGTGCTGCGCTGTGGAGAGCTTTGTTGGTGAGAACCAGTAATTAGAATTGGATCCTATAATGAATGGGCAGCCACTGCCAGTGTAATGAGTGGCGAATAACTCTATGAAGGATATCTGCCACGTTTTGCGTGCGTTTGATGAGTCAACGCGGATGGCGAGTGCAGATGATGCACTAGTCAGCCTGACTGTCCCCCTTATCTGCCTGCTTCAAAAAACACTGCAAGCACTAAGGCATGAGGTTTTGGAAGAGGTGGAGGATGAGGAGTCACAAATTCCATCACCTTCTGGACAGTCAGCGCAACGTGGTTCCTCACAAAGGGCTGGAGGACTTTCAAAGTACCATGCTGTATCAACAATTGAACCTCCAGAGTCGCTGTCTATATTTTCATAACCATTACAAACTTTTAATGTATTTACAAAGCACATAATGTACATTTTTTGTCTATCCTTTTGTAATGCTATTGTGTTTCCATAAACTGATGTTACAGAATTATGATACAAAGTTTTTAAATTTTGAGTTTTAAATTTTGTAAATTTATATGTATTTGAAGGACTTTGTGAGGAGGATGAGGAGGAGTCAATGGAGGAGGAAGACATCGCTCCAGAGGGAGGTAGACAATGCTCTAGTCAGTATGTAGACCAAGGGTGGGGTGATGCACAGCAGGCGGAGATGACGCCTCTTGCAGGGGACAACGTTTCTTGGCCAGTTGGGAGTCTGCAGCACATGGTTGATTTCATGCTGCAGTGGCTGAGAAACGACCGCCGCATCGAACACATTCACACCACGTCTGATTATTGGGTGTACACCCTCCTAGACCCTCGCTACCGGGACAACTTACAAAGCCTCATCACACCGTTGAACCGGGAGCGTAAAATGCGGAAGTACCAAGACACACTGGTGCAATCCATAATGTTCTCCATTCCAGCCGAGAGCACTGCTGCTGCTACTGATTTACAAAGCAGCTCTGTGCGTCGAGGCAGTGGAGACAGCTCTGCAACAAGAGGGAGCACAAGCAGCGCCTCTGCACAGGGCAAGAACAGTATGTTCCAAATGTGTCGAAGTTTTGTGGCAGCGCCACCAATGTCTACACCATCCGAGACGGCTCCAGTCAGCAGGAGGCAACATTTCCGTAAGATGGTGACAGACTACATGTCTTGCCCTCTCAGTGTACTCTCAGATGGCTCTTCCCCATTCAAGTTTTGTGTCTCTAAGCTGGATACATGGCCAGAGCTTAGCCAGTATGCATTGGAGGTGCTGGCTTGATCTGCTGCCAGTGTATTATCGGAGCGCGTCTTTACTGCTGCAGGTGGTGTACTAACAGACCGTTGCATGCGACTATCCTACGATAATGTAGAACGGCTTACTTTTCTGAAAATGAACTAGGCATGGATCTCGCCTGAATTTGCCTGTCCGGTTTCAGATTAACTAACTGGTTGGCAACGTTTTCCATGTCTCCTGTTATGTTCATCTTTCTACCACCTGAGCTATACTCCCTGGGCTACAACACTGCCAGTTGCTGCTCAGAAGTGTCGTGTCCACAGACCAATACACAAGCTATAGTGATAGTGGGGTTCAGTAACGCCTGCTGTTCCCCTGCTGTGTGTCCGGCAAAAATTACTGCTACCTAGCTACACATGTTTAAAAAAACATGACATGTTAAAGTGGCTAGTGCTACACATAGATATCAGGCTACACCCTTATTTCTAAGCTGTAAACAAGTGAAACGTCAAATTTAAAACCATTCAATGATTAGTGTTGGTAACAAATCTGTAACTAAATAATTGTGACATATTATGGCAGATATCCACATGTCTAACACAAATGCTAACACAAAAGCATACTTATGCTATAGGGTACTGATGGTGAACCTTCTCACTCCATAACTTTGACCAATCCAACTCACATCATGCCTCAAATGCTGCAATGTTGGAAGTGCATAATGTGGGTTGAACTTTGACAACAGCTGCAGTGCGAAGGTTATCCTTCTGTGTTCTTGGCTTTTAAATAAAAGCATACAAGTAAATATAATAATACATTGTTGATTAAGGGACATGATGTACACCTGTAATATTGTGCAAACAATGGATGTAGGACTATTCCTCTTCAACATTACTTATATTTGTGTCATTTGAAAAAATACATATTTTAGTTAAAAATTAAAAACCCATGTTCAGTAGCTGTGAAAGGCCCGTTTGTGTACTTCTATAGTGTTTGCAACCAATGTATTGTATACGGATGGAAGCGCGTCACACTAATAGATTAGATTTATTTTAAATGGAATGTAGCAGAACCAATTGGAGATAAATGAAAAGGATGAGCCACTGAGACACGCTCAGCAGAGTACAAGCAGCAGTGCTTGAACATGTAACTGGAGCGTGATCTGCACTCAAAAAAGTAAAAAACACAGACTGAAGTGAACACTGAAACACAACTGTCCACAATCTGTGAAAAGCTCCTTTCTGTACTTCTATAGTGTTTGCAACCAATGTATTGTATACGGATGGAAGCGCGTCACACTAATAGATTAGATTTATTTTAAATGGAATGTAGCAGAACCAATTGGAGATAAATGAAAAGGATGAGCCACTGAGACACGCTCAGCAGAGTACAAGCAGCAGTGCTTGAACATGTAACTGGAGCGTGATCTGCACTCAAAAAAGTAAAAAACACAGACTGAAGTGAACACTGAAACACAACTGTCCACAATCTGTGAAAAGCTCCTTTCTGTACTTCTATAGTGTTTGCAACCAATGTATTGTATACGGATGGAAGCGCGTCACACTAATAGATTAGATTTATTTTAAATGGAATGTAGCAGAACCAATTGGAGATAAATGAAAAGGATGAGCCACTGAGACACGCTCAGCAGAGTACAAGCAGCAGTGCTTGAACATGTAACTGGAGCGTGATCTGCACTCAAAAAAGTAAAAAACACAGACTGAAGTGAACACTGAAACACAACTGTCCACAATCTGTGAAAAGCTCCTTTCTGTACTTCTATAGTGTTTGCAACCAATGTATTGTATACGGATGGAAGCGCGTCACACTAATAGATTAGATTTATTTTAAATGGAATGTAGCAGAACCAATTGGAGATAAATGAAAAGGATGAGCCACTGAGACACGCTCAGCAGAGTACAAGCAGCAGTGCTTGAACATGTAACTGGAGCGTGATCTGCACTCAAAAAAGTAAAAAACACAGACTGAAGTGAACACTGAAACACAACTGTCCACAATCTGTGAAAAGCTCCTTTCTGTACTTCTATAGTGTTTGCAACCAATGTATTGTATACGGATGGAAGCGCGTCACACTAATAGATTAGATTTATTTTAAATGGAATGTAGCAGAACCAATTGGAGATAAATGAAAAGGATGAGCCACTGAGACACGCTCAGCAGAGTACAAGCAGCAGTGCTTGAACATGTAACTGGAGCGTGATCTGCACTCAAAAAAGTAAAAAACACAGACTGAAGTGAACACTGAAACACAACTGTCCACAATCTGTGAAAAGCTCCTTTCTGTACTTCTATAGTGTTTGCAACCAATGTATTGTATACGGATGGAAGCACGTCACACTAATAGATTTGATTTTTTTCTAATATAATGGAGCTGCACCAATTCCACTAAATAAAATAAAAAAAAAAAAAAAAAAAAAGTGACACGTGCAGATGCCTACAAACAGCGGTGGATGCAGAGCAAACTGCAGCGTCACCTGCACTGTCACACACACACCTTGCACAGAGCTGTTAAAACAACACTGGCAAAATGAAGCTTTACACAGCGGTTGGTAAACTAGCCTGCCTCAAGCACAGTAGTACACAAAATCGCAATATCTAACTGTCCCTCAGAGTCAGCACAGCAGCGTTCTGTCCCTAACTGAGTTCACAGCACAGTGACGCTAAAATGGCTGCGGCGCCTTTTACAGTGCATTCTGACATCATTTCAGCAGCCAATCACAGCCATGCCATTAGTTAAGATGACCGCATCATTACAGGATGTGCCCACACTTCGTAGGATTCCTCATTGGCTGACTAAAATCACATTGCCTCTCAAAGAATTATGGGAACTTCCGATTCCGGTATACGATATGGAAAAAGTATCGGAATTAAGTATCGGAATTCCGATAACGCGAATATCGGCCGATACCCGATACTTGCGGTATCGGAATGCTCAACACTACTGAGGAGGCTATTTTGCACCCAATTATTGTATTGCTGTGCTGTTCCAGTCTTTTTCGAATATCTATCTATCTCTATCTATTATCTATCTATCTATTATCTATCTATTTATCTATCTTTTTATCTATCTATATATTTATCTATTTGTAAGGAAGGAGACCGGGCTGTGAGTACCTATGACACACTGGGTCCGGAACTGCCGAAGCCGCGTCCAGTGTTGCAGGGGGGAAGGAAACGGGAGTCGGAAAGGACCCATGACCTAGAGAGAAGGGGCATGGTAAGCAAGGGGAAGAGGGAGAGTCGAGCGCAGGAAAAGGCAGAGAGTTCCCGCCGCAGGTAAGAGAGAGCAGGGACCTGCTGCGCGCCGTGGAGAGAGATAGACTGCAGAGCAGAGACCCAGGACAGGTGCAGGGGGGACTCCCAGGTACAAGTGAGTGTGCAGAGAGATGGGCGCCGAGGGAAGCGTCGCGGTGTGGCTAACCAGATACCAGCAGGTGTACCAAGAGTCGTGCGCCAAGTAAAGCATTGCGGTGCGGGCATCCAGGTATTGGCTGGTGCACAGGAAAGCACAAGCCGAGCAGAGACTTGTGCAGAGCTGCACTCTTCGGCTCTGCAGTTCAATGGACTAGGGGCCCGTGTTGTTGGACGGGGAAGCCTGAAGACGAAGCACCGGCCTCCGCCGGCATCCCCTCACCCATCGGACTGCAAGCGTGTAAAGGACAGTGGAGTCACGATAAGTTGAACCTGATAATAAAGACTGTTGAGTTAAAAATAACCCTTACACTGTTTTAGTCGTTTAACCCCTTGTTGGCTTCCTGCAAGGAGAACCCCTATTGTGCTAATTAAACCACACCCTTGTTAACCCTTGCTCTGCGCCTCTGTGTTACTGCATCCGTTTACCTGCTTTACATATTATCTATTATCAATATATCTATCTATCTATCTATCTAGAAAAACTTAAGCAGAGAGCAGCACCTGAACAATAGCTATAGTTGGGTGCAAGGCTTCACAGGTACATACCAGTCCTTATATTAGAAAAATCAAAGAAGCAGTACACCATCATTTTAGTGCAAAAAAAGCTATTTTAATAGCCCATTTGTATGCACAAATGGGCTATTAAAAGCTTTTTTGCACTAAAATGATGGTGTGCTGCTTCTTTGATTTATTTATCTATCTATCCCATATCTATCTATCTATCATCTATCTATTTATCTACCGTATTTTTCGGACCATAAGACGCACTTTTTTCCCCCAAAATTTGGGAGAAAATGGGGGTGCGTCTTATGGTCCCAACATACCTAAAAATCCCGTGGCGGCGGCGGTCCCGGTGGCGGCGGCGGCAGCCTCCCTGTGGTGCGGTGGTGTCTGGCCAGCAGCGGGGCTCTGTGCTGCGTCGGGACCGCTACCGGAGGCCCCTGGCAGCCATGTTTCTTGAGGCCACCGCATCGCAGCTGAGGGAGGCTTTCTGGCTTAGAGGGAAATGCCGGCGGAACCCCCATGCAGCACAGAGCCCCGCTGCTGCCCCGACATCACAGAGCACAGGAGGCTGCATTGGAACCACCGCTATGGGATTTGTGAGTACCATATATTGCACAGCCACCCCACAGACCACAGCCACCCCACAGACCACAGCCACCCCACAGACACAGCCACCCCACAGACACAGCCACCCCACAGAGCACCCCTGCAACACAGAGCACCACCACCGCACCAGCCTGGACCACTGAATGACCCCTGTGACCACTCCTCTACCTGTGCTGATCTCTTTGCTGGTAACCTAAATTCGGACTGTAAGAAAATTTGCGGTGCGTCTTATGGTCCAGTGCGTCTTACAGTCCGAAAAATACGGTATCTATCTATTATCTATCTATATATTATACATCTATCTATTATCTGTCTATCATGTGTTATCTATCTATTATCTATTATCTGTCTATCTCATTTCTAACTATTATCTATCTATTTATCTATCTGTCTATCACTTGGTAATGCAGAATGTGGTTCTTTCAGTCAAAAATTCCTGTGTGTGCTATTAAATAATGTTGTGATCTAGTTCATATCTCCGGAGGATCACTGTGACCTGAGGTTTAAGGACACATATTAGGATCTGTTTCAGTGTTCTAATAAGATGTCAGTTGTCTCTCTCACATATTTGCCTTTTGCTGTAGGATGCGTTTGAATGTTACTGCTGCTGACATTCATGATCATTAAGAATAAAGATTTATTAGTGACCGCTGCATCCTGGAGTAGATGGCAGGCACCCATTAGCAGACGTACCAGTGTGAGTCTCGTCCTGGCAAGTTGATATAAGCTAGATTTTTTTTTGTCTTAGATAATTAAAGGGGCCCTTTCACATTCAAAAAATAAATGCTATTTACCTGCAGATAATTAGGGTTTTACCTTTGTGTAGCTACCAGCTTATCGGAGAAGCGGCTACAGCGAGAAAGTTAAGTTTTATTCTCCCTGCAGCTGCTCACTTCCAGTCATCTGTTACAGTCACCACTCACAATACAGTGAGTACTCTGCAATCAATCCCTGGCACTTTGACAGCCTGCTATGCACATATGCTGATACACTGCAGAGCAGGCTGTCAATCAATGTGATGATGAGTTATTGCAGTGCACTCAATGAAAAGTGAGTGGTGAGCTCTATACACCACCCTGATAACTAGAAGCAAGTGATTGCAAGGAGAATAAAGCTTCATTTTCATTAGGAAGCTGCAATTCCCATCAGCCAGCTACTTAGTGTTTAAGTGCTATTTACCTGCAGATTAACCTTACATCTGCAGGTAAATAGCATTTCTCGAGGTGATTGGTTCCGTTTAACTCCTTGAGAATCTGGAGACTTGTATACTTTATAGGATCTCAACATCCCAGCATCATCCTGATTTCATACACCTTAATGGGTATTGAGGTTTGTGAAACCAGGATGATGCTTGCCTATAGCTGGTCAAAATTATCTCTGCAAGCATCAGACACACAAAGATGTATCCTGATTAGTGATGGTCAAACGTGCTTGGATAACATCTTGGGCGTGCTCGTATATTATGTTTGAGTCCTTGCTGCTCCATGATTTGAGGCTGTTTTGGCTCAAAAACTGTCTTATTTTCCATCAGTGTGTGAAAGAACCAATTTTAATGGGTCATATATACAGAAGGTTTATTGCTGTGGAACTGTTGTTGGCACATCCGACCATTGTTAGTCCAATGTGTATGGGTGGCAATAGACAGAGAGCTGCTGCCATCAGTGCTGCAAATTCACAATTATACTGTGTCTATGAATGCAACTTCAAAGGGGTATCCAGCACTTTACAAAAAACAAAAAATCTACTTAAGCAATGTAGGAGAGAGAGCCCCCGCTGTGTAACCGGGCCGGAACCAAGGGGGCTGTCACTTAAGTTCCTAGGGGGAAGGTTACCGGGGGAAGAAATTGCAGGATGACCCAAAGACTGTTCTGGAAGATACGGGGCGGAGCAACTATAAAAGGAGCACAGGAGACCGGCAGGCGACACTTGACGCAGAGGCAGACGAGAGGCAGAAAGGAGGGACCTGATGGGATTGGAGAGCAAGACAAAGCCAGCGGCCACGCGTGAGAAAGTACAGAGACTCACGTGACTCTGGGAGAGGACGATCCCGAGCGGAGTGAAGAGGCAGGAGAACATCTGCCACCCTCAGCCGCCGCTGCCCCATTCCAGCCCGCGGCTGTGGCCTGTACGATGCCACCCGCGGCCTCCGCTGCCCCGTGCCAGCCCGCCGTTGCGGCCTAGGCGCTGCCACCCGCGGCCGCCACTGCCCCGCTCCATCCCGCAGCTGTGGCCTGCAAGACAGGATCCGCGGCTGCTGTCATCTCGCCTCTGAGAGGGGCGGTCTTAACGGCAGGGAACTTCTCCAGGGCCTGTTGCGCCCCATCTGCACCTGGGTTTAAGAACGCCCGAAGCCTACGACAGCTCCTCGTTGGCTGGGCTCAGCGGCTGAGACGCCGAACGGACACCTCCCGGACAACAGAGAAGGATAAGTGTCACCCCCCCGTTAACGGGTAATTATTGTTCTAGACAATTATTGTTTTAGACAGCACGATCGCGGCCCTATAGTCGTTGGCACCTGCCTAATAGCCGTTTGCTCCGTTAATTGTGTATTGTTGTATACTTTCCATGCGAGGAGAATTATTGTCAGCTTACTAGTTATTCCTATAACCCCTATATAAAGGTTCAGTTTACGCTTGCACCATCTCCAGCTCGTCACTGCATCCCGCGTACCTGCGAATACCACAGCACTTACAGGCAGGTAATTGCAACTTATCTGCCTGTTGTACACGGCGCCATTCTCCCCTGGCACAGAGTGGTCATAGATCGCTCTACAACATATTCAGCTACATCTTCTGACGCAACAGGGCAGAATTTTCAAAGTCATTCTGACTGACAGTCGCCCACCCTCCCTCAGGCAGTGGGGATCCAGGTGTCAATCAGAATGATCTTGGAAGTCTCACCCAGTCTACTGAGCAACCCCAAAAATAAGCGTCCGCTCTGTACTGTAGACGTGACATCAGCAGAGGCTTCTGAATCCCCAGCAGGAGCGTCTTTGGCTTCTCTGTGCCTAGGAAGAACAGCACCATGCACAACAGGCAGGTAAGTAGCAAATATCTGCTTGTTATTGCTTAGGTACATTTTTTTGGTTTCTGTAAAGTCCCAGATACCCCATTTAATCAGTCTGCCCAGTGTCCAGCTAAAGTAACAATCTAGCAAGACAAAGCATTAATTTTTTTGCACTGGTGTAATGTCTGTGACTGCCACCTCTAATATTGTACATTTTTATTTCCAAAGCCAAACTCTTAAATTTCCAGCCATTAATTTTAGCTCCATCAGTGACATATTTTGCTTCACAGCACTCTTTTTTGTTCCTGTCATTGCGCAAAAGCAATAAAAGAGATTTTTGGGTATGTCAAAAGCAAAAGAAAAGTCAAAGTGTCATGGTCTGCTGAGTTTCTGGGATTAGGTGGTTTTAGGGTTAACCGGGATGGCCTCACTCTGGGATTCTGGGAGGCTTTTTATAGCCTGATTGTGGGGCCATCCTCTGTCGCTTATACTCTGACCCTTGGCCGAGTGTGTGTGACCCTGTTGTGCTTGTGCCAGTGCTTTGTGCCTGTGCTACGTTCTGTCTGTCTGGTTCTGATTTGGCTGTGTCCCTGTTTCGAGTTTTGCCTGTCCCTTTTGTACTCTGCTGCCCTCTACGTGTATGACCCTTGGCTACGTTCTGACTCCGCTCTGCCTGCTCCTCTTGTACTTTGTCGCTCTCTAGGTGTATGACCCTTGGCTACATTCTGACTCCGCTCTGCCTGCTCCTCTTGTACTTCGTCGCCCTCTATGTGTATGACCCCTTGGCTACGTCCTGATTATCCGTTCTGTATATGCCCCTTGGTAACTGTGTCCCGTAGTTACCCTTCTAGGAGTTTTCCTTCACCTCATAGCTCTCTGGAGCTTAGGCCACGCCCACTAGCAGTCACGTGCCTGCAGGTCCTTTGGTCTGAAGCATTCTCTATCTGCTACTACTGCCTCTGAGAGACGTGTGGCTGGCTCCGCCCACTAGCAGTCACATGTGGAAGGTCCTGTTCCTCAGAAACACACGTCATCCCTGCTGCGGCTCTGCTACAGGTATCTTTGGGCATAGTTTGTTCACTCAGGACACACGCACTGGCTCAGTGAGCAAGTATAGTGCGGTGTCCATGACACAAAGATGCTATAGGATGAAAAGGGTGAAGTGGTCAAAAATGATGTTGAGAAGGCCGAACTTTTTTTGCTTCTGTGTTCTCCAAGAAAGCAATTGTAACATCAACTGATCATCACTGTGCTATCAAAGGAATAAAAGAATCCACACTATCTATAAACAGAGAGATGGTGAGGGATCACTGATCCAGATGAATTACATCCCAGGCTACTGAAAGACAGCAGAGGAAATTGCAAAACCACTAGCTAGAATCTTTTAAAAATCCTGGAGAACAGGAGAAGTCCAGAAGATTGGAGAAGGGTAAATGTTGTCCCTATCTTCAAAATAGAAAAGGAGATGGAGCCAGGAAATTGCAGGCCAGTGAGCCTTACTTCTATACCAGAAAAGATCTTTGAACAATGAAAATAACATCTACAGAATGGGAGGAATAGAACTAAGAAATAGCACCTGTGAAATAAATCACAAGCTACACATGAGTCAACAGTGTGATGCAGCAGCAAAAAAGTCAAACACAGTTCTTGGATATATTAAGAGAAGAATAAAGTCTAGACCATATGAAGTAATTATCCCCCTCTACTCCTCCTTGGTCAGGTCTCATCTGGATTATTTTGCCCAGTTCATTTTGACATAACTAAGGCAGTTTTTGCAGTAAAGGGCTTGAAAGGTGTGTCAAGTCTTAGGAGACCTCAGTGTCATACACGTCTTTTGTGGGGAATTGGAGACTTTGGAGCATTTTAAATTAGTGCTGAATCAAATTATTAGAATTTATTTTTTGCACCCAATGAATTTCAGGATTTAGCTGATCTCTAGCTATCCTCTATCCTATGGATAGGGTTTTACTTAAGATCTTGGAAATAACCCTTTACAATTCCGGTTGCTATTTTAATGAATTCAACTAGCCTTATACCAACCACTCTACCAAGGCGATGGCATTTCTTAGTTTTAAGCTGTCCCCCCCAACCCTACCCCTGACTCACAAAAGGGGACCCTAACAGGTAACATGGTACACAAAAGACATTTCTGTACAAAGGGGCTTCCTTATTTTTTTCCCTATGGATAGAGTGATCAGTATTGATTACAAGATGAAAATGACTTCTCTCCATTATGAGAGGGGGAGTGTATATGTACCTGCAAACTCTTACCATGAGATAGTGTTAAACTAAGCTAGCATAATTATATAGTATTGAACATCCATACATTTGGATCATAAAATTATATCTAGAATACTGTTGGCAGCGAATTACTCACGATACTCTCCAAGCGTGTGGCAACTAGTGTTGAGCATTCCGATACCGCAAGTATCGGGTATCGGCCGATATTCGCGTTATCGGAATTCCGATACTTAATTCCGATACTTTTTCCATATCGTATACCGGAATCGGAAGTTCCCATAATTCTTTGAGAGGCAATGTGATTTTAGTCAGCCAATGAGGAATCCTACGAAGTGTGGGCACATCCTGTAATGATGCGGTCATCTTAACTAATGGCATGGCTGTGATTGGCTGCTGAAATGATGTCAGAATGCACTATAAAAGGCGCCGCAGCCATTTTAGCGTCACTGTGCTGTGAACTCAGTTAGGGACAGAACGCTGCTGTGCTGACTCTGAGGGACAGTTAGATATTGCGATTTTGTGTACTACTGTGCTTGAGGCAGGCTAGTTTACCAACCGCTGTGTAAAGCTTCATTTTGCCAGTGTTGTTTTAACAGCTCTGTGCAAGGTGTGTGTGTGACAGTGCAGGTGACGCTGCAGTTTGCTCTGCATCCACCGCTGTTTGTAGGCATCTGCACGTGTCACTTTTTTTTTTTTTTTTTTTATTTTATTTAGTGGAATTGGTGCAGCTCCATTATATTAGAAAAAAATCAAATCTATTAGTGTGACGTGCTTCCATCCGTATACAATACATTGGTTGCAAACACTATAGAAGTACAGAAAGGAGCTTTTCACAGATTGTGGACAGTTGTGTTTCAGTGTTCACTTCAGTCTGTGTTTTTTACTTTTTTGAGTGCAGATCACGCTCCAGTTACATGTTCAAGCACTGCTGCTTGTACTCTGCTGAGCGTGTCTCAGTGGCTCATCCTTTTCATTTATCTCCAATTGGTTCTGCTACATTCCATTTAAAATAAATCTAATCTATTAGTGTGACGCGCTTCCATCCGTATACAATACATTGGTTGCAAACACTATAGAAGTACAGAAAGGAGCTTTTCACAGATTGTGGACAG